>CM038674.1:139128282-140328282 GCA_021605145.1 Aegilops bicornis
AAATACTTGGGGATGCCTGTGTCAGAAACTAGAATTAGAAATATACACTGGGATTGTGTGACTGACAAAATTGAAAAAAGATGTGGATGTTGGCAAGGGAAGTTGTTAGGTTCCATTGCAGGAAGAATCACTCTAGTGCATGCATGCCTGACTAATATACCTTTATTCATGATGTCCTTCTATGCTGTGCCCAAAGGGATTATTAAGAAAGCATACTTTTTTAGATCCAGATTGGTGTAAGGTGAAGATGAGAATGTCAAAAATATCACTTAGTGAAATGGAAAGAATGTTGTTTACCTAAAGAAATAGGTGGTCTAGGGATACTGAATCTTGAAGTAATGAATATTGCACTTCTTGCCAAATGGTTTTGGAAAATGGAAACTGAAAAAGGTCTGTGGCAAAATATATTGAATGAAAAATATAGAAAAGGTGGTTGTTTGGCCCTAGTGAGCAAAAGGCCTGGGGACTCCCAGTTTTGGGCCAACTTGATGCAAATTAAGGAGATCTTTTACAAATTTGTTAAGAAAAAGGTAGGGGATGGGAGAAACACTAGGTTCTGGGAAGATTCCTAGGTTGATGATAAACCTTTAAGAGAAGCTTATCCTAGACTGTATAATATAAGCTTTGACCACAATATTACTGTGGAAGAGGCTGTACAGAAAGGGTGGCATGGGTTCAAATTTAGAAGAACCTTATATGGGGAGACTCTGGGACTCTGGAATTGCCTCAAAAAGAGGTGTGAGGAAATTCAAATGCAGGGAGGGGCAGACAAAATTCTCTGGACCCTCACTGCTGATCATAGGTTTTTTGTGGGGTCCTTGTATAGGAAATTGATTGCTGCAGGGGTGAAATTCCCACATAAATATCTATGGAAATCCAAGTTACCTGCAAAACTAAAAGTGTTTTTATGGTTAGTTAATAAAAAAGGTGTTCTAACTAGGGATGTGCTGTTAAAAAAAGGTTGGAAGGGAGGAAAAGATTGTGTTCTTTGTGGGGAAGATGAATCGATTGATCATCTGCTTTTTTCTTGTTCTGCTGCTTCATTGTTATGGGCTTTGGTCAGGTGTGTGTGTGGATTTAGAACTGTTCCATCAAGTGTAAAAGATTGTTTTGGGGATTGGATTAGGAAATTTAATAAAGATGACAGGAAAATGGTTCTGGTAGGGATTTCAGCCCTGTTTTGGGCAATTTGGAAAAGCAGAAACACAATTATTTTTGAAGAAAAGGATAAATGATCCTTTATGTATTGTCAAAATGATGTGCAGGTGTTTAACTGACTGGTCCACTCTGCAGATAAAGGAGTCGTCAAGAAAAATGCTGGAGCTGGGAGAAAGGGTGCTAGAACGGGCAGCAAGTGAGGTGTTCACAACCAAGCAGGTGTGGAAGATCAATGTGCTGAGGCTGGAGTGAAGAATCCCTTGTGGTGGTGGGCCTGAAGATTGCTGTTCTTGTTGCTAGACTCCTTCAGCTCCTTGGCTGCTTTTGGATGTAATGTTGATCGATGTAGGCTGAATTCTGTCGTAGTTGGTGAACTTGTTTTGGGTGTCTGCGTGGTTTGACTGGCCGATGGCTGCGGCGCTGTGACGGTTTTGTTTTCAGTCTTTTCTTTTTTCTGTTTGAACTCAGTTGTGAACCTTAGTGGTTTTCAGTAATGAAAATCGGAAGGGGCAAGCCCTTTGATAAAAAAAACCATGTGGCCTTCCCATGCACAATTTTTTTTGGTTTTCAAGCATCTCCCTGGAGTGGCTAACACATGAGTTAGCTCAAATGGCTAGACATTCACCATCATCTTATAATGCTTGGTTAGCATATCCGCCAAACATTAATCTCCTATTCTAACCCCCATCTTAGAAAAAACTATTTTCTAGGCCTTACACTTTTTTTTTCATCTAGCAGACCTTCAAAACTTAATCCCCAAAAAACTCGAACACAATTTTTTGCACATAAACTCATTTCAAACACATATTTAAACTAGTTCATTGCATAACTAGGCACCACAACCATTGTTGCCTACTACATTAGCCGTTGGTACCACATTAACATCAAACATAGCATATTTAAATCAGTTTATTGCCTACTACATTAACACTACATCGACATCGAACTAGGTTAAGCATGTTTGACGTTGATGTCATTGCCTACTATATTAACACTACATCTACATCAAATAAATTTAAATTAGTTAATTCCATGATCCTAACAGTGGATGGGCAAGAATGGCTGCGGCCGCCGCATCGGTGGGGAAGTTTCGCTTCGCCGCCGGCCCGAATAAGCGGAGCGCTGCGGCATCATAGCTGTGCACCGCCTCCTCCGAATAAGCGGAGCGCTGCGGCATCAGAGCCAGATGTGTTCCGCATCGACATTGTGGATATATGCTGCAAACTTTCCCCCGCGACTGGTGATGGACGTCGTGGTACTTCAGTAGAGGCAACAGCTGCAACAGGCAACAGAGCTCAGGGAGGCGCCTCCGGGGCTCAGAGCTGCGATGGGGAGGCGGCGACGGAGCTCAGGGAGGTGGCGGTGGTGAAGAAGATGATGCACAGCCGAGTGGGAGGCAGCAACGGAGCTCAGGGAGGCGCCTCCGTAGCTCAGAGCTGCGATGGGGAGGTGGCGAAGGAACCCAGGGAGGTGGCGGTGGCGAAGAAGATGACGCACAGTCGAGTGGGAGGCAGCAACGGAGCTCGGGGAGGTGACGGTGGCGAAGAAGATGGCGCGCAGCCGAGAGGGAGGCTGATGACCCACAAGTATAGGGGATCAATCGTAGTCCTTTCGATAAGTAAGAGTGTCGAACCCAACGAGGAGCGGAAGGAAATGACAAGTGATTTTCAGCAAGGTATTTTCTGCAAGCACTAAAATAGTCGGTAACAACAGGTAGTTTGATAGCAAGATAATTTGTAACGAGTAAGTAACGGTAACGGTAAATAAAGTGCAGCAAGGTAGCCCAATCCTTTTGAGGCAAAGGACAGGCCAAAACGGTCTCTTATAATAAGCAAAGCATTCTTGAGGGTACACGGGAATTTCACCATGTTACTTTCATCATGTTGGTTTAATTCGTGTTCACTACTTTGATAATTTGATATGTGGGTGGACCGGTGCTTAGGTGCTGTTATTACTTGAACAAACCTCCTACTTATGATTTACCCCCTCGCAAGAAAAGTATTAAGATAAAATCTAACCATAGCATTAAACTTTTGGATCCAAATCGTTCTCTTACGAAGTAGCGCATAAACTAGGGTTTAAGTTTCTGTCACTCTAGCAACCTATCATCTAATAACACTAAAAAAAAGACACATCCGTGACATTTTGGGCCGAACGAAATTTTTTCTGTCATACTTATGACACTTCTATGATGATAATTGTGACAAACCCGGTATCATCACATATGTGGTGGGCTCCTACTTCTATGACAAAAAATCATGACAGAAAATGGGCTTTTCGTCCTGGGCGGGCTGGAGATGCAGCTGCATGACATTCTTTGGGCCGTCCATGATGGAAAAAACCGTGGTAGAAGCGAGGGCGAGGAAAATATCGAGGTGTTCCCGGTTACGGTGGGTGGTCGGGGCCGAGCGATGCGCGTTTCTCTCGTACACGCATGCGCGTGGGTGCGAGGCGTTGGGCTCTAACTGAACCCGAGCGATTGCACTGCGCAGTTACGTTATCGAACCCGAGCGATCGATCGATGGCTGTTAACTGAACCCGATCGAGCGATTCCTTCACTATTGCTGCTAACTGAAGCCCAACGATGCTGCCTCTGGATGAATAGTGAGCATATCTGGGGGGGGGGTTGGATGAACAGTTCCCGGTGGGGGTGGATGAACAGGCCCCCGTGGTGTTGCCTCTGGATGAACATGACCCCGATCGATCGAGCCGGTTGGGGCTCGATAAACAGGATCCCGTGGAGGGCTGGATGAACAGTAGACGGTGGAGGGCTGGATGAACAGTAGCCCGTGGAGGGGTGGTTGAACAGGAGCCCGTGGAGAGGGCTGGTTGAGCGATGGCCGGTGGAGAAGCGCGGTGGAGGCTGGATGAACAGGAGCCCGTGGATGAACAGTCACAGGTGGAGGCTGGAGGAGGTCGATGGTGGATGAACAGTAGCCCGTGGAGGCTGGAGGGGGTTGACGGTGGAGATGAACAGTATCCCGTGGAGTCCCGTTTTGCGGTACGCCACACCCCTCCCGATGAACAGGACCCCCGTTTCGACCGTAGCGCTCCAACACAAGTCCATTTCCTCCATTTTGCGGTACGCCACACCCCTCCCGATCAAAAGGACCCCGTTTTGACGGAAGGAGGTCCGTTTCCTCCGTTTTGCGGTATGCTAGACCCCTCCCGATGAACAGGATCCCGTTTCGACCGTGGCAGGTCAAACACAAGGCCGTTTCCTCTGTTCTACGGTATGCCAGGCCTCGTTTCCATCGGCTGCTCCGTCCAAGCCGGTTGGCTGCCATGCGTTCCGTTGCCTCCCGATGAACACGACGCATTCCGTTGCCTCCCCATGAACACGACGAGGACGCAGTTTCTCCGTTCCGACCCAGCCATGTACACGAGCCCTGGCCGTACGTATGCGCGAGTAGGCATTCGAGACCCCACCCGTATGTACGTACGTGGCCGTATTTTCTTTCTTGCACACTGGCCGCTGTACGTACGTGTACATGCTACGTGCGCGCCTCTACATCGACCAGTATGTACGTACACGTTCGCGACCAGAATGACAACGCTACGTACGCTTCGACCAGGTGGGTCCCGACTGTCAGGCACTTCCTTGCGTGCGAAGATGTAGTTGGTGGGTCCCAGCAGTCAGGGGGACGAATCATTTTTTTTGCCCGAACGCACTTCCTTGCGTGCGAAGATGTAGATGGTGGGTCCCAGCAGTCAGGGGAAATGTTTTTTTTGTGAAATACGGTGGCCCGTCCGGTGGGTCCCCGCTGTCAGGTGCAGGAATAATTATTTTCCGCGTAATAAGGAGGCACTTCCTTGCTGCGGCCGTGGACCCAGCTGTCAGCCTCTCCATGTACAGTCCACGTCCGATGGAAACCATTCCTTGACCATGTTGACCACGCCGTGCCGAAAGCACCAGGGAGGTGGACGACGGCGAGGCCTAGGGAGGGGACAACGTGGAGCCGGGGAAGACGCGGTAGTGTATGCCCACTCATAGAGGAGTATAAGGGTTCACTGGTTCGCTGCTGTGTGAGGCTGTCGTCGCCGCAGAATAACAGGGGGTGTGGGTGAGCAGAGGGATGGCTTGGCCAACGGTGGGAGTAGTAGGGGGCAGTGAGGCCTCCGCTGCATCGCAGCCGGCCATGGGAGGCAGGAGCACGAGGCACGACCGGCGCTGGTTTCGGCGGCTGGAGCAAGAAGACTAGAGGTTGAAGAAGCCGTACGGCCGTTGGATGGACATCATACGGTCACTGGAGCTCGATCGTGCATATTGACTAAGTTGACAAAGCCCTCCGTCTCCGTCAACTTAGTAGGCCCACAAGTCAGCCTGCCACTATACTGGGTCCCAACTAGCAGGGGAGTATTCATTTTTTTTGTGCGTAATAAGGAGGCACTTCCTTGCGTGCGAAGATATAGCTGGTGGGTCCGAGCTGTCACCGGCGGTAATTTTTTTTTGCGAAATACAGAGGCCCTTTCCGTGGGGTCCCAGATATCAGGTGGAGGAATTATTATTTTGCGCATAATAAGGAGGCATTTCCTAGAGTGCAGCCGTGGACCCAGCTGTCAGCCTCTCCACGTACATTCCACTTCAGATGCATGTCGGTAGTTGACCACGTTGACCAAGCAGCGCCGAGAGCACCAGGGCAGTGGACGACAGCGAGGCCTAGGAAGGGAACGACACGGAGGCAGGGAAGACTCGGTAGTTGTTTCCCACACGGAGGGGAGTACGACTGTACGAGGGTTTACTGGTTCGTCTGCCTGCCGTCACGGAGAATAACAACAGGTGTGGGTGAGTAGAGGGATGGCTAGGCCAGCGATGGGAGTACGGTGGGGTGGTGAGGCTGGGCAAAGACAGCCCGGCCTCGGGGAGGAGGGAGCAGGCAGTCTCGCCGGTGCTTGTTTGAGTGGCTGGAGCAGGAAGAGCAGAGATTGAAGAAGCACGACGGCCATTGGATGGACATCCAACAGTCACTGCTTGTGCATCAACCTTTTTTAGGAAAGCCTCAGTATGTGGAAAATAGCATACATCCCATCTGCCATTATTTATAATAATTTACAGCCCATGTGCTAATTCTTAATGTTTTTTTTGGAGCCCATATTCTTTTTGTTAGCATTACAGCCCATATTGTGGCCACGGTTAAAAAATTATACGAATTTTTGCATATTTCGGTGCGGTCCGAACTGTTTTTAATCCCGAAATTTCGAGTCACATTCGAACTGATTTTAAAAATAAATGTATATCAATATAAAATCCAACAAATTGTCCATGCATAAAAATCAATGCAATTTAAAATCTCAAAATGAAAAAAGAAATTTGAAACTAATTGCCGGTTTGATGTGTTTTAAAAATGTACATCCCATTTCTCATTACTGATAGGCCATTTTCTTAGCCAGCCGAATGAAGCTCTCCTCGTCTTGAAAGATTTGCAGCCCAACAGGCCTGACAAAGCGACTTACTTGGCAAATCACAAAAAACTGGGCTGTGGCCGTGGACCCGGTATCGGCCTCTCCACGTACAGTACTCTTCCGATGGAAGTCGGTCGTTGACCACATTGACGACGCCGCGCCGAGAGCACCAAGGCGGTGGACGACGACGAGGCCTAGGAAGGGGACGATGCGGAGCCGGGGAAGACGTGGCGGTGGATGCCCACACGGAGAGGAGTACGAGGGTTCACTGGTTCGGTTGCGGTGTGAGGCTGCCGTTGCCGCAGGGCCTGGCTAGCAGCGGGAGTAGTAGGGGGCGGTGAGGCCTCAACGGCAGCACAGCCGGCCACTGGAGGCAGGAGCAGAAGGTCTCGCCGGCGCTGGTTTTGGCGGCTGGTGCAAGAAGAGCAGCGATTGAAGAAGCAGCAAGACCGTTTGATTCAAATCCAACGGTTACTCCTGCTAGAATCGTTTATTGACTAAGTTGACAAGCCCCGCGTACGCGTCAACTTAGTAGGCCCACAGGTCAGCCTCCCAACTGGTGCGCCCCAGATGTGAGTGGGAGGAATCATTCTTTTGCGTAATAAGGATGAAGTTGATTGCGTGCGGCCAGGCCAGCGGAGGGAGTAGGGTGGGCCGGGGAAGCCTGCGTGGCATCACAACGGGCCACAAGAGGAGGGAGCAGGCAGTCCCGCCGGTGCTAGTTTAGGCGGCTGGAGCAGGAAGATCAGAGATTGAAGAAGCACGTCGGCCGTTGGATGGACATCCAACAGTCACTACTGCTAGAATCGTGTGTTGACTGACAAAGCCTTGCGTAAACAAGTCAGCCTCGAAATCTGTGGCGTGTACAGCCCATTTGCTATTATTTTTATAATTTTTACTCATTTTCTAATTCATATGGAATTTATTGCAGCCCGCTTTCTATTTTTAGAATTGCTGCCCATTTTCTGGTCAGTACCAGGGTTAAAATTATTAACTAAATATGTGGGAAATTGAAAATTCGCAATTTTTTGCTGGGGAACAAAATATTCTTAATCCAAAAATTAGTAGCCATACTAAAACAAATTTAAAAATAATTAGTACTATGTCATGTTAAAGCCAATGAAATAATCCCTCCGTCCAAAAATTCTTGTCTTAGATTTGTCTAAATACGGATGTATCAAGTCACGTTTTGGTATTAGATACATCCATATCTAGACTAATCTAAGACAAGAATTTTGGGACGAAGGGAGTATAAGATATCAGTGAAGAACAAAAAAAAAAGAAACTAATATCCCATTTGCTATAATTATTTTGGAATTTTCAACCCCTTTTGATATTACTTTTAACAAACACTGACCATACTCTTTGTCCAGGCCGGAATGCGTCCCTCCTCGTCTTAAAAGATTTGCAGCCCAGTAATTCGGAGAAAACAAATAGGCCTAGCTTGGGTATTTTTCAAAAATAAATACTGGGCTACCTATTTTCAGAAAGAAAAAACTGCTGGGCTGTTCATGTTGTTAGACGGGCCACAAAGACCGCACAACCCAGTTTATACCCTGCTCCTCCGAATTACTACTCAAAAAAAAGTTGTGCAATTCAGTCGTTAATTGACTATACGTTGAAAATGATGTGGGTCCCAGATATCAGCAGGGTGGATTAGAGTAAAAAAACGAGGGGTTCATCTGAGTAGTAAAACAGGCGCTTGCTTGTGTTCGGGAGTGGGCCTGGTGGGTCCGTACTGTCATACTCACAACTACAGTCCTCTCCCGATTCACTATGTTGACAGGGACCGTTTCAAAAAAAACTATGTTGACAGGGCCGGACGGCGGCGCAACGGTGAGCGCACCAAGGCGGAGGATAAAGTGATGTCGCTAATGTGCGGGGCTGGGTTGGACATTCTAATTGAAAAATAAAAATGGACCGGAACTATTTACGACATTGACTATGATTTGCATGGGTCCGCTGGTTGCAGGAAGAAAATGCTGAGAGAAAGAAGACTGGTCGCTATCTTTGCCTAAGAATAATATCGACTGAATGTAACGACACTATCATAGGAAATAATATCCTCCTGTTAAATCGTGAATTTAAAGAACTGGTGCATGAGCATTTAGCTTTATTTATTTATTTATTTACTTATTTATGTTTAGGGGACCATGAGCATGTACCTATGCCGGATTCATGTGAGAGTCTCACTTCCAGTTAATTATGGGCTTCTCTATTGGGCCTTCATCAGTGGGCTGCATGTTATCAACAAGTGGAAAATGTGTTCCGTACGAAAAATAGTATGCGCTACGTACGGTACGGGGCAATAAAGGATCGAACCGTGCAACGACTTCCAAAACATTGTGTTTGCCATTCTAACAACACATTTATTCAACCAACAGAGGAAATATACCAGCAGCAGCAACAACCAGGGCTGGAGGTGCAACAGAAGTAGTAAGCAGGCCAGAAGAGTGAAGACGCAGCTCTCTCTTCCAAACCAAACATCAGCCATCATTACAAAAGGGCTACCAAAAAAGAACAAGTGTATGCATCAAACTAAATAAAGATCCTAGTACACCAAGTGTACGCATCTAACTAACTGGCTCAGTTAGACGTTACTATTTATTAAGCTATGGAGATTGGCTGACGGCTTGAACCAGATGGGTGCCTGACGGGGGAAACTCCAGCCAGCAGGTCAAAGTTTGATACTTGTGACCCTCTCTCCTACTTTGGGCTGCAGAGCGTGGCGACACATATCAGGGTATGGTGGATGCAGAGACGCATGGTACGCTGTGTACACACAGTTTTTCCTGATGAACGAAACCGCGCTGCCATCATGATCCTTGCCATTGGTTATCTCCTGGTTAATCGGATAATTCTGTCCGACAAACAAAGAGCGTGTACCAAGGATACTTACCAACCTCTAGTCAAAAATTCCTGAAGGCCCAGAGAAGCTGGGATCCTGCTCAAAGACCTTGCAGTGACTGTGATTGTATTCTGCGAAACAACACATACGGTACATGCAAACGATCATCAATCGTTCGTCATAGTCTGATCGAGCCAAGAACCACCTGCAACTGCCATGCCGCTTTTCTTTGAAAGGTTCTGGGATTAGGAAGGGTAGGGACACTAGGCGGCCTACAACATCATATCAAGTTGGAGTCAAATAACCCTAAAAAAAGTTGGAGTCAAATAAAAAAGGCTCTTGATGTAGTCAATCTTAAGAACAACATGTTATGAGCATGAATATTTTTTCAGTAAATGTTGACAATAATATAAGCAAGCCATCATGATATCATAGGAAATTAACATACTGCTGTAACAGCCGTTTGTAGCGATGACTGGAGTAGGCCAGCAATACGTCCAGCCATAGAAGGAGTCGACAACGTAAATGAAGCCCTTTAGTTCAATGGCATCAGAGAACCATGGAGGATGTATGATCCTGTGATGGACGTGCAGATTTATCCACTTACCGTAGTGACCTGTCACATAGGCGAGACCGCGGTTGAAGAACGCAATTAGCCTGAAGTCTTTGTAATTCGCAGATCTTGTGCACACTTGGCAGATTACAACCTTGAGCAAATCAAACTTGGTATCATGTTGGCTACTTTAAGATTCCGAGTATTCTAGGCCGCGGTGCCAAAGCAGTGCAGTGTTAATCAAAGGAAGGGGGATCAATCTCCGGGTGTAGACCTCCATGAGCATCCAGCTGCCGCGACCGTCGACGAGCACCATCCAAGACGTGTTCATGCCGACCTAGTACATACCGTTAATGTAGTTGAGGGTGACGGGGATCAGATTGCAGTCAAGGGGGTTGATGCTCGCCACCCTATGATTGTTATGCTGCGTGACACGCTGTTTCTAAAGATCAGGCGGCATCAGCAAGCAAGGAGCTGGCTTAAAAAGCTCCGACCTGAGGGCTTTGAGTAAATGGTACAGCCCTGACGAGCACGCGGCGGCGGTAATCTTGAGATTGTCCACACGCAACACAATGAGCTTGATTACCTCTGTGGGGAGTGAATTCCAGCCACTCTTTTGGCGGATGCTGCTCAGTTCTGCCATTGTTAGTTCTTGGGTTTCAGACGAGGGGGGAGGCGCCTTAGCGGGGATGGAAGATTGGATGAGGGGGAGGCGCCTTAGCGGGGATGGAAGAGCGGACAAAGATGGAGAAGCGAATATGTGCTGCGGGAAGTGGACAGGTGATGATGACTACAGCACGTCGCTTGACTTACGAGACACATACCAGAAGTGTAGGGTCATATCAAAGTCAGACAACTTGCTTGAGTGATCACAGTACTGGTACTCCCTATAGTACCTACTACTATGCCCTAACTTTCTTGAGTAGAGTAGTAGTGGAGTAGGACTCTGCTCTACTACTAGCACTGGAGGAGTAGTATATTCTAATCTGAAATAGTTACAAACTTCAATGCCCGAGCGTGGAACGACTACGAACCGCCATCGGTGATAACTCCAATACCCAGCAAACGTTCGCTGGGAGACATGGCAGTTGAAAACGCTCGTGACGTAGTTACAGTACGTGTGTAAGGGTGGTGGTTTTTTCAAATACTATGGCTTAAAAACAGGCACCGTCGGATGGAAATCTGACGGTTACATGGGATTCGCCAGGATTGAGCTCGTCTTTGAACAATCGCGGATATCATTACTAAAAAGGTTAAAACACCCGGGGCTATAACTTGCACTGGCTGACCACTAAGAATGATACTAACATAGTTGTAAAATGGTGAAAGACCGTGTCTACGTGGTGTTTGGAATTATATGCAAAAAAATTAGCAAGATGCCAGTGCATTGCTCGGAACATCAAGATGCAATTTTTTACAAAACACCTGTTGTGATTGACCCATGCAGGAGTAATCCCATGTGTAGAAACTAATGATATCTTGAGAATTTTATCGGAAAATAGTATGTCGACCATTTCATCAAAAAAATGATATGTCGAGAAAGATGATAGAGGTGAGGAGGAGTGGGGCGTGGTGGTGACTGGTGGTCGGACTGGGCGGACGCATGGGGATGGACGGCGCCGGCAGCGGCCACCATGCCAGATTGTTCCAGAGACTTCCTTTTGTAATTGCTCAGCAATGAGGTTGTGGGAGATCTGTAAATGTGGATAGAGGTGCGGGTATCTTTTGTAAAATTGTCATAGTTTGCTTTCTATCCGTCAGATATAGATCGAACAGTCTATATTATAAGATGGCAGGCAGACCATCATCACCAACTCGGTTTTTTTCTCTACTCCTACTCCTATAAAAGACTCAGTTGGTGATGATGGTGTGTCTGCCATCCGCCATTTCTGACATTAGATCTGCATCTAACGGCTGTGATGTAAGTTGTGGCCTTTTGCAACAATTCCCACTTTTCTGCTACAGTTTACACAAAACCCCTTAGTATCTTGAAACCAACCACATTCCTCCCTTACTTCATCAAAACAGCCCAAAGAATATATTTGGAGTGAAACATAAGATATTTTTAGTGATATGTATATCAAAAGTAAATTTTTTTCTTTCAAATTTGTGAATACATATTATTGTACTTTGGATCCATTGCAACGGATGGGCTCATTGTTATAAAGGTTTATCTCTTGCATTCTCCGCAACCAACACCTAGTGTCTTGGTCGGGCGGATGCTTTCCTTGTGTGATGACCTGAGTTCGAATTCTGTCCTAACCTTTAGCTTTTTATTTTTTTAATATATACTTCTTTCGCTACTGTACTGGCAGTGGAACCCACAGAGTACTTAGAATACAAGATGAAGTATGGTTTTGTTTCTTTTTAACTTCCTGTACAAATCTGTAGCCAGCCTGCAAGTCATGTACACTGTACTGATAGTGGAACCCACAGAGTACTTAGAATACAAGATTAAGGATGCAATTAACTTTTTATAGAGGGAGAATCATACACGCAATTAACTCAAATGGATTGGACGTGACTCTGTTATTCTCCAACGGCAACCGGCAAATTTCCTCCCGCGGGCCGGAGTAGGTTTCTCAGTTTGCATGCGGGTTTAACGGAGGGGTTTGATGGAGGCGATGAGGCGTGTTCAGCTGGGTGTGCAGTGGACGGCGCAGTACTATTCGACTTGACAACTACAACTAGTATATTATAAAAAACAAATAAGAGTAGTAGAGATAGAGATAAGAATAGAGACTAGGGAGGAGCACCATCTACTGCTTCGTGGGCTACTCCTACGCTCCATTCGACAGCCGCAACGTCCCCTACAGCCACCCCTTCCTGCGCTCCATTCGGCGGGCGCTGTTGAAATTTGGGGAGCGCACTCTCGTGACTGCTAGCAGTGATGACTTCACCGACGATGACTTCTTCCCCGACCTCGGCAACCTCTTCCTCAACGACATCGGCGACAACCTCAAAGCCAATGGTGCTGCTCCCATTGCACCATATGTGTTTCTGTCCTTCCTGTTCGAAATCGTGGTAGAATTCATGTTTCTAGTCTGTGTCCTAGATTCAATCTGTTCATCTACTATGCTAGTCCGATTAGTTTAATCTCTATTATAGCCGTCATGATTTATTTTGTGCTTATTCGGACTAAATCTCGTAGTAACTTGCTCATATATTCAACTGGCGGAACGTCCCCTACAGCCCCTCTTGTTTCATGGACGGCCTGGTCGATGCCTCCAAGGAGTCCTTTGTCTACTGCTATGAGTGCCCGATGCCGTTTTGGGGCTCGCCGGCGGACATCGTGCATCACCTCACGCAGGCGTGCGGCGATCACTACTGGCCCTTGGCAAAGAACATCAAGTACGAGATGTGCTACCCGTTCACCATGCGGGAGTCGCTGGAGGATCACTGCTGCCTGCTAGTCTCGGAGGAGGACGGCAGCGTCTTCCTCTTGATCGTGGGCATCGGCGAGGCCCGCGCAGGCCGCCGCACCGTCTCTGTAGTGTGCATCAGGGGCGACGCCGCTGACGCTGACACTGACATGAGGCCGATGTACGGGTGCGTGCTAACTATTACTACCCCTCGGAGTTACGTGGGCGGCGACACTGGCTACGTCAAGCTGACTTGGACTCTGCCGAGCTGGGACCTTCCCGCCGATGTGGACATGGAAGACGCATGGTATTATTTGACCCCCAACAATGTGCACGGGGACTCCAAGGAGGTTCACCTGGACATCCGCAATACCAAGTTAAATGTTGATCATTAGTCTTCGCTCAATATAATCCGCTGTCTAAGCATGTGGAGACTTCCATGCATGATCTTGCTCTATTGGAGTATCATATGTGAATAGAAGTGTATCCATTTATGGTTTAGTCTAGAATCTTCCATGTATGAATTTTTACTACAGTACTGGTGAAAGACGTATGATGAAACATTTCTTACATATCCTCTGCCCCCTTCCAAGTCATCCTGGTTTAATCCCTCCTTCTAGGTGTATAAGGGCATGGTTAATACTTAAATAGTATAGCCAACTGTTGACTATAAGAAAGTGCCATGTCATCTGTAGCCAACATGTATAACAATGGATACTCAAAACTAATTCTTGAAGATCATTTCTTGCAAAGCACAATAAGAGTTATTTCTTCACAAGTTTTGGATGCAGTTTGAACAGTTGAACGCTTTTGTTTGCAAAAGATACTTTTTTTATCTATTTCACCCGGATATTTGTGAGCTCTAGAGATGAAATAATATCCGAAGAAACCTATCGATACCCGTTACACATGAGACGCACGGGCACCTTACTATAGATTAGTACGACCAAAAATTGAACTAACATTTATATAGTACGATAAATGATGAGGCATGTCACCTAAAATTATATCATTGAAAACTATGTTCAAATACGAATCCAACGATATTGTTTGAGTCTCACCCCGCTCGTGGCGGCAATAAAGCCGTCATATCACAAAACCCAACCACTCCCAGTAATAAGTGGCCTGGTAAAATAAACGGACAAGCAACCATCACATCCCTCCGTATTTTTTGCATTTCATCTCTCTGCATTTACTTTCTCCGGTTCATCTACACTCGATCCTAGCTACTACTCCTAGGGCCAGTTCTTTAATGGCTTCCCCAGCTTTTCCCATAAGACTAGTCACAGTGGAGAGTAACATTAAGGCGCCTCACTCATTTATTTGGGCTTCTAAACTACTACTAGTACCTCCGTCCTGGTTTATTCGTCACCATTGTAATTTGTGCTAAATTTTGACCAAAGATTTAACTGATAAAATGTTAGTGCATGTGACATGCACTAACATTTCATTAGTTAAATTTATGATCAAAATTTGACACGGATTACAATGGGGACCAATAAACCAGGACGGAGGTAGTAGTTATGGGATTACTTATCTAGAAGCCTAAAAGAACTGACCCCTAGTACTCCTACTAGTAGTAGTACTCAAGTTGGAATTCCAATTGCGCGACACAACTTGGTAGGCAAAAAATTCGATACAGGGTGTAGGAAGCTGTTTGGGAATTTGCATGCCTTTCCGACCAGTGAGATACTCCGTACAAAGTACGACAGAGAAATAACCACAGAGAAGGAAGCTAAAGGTAAACAATCAAAAAACAAACGAGCATTTTTGCATTTGTTTTGCATTGAATCGTTTCACAAGCTTGACTGGTGCTGTTTTTCTACTTTTACAAAAACCGCATCGTAATGTTAAAATGTGCATTTGCACGTACATAAGTAATAGTAGTAGTCCCTCCGTCTAGGTGTACAAGTCTTCCCTCCTTCTTGGTCACGGTGCACGACCAAAGATGAATTATTGACCTGGACGGAGGGAGTAGCACAGTCTGCAAGCATATATGGAGAGATACGTGTAGTGCGATAGTATATAGTAAAGTTTGTGCTATATGCACATACTTACAAAATGCGTACGAATACACATGGTTTCCAAATTTTCCCTTTTACATATTTAATTAAGGAAGCTAATAATTCCTGAACATTCGGGATTTATCATTTGCGTCCCAAAACTAATGAGATCGCCTTACGAAAAAAATTATAATCTTACTAAAAGCCACGGCGCTCACAGGAGCGCTTGCGGCGCGCCACGAGTGCCCTGGTGCACGGCCGTTTCCCAGTGCGCCGACACAATGCCTCTTCCTCAGCCTCGCAACTCGCGAGGTGCTGATTGGCGGCTTGCCAGCGGGCGAGCGCGAACGCACCGGTGTGGTGATCCGACGCCAGCAGGTCCTCCTCCTTGCTGGAAGCATGCACCCGGTCCACGTACCGCCAAGCGTAGATGAGGCGCTTGGGCCCGACTGCACTCAGGGCTTTGGCACGGGCGTCCTCCGCCACCCTCACGGCCCTTGCACGAGCCTTCTGCCAAAGAGCCAATTGCCTGACTCTCTCGGACGCGACACAGACTTGCCAGGCAGCTTGCCCCGCGACGCCCTTCTCTTCCTCGGCCTTCTTCTCCGCCTCTATTTTGGCTTTCTCTGCCGGCGGCAAAGCCTCCCACATGGCGACATCCATTTGTTTTCAAAGCTCCTTAAGGCCGGGGGGCTAGGCGGCCAGCGCGGCGTTCTCCTCGTAGCGGGGAGCCGACGCAAACTTTGACGTGCGTGCTGGCGAGATTGGGAATGCTGACGCGTGCACCTCGATGCGTCGCGGCGAGGAGTGGAACACCGACGCGTCCTCCTCGACTAGTGGCGGCGAGGAACGGAACGGCGACGCGTGACCGTCCAGGCGGTGCAGCAAGGGGCGCCTAGGGCTTGGGAGGGGCGATGCCATGGTGGTCGACGTGAGAGGGAGGGGGAGGAGATAGCGATGAACGTGAGCGTTCTTCCGAATGCCGTGGGAGGCGCAGTATTTATAACGAGCAATGGCACACCTACGTAAGGTATGGACTGAGCTGCATCGACGAATCGCATCGACGAATCTGCAGGTCCGAAGGCCATCGATATGTGGGGAGACCTGTTGGGCCCATATGTCAGTGACCCAATGCACCTGTAGTTAAGTAACTGAAGCAGCGTCCCGGAAGATATGTTGCGTGATTAACTTAACAACTACGTGGGCATATTTGTTGGAGTAAATTAGAGGGGAGGGAAGGGGTGGAAATATTGCTGGTCATAACGGATTGGACGAGAGCGGGGGGGGGGGGGAGGAGAGTCATGCATGCAGATTTTTTCCACACATGGTGGAGTGGTGGGACCACCGGAGGGAGAAGCAAAGTCTGGCAGGCATATTGTTTCCACACATGGAGAGGAAAAGATTTGGAGACGAACGGGCTTCCTACAGGTATGGGGAATGGTGCATAATAAGTCTCATCTTGCATGCTGGGCTAGGTATAGTCTCAAGTCATTAAAAACATACAAGCCTCACACATGTTCATATTTCAAGATGCACTAAATTATTGCATGCGATGATTAAGGCTGGCCGTAATGGTGGTATCTTAGCTGGTATCATGCACACGGGAATATCAAACATGCTGATGTGGCAAAGAATTAAAGAAGAGAGGGGGGTTAGAGTAACTAGTGTTCATGCATGCATTGGTAAACACATTTTTTTGTGAAGAACGACATCACTAGTTGAGTACTTTTGCAGACTACAAAAACTATTCCACCGCCTCTATCTTGCTAAGAGTAGGTGAATTTTTTAAATCGAGCCCTTTAAACTAGAAGGGAGGTAGTAGTACTCTAATAGCTTACCTTGGACCTGTTTGGATCCATGTGTTAGAGTTAGTTTGGGTTAGTTTGAACTCAACTAACCCAAAAATATCCAAACACGAGGGTTAGTTTGGGTTAGATGCATCTAACCCATTCAAAAAATCTAACCCACCCAAGAGGTGCTTATTTGGGTTAGTTCTTCTCGGGACACTAAAAAACACATTTTTATGTATTGTAGATATTGATATTTTTAGTATAAATTTGGTCAAACACTTTGCAAACGGTTGACGGAAGTAAAAAGGACCAGAGGGAGTATCATGCATGTGGAGTAGGGAAAAATTTTGCTCATTTATAGCTGGTCGAAGTCTCAAAGGGCACGACCACGCGAGGGAGGTGAAGGTCGTGGGAGGCGCGACGGTTGACGGAATTAAGTGAAGTTACCCACGCGCCGGCATGGCATGCGAACATGCAGAAGCTATACCGTCAGGCCTACGATATGGGTCTAGTAGACATGACATCTAGTGGGTCCCGCATAGTTCTCGAGAACTCTTTAGGGCTTGCAGCCGTTTATCCACCGGGCAAGCCAGCAACCCCACGCCGTTCGCACGCCCTACTTGTCCCCGTCTTCTACTAGTACAGTACCTTACAATAGTTCGCTCCCATTCATCCCGTCCTTTCACATTACACCAGTTCAACTTCTCCTTACCCTCCTCCAAAATCCATGGCCTCTCAAATCTCCATGGTCGCCGCTGAGTACCAGGTTAGAGCCATCACCGGTGATGAGTTCATCGTCATCTACACACGTGGATCCGCGACGGTGAAAGCATGCCTTGCTCGCTTCCTACACATGTTCAACAGTTCAACGGATGAGTGGGTCGCTGGGCTAGATGTTGAGTACACCATAGTCCTGCAAAGAGAGAAGATTCTAAAGGAGGCAGAGAAGAAGAAGCCCGCCGTGATCCAAGTTTGCGTACATAACGTGTTCTTGGTCTACCACATATGCCATGGTGACATTGAGTGCCAGGATTTTAAGAACTTCCTCAATGACGAAAGAGTGAAATTACATTCGAGACTTTAGGAGCAGCGAGGATGTCCTGGGTCGGATAGGCCTTGTTGTAGGCCATCCCTTCGATCTCCAGAAGGCAAGCCTGGTGTCCTCCTCTCAGCCTTCAATGCTGTCCCTGGAAGAAGCCATGATTGATCCTTCGTACGCTAAACTGAAGAAACCTCACCACAAGTTTCATCATGCATGGGAGTCGAAGACATTAGATGAAGATCACATCCTATATGCAGCAATGGATGCCTACCTTTGTTTAAATATCTACAAGGGTTGGATGAAGAAGCAGAGACCAGTGTCCGGTTCAATCAAAGAAGCATCGGTGAAGAGGAAGAGGAAGAGGGACGCAGACGAAGTCGAGGACGTGGACTCGGACTCCGAGTAGGTGGCAGTGTTGTCGCTCATGCTGGTTCTACTGCAGTGTCAAGCGGACTAGTTGCTTAGTTTATTTTCAAGGGTGTGTTGTGCCGAGGCCCCACCAGAACTTTGTTTATGTTCTTTCTCGTTATTTGAACTCTTTAAATGCGTGCAGTAGTACTAGTACTATGTCTTACTACTGTTCTTCTTGCAGTTGGTACTACTGCTCGTATCTTCGTGTTCCTACTGTACTTAATACATTCGTACTAGTAGTCTCATCTGGGTCAGTCAATTTGCGAAAGAAGTTTGATGGAGCGAAGGAAGAAGACGACAGAGAAGCTACCCTAGTATCTATAATAGGGTGGCAGGGTGCCCATGATCTATCTTATGAGTGTTGGGTGTGGAATGCAGTTCGCCAGAAAAAAAAATGGATCATGCCCGGGGTTAAACGGATGGCGGGGGTGGGGGGGAGCATGGCGGTCCAGGGGAGGGCGCGGCGGCGGCAGGCGGTTAGGCGTGTGGCGGGCTGAGAAGATGAACTGTGCATCAACTTTGGAGGTTGAAGAAGCTCTTCTAGCCATCCATGTTGCATCAAACGGCTCACAAGAGTCGACTAACCCAAATTGCTCCTTCAGATTGCAGGATCCACATGGCATTCAAGGTCTCGAAGGTAGATTCCGCTTATGCACCCGGTTTGCGGGCTTGACGCGCGCGCGACCGGCTTCCGGCGCGACAGCCACCATGCGCGCCTCCTCCGCGCGGGCGGAGATGACAATGACACACTAGGTACTCCTCGTCGGCGTGCTGGAGCACGCGCTCGTCCTCCTCTTCGCACACTGCGTGCATAGACGTGGCTCCACTAGCTACTCGCGTGCTTGGCAGCGCGGCGGCATCGCGAGGAGGGACTGCAGACGACGTGAGCGGGCGATCCTTTGGCTTCATGGCACAGGGATGGCGGTGACACGGCGGTGATGGGAGAGAAATTGTTGGCCGGAGCAGGAGGGCGCCGGCATGCGCAACGGCGGCGGCGGCATATTGATGAGTATGGGAGCTTAGTTTAGTTTTATATAGGGTTGGTCAAACTTAAAAGAAAACTTTACTAGTACACGTAAACATTAGACCTAGGCAACGCTTTTATTAGTTACCACAGCCACGATACGAAATCCTGTGCAAGCGCGTGAACCGCGGCCGCGTGGTCGGTCGAACGGTGTGTCACCGTGTCACGCTCGAAGGACATCCACCGAACCTTTTTGTGTGTGTGAAAACAATCCCCGACTATTACTCAACTTTTTTTCTTGGAAAAGTTATTGATGCTACAATATTTCCATATATTTGAATTTAGCTCCAGTTCGTGTTTATTTGGATTTGGATGTTTTAGGTGCGCCCTAGTTTTTTTAATACTGATTTTGTGTGTGTGACTAAGAGAGAACGTGTGTATGCGTCCATAGGTGTGTTGTGGCGGAAGGGCAATGTGGAGACGGTGTGCGTGTGATAGAGACATAGAGAGGTGTGAATGTGCAAATGATCATGCATGAGTGAGACATAGACAGATGCCGATACATTGTGTATACATGAGAGAACGGTCTTCTATTTTACTTGTGTGTGTGTGTGTGTGTGTGAGAGAGAGAGAGAGAGAGAGAGAGAGAGGAGCATCCGTAATACAACAACCATCTCTCTCGATTCGTCCGTCCCTCGCACGATCGCATGTAACACATGCATCAACACGCACATTTTGACACCCTCACCCGGCCCCTGCCCACCTCAAGGCCCGCACATCGCTCTCTATCTCGCACGCACAATCTCTTCGTGAATACCCTATTTAGCATGTAGCTTTCTGTCACATACACACACATTTCTCTCCTTAGGTTTGTTTTCTCTCAATATCTGACACACACACACACACACACACACACACACACACACACACACCACACACACACACACACACAGCACAGAGCACACACACCCCCCTCCCCCGAGCACACAATTCATCCCCATCCAACGTTATATGGCGACCACTCTCGCTTGTGCTTCTCTGCACCCCAACATGCACAACACCTCAATCTTCAAAGAGGGCATCGAGGAGATCGAAGACGGCGACCACACTGCACTAGAGAATGCGGGGCCATTTGGAAGCAGGATGATGTGACGACGACGGACTGACTCCTCCCCCCACCCTCTCTCTCTCGCACTAAATTACCAATCCCTCTCTCCCCCGCACAAATTTATCAATACCTCAACCCACGAGATCCTTCCCCTCTCGTCCATGTTTTTCCAGCTCTCTCATCAAACCTGTTGTCTCTTCTCCTTCCACGTGTACAGAATCTGGATGCACACGCATCTCACGTATATTAAATGTCTCCATCTTTCTCACAGACCTAACTTTTTCCACTCTTTCTCTCTCTATCTCTCTCTCTTTTCGTTAGGTTTGTATCCTACTCTCTCGTCCACATACATACAATCTTTCCCGCCCTATCTGCTCCATCTTCGCAAGCTCTCTCTGCACGTGTCATTCACACATTGGGATATGTTCAAAATGTTGCTTTATAATGGCTGATGTAGAGTTATTGTTGGTTTTGTTGCATCCTACAAAGTAATAACTATGAAATGCATTTTGATTGTCGTTTGACTGGGATTATGTGAGTTTGAGCATGTTGTGAAGTACTATAGACCTCGTATACATCTTGGAATTCGACAATGATTGTAACTATTGAATTGTATAGACCATTACATTCGAAGTCAGTAGCCTAATATATTTATTTCACAATTTCAACAAATGATTAATTCACTACATACTAAGAAAACAAATGTGTACACCCTCCATTTTTATTTAAGTCCGCGTATTAGCATTGGTCAAAGTCAAGTTTTGTAAACTCTCAGAAAGTTTATAACAAAAAATATTAACATATACAATAACAAATAAATACCATTAGGTTCATTATTGAATGTACTTTCACATCATACATATCTGTTATGGTAAATGTTTATATTTTTATGTAAACTTGGTCAAACGTTAGGAAGTTTGACTTCGCTCAAACCTAATATGCAGAGTTTACTAGTACTACTCGCTTGTTGCTTAGCCGAATCACCCAACACGCCACACACGGAGTTCAGTGTCACAAAATTTTGAGGTCGGCGGGAAAATCTCCCGCGACCCTGATTCGAGCAGTGGGATATTACCATCATAGCCTTCGGAATAGGCCTACGGATGACGGTTGGTAGGGGGCTGTTTTTGTAACTTCAGGTTCACCCTACCCAGCTAACCCCACCCCGGCACCCAGAGTAGTACACTTGAATACTCCCCATTTTCTATCCCCGCCGCAAAGTAGACTTCTCCACGACACCGCAGCCTTCGTGCTCCTCCCCTTCTACATCAGCGCACTCATCCACCGCAGCGCATCTGCCTCATCGATGACCTCGTCCGCCGCACTGGAGCCGGTCCACCGTTGTCGTCGTACACGGAGCCTCTTCCCCGGCACCGTCTTCCACGGTCTCGGATCTGCTTCCCGGAAGCCGGCGCCAAGCGCAGAAGCACCACCGTCATGGACAATGAACTGACTCCCGTTGCCGACCATGATTCACAGAGGCCGCCGCGACCATCGTTCTCCTCCTCGATTGGTAATGTGTGTATTGAATCACTTAGCAGTACATGTGCAGTTCCAATTTTGTTCATACCTACCCTTCAAACACATAGCTACTGGTACATACTGAGGGAGTCCTGGATTAGGGGGTGTCCGGATGGCCGGACTATGACCTTTGGCCGGACTCCTGGACTATGAAGATACAAGATTGAAGACTTCGTCCCGTGTCCGGATGGGACTTTCCTTGGCATGGAAGGCAAGCTTGGCGATACGGATATGTAGATCTCCTTCCATAGTAAACGACTACTGTAACCCTAACCCTCTCCGTGTCTATATAAACCGGAGGGTTTTAGTCCGTGGGGACTAACAACAATCATACCATAGGCTAGCTTCTAGGGTTTAGCCTCTCGGATCTCGTGGTAGATCTACTCTTGTACTACCCATATCATCAATATTAATCAAGCAGGAGTAGGGTTTTACCTCCATCGAGAGGGCCCGAACCTGGGTAAAATCATCGTGTCCCTTGTCTCCTGTTACCATCCGCCTAGACGCACAGTTCTGGACCCCCTACCCAAGATCCGCCGGTTTTGACACCGACACATACCCTCAGCCCCGAGCGTGAACTACTCCCTCCTCATCATGGAGGACTCCGGGATGATGAAGATGGCCACCGGAGAGGGATTCCCCCCTTCAGCAGGGTGCCGAAACGGGTCTAGATTGGTTTTCGGTGGCTACAGAGGCTTGCGGCGGCGGAACTCCTGATCTAGGTTATGTTCTGGAGGTTTCTATATATATAAGAGGTTTTGGCGTCGGGAACAAGTTAGGAGGGTCTCCGGCCTATCCACGAGGTAGGGAGGCGCGCCCAGGGGGGTGGGCGCACCCCCACCCTCGTGGGCAGCTCGGGACTTTTCTGGCCCAACTCTTTTACTCCATGGCCTTCTTCTGGTCCACAAATAAGTTCCGTGAAGTTTCAGGTCAATTGGACTCCGTTTGGTTTTCCTTTTCTGCGAGACTCAAAAACAAGGAAAAAACAGAAACTGGCACTGGGCTCTAGGTTAATAGGTTAGTCCCAAAAATCATATAAAATAGCATAAAATGCATATAAAACATCCACGATGGATAATACATTAGGATGGAACAATAAAAAATTATAGATATGTTGGAGATGTATCACTCGCCAAGGAGGCTGGCAGCACCGGCACCATGGAGGATGAGGCTGACGCGGCCGCGAATGAGAAAGGGCTCGCCGGATGGGCGGAGTCTGCTGGGGAGGCCAGCAGCGCCGGCGCCCCTCTCGTTCAAGACATGGTCGAGGAGATGACCGAAGAAGAGGCCGAGGCTGTCGATCCCTCGGCCACAGGGAAGAGGCGCGTCCTGTGGCGGGCCAGCTCCGGCGAGCCGGTCCAGCTCGCCAGGACCGCGCAGCGGCAACAGGTCCAGGAGCAGTCCATGCGCCAGATGAGAGCTGCGGCGACGATGGCCGCAACAGCAAACAAGGAGGTGAAAACCGCGGTGGCAAAGAAAAAGGCGGCCGCTTCCTCCTCATCCAAGTGGCGCCGGACCCCATCCCCTTCTCCTTCTCCTTCGGATGGCACCTCAAAGGTTATTTTTGACCTCGGGTCCTTTAGCCCGAAGAGGAAAAGGAGGCTAGTGGAAGAGGAGGAGGAGGACGAGTAAGCACTTCGCCCTCCATCATCTCTTGACCCTACACCTGTGCTATCCTCCTTTAACTTGATGTTATCCTCACAGGGACACGGAGACGTTGGCGCAGATGGTGGCGAAGAGGGCCAGGGCCTCGACGGGCGACAAGCCCCCAGCAAACACTCCGTGGAGGCCGGAGTTGGTTGTGATCAGTCCAGACGACAGCCCCCGACGCAACCCCCGCTTCAGCCCCCAGCGTGTGTTCACTACTCACTTCCCGTCGGTTTGCGTTGGGGCACCATCCCTTGGTGCTGATCTTGCCGGGTTCGTAGGAGGAGAGTGGCAGCAGGAGAAGCCGCTGAGGGCCACCCCCAACACGCCGCCCCCGCCAACCACACCGCCCAGGGGGGCGTCCCCGACAAGGGCACTAAGCACCGAGCCCACACGCACGAAGGAGGAGGAGGAGGTGAACTTGGGCGGCAGTGGCTCCACCCGGGAACCGAACGTTGGCGGGGAGGGGAACACTTCTTCCCAGCTTGGCACAGGTATGTGGCCTGCCTCCTGTCCCCGTCTTTTCTTCTTCCTGAACCTTGTTTTTGGCCCCGTCTCATTCTCCTTCTTGGTATCCAGACCCTCCCCCGGCGGCCAGGAGGATATTGATACCGTCATCGAGGAGGTCGCCAAGGACGCCGAGGCCGAGGCCGACAAGATTGCTACCGAGGAGGCCACCAAGGGGCCTGCCAGGGAGGCCGGCAAGGCCGCTGCCGAAGAGGCCAGCAAGGGGCCTACCAGGGGGGGTGGCTGACGACCAACCTTCCTCCCCTCATGCCCCTGGCCTGGGCAAGTACTTGAAGGTGGGCGACGACCTGTTCGTCCATATCCCAGGGATGGAGAGCACCAGGGCGCCAACTAAGGGGGAGGTGTTCGACGACGAGGCGCTCACCACCACTGGGCTTCAGGTTGTTGATGAACCGAGCGCCGGCGATGGCGGTTCCCAAGAGGAGCAGCTTCTCCGGGCCATGAGCGTCAACTTCCAGAAGCTCCAGGCGCTCCACCGTGCCCACCTAGACAAGGCGAAATCCAGGATGGCGGCAGCAGACAAGGCGAAGGTGGATTTCGAGGAGCGCGTCGCTCAGACGCAGTCCTAGTTCCACGAGGCTCAGGAAGAACTGAAGACTGCCCATGGTGAGCTAGCTGAGCGCAAACGGGAGCTCATCCTGAAGCAGGCTGACGTCGAGAAGGCCCGGGAGGTGGCGAAGGAACAGACCACCAAGGACGAGGCCGCTCGGCAACAACATCAGGCTCTGCTGAACTCCCAAGAGGAGGACCTTGCCGCCCGTGAGGAGGCGCTCGCCGCCACACTCCGTGGCAAGGATGAGGAGATCGAGAAGCTCGTCGTGCAGCGGACCCAGGAGCTGGGGAAGAGGCACAAGGAGGCACTCGATGCTCAGGCCCTAGTCCATGCCGGCAAGCTGAAGGAGCTGGAGCTGGAGCGGCAGGAGCTGAAGAAGAGAGTCTCGTCGTTGACGGAGGAGAGGGACACAGCCAACCGCACTCTGGTAGATGCGCAGGTCACCATCTCCGACAAGGCCAAGCTGCTCTCCGAGGCTAACGACTCCATCAACGATCTGACTTGAAGCTGGAGGGCTTGGAGCGGAAGCTTTCGGAGGCCAGGACTCGTGAGGAGACCGTGAACAAGGCCTTGGAGGATGAGAAGCGGCTGCGGAGGGATGGCGCCGCCGAGTACAAGGAGTACGCAAAGGGCGTAAACCTCTGGATCAGCCGTCTCGTCAACGTCGCCGGAAAGATCACCACGAAGCTGGCTGCCATGGGGATGCCGAACGTCAGGTACTCCCAGGAGTCGAACGTGAGCCCCAACGCCAGGCAGACCCTGTTCTTCGAGGGCGTCCTCGACGCCCTGGAGCAGTTCCGTTCCAACCAAGCGACCTCGCTGGCCAATGAGGCCCGAAAGCTCTGCCGGGGCGCCCTGACCAAGGTCCTCACCAACGTGGTGTACTAGAACCCCAACGTAACCTTTGTCGACGCGCTGGAGAGCTTGCCGAAGGACGTGGACCTCGCGGCGCTCGAAGAGCGTATCGAGCCCATCATAAGCCACGTCGATGGAGTCAGGAGGGTGAAGGGCCAACACCGAGACTAGGCACCCCGTTCCTCATTGCCGCCGCGAGTTCATGACCAAGACGATTTTATCTTAAGTTAGAACCGCAACAACAATTGATGTAATATAACTCTATAGTACTTTAAGATGAAACATGCTATCTTCCTGTATTGATCTTTCTTTGTACGTATGTACCCTACGCCCAGCAGGATAGGTTCGCCGGTGCGTAAACCCATGCTATGGCACCTTGAGGACGGAGCGTTAGCAGCCTACCGGGGGGTACCTGCTGCCGGACAAACCACCTTGCCGTTCTCAGCGCGGCCACTTAAACTGTTGGGCGGACTCGAAATGGAGCAAGGGCGTTGAGGGAGTCCCGGACTAGGGGGTGTCCGGATAGCCGAACTCTTACCGTTGGCCGGACTCCTGGACTATGAAGATACAAGATTGAAGACTTCGACCCATGTCCGGATGGGACTTTCCTTGGCGTGGAAGGCAAACTTGGCGTCTGGATATGTAGATCTCCTACCATTGTAACCGACTGGTGTAACCCTAACCTATCCGGTGTCTATATAAACCGGAGGGTTTTTAGTCCGTGGGGACGGACAACAATCATACCATAGGCTAGCTTCTAGGGTTTAGCCTCCTTGATCTCGTGGTAGATCTACTCTTGTACTACCCATATCATCAATATTAATCAAGCAGGAGTAGGGTATTACCTCCATCGAGAGGGCCCGAACCTGGGCAAAAACATCGTGTCCCTTGTCTCATGTTACCATCCGCCTAGACGCACAGTTCGGGACCCCCTACCCGAGATCCGCCGGTTTTGACACCGACATTTGTGCTTTCATTGAGAGATCCTTCCGTGTGCCGCCATCAGGTAGGATGCCTCATCTCGTCTTCAAAGACGATACCATCGCCAAAGAAGCCTTGGCCACCGGTCAGACTCTTCGGCTAGGAGGTTTTCTCATGACCGCTAGTTCGGCCGTCGCGCCGATGATGACCTCTCGAGTCATCGAAACCAATCTCCATGTTAGTTCGGAACTTGCCAAACAGTTAGATCTGGTCGATCTCTCCTCTGTAAACGAGCTCCTGGATCGCATCGCCGCCCTGGGAGTCGCCACAGGTTACGACCGGATCGGGCCTAAAACCGATCTGAGAGAGATCAACTCTTCCCAGGCTACCCATCATGTTGCCGTGATAGAGGAGTAATGCGGCGACTCTTCTCCTATCTTAAGGACTAGCTACATCCGAATTCCCGATCCCTCCATACCGGATTCCTGCGGAGGGACGGATGTCGATCAAGCCCTGAACTTAAAGTCAGGTGGCGGGTCGGACTCATTGGATAGCACTCAAAAATCCGAACTTCCGAGTTAGGAAACTTCCCGGCCCTTGAGTCCTAAATTGGACGGGGTTCCGGATTTAGTGCCACCCGCCCACCCAAACATTAGCAATCTCTCTCAAATTTGGCAGGTGCCCGCCGAAACTGTACATCATTACTGGGCCAGATTCCTCCTGGTTATGAACAGGATAAAGGACTGCCGAGAGGAGGACGCAATACCAATCTTCTGCAGTAATTGCACGGACAAGGGAATCCTAAACGCCATAAGTCGTCGCAAAATTACACGCTTTGCTGACTTGGTGACCATCGTACAAAAGTACTGTGCGATGGAGAACGCCTGGAAAACCGAAAGTAAATTTTGGGATAATCCGGCCCCGAATACATCCCTTGTCCGGAACAAAAGGGTGCATCATTATCAAGCACCTGGGTTGAATACCAAAAAACCAAAACCCCCTAAAGGGTACGGAACCGTACTGGAGGGTTGGCTAAACGGACCCTGCAAAATTCATAGCACAGAGGGCGCCACTCCAACTCATAGCCTTCGAGCATGTTGGATACTACGGCAGGTGGCCAAAAGTGGCGAAGAGCTTCTAGCTTCAGAATCCCAGCCCAGCAACACCAGTACGGTGTTAACAGCCTTCGAGACTTTCGCATCAAACAACATGCGGAAACGACAACTCCGCAACCTTGCCGAAGTCTACCAAGTAGCAAAAATAAATCCATGGAGTGACACGGCTATCACCTTCAATGCCAGCGACGAACCTAAATTCTGAACTGCCCGGGCACCAGCCGCATTGGTCCTCAGCCCAATAGTAGACGTCTTTCGCCTTACTAAGGTACTCATGGATGGCGGCAGCGGGCTAAACCTCATCTATGAGGAAACCCTCCGAAAAATGGAAATAGACTGGAACCGCATTGAGCGAAGCAGCACAACCTTTAGAGGAATAATCCCCAGCCGGGAAGCATGCTGCACAGGAAAAATCACGCTGGACGTAGTGTTCAGCTCGCCGGACAATTACAGGTCCGAGGAGGTCACATTTCAAGTGGCCCCGTTCAACAGCGGATATCATGCTTTATTAGGACGAGAGGCATTCACAATTTTTCAAGCTATACCCCATTATGGGTACATGAAGCTTAAAATGCCCGGTCCCAACGGAATCATCACTCTCGCCAGTAATCCGAACATAGCACTCCGCGCTGAAAATAAGACAGTCGCACTAGCCCTCGAGGCACTATCCGAAGCCCTAGCGGCCGAGGAACTCACCGCAATGCGCTCCACGGTGAACAGGGACGATGTGATACTTGATAAAAGATCCAAGTCCACCTCTTTTAAACCAACGGATGAAATAGTCAAATTCCAAGTCCACCCAACGGACCCTGCAAAGACGGCCTCCATCGGGCACAATTAAACCACGATGTAGACGCCGACCACGAGAATTTCTACAAGAAAACTAGGGCATCTTTGCTGGCACCCTTCAGACATGCCAGAATCCCACGTCGATTGGCCGAGCATAGCCTAAATATCCTAAAAGGATTCAAGCCAGTCAACAGGCTCTTGGCGCTTTTAGAACCCAAGAGACAGGCCATGGGAGAATAGCTAGCCAAATTTTTGGAGGCCGGATTCATCGGAGATATAAAACATCCGGACTGGCTAGCGAACCCGGTGATGGTACCAAAGAAGGATAAATCACAGGCGCCTATGTGTTGATTTCAAAGACCTTAATAAGGCTTGCCCAAAGGATCCCTTCCCCCTCCCTCGAATTGATCAAATCATTGACACTGCAGCAGGACACGACTCATTGTGCTTCCTCGACGCGTACTTCGGCTACCACCAAATCAAGATGGCGGAGCCAGACCAAGCTGCAACAATATTCATCACTCCATACGACCCGTTCTGCTTCAACACAATGCCCTTTGGGCCCAAAAACGCCGGCGCAACATACCAGCACATGATTCAGACATGTCTGCCAAACCAGATTGGCAAAACGGTGGAAGCATATGTAGATGACGTGGTCGTCAAAACCAAGCACGTCAAAACTCTAGTAGACTACTTGAGGCTCACATTCGACAATCTTCGAAAATATGACATCAAGCTCAATCCGGAAAAATGCGTCCTCGGTGTTCCAGCCGAAAATCTCCTAGGCTTCATCGTGTCCGGTAGAGGAATTGAAGCAAACCCAGCCAAGATTCGAGCTCTGTCACAATTGGATATTCCAAAAGACCTCAAACAAATACATAAATTGACGGGATGCGTAGCGGCTCTAAGCCGCTTTATCTCCCGTTTAGGAGAAAAGGCATTACCTCTCTACCGCCTCCTCCGCTGCACGAACACTTGAGTGGACGGATGCATGCCGCCACGGCCGGACTCGAACAAATAAAGGCCATTTTGGCAACAAATCCTGTTCCGCCGCGCCTAACGTGGGCGAACCAATGCTATTATACATCGCCGCAACACATCAAGTTGTTAGCGGTGCTCGTTGTCGAACGAGAACGGACGGACACCGGTTCCCTATTCAAAACCGGTTTATTATGTGTCCACTGTCCTAACTCCATGCAAGTCCCGGTACCCACACTATCAAAAGATAGCACAAACGGTGTTCATGGCATCCCGGAAGCTGCGACACTACTTTCAAGAGTGTTCGATAACGGTAGCCTCCGAAGTACCTCCTAATGACATTATAAACAACCGCGACGCGACGAGCCGAATTGCTAAATGGGCCATAGAGCTCCTCCCATTCGACATAACTTATAAGCCACGACGAGCTATTAAGTCGCAGGTTTTGGCCGACTTCGTGGCCGAATGGACTGAAGCCGAACTCCCTAAAGAGTACGGCGCATACTCCAATTTGATCATGCACTTTGATGGATCCAAAATGTTGGCTGGCCTGTGGGCTGGCATCGTCCTGACGTCCCCAACCGGGCACATAGTCCAATACGTCCTTCAGATAATGTACACGGACTCCAACAACGCAGCCGAATATGTGGCCCTTCTGCACGGCCTTCGGATGTCAGTCTCCATGGGCATTCAACGCATAGAGGTGCACGGGGATTCAAACCTTGCAATATCTCAAATAAACAGAGACTTTGACACCAAAGAACCGAAAATGGCAGCATACCGCAATGCGGTCCTAAAAATGTCAGCATGGTTCGAAGGGCTCGAATTTCATCATGTAGCCCGGGATAACAACCAGGCGACGGATATATTGGCGCGCATCGGTGCAAAACGCGATGCCGTCCCACCCAATATCTTTTTGGAACGGCTATTCAAGCCATCCGTACTATGGGAATGGGAGTCCGGCAATAAAAATCCGGACCCAACCGCACCGCCTGACGCCGAACACTCTGACACAACCGGAGGCTCCGCCCCCAAGATAACACCCTCTGCTCATGAAATAATGGCGGTTATCGCCCTGTGGACGAAACCATTCTTAGCTTACCTAACTAGGCAGGAACTCCCCGAAGACCAAAATGAGGCTCGCTGCATAGTACGGCGCTCTAAAGCCTATAAAGTCCATGAGGGAGAGCTTTATAAGAAAAGCACTACCGGAGTCCTTCAAATGTGTATCTCCGAAGAGGAAGGGCGAAACCTCCTGGCTGAAATTCATGCCGGACTGGGTGGGCACCACGCCGCAGCCCGGGCCCTTGTAGGCAAGGCCTTCCGTCTGAGATTCTATTGGCCGGCGGCCGGGCAGAATCTTGCGCAGGATCCAACGATGCGTCGGTTGCCGCTTTTGCTAACCAAAGCCACATGCCACCCACCACCCTTAAAACTGTACCCATCACACGGCCGTCATGTCAGGGGGCTTGACATGGTTGGACCCTCAAGGGAGGAACCCACAAGCAAAAATACCTATTGGTCATGGTGGACAAATTGACCAAATGGATAGAGGCCAAACCAGTTAAAACGGCCGAATCTGGACCAGTGATAGACTTCATATCAGGGGTAGTGCACGGTTACGGTGTCCCCCACAGTATCATTACTGACAACGGCACCAACTTCACGGCCGATGAGGTCAAATCATGGTGCAAAAACATGGGCATCAAGCTCGATTACGCCTCAGTCTATCACCCTCAAACCAACGGCCAAGTCGAATGGGCAAACGGTCTAATCAGGGCGGCATTAAACCCAGACTAGTGCGATCCTCAAGGAATCTAACACGCCTTTGGGTCGAGGAGCTCGACTCCGTACTCTGGGGTTGCGGACCACGCCCGAATCGTACTACGGATTCACACCATTCTTCATGGTGTACGGCACAGAGGCAGTCTTGCCTGCGACATAATACATGTCTCACCTCGCCAGACGCATGTATGAAGAAAGAGAAGCCGAGCTCGATCGGGCAGGACAGTTTGACGCATTGGAGGAGGAGCGCGGCGTGGCAAAGGCTCGTTCCGCATTCTATCAACAGCGAGCTCGAAGATATCAAAGCAGGGAAGTACGGGCCAAAGCTTATAACGTTGGCGAACTAGTTCTATGCCTGCCAGACAAGAAAAAGGACAAACTCAAGCCCAAATGGGAAGGTCCCTTCATCATCGACCAGGTCCTGACCGGCGGAGCATGCCGTCTGCGAAACGCATCGGACAACCGACTTGAGCCGAACCCATGGAACGCAGCCCGTCTACGAAGATTCTACGCCTAAGTGCGGGACTCCAAGTTCGTCTCCTTCGTCCGTCCGCATTCTTTATTTTTGCTTTTTGCTGTCTTTTATTTCTCTCCTTCCCCCTTCTTCTTCTTGTAGCCTCTAGAGGCTCGTTTGCGCTTTTTCCGCACACACTTGACGCGCTGTCCGCGCTCATTATACCTGGGGGCTTCTTTAACAGAAGCTTATTTATACGGGCTTTCATGCCCAACACATGCGTTAAACTTCCGCATGTACCTTTTATTCACCATTATATGCATCGATATGACTTAAGTTTTGGCCAAGCTGGGTTGTCTGGCTCCTGTGCTTACCCCTACGTTCCCGATTGTTCGGCTAGGTGGTAAAGGGAGCACCTCTGCGATTATTCTTGCCGCTGGTCAGCGGATGTGTACCTCGGTGGGTGAAGCGTAAAGCTAGCGTTCTTGGGAATATTCGGCCGGTGAACTGAAAGATGATTTTTAACTATTTACACATCTGCCCCTGGATGATTTTCTGCTTTTATAGCAGCTTTGACATGCACTTTAGGGCATGCATCCCAGCGAAAGGAACCCTTAACGGAACTATTCTCCCTGGAAGATGTTTCTTACTACCCATGTAATATAACATAACTAGTTGGGCACTTGTCTCATACAGCAACAATGACCCCTACGCCTGGTCTCCATGCATACCACGGTTCTTATATAACCACGAAGGTATTCGGACACACTCCGGACTATTGGGTCCGGAGGTCGAAGCGAAAAGGTCCGCTTCGACAAACGAACTACAATCCGGCTAGAAGACATTCTTTCATGTCATATTTTTACATATTCAACTCTACTCATTGTATTCCTCCTCAATGCCATCTAATAGGCTATCTAATTTAAAATATTACTGGGAACACTTGGTGGCCAATTCTACTTGGCCGTACACTAAGCTTACAGGGATCTCCATCCCATCCGGCGCCACAGGTCCGACCTCGGCCATGTGGTTTGGGTCAGCCTTCGTGTATCGCGTCTTCACCATGGCCCAGGCCTCCCTGGCGCCTTGACGGCAGGCCGATATCTTCCATAGCTGGAAGCGCCGCCGTGCTCCTTGAAGCCGCTCCGCCAGCTCCCCAATGCCTTCGGGCAGGGAGATAGATGGCCACAAGGCTTGGCCGATGCCTTTCATCACCTGCCGGACTCGTTTGTGCAGCTGACGCAGTTCGGGAAGAAGATCACCCGAAGAATTGGGCATCTCCTCCTCAGGACGACCTATGAGCAAACCTACATACATGTTTATGTCAGTCGCCTTCCTCGCCGAACTCTTTCAAAGTTCGCTCAAGCACTTACCGAAAATGCTGCGACGAAGCCGCCGATTCTCCTTTACGGAGTCAGCTAACTGGGCACGAACGTCCTTTAGTTCCTCACCCAGCTTGGTGTTGGCGTCTTGGAGGTTATTCTTCTCCTGCCGCACCCTCGTAAGCACGCTCTCGCCGGCCTTTAACTGGCGTAAGAGCTGTTGCTTGTCAGGATTTGGTCCGACACCATCTGCAATGTTTTTGTCAGATTTACACACCCGCCGCACTTCATAATTTATTTATCTTCTGAAGCGTATATTACCAGAGGGGGTCTCCGTGGCTCCCCCCGTAGCGGCTTGTGCGGCCTCAAGTTGGGCCCTGCACTCTTCCAGCTCCTGGGACAGTCGGGTATTCTTTCTCGTAAGATCCTCAGATAACAAATGATCCTTAAATCAGTTATTCTAACTATTTTAAGTCTCGGGGGCTACTGGCATATATAACTGTCAAATTTCCTTACCCGTATGTCCTTCACATACTACTCCGTGGCTCTGGCTAGACCATCTTGAGCGGCACGGAGATGCGCATCTCCCGAATCAAAGGCATTCAAGGCCTCTGGGGAGAAACATGCGTCACGAAGAACTGTCCGGCGGCGCCTGTGATTCAAGGCGCTCTCCACCTCGGAGTTGGTGGCGGACAACCAGTCGGCATCCTCTGTCGGAGGAGCATCCGACGCACGTCTCGTGCTCGCCTCAGCCTCCGGACCCGGCTTTGAAGCTTGTCCGGTGAAGGTTCGATCGGCAGCCTCTCCGGGCTCAGTCCGGCGAGCGCTCTTTTTCCTGAAAAGAGCATCAGCGTTAGTGCGCCTTCCAGGAATCAATCCTGGAAGTATGGTGACACGCCATACCATTGCGGCGGAATTTCAATCCGGACCGCACTTCTTTTTAGCCTGCGGGGCCGCACTGCCCTTTGTTGGCCAGTCGCCGCGGGCTCGGCTTCTCGCCTCGAAGGTACCCCCTGCGAAGCACCATTGGTATATGGTGATAAAAAATGAGCATGGATGGGTCGTTATCAGGGTTTTTGGGATCTCGGTCTCAGTTACCTGTGGGGCTGGAAGTATTCCGGGGTAATCGGCCGTAATGGCCACCAAAGCGTTGTCGATGCTAAGTTGGTAGAACACCCCGTCGATCAACTCCACCGTTATATCCGGATCCTCTTCGGAGGTCGGATCGAGGGACCGCTCCGGATCCTCGGGTTGTGGGGGCGGGCTGTGTATCTTCTCCACAGTCCGGCGCAGTTCCTGCGCAAAAACCGTGAAATGAGATATTTAACTACGGGAACATGGATCGTACAGGTCACAAAATGTTTGCTTACCCAGCTTCGAGGATTACTCGAAGAAAACTCCTTCAGAGGGTTGACACGGAGGAAATCCTCCTCCTCTCCTTTGTACATGGCAGACAAGATCTTCACCAGTTCGGTGACCGATCCTGGCCCTTTTGCGGCCATGACGGGTGGCATCGTCCTCCCCGTTGAAGTCCCACATGGGGTGGCCCCTGTATTGGAGCGGCTGCACTCCCCTCATAACGCAGATTGCCATGACTCCTGTCATGGTCAATCCGGCATGAGCCAGTAACCTTATTCGGCTCATCAAATAACGGACATCCCGGTCATCTTCTCTCCGGGGGCTCCGAGGGCGCCAGCTTAGGCGCTTCTTCAGTGGAGCATTGCTGAACTCCGGAAGGCCGATCCGAACAGGATCCGGCAGCAGGACATCCTCCATGTAAAACCATTCCGAAGGCCAGTCTTCGGACGCCTTCTTTGGGGTTCCGGATAGGTATCCGGTCCAGGCGAGGCGCCATAACTCGGCTCCGCCCACTTGATATATTGACCCCTCATAAGAGCGGGGTACTAGGCAGAATATTCTCTTCCACAGCTTGAAATGAGCCTCGACGCCCAAGAATAGTTCGCAAAAGGCCACGAAGCCCGCGATGTGCAAGATGGAGGTAGGAGAAGATGGTGAAGTTGGAGGCCGTAGAACTCCAAGAGGCCCCGGAGAAACGGATGGATTGGAAATCCGAGTCCTCTTACTAGATTAGAGATGAAGCACACCCGCTCTCCTTTAGAGGGATCGGGGACGCTCTCCGCTTGCTTTCCGCCCTTGTAGGTGGCAAGTCCGGCTCGAACCGGAACCATGAAGGCCGGAGGGAGAAATCCCTTGGCTTGGAGTATAACTAGCTCGCTATGCGGGACTGAGCATCTCTCCCAACTTCTTGGGTGAGGGCTGGGAGCGCGAGAGGAGGAGCCGCGTCGACTGTCCATGATGGAATGGGCTTTGGTCAGAGGCGCTCCGATGAAAGCTCGCGAAGGGGGATGGTGTGACTCAGATCTAGATCCTTGCCCCTTTTATAAGCGGCTCATTTGCACGGCTAGGGGGGTAATTGTAAAAATACCCTGGCTTTTCACATTCATTCAAACACGTGGAAGATGGCCATTATTGGGCGCAGAAGCCGAGGAGCGCAGCATTTATCAGAAGCCGGACACTATTCGACAAGTATATGGAATTTGGAGAAGAACCCGCCTCGCAATGCCGAAGACAATCAACGCGCCGGACTCATCGTCATTGAAGCCTGGTTCGGGGCTACCGAGGAGTCCCGACTAGGGGTGTCCGGATAGCCGAACTCTTACCGTTGGCCGGACTCCTGGACTATGAAGAAACAAGAATGAAGACTTCGACCCGTGTCCGGATGGGACTTTCCTTGGCGTGGAAGGCAAGCTTGGCGATACGGATATATAGATCTCCTACCATTGTAACCGACTCTGTGTAACCCTAACCTATCCGGTGTCTATATAAACCGGAGGGTTTTTAGTCCGTAGGACGGACAACAATCATACCATAGGCTAGCTTCTAGGGTTTAGCCTCCCTGATCTCGTGGTAGATCTACTTTGGTACTACCCATATCATCAATATTAATCAAGAAGGAGTAGGGTATTACCTCCATCGAGAGGGCCCGAACCTGGGTAAAAACATCGTGTCCCTTGTCTCCTGTTACCATCCGCCTAGACGCACAGTTCGGGACCCCCTACCCGAGATTCGCCGGTTTTGACACCGACATTGGTGCTTTCATTGAGAGTTCCTCTGTGTCATCGCCATCAGGTAGGATGCCTCATCTCGTCTTCAAAGACGATACCATCGCCAAAGAAGCCTTGGCCACCGGTCAGACTCTTCGGCTAGGCGGTTTTCTCATGACCGCTAGTTCGGGTTGTCATACCGACGATGACCTCTCGAGTCATCGAAACCAATCTCCATGTTAGTTCGGAACTTGCCGAACAATTAGATCCGGTCGAGCTCTCCTCCGTAAACGAGCTCCTGGATCGCATCGCCGCCCTGGGAGTCGCCACAGATTACGACCGGATCGGGCCTAAAACCGATCTGAGAGAGATCAACTCTCCGCAGGCTACTCATCATGTTGCCGTGATAGAGGAGCAATGCGGTGACTCTTCTCCTATCTTAAGGACTAGCTACGTCCAAATTCCCGATCCCTCCATGCCGGATTCCTGCGGAGGGACGGATGTCGATCAAGCCCTGAACTTAAAGTCAGGCGGCGGGTCGGACTCATTGGATAGCACTCAAAAATCCGAACTTCCGAAGTTCGAAACTTCCCGCCCTTGAGTCCTAAATTGACGGGGTTCCGGATTTAGTGCCACCGCCCACCCAAACATTAGTGATCTCTCTCGAATTCGGCAAGTGCCCGCCGAAACAGTACATCATTACTTGGCCAGATTCCTCCTGGTTATGAACAGGATAAAGGACTGCCGAGAGGAGGACACAATACCAATCTTCTGCGATAATTGCACGGACAAGGGAATCCTAAACGCCATAAGTCGTCGTGAAATTACACGCTTTGTCGATTTGGTGACCATCGTACAAAAGTAAGTATGGCGATGGAGAGCGCTTGGAAAACCGAAAGTAAATTTTGGGATAATCCGGCCCCGAATACATCCCTTGTCCGGAACAAAAGGGTGCATCATTATCAAGCACCTGGGTTGAATACCAAAAAACCAAAACCCCCTAAAGGGTACGAAACCGTACTGGAGGGTTGGCTAAACAGACCCTACAAAATTGATAGCTAAGAGGGCGCCACTCCAACTCATAGCCTTCGAGCATGTTGGATACTACGGCAGGTGGCCAAAAGTGGCAAAGAGCTTCTAGCTTCAGAATCCCAGCCCAAAGAACACCAAAGACAGTGTTAAGCCTTCGAGACTTTTGCGTCAAACAACATGCGAAAACGACAACTCCGCAACCTTGCCGAAGTCTACCAAGTAGAAACAATAAATCCATGGAGTGACACGGCTATTACCTTCAGTGCCAGCGACGAAACTAAATTCCGAACTGCCCGGGCACCAGCCGCATTGGTCCTCAGCCCAATAGTAGACGGCTTTCGCCTTACTAAGGTACTCATGGATGGCGGCAGCGGACTAAATCTCATCTATGAGGAAACCCTCCGAAAAGTGGAAATAGACTGGAACCGCATTGAGCGAAGCAGCACAACCTTTAGAGGAATAATCCCCAGCCGGGAAGCATGCTGCACAGGAAAAATCACGCTGGACGTAGTGTTCGGCTCGCCGGACAATTACAGGTCCGAGGAGGTCACATTTCAAGTGGCCCCGTTCAACAGCGGATATCATGCTTTATTAGGACGAGAGGCATTCACAATTTTTCAAGCTATACCCCATTATGGGTACATGAAGCTTAAAATGCCCGGCCCCAACGGAATCATCACTCTCGCCAGTGATCCGAACATAGCACTCCGCACCGAAAATAAGACAGCCACACTAGCCCTCGAGGCACTATCCGAAGTCCTAGAGGCCGAGGAACTCACCGCGATGCGCTCCACGATGAACAGGGACGATGTGATACTTGATAAAAGATCCAAGTCCACCTCTTTTAAACCAACGGATGAAATAGTCAAATTCCAAGTCCAACAAATGGACCCTGCAAAGACGGCCTCGATCGGGGCACAATTAAACCCTGATGTAGACGCCGCACTATGAGAATTTCTACAAGAAAACTGGGACATCTTTGCCTGGCACCCTTCAGACATGCCAGGAATCCCACGTCAGCTGGCCGAGCACAGCCTAAATATCCTAAAAGGATTCAAGCCAGTCAAACAGGCTCTTCGGCGCTTTTCCGAACCCGAGACAGGCCATGGGAGAGGAGCTAGCCAAGCTTTTGGAGGCCGGATTCATCAGAGATATAAAACATCCGGACTGGCTAGCGAACCTGGTGATGGTACCAAAGAAGGATAAATCCTGGCGCCTATGTGTTGATTTCAAAGACCTTAAGAAGGCTTGCCCAAACGATCCCTTCCCCCTCCCTCGAATTGATCAAATCATTGACGCTACAGCAGGACACGACTCATTGTGCTTCCTCGACGCTGCATCTCGGCTACCACCAAATCAAGATGGCGGAGCAGCACCAAGCTACAACAGCATTCATCACTCCATACGGCCCGCTCGCTTCAACACAATGCCCTTTGGGCTCAAAAACGCCGGGCGCAACATACCAGCAAGATGATTCGGACATGTCCGCAAACCAGATCGGCAAAACAGTGGAAGCATATGTAGATGACGTGGTCGTCAAAACCAAGCACGTCGAAACTCTAGTAGACGACTTGAGGCTCACATTCGACAATCTTCGAAAATATGACATCAAGCTCAATCCGGAAAAATGTGTCTTCGGGGTTCCAGCCGGAAAGCTCCTGGGCGTCATCGTGTCCGGTAGAGGAATTGAAGCAAACCCAGCCAAGATTCGAGCTCTGTCACAATTGGATATTCCAAAAGACCTCAAACAAATACAAAAATTGACGGGATGCATAGCGGCTCTAAGCCGCTTTATCTCCCGTTTAGGAGAAAAGGCATTACCTCTCTACCGCCTCCTCGCCAAGACCGAACACTTCGAGTGGACGGATGCCGCCATGGCCGGACTCGAAGAAACAAAGGCCATTTTGGCAACAAATCCGGTCTGGCGCGCCCAACCCGGGCGAACCAATGCTATTATACATCGCCGCAACACATCAAGTTGTCAGCCAGTGCTCGTTGTCAAACGAGAACGGACGGACACCGGTTCCCTATTCAAAACCGGTTTATTATGTGTCCACCGCCCTAACTCCATGCAAGTCCTGGTACCCACACTATCAAAAGATAGCATACGCGGTGTTCATGGCATCCCGGAAGCTGCGACACTACTTTCAAGAGTGTTCCATAACGGTAGCCTCCGAAGTACCTCTTAATGACATTATAAGAAACCGCGACGCGACGGGCCGGATTGCTAAATGGGGCATAAAGCTCCTCCCATTCGACATAACTTATAAGCCACGACGAGCTATTAAGTCGCAGGTTTTGGCCGACTTCGTGGCCGAATGGACTGAAGCCGAACTCCCTAAAGAGTACGGCGCATACTCCAATTGGATCATGCACATTGACGGCTCCAAAATGTTGGCTGGCCTGGGGGCTCGCGTCGTCCTGACGTCCCCAACCGGGGACACAGTCCAATACGTCCTTCAGATAATGTACACGGACTCCAACAACGCAGCCGAATATGAGGCCCTTCTGCAGGCCTCCGGATGGCAGTCTCCATGGGCATTCAACACCTAGAGGTGCACGGGGATTCAAACCTCGCAATATCTCAAATAAACAGAGACTTTGACGCCAAAGATCCGAAAATGGCAGCATACCACAATGCGGTCCTAAAAATGTCAGCACGGTTCGAAGGGCTCGAATTTCATCATGTAGCCCGGGATAACAACCAGGCGGCGGATATATTGGCGCGCATAGGTGCAAAACACGATGCCGTCCCACCCAATATCTTTTTGGAACGGCTGTTCAAGCCATCCGTACTATGGGAAGGGAGTCCGCACAATAACAATCCGACCCAATCGCACTACCGACGCCAACACTCGACACAACCGGAGGCTACGCCCTGAGATAACACCCTCTGCTCACGAAATAATGGCGGTTATCGCCCTGTGGACGGAACCATTCCTAGCTTACCTAACTAGGCAGGAACTCCCCGAAGACCAAAATGAGGCTCGCTGCATAGTACGGCGCTCTAAAGCCTATAAAGTCCATGAGGGAGAGCTTTATAAGAAAAGCACCACCGGAGTCCTTCAAAGGTGTATCTCCGAAGAGGAAGGGCGAAACCTCCTGGCTGAAATTCATGCCGAACTGGGTGGGCACCACGCCGCAGCCCGGCCCTCGTGAGGCAAGGCATTCCAGACAGGATTCTATTGGCCGACGGCCCGGCAGATGCGCAGGACTTAGTCCAACGATGCGTCGGTTGCCGCCTTTTGCTAACCAAAGCCACATGCCACCCACCGCCCTTAAAACTATACCCATCACCTGGCCGTCATGGGTCCGGGGCTTGACATGGTTGGACCCCTCAAGGGAGGAACCCACAAGCAAAAATACCTATTGGTCATGGTGGACAAATTCACCAAATGGATAGAGGCCAAACCTGTTAAAACGGTCAATCCGGACCAGTGATAGACTTCATATCAGGGGTAGTGCACCGTTACGGTGTCCCACACAGTATCATTACTGACAACGGCACCAACTTCACGGCCGATGAGGTCAAATCATGGTGCAAAAACATGGGCATCAAGCTCGATTACGCCTCAGTCTATCACCCTCAAACCAACGGCCAAGTCGAATGGGCAAACGGTCTAATCAGGAGCGGCATTAAACCCAGACTAGTGCGATCCCTCAAGGAATCTAACACGCACTGGGTCGAGGAGCTCGACTCCGTACTCTGGGGGTTGCGGACCACGCCGAATCGTACTACCGGATTCACACCATTCTTCATGGTGTACGGCGCAGAGGCAGTCTTGCCCTGCGACATAATACATGTCTCACCTCGCGTACGCATGTATGAAGAAAGAGAAGCCGAGCTCGATCGGCAAGACAGTTTGGACGCATTGGAGGAGGAGCGCGAAGTGGCAAAGGCTCGTTCCGCATTCTATCAACAGCAGGCTCGAAGATATCAAAGCAGGGAAGTACGGGCCAAAGCTTATAACGTTGGCGAACTAGTTCTACGCTCACGGACAAGAAAAAGGACAAACTCAAGCCCAAATGGGAAGGTCCTTCATCATCGACCAGGTCCCGACCGGGCGGAGCATACCGTCTGCGAAAAGCATCGGACAACCGACTCGAGCCGAACCCATGGAACGCAGCCCGTCTACGAAGATTCTACGCCTAAGTGCCGGACTCCAAGTTCGTATCCTTCCTCCGTCCGCATTCTTTATTTTTGCTTTTTGCTGTCTTTTATTTCTCTCCTTCCCCCTTCTTCTTCTTGTAGCCTCTAGAGGCTCGCTTGTGCTTTTTCCGCACATACTTGACGCGCTGTCCGCGCTCATTATACCTGGGGGCTTCTTTAGCAGAAGCTTATTTATACGGGCTTTCATGCCCAACACATGCGTTAAACTTCCGCATGTACCTTTTATTCACCATTATATGCATTGATATGACTTAATTTTTGGCCAAGCTGGGTTGTTCGGCTCGTGCTTACCCCTACGTTCCCGATTGTTCGGCTAGGAGGTAAAGGGAGCACCTCTGCGATTGTTACTGCCGGGTCAGCCGGATGTGTACCTCAGACTGGGTGAAGCCGAAAGCTAGCGTTCTTAAGGGAATATTCGGTCGGTGAACTGAAAGATGATTTTAACTATTTACACATCTGCCCCCAGATGATTTTCTGCTTTTATAGTAGCTTTGACATGCACTTTAGGGCATGCATCCCAAATGGAAGGAACCCTTAACGGAACTATTCTCCCCGGAAGATGTTTCTTACTACCCATGTAATATAACATAACTAGTTGGGCACTTGTTTGATACAACAACAATGACCCCTACGCTCGGGTCTCCATGCATACCACGGTTCTTATATAACCACGAAGGTATTCGGACACACTCCGGACTATTGGGTCCGGAGGTCGGGTTAAAAGGTCCGCTATGACAAACGATCTACAATCCGGCTAGAAGACATTCTTTCATGTAATATTTTTACATATTCAACTCGACTGTAACATCCCAAATTTTCAATTTGGAATGTTATACATTAAGTCATCATGCATTACATATTTTCTTGCATATTGCCGATCCTAGAAATTTCACGCAACTCAGGGACCCTCGGAGAGAGTTGGAGATTTTGTTATTTTCATATTTGAGTTTTCTCAAATTTTGAAAATAGGATCATTTGATTTTATTTATTTTATCTTCAATTATTTCTACTATCAAAATATGAGAGAGGGAATAAAATGACTTTCCCAAAATAAAGAAATAATGAAGATTTAATAAAAAATCAAATAAGATTTTTATTTCGGAGTTTTTCACTTTTTATTTGCCTTAGGGAAAAATGCGTGTTTTCAAAAATAGCATTTTTGGCCCCGTGTAAAAGTTCATTTTGTTCGACTCATTTTAGGAGTCGGGAAAATTTACTTTGTAAATTTTGGAGTCCGTTTAGATTTTATTTTATTCGCTTTTTCTGCGTGATATTTAAAAAAAATGGCGCCCGCATGGGCCAAGGGCCCAGCTGCCCAGCCGCTTTCTCCTCACAGGCACAAAGGCTGCCGTCACGGGCCGAGTCCGAGGAGGACTCCTCCTCCTCCTCCTTTGCTTGCCCCTCCCCAAGCCACCTTCCCCTTTAAATACCCCTCACCCCACCTCTCCTCCCCAACCGCAGCCCGCCGCCCCAACTCGCAGCCGCCGCCGCCGCCACTTGCGCCGCCGCCGCCACCAGTGCCGCCGCTGCCGTGACGTCGACGCCCCGCCGCCTAGCCGCCACCCCTCGGTTCGGTTTAAAAAAAAAACCGTTCCGGTTTTCTTTTCCGTTGTCGGTTTTTTTCGAAACCCTAGATCGGTTTTATTTTTCCGGTTTTGTTGTTTAGCGAGCGTTCGCCGGACCGTTCTTATTAACGAACGTGATCACCGGTTATTCCCGGTTAACGAACGTCTGTTCGTTTAATCGTTCGTAGTTTTTCTTTTAACCGGATTTATTCCGCTATTTTTCTGATCACGATTTCAGATCCGATCTTTGTTCTAGTTTATCTTCCCGCTCGTTTATCGGAATCAGGTGATTCAAGCGCCTGGAGTTTCGTTTCGAAACCGCCGTTCCGACTAATCAACTTAAACAAGGTTTTGCTACTATAAAATTTGACCTAGTTTCAACTTGCTAGAACCGAGCTGGTTTCTTCCGCCGGTTGTTTTCCGTTGTTTTGTTTGATTCGTTTTCTTTTGCAACCAGGGTTCTTAAGTTGAAATTTCTGGTCAGATCTTTTATTCGAGATTTATCCGTGCATTAGATGAGTACTTATTGTATGCTTGTTTTTTGTCCGTGATAGATCACCGGAGTGCGCCGCTTGTTACTTGAATCTCTAGGTTTCGCGGATCATCAGCAAGGCAAGTAACACTTGATCATACCTGGTTCTACTACCCAGTTTTTATGCATTAGATCAATCCTCAAACACTTGCATGATTAGGATCTAATTAAAATTGTGGGATGGGAAGTATTTGAGGTAGTACCTATTACCTGTTTTACTTATGAAACCTTGGGAGTTACTTCTACGTTTGCTTATTTGCCATGCCATGCTAGTAGACGTGGATTGGGTGAGTGTATCCATGACAGATGTGAGATTGTTAAATTAATGGTTTATTTAAGGTGGCAACTTAAACACACATCTGGGTGGATTGAGGCACCTGGGGTATCCATTGATTGCCTATTTTTTTTATGGACCGCCACCCAGGCTCAAAGGAATCATAAGATTATTCATGCTAGAAACTTCCGTGTGCAGCCACATGCTATTATGGGCTCTAGCATAGTAGATTAAGTCGTTAACTCTTACAATGGTAGACTAGCAGATGTAGGGGAAAGTAGGTGTACCGTCTACCTGGTCGTAAGGTGCTAGCGCTTCCGAAAGACTATGTTTCGGTCATCCGCTTCTCAAACACCTGCAAAGACGAGAAACCAAATGGCGGCGATCGGGTCTTGTGGGGAAAAGTGCCAAACCTCTGCAGAGTGTATAAACTAATCATGATTAGCCGTGTCCCGGTTATGGACATCTTGAGTATCTAGTACTTGAATATCATGTGAATCTCAACATGTTACTCTAATTAATATTGTTGGGTTTTTAATGAGTACTCTTAATTGGGATTGAGGATGCTGTCAACCGTTCTCAATGTTTAACAGCCACCATGATAGTTAAACAAATTTATTCCTTGGCAGTAGGGAAAAACTGGCTTTGTGCAAAACTGTAACCGTAGAGCTTTTCCACCAGCCACATATGCATGTTGTACAGGCTTATCATTCATTATTATCTATGTGTTACATTGCCAGCATATTCCATGTGCTGACCCGTTTTCGGGCTGCAACTTTCATGTTGCAGACTTTTCGCAACGACGCAGTAAGGTGCTTTAGGTCGTGGTTCTATACTCGATGATGCATTTGGAGTTGATGGACTCACTTATCTTCCAAGTCTTCCGCTGTTATCGTTATTAGATGGCCTTAAGCCATATTTATTGTAATAAGTCCTCTTTGGGCAACGATGTAATAAGTGTGTGGTTGCTACTCGTTATAAATCCTTCGGCACTGTGGTGGTGTCAAGATTATCGATCCAGGATGACACCTGAGCACAGAGACTTGATCCATTCGGGTCGGGTCGCTACATCGACTCATTGTATTCCTCCTCAATGCCATCTAATAGGATATCTAATTTACAATCTTGGCCGTACACTAAGCTTACAGGGATCTCCATCCCATCCGGCCCCACAGGTCCGACCTCGGCCATGTGGTTTGGGTCAGCCTTCGTGTACCGCGTCTTCACCGTGGCCCAGGCCTCCCTGGCGCCTTGATGGCAGCCCGATATCTTCCATAGCCGGAAGCGCCGCCGTGCTCCTTGAAGCCGCTCCGCCAGCTCCCCAATGCCTTCGGGCAGGGAGATAGATGGCCACAAGGCTTGGCTGATGCCTTTCATCACCTGCCGGACTCGTTCGTGCAGTTGACGCAGTTCGGGAACAAGATCACCCGAAGAATTGGGCATCTCCTCCTCAGGACGTCCTATGAGCAAACCTACATACATGTTTATGTCAGTCACCTTCCTCGCCGAACTCTTTCAAAGTTCGCTCAAGCACTTACTGAAAATGCCGCGACGAAGCCGCCGATTCTCCTTTACGGAGTCAGCTAACTGGGCACGAACGTCCTTTAGTTCCTCACCCAGCTTGGTGTTGGCGTCTTGGAGGTTATTCTTCTCCTGCCACACCCTCGTAAGCAAGCTCTCGGCGGCCTTTAACAGGCATAAGAGCTGTTGCTTGTCCGGATTTGGTCCGGCGCCATCTGCAATGTTTTTGTCAGATTTACACACCCGCCGCACTTCATAAATTATTTATCTTCTGAAGCGTATATTACCAGAGGGGTCTCTGTGGCTCCCCTCAGAGCGGCTTGTGCGGCCTCAAGTTGGGCCCTGCACTCTTCCAGCTCCTGCGACAGTCGGGTATTCGCTTTCAGAAGATCCTCAGATAACAAATGATCCTTAAATCAGTTATTCTAACTATTTTAAGTCTTGGGGCTACCGCATATATAATCATCAAATTTCCTTACCCGTATGTCCTTCACATACTGCTCCGTGGCTCTGGCTAGACCATCTTGAGCGGCACGGAGATGCGCATCTCCTGAATCAAAGGCATTCAAGGCCTCTGGGGAGAAACATGTGCCACGAAGAACTGTCCGGCGGCGCCTGTGATTCAAGGCGCTCTCCACCTCGGAGTTGGTGGCGGACAAGCTGTCGGCATCCTCTGTCGGAGGAGCATCCGACGCACGTCTCGTGCTCGCCTCAGCCTCCGGACCCGGCTTTGAAGCTTAAAATGCCCGGTCCCAACGGAATCATCACTCTCACCAGTGATCCGAACATAGCACTCCGCACCGAAAATAAGACAGCCGCACTAGCCCTCGAGGCACTATCCGAAGTCCTAGAGGCCGAGGAACTCACCGCGATGCGCTCCACGGTGAACAGGGACGATGTGATACTTGATAAAAGATCCAAGTCCACCTCTTTTAAACCAACGGATGAAATAGTCAAATTCCAAGTCCACCAAATGGACCCTGCAAAGACGGCCTCGATCGGGGCACAATTAAACCCTGATGTAGACGCCGCACTATGAGAATTTCTACAAGAAAACTGGGACATCTTTGCATGGCACCCTTGAGACATGCCAGAATCCCACGTCCACCGGCCGAGCACAGCCTAAATATCCTAAAAGGATTCAAGCTACCAAACAGGCTCTTCGTGCTTTTTTTCGAACCCAAGAGACAGGCCATGGGAGAGGAGGTAGCCAAACTTTTGGAGGCCGGATTCATCGAGAGATATAAAACATCCGGACTGGCTAGCGAACCTAGTGATGGTACCAAAGAAGGATAAATCCTGGCGCCTATGTGTTGATTTCAAAGACCTTAATAAGGCTTCCCCCTCCCTCGAATTGATCAAATCATTGACGCTACAGCAGGACACGACTCATTGTGCTTCCTCGACGCGTGCGTACTCTGGCTACCACCAAATCAAGATGGCGGAGCTGCATCAAGATGCAACAGCATTAATCACTCCATACGGCCCGCTCGCTTCAACACAATGCCCTTTGGGCTCAAAACGCCCGGCGCAACATACCAGCAAGATGATTCAGACATGTCCGCAAACCAGATCGGCAAAACAGTGGAAGCATATGTAGATGACGTGGTCGTCAAAACCAAGCACGTCGAAACTCTAGTAGACGACTTGAGGCACACATTCGACAATCTTCGAAAATATGACATCAAGCTCAATCCGGAAAAATGTGTCTTCGGGGTTCCAGCCGGAAAGCTCCTGGGCTTCATCGTGTCCGGTAGAGGAATTGAAGCAAACCCAGCCAAGATTCGAGCTCTGTCACAATTGGATATTCCAAAAGACCTCAAACAAATACTAAAATTGACGGGATGCGTAGCGGCTCTAAGCCGCTTTATCTCCCGTTTAGGAGAAAAGGCATTACCTCCCTACCGCCTCCTCCGCCGCCGCACCGAACACTTCGAGTGGACGGATGCCGCCACGGCCGGACTCGAAGAAATAAAGGCCATTTTGGCAACAAATCCGGTCCTGGCCGCGCCCAACCTGGGCGAACCAATGCTATTATACATCGCCGCAACACATCAAGTTGTCAGCGCGGTGCTCGTTGTCAAACGAGAAACGGACGGACACCGGTTCCCTATTCAAAAACCGGTTTATTATGTGTCCACTGTCCTAACTCCAAGCAAGTCCTGGTACCCACACTATCAAAAGATAGCATATGCGGTGTTCATGGCATCCCGAAGCTGCGACACTACTTTCAAGAGTGTTCGATAACGGTAGCCTCAAAGTACCTCTTAATGACATTATAAACAATCATGACGCGACGGGCGGATTGCTAAATGGGCCATAGAGCTCCTCCCATTCGACATAACTTATAAGCCACGACGAGCTATTAAGTCGCAGGTTTTGGCCGACTTCGCGGCGAATGGACTGAAGCGAACTCCCTAAAGAGTACGGCGCATACTCCAATTGGATCATGCACATTGACGGCTCCAAAATGTTGGCTGGCCTGGGGGCTCGCGTCGTCCTGACGTCCCCAACTGGGGACACAGTCCAATACGTCCTTCAGATAATGTACACAGACTCCAACAACGCAGCCGAATATGAGGCCCTTCTGCAGGCCTCCGGATGGCAGTCTCCATGGGCATTCAACACCTAGAGGTGCACGGGGATTCAAACCTCGCAATATCTCGAATAAACAGAGACTTTGACGCCAAAGATCCGAAAATGGCAGCATACCACAATGCGGTCCTAAAAATGTCAGCACGGTTCGAAGGGCTCGAATTTCATCATGTAGCCCGGGATAACAACCAGGCGGCGGATATATTGGCGGCGCATAGGTGCAAAACGCGATGCCGCCCCACCCAATATCTTTTGGAACGGCTGTTCAAGCCATCCGTACTATGGGAAGGGAGTCCGCAATAACAATCCGGACCCAACCGCACCGCCGACGCCGAACACTGACACAACCGAGGCTACGCCCCGAGATAACACCCTCTGCTCACGAAATAATGGCGGTTATCGCCTGGGATGTAACCATTCCTAGCTTACCTAACTAGGCAGGAACTCCCCGAAGACCAAAATGAGGCTCGCTGCATAGTACGGGCGCCTAAAGCCTATAAAGTCCATGAGGGAGAGCTTTATAAGAAAAGCACCACCGAGTCCTTCAAAGGTGTATCTCCAAGAGGAAGGGCGAAACCTCCTGGCTGAAATTCATGCCGGACTGGGTGGGCACCACGCCGCAGCCCGGCCCTCGTGAGGCAAGGCCTTCAGACAGGATTCTATTGGCCGACGGCCCGGCAGATGCGCAGGACTTAGTCCAACGATGCGTCGGTTGCCAGCTTTTTGCTAACCAAAGCCACATGCCACCCACCGCCTTAAAACTATACCCATCACCTGGCCGTCATGATGCAGGGCTTGACATGGTTGGACCCCTCAAGGGAGGAACCCACAAGCAAAAATACCTATTGGTCATGGTGGACAAATTCACCAAATGGATAGAGGCCAAACCTGTTAAAACGGCCGAATCCGGACCAGTGATAGACTTCATATCAGGGGTAGTGCACCGTTACGGTGTCCCACACAGTATCATTACTGACAACGGCACCAACTTCACGGCCGATGAGGTCAAATCATGGTGCAAAAACATGGGCATCAAGCTCGACACGCCTCGGTCTATCACCCTCAAACCAACGACCAAGTCGAATGGGCAAACGGTCTAATCAGAGGCGGCATTAAACCTGCACTAGTGTGATCCTCAAGGAATCTAACACGCACTGGGTCGAGGAGCTCGACTCCCTACTCTGGGGGCTGCGGACCACGCCGAATTGTACTACCGGATTCACACCATTCTTCATGGTGTACGGCGCAGAGGCAGTCTTGCCCTGCGACATAATACATGTCTCACCTCGCGTATGCATGTATGAAGAAAGAGAAGCCGAGCTCGATCGGCAGGACAGTTTGGACGCATTGGAGGAGGAGCGCGAAGTGGCAAAGGCTCGTTCCGCATTCTATCAACAAAGAGGCTCGAAGATATCAAAGCGAGGAAGCACGGGCCAAAGCTTATAACATTGGCGAACTAGTTCTACGCCTGCCGGACAAGAAAAAGGACAAACTCAAGCCCAAATGGGAAGGTCCCTTCATCATCGACCAGGTCCCGACCGGCGGAGCATACCGTCTGCGAAAAGCATCGGACACCCGACTCGAGCCGAACCCATGGAACGCAGCCCGTCTACGAAGATTCTACGCCTAAGTGCCGGACTCCAAGTTCGTGTCCTTCCTCCATCCGCATTCTTTATTTTTGCTTTTTGCTGTCTTTTATTTCTCTCCTTCCCCCTTCTTCTTCTTGTAGCCTCTAGAGGCTCGCTTGTGCTTTTTCCGCACATACTTGACGCGCTGTCCGCTCATTATACTCGGGGCTTCTTTAGCGAAGCTTATTTATACGGGCTTTCATGCCCAACACATGCGTTAAACTTCCGCATGTACCTTTTATTCACCATTATATGCATTGATATGACTTAATTTTTGGCCAAGCTGGGTTTGCGGCTCTGTGCTTACCCCTACGTTCCCGATTGTTCGGCTTAGGAGGTAAAGGGAGCACCTCTGCGATTGTTCTTGCCGGGTCAGCGGATGTGTACCTCAGACTGGGTGAAGCAGAAGCTAGCGTTCTTAAGGGAATATTCGGTCGGTGAACTGAAAGATGATTTTAAATTTTTACACATCTGCCCCGTGATGATTTTCTCGCTTTATAGCAGCTTTGACATGCACTTTAGGGCATGCATCCCAGCGAAAGGAACCCTTAACGGAACTATTCTCCCTGGAAGATGTTTCTTACTACCCATGTAATATAACATAACTAGTTGGGCACTTGTTTGATACAACAACGATGACCCCTACGCCTGGTCTCCATGCATACCACGGTTCTTATATAACCACGAAGGTATTCGGACACACTCCGGACTATTGGGTCCGGAGGTCGAAGCGAAAAGGTCCGCTATGACAAACGATCTACAATCCGGCTAGAAGACATTCTTTCATGTCATATTTTTACATATTCAACTCGACTGTAACATCCCAAATTTTCAATTTGGAATGTTATACATTAAGTCATCATGCATTACATATTTTCTTGCATATTGCCGATCCTAGAAATTTCACGCAACTCAGGGACCCTCGGAGAGAGTTGGAGATTTTGTTATTTTCATATTTGAGTTTTCTCAAATTTTGAAAATAGGATCATTTGATTTTATTTATTTTATCTTCAATTATTTCTACTATCAAAATATGAGAGAGGGAATAAAATGACTTTCCCAAAATAAAGAAATAATGAAGATTTAATAAAAAAATCAAATAAGATTTTTATTTCGGAGTTTTTCGTTTTTTTATTTGCCTTAGGGAAAATGCGTGTGTTCGAAAATGGCATTTTGGCCCCGTGTAAAAGTTCATTTTGTTAGACTCATTTTTAGGAGTCGGGAAAAATTTACTTTGTAAATTTTGGAGTCCGTTTAGATTTTATTTTATTCGTTTTTCTGCATTGATATTTTTTAAAAAAAATGCATGGCGCCCACTGGGCCAAGGGCCCACCGGCCAACCGCCCTCCCTTGCGCCCCGCCTTGCAGCTCGCTGCCACGGCCGAGTCCGAGGAGGACTCCTCCTCCTCCCTTTGCTTGCCCCTCCACCAAGCCACCTCCCCCTTTAAATACCCCTCACCCCACCCTCTCCTCCCCAACCGCAGCCGCCCCAACCCGGCCCGCCGCGCCGCCATTTGCGCCGCCGCCGCCGCCCTGCGCCGCCGCCGCCACCGGTGCCGCCGCCCGATGGCGTCGGCGCCCGCCGCCTAGCCGCCACCACTCGGTTCGGTTTTTTTTTAAAAAAAACGTTCCGGTTTTCTTTTCCGTTGTCGTTTTTTTTCGAAACCCTAGATCGGTTTTATTTTTCCGGGTTTGTTGTTTAGCGAGCGTTCGCCGGACCGTTCTTATTAACGAACGTGATCACCGGTTATTCCCGGTTAACGAACGTCTGTTCGTTTAACCGTTCGTAGTTTTTCTTTTAACCGGATTTATTCCGCTATTTTTCTGATCACGATTTCAGATCCGATCTTCGTTCTAGTTTATCTTCCCGCTCGTTTATCGGAATTAGGTGATTCAAGCGCCTAGAGTTTCGTTTCGAAACCGCCGTTCCGACTAATCAACTTAAACAAGGTTTTGCTACTATAAAATTTGACCTAGTTTCAACTTGCTAGAACCGAGCTGGTTTCTTCCGCGGTTGTTTTCCGTTGTTTTGTTTGATTTGTTTTCTTTTGCAAACTGTGGTTCTTAAGTTGAAATTTCTGGTCAGATCTTTTATTCGAGATTTATCCGTGCATTAGATGAGTACTTATTGTATGCTTGTTGTTTGTCTGCGATAGATCACCCGGAGTGCGCCGCTTGTTACTTGAATCTCTAGGTTTCATGGATCATCGACAAGGCAAGTAACACTTGATCATACCTGGTTCTACTACCCAGTTTTTATGCATTAGATCAATCCTCAAACACTTGCATGATTAGGATCTAATTAAAATTGTGGGATGGGAAGTAGTTGAGGTAGTACCTATTACCTGTTTTACTTATGAAACCTTGGGAGTTACTTCTACGTTTGCTTATTTGCCATGCTATGCTAGTAGACGTGGATTGGGTGAGTGTATCCATGACAGATGTGAGATTGTTAAATTAATGGTTTATTTAAGGTGGCAACTTAAACACACATCTGGGTGGATTGAGGCACCTGGGGTATCCAGTGATTGCCTGTTTTTTTATGGACCGCCACCCAGGCTCAAAGGGATCATAAGATCATTCATGCTAGAAACTTCCGGGTGCAGCCACATGCTATTATTGGCTCTAGCATAGTTGATTAAGTCGTGCGAACTCTTATAGTGGTAGACTAGCAGATGTAGGGGAAAGTAGGTGTACCGGTCTACCCGTCGTAAGGTGCTAGCGCTTCTGAAAGACTATGTTTCGGTCATCCGTTTCTCAAACACCTGCAGTACGAGAAACCAAACGGAGGCGATCGGGTCTTGTGGGGAAAAGTGCGCCAACCTCTGCAGAGTGTATAAACTAATCATGATTAGCCGTGTCCCCGGTTATGGACATCTTGAGTATCTAGTACTTGAATATCATGTGAATCTCAACATGTTACTCTAATTAATATTGTTGGGTTTTTAATGAGTACTCTTAATTGGGATTGAGGATGCTGTCAACCATTCTCAATGTTTAACAGCCACCATGATAGTTAAACAAATTTATTCCTTTGCAGTAGGGAAAAACTGGCTTTGTGCAAAATTGTAACCGTAGAGCTTTTCCACCAGCCACATATGCATGTTGTACAGGCTTATCATTCATTATTATCTATGTGTTACATTGCCAGCATATTCCATGTGCTGACCCGTTTTCAGGCTGCAACTTTCATGTTGCAGACTTTTCGCATTTACAGTAAGGTGCTTTAGGTCGTGGTTCTATACTCGGTGATGCCGCTGGAGTTGATGGACTCACTTATCTTCCAAGTCTTCCGCTGTTATCGTTATTAGATGGCCTTAAGCCATATTTATTGTAATAAGTCCTCTTTTGGGCAACGATGTAATAAGTGTGTGGTTGCTACTCTGTTATAAATCCTTCGAAGTACTGTGTGGTGTCAGCATTACTGATCCAGGGATGACACCTGAGCACAGAGACTTGATCCATTCGGGTCGAGTCGCTACATCGACTCATTGTATTCCTCCTCAATGCCATCTAATAGGCTATCTAATTTACAATCTTGGCCGTACACTAAGCTTACAGAGATCTCCATCCCATCCGGCCCCACAGGTCCGGCCTCGGCCATGTGGTTTGGGTCAGCCTTCGTGTACCGCGTCTTCACCATGGCCCAGCCTCCTCGGCGCCTTTGACGGCAGGCCGATATCTTCCATAGCCGGAAGCGCCCGTGCTCCTTGAAGCCGCCCGCCAGCTCCCCAATGCCTTCGGGCAGGGAGATAGATGGCCACAAGGCTTGGCCGATGCCTTTCATCACTGCCGGACTCGTTAAATGCGATTGACGCAGTTCGGGAAGAAGATCACCAAGAATTGGGCATCTCCTCCTCGGGGCGACCTATGAGCAAACCTACATACATGTTTATGTCGGTCACCTTCCTCGCCGAACTCTTTCAAAGTTCGCTCAAGCACTTCTGAAAATGCCGCGACGAAGCCGCCGATTCTCCTTTACGGAGTCAGCTAACTGGGCACGAACGTCCTTTAGTTCCTCACCCAGCTTGGTGTTGGCGTCTTGGAGGTTATTCTTCTCCTGCCGCACCCTCGTAAGCAAGCTCTCGGCGGCCTTTAACTGGCATAAGGGCTGTTGCTTGTCCGGATTTGGTCCGGCGCCATCTGCAATGTTTTTGTCAGATTTACACACCCGCCGCACTTCATAAATTATTTATCTTCTGAAGCGTATATTACCAGAGGAGGTCTCTGTGGCTCCCCCTGTAGCGGCTTGTGCGGCCTCAAGTTGGGCCCTGCACTCTTCCAGCTCCTGCGACAGTCGGGTATTCGTTTCTGTAAGATCCTGCATAACAAATGATCCTTAAATCAGTTATTCTAACTATTTTAAGTCTTGGGGGCTACTGGCATATATAACTGTCAAATTTCCTTACCCGTATGTCCTTCACATACTGCTTCATGGCTCTGGCTAGATCATCTTGAGCGGCACGGAGATGCGCATCTCCCGAATCAAATAACGGACATCCCGGTCATCTTCTCTCCGGGGGCTCCGAGGGCGCCAGCTTAGGCGCTTCTTCAGTGGAGCATTGCTGAACTCCGGAAGGCCGATCCGAACAGGATCCGGCAGCGGGACATCCTCCATGTAAAACCATTCCGAAGGCCAGTCTTCGGACGCCTTCTTTGGGGTTCCAGATAGGTATCCGGTCCCGGCGAGGCGCCATAACTCGGCTCCGCCCACTTGATATATTGACCCCTCATAAGAGCGGGGTACTAGGTAGAATATTCTCTTCCACAGCCCGAAATGAGCCTCGACGCCCAAGAATAGTTCGCAAAGGGCCACGAAGCCCGCGATGTGCAAGATGGAGGTAGGAGTAAGATGGTGCAGTTGGAGGCCGTAGGACTCCAAGAGGCCCCGGAGAAATGGATGGATTGGAAATACGAGTCCTCTTACTAGATAAGAGATGAAGCACACCCGCTCTCCTTTAGAGGGATCGGGGACGCTCTCCGCTTGCTTTCCGCCCTTGTAGGTGGCAAGTCCGGATCGAACCGGAACCATGAAGGCCGGAGTGAGAAATCCCTTGGCTTGGAGTATAACTAGCTTGCTATGCGGGACTGAGCATCTCTCCCAACTTCCTGGCTGAGGGCTGGGAGCGCGAGAGGAGGAGCCGCGTCGACTGTCCATGATGGAATGGGCTTTGGTCAGAGGCGCTTCGATGAAAGCTCGCAAAGGGGGGATGGTGTGACTCAGATCTAGATCCTTGCCCCTTTTATAAGCGGCTCATTTGCGCGGCTAGGGTGGTAATTGTAAAAATACCCTGGCTTTTCGCATTCATTCAAACACGTGGAAGATGGCCATTATTGGGCGCAGAAGCCGAGGAGCGCAGCATTTATCAGAAGCCGGACACTATTCAACAAGTATATGGAATTTGGAGAAGAACCCGCCTCGCAATGCCGAAGACAATCAACGCGCCGGACTCATCGTCATTGAAGCCTGGTTCGGGGGCTACTGAGGGAGTCCCGGACTAGGGGGTGTCCGGATAGCGAACTCTTACCGTTGGCGGACTCTGGACTATGAAGATACAAGATTGAAGACTTGACCCGTGTCCGGAAGGGACTTTCCTTGGCGTGGAAGGCAAGCTTGGCGATACGGATATGTAGATCTCCTACCATTGTAACCGACTCTGTGTAACCCTAACCTATACGGTGTCTATATAAATCGGAGGGTTTTAGTCCGTAGGACGGACAACAATCATACCATAGGCTAGCTTCTAGGGTTTAGCCTCCTTGATCTCGTGGTAGATCTACTCTTGTACTACCCATATCATCAATATTAATCAAGCAGAGTAGGGTATTACCTCCATCGAGAGGGCCCGAACCTGGGTAAAAACATCGTGTCCCTTGTCTCCTATTACCATCCGCCTAGACACACAGTTTGGGACCCCCTACCCGAGATCCGCCGGTTTTGACACCGACAGGCGTTGCTAATAGCGGGCAGGCCACCTTGCCATCCTCAGCGCGTGTGCTTGAACTGTCAAGCGGACTCGAAACAGAACAAGGGTGTTGCCAATCGCGGAAGGGTACCATTGCGTGCAGGTTTTCCGTAAAAGAGCAAGATCTTTCGAGGAGCATAACCTTATATTAAGAAGAATTGCTTCAAATTATGCGTGACTTAGCTTTTTGTGGCCACATGGTTGGTCGTTGCAGCCGCAGACGGCACCAGAGTGCGGTTGATTGACATCGCCTTCTCTTCTCGGGCCATCGCGACGAGGTAGTCGGTAAGTTGACTCCAAAACCGGATTTTCGCAGCTCGCGCCCCCTACCTGGCGCGCCAAAGATGTCGGTGGAAACGGCACCAATGGGATCACGGGGAATCCCTTCTATGGTTGGCGGGCGCGGGCCTGTGCAAAGAGTGGGTTTAGAAGATCAACACGGGGAATTTATCCAGGTTCGGGACGCAAGTGATGCGTAATACCCTACTCCTGCTGGTTTGTGTTTATCTGGTATTCTTGGACTAGCTACAAAGCGTGCGGGGTCCAAAAAGTCGAATCCTCCTCCAGTATGCCTCGGGCCTCCTTTTATAGCCAAAGGGGGTCGCCACAATGGCACACAGGAGGTGGAAAGTTTGTACTGTATACATGTATATCACCTGGCACCATAGGACAAACGCATTTAATGCGCTGCCAACGTGCCCTCTCACTTTATTGGGGACGACAAGGAAACTCGTCCCGTCGGCCGCCGCTTCGCCTCGCTCTGACGCGCGTCCAGGTTGACTAGGCGTGCAGCACCACGCTGGCTGGCTGGCTACTGAGTTGGTGCGGTGGCAGATTCTTCACGAAGATCTACATGCCACCACGTAGGTGCTTGCTGAGTTGGCCTGGAAGCTGCACGTCGCCACGCAGGTGCCTGCCTTGTTGGCGGGTTGACTGCTGTGTTGGAACGGCGATGGAGCCTTGACAGGTGGGGGCCTGGCTACGGCCCCGCAGATGTCTCCAGCAAGGGTCTTACCGTTGCCCCGGCAAGGGCCTGGCTACGGCCCCGCAGATGTCTCCAGCAAGGGTCTTACCGGGGCCCCGGCAAGGGCCTTGCCAAGGTCTCTCAGGCGTCCCAGGAAAGGGTCTTGCCGGGGGTTTCTGTCTTCTGGTTCTCATCTTGTATTGTATGTCCTTGGTCTTCACAAAGATTTGCATTCCACCATGCAGGCGCGTCCTGAGCCTTGGTTCCAATGTTGTTGATGATGTCGGAACTCTTAGGCTCAAGGGTGGCGGCTCTGTGATACGTCTCCAACGTATCTATAATTTTTGACTGTTCCATGCTATATTATATTCTGTTTAGGATGATTAATGGGCTTTGTTATACAGTTTTATATTATTTTTGGGACTAACATATTAACCGGAGGCCCATCCCAAATTTTTGTTTTTTTTCCTATTTCAGTGTTTCGCAGAAAAAGAATATCAAACGGAGTCCAAACGGAATGAAACCTTCGGCAACGTGATTTTCGGAACAAACGTGATCCAGAGGACTTGGACCCTATGTCAAGAAAGCAAGGAGGAGGGCACGAGGTAGGGGGGCGCCCCTACCCCCTGGGCGCGCCCTCCACCCTCATGGGGCCCACGTTGCTCCACCGACGTACTTCTTCCTCCTATATATACCTACGTACCCCCAAACCAATAGAAGCATCCACGAAAACCTAATTCCACCGCCGCAACCTTCTGTACCCGTGAGATCCCATCTTGGGGCCTTTACCGGCGTCCCGCGGGAGGGGGCATTGATCACGGAGGGCTTCTACATCAACACCATAGCCTCTCCGATGATGTGTGAGTAGTTTACCTCAGACCTTCGGGTCCATTGTTATTAGCTACATGGATTCTTCTCTCTCTTTGGATCTCAATACAAAGTTCTCCACGATTCTCGTGGAGATCTATTCGATGTAATCTTCTTTTGCGATGTGTTTGTTGAGACCGATGAATTGTGGGTTTATGATCAAGTTTATCTATGAAAAATATTTGAATCTTCTCTGAATTCTTTTATGTATGATTGGTTATCTTTGCAAGTCTCTTCGAATTATCAGTTTGGTTTGGCCTACTAGGTTGATCTTTCTTGCAATGGGAGAAGTGCTTAGCTTTGGGTATCTTATGTGTCCTTTCCCAAAGGATGTTAGGGCAGCAAGGCACGTATTGTATTGTTGCCATGGAGGATAACAAGATGGGGTTTATTTTGTATTGCATGAGTTTATCCCTCTACATCATGTCATCATACTTAAAGCATTACTCTGTTCTTATGAACTTAATACTCTAGATGCATGTTGGATAGCGGTCGATGTGTGGAGTAATAGTAGTAGATGCAGGCAGGAGTCAGTCTACTTGTCACGGACGTGATGACTATATACATGATCATACCTAGATATTCTCATAACTATGCTCAATTCTACCAATTTCTCAACAGTAATTTGTTCGCCCACCGTAATACTTATGCTCTCGAGAGAAGCCACTAGTGAAACCTATGGCCCCCGGGTCTATTTTCCATCATATTAATCTTCCAACACTTAGTTATTTTTATTGCCTTTTATTTTACTTTGCATCTTTATTATAAAATACCAAAAATATTATCTTATCATATCTATCAGATCTCACTTTCGTAAGTGACCGTGAAGGGATTGACAACCCCTTTATTGTGTTGGTCGCGAGGTTTTTATTTGTTTGAGTAGGTGCGAGGGACTTGAGCGTGGCCTCCTACTGGATTGATACCTTGGTTCTCAAAATCTGAGGGAAATACTTACGCTGCTTTACTGCATCACCCTTTCCTCTTCAAGGGAAAACCAATGCAGTGCTCAAGAGGTAGCACTCTGCTGGTCTTGGGCAAGTTGCCTAGGCAAGGCCCTTGCCGGGGCTTCGTAAGCTGCCCCCGGCAAGGCTCCTACCAGGGAGAGCCCACCTTGTCCCTCTGATCCTCGCGCCTTTGGCTTGGCGCTGCTCTGGTAGTCTTGTGTCTTTGCTTCCTCTTCTATCCCGCCAAGCGCAGCCGCAAGCGCGTAGCTGCGACTTCCCGCGCACAAGTAAAGGGGTACAAAAAGGACCCCTACTTTGTACACCGACACTATGACAATCTATAGTAGCATTGACAATGTTCAAAAATGGTCTACCAAAGATAATGGGATAAAAGTCATCTTGTGGGGAACCAAGAACTAAACAATCAGTAGGGTATTTTATTTTCCCATACAAGACTTCAACATCTCTAACAATCCCAAGTGGTGTGATGGTGTCTCTATTAGCTAGCTTAATAGTAACATCTATGTCTTCTATTTCAGCAGGTGCTATGTCATTCATAATTTCTTAGTATAAGTGATACGTCCATTTTGCATCATCTTTTCCTACTGTTATTTATATTGTTTTTATCCATAATAATGCTTTTTGGAGTAATTCTAATGCCTTTTCTCTCATAATATGCAAGGTTCAACCAAAGAGGGAGAATTCGCCAGCTGGAAATCTGGACTTGGAAAAGCTACGTCAGGACACCTATTCTACACAACTCCAAATGAGCTGAAACTTCATGAGGAATTTTTATGGAATAAATAATAAATACTGGAGCAAATAACTATCGAAGGGGGGCCACGTGGTGAGCACAAGACACCAGGGCACGCCAGGCCCCCCTGGCGTGCCCTGGTGGGTTGTGCTCAGCCCAGACCACCTCCGGTGCCCATCTTCTGGTGTATAAGTCATTTTTACCTAGAAAAATAAGGGGAGGACTTTCAGGACGAAGCGCCACCGTCTCGAGGTGGAACTTGGGCAGGAGCACTTTTGCCCTTCGACGAAGCGATTTCACCGGGGGAATTTCCCTCCCGGAGGGGGAAATCATCGTCATCATCATCATCATCATCATCACCAACAACTCTCCCATCTTGGGGGGCAATCTCCATCAACATCTTCAACAACACCATCTCCTCTCAAACCCTAGTTCATCTCTTGTGTTCAATCTTTGTACCAGAACTATAGATTGGTACTTGTGGGTGACTAGTAGTGTTGATTACATCTTGTACTTGATTACTATATGGTTTATTTGGTGGAAGATTATATGTTCAGATCAAATATTCTATTTAATACCCCTCTGATCTTGAGCATGATTATCATTTGTGAGTAGTTAATTTTTTTCTTGAGGTCACGGGAGAAATCTTGTTGCAAGTAATCATGTGAACTTTATATGTGTTCGATATTTTGATAGTATGTATGTTGTGATTCCCTTAGTGGTGTCATGTGAATGTCGACTACATGACACTTCACCATATTGGGGCCTAAGGGAATGCATTGTGGAGTATTTATTAGATGATGGGTTGCGAGTGATGTAAGCTTAAACCCTAGTTTATGCGCTTATTCCGTAAGGGACCGATTGGATCCAAAAGTTTAATGCTATGGTTAGAATTTATTCTTAATACTTTTCTCGTAGTTGCGGATGCTTGAGAGGGGGTTAATCATAAGTAGGAGGTTTGTTCAAGTAAGAACATCACCTAAGCACCGGTCCACCCACATATCAAATTATCAAAGTAGCGAACACAAATCGAACCAACATGATGAAAGTGACTAGATGAAACTCCCGTGTACCCTCAAGATCGCTTTGCTTATTATAAGAGACCGTTTTTTCCTGTCCTTTGCCTCAAAAGGATTGGGCTACCTTGCTTCACTTTTGCTACTATTATCGTTACTTTCTCATTACAAATTATCTTGCTATCAAACTACTCGTTAAGTATAATTTCAGTGCTTGCAGACATTACCTTGCTGAAAACCGATTGTCATTTCCTTCTGCTCCTCGCTGGGTTCAACATTCTTACTTATCGAAAGGACTACGATTGATCCCCTATACTTGTGGGTCATCAAGCCTCTTTCTAGCGCTGTTGCCGGAGAGTGAAGCGCTCTTGGTAAGTGGAAATTGGTAAGGAAAAAATTATTACTACGTGCTGAAATTTATTGTCACTTGTTACTATGGAGAACAATCATTTGAGGGGTTTGTTCGGGGTATCTTCACCTTGACCGGAACCACAATTAGTCACCCCTCAACCCACTGCACCTACTGAAAATATTGAATATGAAATTCCTTTGGGTATGATAGAACAACTGCTAGCTAATCCATATGCAGGAGATGGAACCGAATATCCTGATATGCACTTGATATATGTGGAAGAAATTTGTGGATTATTTAAGCTTGCAGGTTTACCCGGAGATGAAGCATAGAAGAAGGTTTTCCCTTTATCTTTGAAGGGAAAATCATTGGCATGGTATAGGCTATGTGATGATATTGGACCTTGGAATTAGAATCAATTGAAATTGGAGTTTCACCAAAAAAATATCCTATGCATCTAGGTCATCGTGATCGGAATTATATATATAATTTTTGGCCTCGTGAAGGAGAAATTATCGCTCTAGCTTGGGGAGGCTTAAGTCATTGTTATATTCATGTCCCATCCATGAGCTCTCAAGAGAAATTATTATTCAGAATTTTTATGCTCGGCTTTCTCATAATGATCGATCCATGCTCGATACGTCTTGTACCGGTTCCTTTATGAAGAAGACTATTGAATTATGGTGGGATCTTCTGGAAAGAATTAAACGCAACTCTGAAGATTGGGAACTTGACAAAGGTAAATAGTCAGGTATTAAGCTTAAGTTTGATTGTGTTAAATCTTTTATGAATGCCGACATTTTTCAAAAGTTTAGCACTAAATATGGACTTGACTCTGAGATAGTAGCCTCCTTTTTTGAATCTTTTGCTACTCATGTTGATCTCCCAAAGGAGAGTTGGCTTAAATATCACCCACCTATTAAATAAGAAATTAAAGAACCGGTAATAGCTAAAGACGAAACTATTATTTATAATGTTGATCCAGTTGTTCCTACTACTTATATTGAAAAACCACCTTTCCCAGTTAGGATGAAGGAACATGCTAAAGTTTCAACTGTGTTCAATAAAAGTTATATTAGAACACCTAAACCAGTCGAACAAATCAAGGTAGAACCTAGTGTTGCTATGGTTAAGAATCTCCTGGTTGAAAATATAGATGGGCATGTTATTTACTTCTGTGATGAAGCTGCTTGAATTGCCAAACCCGACGAAAAAGATAAACATAGACCCGTTGTTGGCATGCCCGTTGTCTCGGTAAAACAGGAGATCACTGTTATCATGGTTTATGTGACATAGGTGCTAGCATGAGTGCTATTCCTTTTACTTTATATCAAGAAATTATGAATGACATAGCACCCGCTGAAATAGAAGACATAGATGTTACTATTAAACTTGCTAAGAGAGACACCATCACACCGCTTGTGATTGTTAGAGATGTAGAAGTCTTGTGTGGAAAAATAAAATACCCTACTAATTTTCTTGTTCTTGGTTCCCACAAGATGACATTTGTCAAATTATCTTTGGTAGACCTTTCTTGAACATCGTTAATGCTAAAATAGATTGTGAGAAACAAACTGTCAGTGTTAGCTCTGGTGATGAGTCTCATGAGTTCAATTTTTCCAATTTTAGTAGAAAGCATCATAAGAAAGAATTGCCTAGTAAGGATGAAATAATTGGTCTTGCTTCTATTGATGTACCTCCTACTGATCCACTTGAATAGTATTTGCTGGACCATGAAAATAATTCACATATGCATGAAAGAAATGAAATAGATAAGATTTTCTTTGAACAACGTCATCTGCTTAAGCACCATTTGCCTATTGAAACTCTAGGAGGTCCTCGTCCACCGAAAGGTGATCCTGTGTTTGAATTAAAACAATTGCCAGACACCTTGAAATATGCTTATCTTGATGAGAAGAAGATATATCCTGTTATTATTAGTGCTAACCTTTTAGAATATGAAATAGAAAGATTATTTAAAGTTCTAAGGAAGCACCAAGCTACTATTGGATATACTCTTGATGATTTTAAGGGAATTAGTCCCACTCCATGTCAGCATAAGATTAATGGAACCTGATGCTAAACCCGCTGTTGATCACCAACGTCGGTTAAATCCGAAGATGAAAGAAGTGGTAAGAATGGAAATATTAAAACTTCTGGAAGCAGGTATAATCTATCCTATAGCTGATAGTAGATGGGTAAGTCCTGTTCCATGTGTCCCTAAGAAAGGAGGTATTACTGTTGTTCCTAATGATAAAAATGAACTTATTCCTCAAAGAATTGTTACAGGCTATAGAATGGTAATTGATTTTAGAAAATTAAACAAAGCAACTAGAAAAGATCATTACCTGCTGCCTTTTATTGATCAAATGCTACAAAGATTATCTAAGCACACACATTCTTGCTTCCTTGATGGATATTCTGGTTTTTCACAAATACATGTTTCACAACCTGATCAAGAAAAGATCACTTTTACTTGTCCTTTTGGAACTTATGCTTATAGATGTATGCCTTTTGGTTTATGCAATGCACCTGCTACCATTCAAAGATGTATGACTGCTATATTCCTGACTTTTGTGAAAAGAGTGTTGAGGTTTTCATGGATGGCTTTTCTATTTATGGGAAGTCATTTGATAACTGTTTAAGCAATCTTGATTGAGTTTTGCAGAGATGTGAGCAAACAAATCTTGTCTTGAATTGGGAGAAGTGCCACTTTATGGTTAACGAAGGTATTGTTTTGGGCCGTAAAATTTCGAAAGAGGTATTGAGGTGGACAAAGCTAAGGTTGATGCAACTGAGAAAATGCCATGTCCTAAAGATATCAAAGGTATTCATAGTTTCCTTGGTCATGCTGGTTTCTATAGGAGATTTGTCAAAGACTTCTCTAAAATTTCTAGGCCTCTTACAAATCTTTTGCAAAAGGATATTCCTTTTGTTTTTGATGATGATTTTTAGAAGCCTTCGAAACACTCAAGAAAGCCTTAATTTCTGCACCTATTGTTCAACCACCTGATTGGAACTTGCCTTTTGAAATTATGTGTGATGCTAGTGATTATGTTGTTGGTGCTGTTCTAGGACAAAGAGTTGATAAGAAACTTAATGTTATTCACTATGCAAGTAAAACTCTAGACAGTGCACAAAGAAATTATGCTACTACTGAAAAAGAATTTCTATCAGTGGTGTTTGCTTGTGATAAATTTAGATCATATATTGTAGATTCAAAAGTAATTGTTCACACTGATCCTTCTGCAATAAAGTATCTTATGGAAAAGAAAGATGCCAAACCTAGGCTTATTCGATGGGTTCTCTTGCTACAAGAATTTGATTTGCATATCACTAATAGAAAAGGAGTAGAGAACCCCGTGGCTGGTAACTTGTCTAGGCTTGAAAATATTCTTGATGACCCACAACCTATTAATGATAGTTTTCCTGACGAGAAACTAGCTACAATAAATGTTTCTCATAACACTCCTTGGTATGCTGACTATGATAATTACATTGTTGCTAAATACATACCACCTAGTTTCACATACCAACAAAAGAAAAAAATCTTCTATGATTTAAGACATTACTTTTGGGATGACCCACATCTTTATAAAGTCGGAGTAGATGGTATTATTAGACGTTGTGTACCTGAGCATGAACAGGGACAAATCCTACGGAAATGTCACTCCTGGAGGACATCATGCGGGAGACAGAACTGCTCACAAGGTATTGCAATCTGGGTTTTATTGGCCTACTCTCTTCAAGGATCTCGTAAGTTCGTCTTATCTTGTGATGAATGTCAAAGAATAGGTAATATCGGTAAGCTTCAAGAAACGCCTGTGAAATATTCACTTGCTATTGAACCGTTTGATGTTTGGGGATTTGATTACATTGGACCTTTTCCTTCTTCTAATGGGTATACTCATATTTTGGTTGTTGTTGATTATGTTACTAAGTGGGTAGAAGCTATTCCAACTAGTAGTGCTGATCACAACACCTCTATTAAAATGCTTAAGAAGTTATTTTCCCAAGGTTTGGAGTCCCTAGATATTTAATGACTGATGGTGGTTCACACTTTATTCATGGTGCTTTTCGTAAAATGCTTGCCAAGTATGATGTTAACCATAGAATTGCATCACCCTATCATCCTCAGTCTAGTGGTCAAGTTGAACTTAGCAATAGAGAAATAAAATTAATTTTACAAAAGACTGTCAATAGGTCTCGGAAGAATTGGTCTAAGAAATTAGTTGATGCACTTTGGGCTTATAGAACGGCATATAAAAATCCTATGGGTATGTCTTCTTATAAAATGGTTTATGGGAAAGCTTGTCATTTGTCTCTTGAGTTAGAACATAAAGCTTATTGGGCAATTAAAGAACTCAACTATGATTTCAAACATGCTGGCAAGAAGAGGTTATTTGATATTAGCTCATTAGATGAATGGAGAACCTAAGCTTATGAAAATGCCAAGTTATTAGAAGAAAAGGTTAAAAGATGGCATGATAAAAGAATCCAAAAGTGTGAGTTCAAAGTTGGAGAATATGTTCTTTTGTACAACTCTCGTTTTAGATTCTTTGCAGGAAAACTCCTCTCTAAATGGGAAGGACCCTATGTTATCAAGGAGGTTTATCGATCTGGAGCTACCGAAATAAATAATGCCGAAGGTACTAACCCGAAGGTTGTTAATGGGCAACGAATAAAACATTGTATCTCAGGTATGCCCATTAATGTTGAAAGTAATATTATCCAAACTATCACACCGGAAGAAAACATAAAAGAAACCTTCCGGAACACTCCAGAATCGTGACAAAGAGGAGGTACGTGATACGGCAAGTAAACTGACTCCAAAAATCTGCAAAAATATTTTCTGTCCGTTTTGGAATATAACAAAAATTAGGAAAATAAGAAACAACCAGGAAGGCACCCCTGGTGGGCACAAGACACCAGGCCTAATTTTTGTTATATTCCAAAACGGACATAAAATATTTTTGCAGATTTTTGGAGTCCGTTTACTTGTGCCCACCTCGGGTACCTTCCGGACTCCATTTTTCTTCCGTTTGCTTGTTTCCCAAGATAAAAAAATTCTTTATATACCCCTGAACCTATTGACCTCCGTATCGCAGAGAAATCTCCTGTTTACTTTTCCTTGCTGTTTTTTGACAGATCTAAAATCATTTCATCCCAAGACTTGGAGGGTGAGAGCTATGTTGCGGATTATATCGCAAATCCTACGGTTTATGGGGATGTGGAGCATTATAGCTGGACTTCGGAGGAAGAAGAAGACTATGATCCCAAAAGGGAGGAGGAGACAAGCTCAGATGAGGATGAAGCCCCATTGCCTCAACCTGGGAACATGCACGTTGAATTTAAGAAGTCAAGTCTTCCCAACAAAGCAAAGAAGCCTAAGATCCATTTTATCCCCTTTCGTATTTTGCAGGAAAATAAGTGGATTTATGCAAAAAGGTATTGTAGATTGAGCAGGAGATCGGTGAATTGAAGGAGGAGAATTCCATCCTCAAGCGTAAGCTGAGGAAGAAAGACAAGATCGCTACCACTTCATCACCACCACCTCCTTCTTCATCACCAAAAGAAAATTGAGTGTCGGGTATGGGCACTGCCCTTGGCTTGCGCCAAGCTTGGGGGAGGTGCCCAGGTATCGTATCACCTCCACTATCTTTCTCCTTTATTTACCTCAGTTTGATCCATAGTTATCTTTTGCTTTAGATGAATAAAAGTTTAGTTCGATCCTTTATTTTCAAGAGTTTTCTTAGTGATCTATCCTTGTAATCATGTGTGGGATATATAATAAAGTTTAGTTTGAGTCTTGTTTTGTTTAGTTTCATGTTTCAATAAAAGGAAAGGAAATAAATGAAAAATATCATATGCTAATCTTATGATAAGTAATGACATCGCATAAGGAAAAGTATAAGTAGAAAATTTTATTGGAGATTGACAAACATATCATTGGTCAATGATGCAATTCATGAAATAATTAATAAGGGAAGAGAAGATTCACATGCAAATACACTATGTTGGAAATCTTTTGTGATTGTGAGCCCCCATAAAAAATATTATATGCCAAAATTGTTGATGCTGGACAAGGAAGGCAACATAATGATTTATGTTTGTTCATATTCACATAGAAGTTATATTGTCATAGATCCTTCAACATGTGGTGCTTGCCCCTAGCCAAAATTCCGCACCAAGTAGAGATACTACTTGTGCATCCAAAAACCCTTAAACCCAAATCTTCTTTTCAAGAGTCCACCATACCTACCTAAGGATTGAGTAAGATCCTTCAAGTAAGTTGCCATTGGTGCAATTAGGCAATAAAAATTGCTTCTAAAACTGTTAGATCAATTAGTGTAAGAGAAAATTTAGCTTTGTACGAACTTGTGATGGCGAAGAATAAAAGCGACAGACTGCATAATAAAGGTTGCCATCACCAGGTGCAATATAATGTGACATTCTTTTGAACTAAGGGATTGAGCATACAAACAAAAAGCACATGGCAACCTCTGCTTCACTCTGCGAAGGGCCTATCTTTTACTTTTATGTATATACATTCATGCAAGAGTCAAAGTTTTTCTCTCTATTCCTTTTTATTTTTATCTTTTGGCAAGTATCATGTGGTGAGGAAAGATCTAGGCACATATATCCAGTTGGATATGGATCGCATGAGTTATTATTGTTGACATCACCCTTGAGGTGAATACGTTGGGAGGCAAAATTATAAGCCCCTATCTTTCTATGTGTCCGGTTGAAACGTTTTGCTCATGTGTATGCGGTGCGTCACTGGTGCGTGTTGGTCCTAAACAAAAGGTTTTAACCCCTTTCCGCCGCGACATTTGGAACCGTCGCCAAGTGAGTGTGGGCGATAGGGGGGTCCTTCCCACACGGCCCAGAAACCGTCGGGGATATGCCCTCCTGGCACACACGTTCGGCAAAATGAGGTCATGTGCGACCGGTGAGCACTCAAATACAGAAATACGTACAGTAGAGCTAAAAAAATACAATTATACGGTAAAATTGTTTTTGGTCGCAAGTACATCCCACAGAGTCAGTCCCCACTAAACGTTCCGTTCGTATGCACATCCCACACAGTTGCTCCAAGGAAAACGTTTCCGTTCACAGGTACATCACACATAAATTTTTCTTGTTAAATCATTTGCGTTATTGAATGTATCACACACGGTCCGTAGAAGAAACTGTGTGGCAAAGGCTGTCCATCACACACAATTTTTATGTGGTAAACGTTTGCGCAAGGTGGCCTAACGCAAACATTTTTTAAGAGAAAGTCGTGTGTGATTGTTCATTCATCCAACACGGTTTATTCCTAGAAACTATGTGCGTTGCCTGAGGTCATCGCCCACGGTATTTTTTCAACAACCGTTTGCAATAGCAAAACACAATTAGTAGGCTAATTCACCATTAGCAAGCTAATTATCCGATTGTTCACAATCCATTTATTAATCTAGTTGACATTTCATATTAAGCACACAATTTATTTCATTTCCATATTAAGGACGCATAAGTTCATAATTGAAATACATCAGAGTACAACATGATATAGCTTCAGCACTCAGCCACCCCATTACACAACTGCAAGATGAAGCAAGTTCCACATGCAACATTTAGAACCTTTCAAAATTAGCATCATAGACGGTATATAGACAGATGCATCTCATCTGGAAATCTGCTGAAACCGAAGGCGAATATTGAGCCTTCATTCATGTTGAAGGTCTTTGCAACTTTAGGCCAGTGCATGTGGATGATTGACCGTTCGTCCTTCGTCCTCTTCAGGAACACTTCAATATTGAACTGTGGGTGTTGTATGAAAACCTTCCTCGCCTCCTGACCATAGAGGTGGTTTGAGAGGTAATCATCAGTGAACTGCTTTGGAAAGGCCTGAAAACAAGGATGTGCATAAATATCTTCTCTATATTGGAAATGGGGCAAAGGAATAAAAAAGGCAAGGTATAATAGTTAGTACCATCTTGTAGTGAACTGATGTCTTCTTCATTGTGCAGACAAAGATCTTGTTGTTTTACGTCGCTAATTTCATTATCGTAACAATCTTTCTGAGTTTCTTGATTTGATTGATATTCATGGGCAACTCATTTCCCCATATGCAAAAAGGGTCGAACAGTGGGTCAAAACCTCTGACAGCAGGACCTACATGTGCAAGACCAAATTGTTAACAACCAAAATATTAGAATGGTTCCTGCAATTGCACAATAATGTGCTATTAGACAACGGACCATGCAATTGTTAACCTTGATTGTAAACCTCAGTGCTTCCCATTGTTTCGCTGCAACACATATAAGGTAGTTACTCATCAGCTTAAGTAAGGGTTCGCATGCTATCAGTAAAATATGTTGATGAAAAATAAGCACATTGCAGATTCATCAGATTAATTGAAGCCACACGGAAAACCCATTTACCCAAACCAAGCATGTTTAAGAACTAGGAAATATAGCACTTGTATATGTTTCTCATGTATTAAGTGCAGCCAAATTCGATTTATTCCTCCCATGCACAACAATACAAAATTCTACCCACGATAATTGGACATCACATTGCAGAATTGAACCAAGCAGTTAACTAAACAACGCAACAAATGAACCAAACATTAACTGAGCACGACATTGCACAATATAACATACTCCTAATAGAGGATCAGAGAGTTAACCAAAAAGTTAACTACAGCCAATTGTAGCAATTGTATTTGTTTCTCATGTATTTACTACAGCCAAATTCAATTTATTCCTCACATGGTGTACAATAACAGAATGCACCCACAATTTTGTAAAGATAAATTTGATTTATTTCTCACATGGAAGACAATACAAAATTGCAGCATGAAGAATTGAACATCACATTTGTAGAATTGAACCAAACAGTTAACTGAAGACGACAACTAATTAACAAAACAGTTAGTAAGTGAGCACCAAACTGCACGACATATAGAACATATACACTAGAGCAACATATTGCATGGTGAAATTAGATAGCACAATTAACTAGAATTTTTGAAGGAAAGGCAGGAGCAGCACACGCAACGGGTAAACCGAGCATGCTTAACCGGCGTAGCTAGCAATTGGCAAGGTGCTCCTTCAAGATCTGGGGGTCGACACGAATGGCAGCCATCGTGACCTCATCCGCGGCCGCGATTTGCTTCTCCGCTGCCAAATGCTCCTTGAGGTCCTGGCTATACTGCGTGCACCATGGCTTAAGCCGCCCCTTGAGGTGAATACGTCGGGAGGCGAAACTATAAGCCCCTATCTTTCTGTGTGTCCAGTTGAAACTTTTTGTTCATGGGTATGATGTGAGTGTTAGCAATCATAGAAGACTATATGATGGTTGAGTATGTGGACTTGCCTAAAGGCTTTGATACGTGACCCTTCCTGAAATGATGAATTGTGGTTGCAAAATTGACTGAGAACATAGTTTGTTGGTTTCCAATAGAGTTTATGCTTTATACTTTGATGTTCTGATGAAATGTTACTTATTCATGAGAAGTCTATGATAAAAGTTCTATGATAAAAGTTTTATGTTTAAGTTTGTTGCTGTTATAATAATTTGCATGATGCTTCTATGTTCGTATATTGTTTCTAACGCCACCTCTCTCTCTAAGCATGTGGACATGCTTCTTGATTTCGGTTTTCGCTTGAGGACAAGCGAGGTCTAAGCTTGGGGGAGTTGATACATCCATTTTGCATCATGTTATCCTACTGTTATTTATATTGTTTTTATCAATAATGATGCTTTTTGGAGTAATTCTAATGCCTTTTCTCTCATAATATGCAAGGTTCACACAAAGAGGGAGAATTCGGCAGCTGGAAATCTGGACCTGGAAAAGCTACCCAGGACACCTATTCTGCATAACTCCATATGAGCTAAAACTTCATGAGGAATTTTTATGGAATAAATAAGAAATACTTGAGCAAATAACTACTAGAGGGGGGCCACCTGGTCTGCACAAGACACCAGGGCATGCCAGGCCCCCCAGGCGTGCCCTGGTGGGTTGTGCTCAGCCCAGCCCACCTCCTGTGCCCATCTTCTAGTATATAATTCATTTTTACCTAGAAAAAAATAAGGGGAGGACTTTTGGGATGAAGCGTCGATGTCTCGAGGCGGAACTTGGGTAGGGGCACATTTGCCCTCCGGCGGAGCGATTCCGCCGGGGGAACTTCCCTCCTGGAGGGGGAAATCATCGTCATCATCATCATCATCATCATCATCATCATCACCAAGAACTCTCCCATGTGGGGAGGGCAATCTCCATCAACATCTTCAACAACACCATCTCCTCTCAAACCCTAGTTCATCTCTTGTGTTCAATATTTGTACCGGAACTATAGATTTTTACTTGTGGGTGACTAGTACTGTTGATTACATCTTGTAGTTGATTATTATATGGTTTATTTGGTGGAAGATTATATGTTCAGATCCAATATTCTATTTAATACCCCTCTGATCTTGAGCATGATTATCATTTGTGAGTAGTTACTTTTGTTCTTGAGGTCACGGGAGAAATCTTGTTGCAAGTAATCATGTGAACTTTATATGAGTTTGATATTTTGATAGTATGTATGTTGTGATTCCCTTAGTGGTGTCATGTGAACGTCGACTACATGACACTTCACCATATTTGGGCCTAAGGGAATGCATTGTGGAGTAGTTATTAGATGATGGGTTGGGAGAGTGACAGAAGCTTAAACCCTAGTTTATGCGCTATTCCGTAAGGGACCAATTGGATGCAAAAGTTTAATTCTATGGTTAGAATTTATTCTTAATACTTTTCTCATAGTTGCGGATGCTTGCGAGGGGGTTAATCATAAGTAGGAGGTTTGTTCAAGTAAGAACAACACCTAAGCACCGGTCCACCCACATATCAAATTATCAAAGTAGCAAACATATATTGAACCAACATGATGAAAGTGACTAGATTAAATTCCCGTGTACCCTCAAGAACGCTTTGCTTATCATAAGAGACTGTTTTGGCATGTCCTTTGCCTTAAAAGTATTGGGCTACCTTGCTGCACTTTTGCTACTATTATCATTATTGGATCGTTACAAATTATCTTGCTATCAAACTACTCGTTACTTATAATTTCAGTGCTTGCAAACATTACCTTGCTGAAAACCGCTTGTCGTTTCCTTCTGTTCCTCATTGGGTTCGACACTCTTACTTATCCAAAGGACTACGATTGATCCCCTATACTTGTGGGTCATCAATAAGGTAAAGGGAATAGCACTCACGCTAGCACCTAAGTCACATAAGCCATGATAACAATGATCTCCAATTTTAACTGAGACAATAGGCATGCCAACAATAGGTCTATGTTTATCTTTTTCATCAGGTTTAGCAATTCTAGCAGCTTCAACACAGAAGTAAATAACATGCCCATCAATATTTTCTACCGAGAGATCTTTAACCATTGCAATATTGGGTTCCACTTTAATTTGTTTAGCAGGTTTAGGTGCTCTAATATTAATCTTGCAAACCACTGTCGAAACATTAGCATGTTCCTTTATCCTAACAGGGAAAGGTGGTTTTTCAATATAAGCAGTAGGAACAACCGGGTCAACATTGTAAATAACAGTTTCGTCTTTAGCTTGGACCAGTTATTTACTTTCTTATTTAATAGGTGGGTGATATTTGAGCCACTTCTCCTTAGGGACATCAACATGAGTAGCAAATGATTCACAGAAAGAGGCTACTATCTCAAAGTTAAGTCCATATTTAGTGCTAAATTTCTGAAAAGCATCGATATTCATAAAAGGTTTAACACAGTCAAACTTAAGCTTGATACCTGAATATTTACCTTCGTCGAGTTCCCAATCTTCGGAGTTACATTTAATTCTTTCTAAAAGATCCCACTTGAATTCAACAGTCTTCTTCATAAAATAACCAGTACAAGAAGTATCGAGCATGGATTGATCATCATGAGAAAGCCGAGCATAAAAATTCTGAACGATAATTTCTCTCTCGAGCTCATGATTGGGGCATGAATATAACATTGACTTAAGCCTCCCCCAAGCTAGAGCGATACTTTCTCCTTCACGAGGCCAAAAATTATATATAGACCGATCACGATGAGCTAGATGCATAGGATATTTTTTTTGGTGAAATTCCAAATTTCAATCAATTCTAGTTCCCAGATCCAATATCATCGCATAGCATATAACATGCCAATGCTTTTCCCTTCAAATATAACGGGAAAAATTTATTCTTAGCTTCATCTCCGGGCAAACCTGCAAGCTTAAATAATCCGCAAATTTCATCCACATGTATCAAGTGCATATCAGGATGTTCGGTTCCATCTCCTGCATAAGGATTAGCTAGCAGTTGTTCTATCATACCCAAAGGAATTTCATAACCAATATTTTCATTCAGTGCAGTAAGTTGAGGGGCAACTAATTGTGGCTCCGGTCGAGGTGAAGATACCCCAAATAAACCCCTCAAAGGATGATTCTCCATAGAAACAAGTGATAATAAATTTCAGCACGTAGTAATAATTTTTCCTTACCAATTTCAACTTACCAATAGCGCTTCACTCCCCGGCAATGGTGCCAGAAAAGAGCCTCGATGACCCACAAGTATTGGCGATAAATCTCTGACGCCCCCGATTCGACCGTACACTAATCATACACACAAATGTGTACGATCAAGCTCAGGGACTCACGGGAAGATATCACAACACAAATCTAGACACCAATCAAAAAATACAAGCTTTATATTACAAGCCAGGGGCCTCGAAGGATTGAATACAAAAGCTCGATACACAAGAGTCAGTGGAAGCAACAATATCTTAGTACATACATAAAGTTAGACAAGACTGCCTTAAGAAGGCTAGCACAAAAGCAACAACGATCTAAGAGGCAAGGCCTCCTGCCTGGGACCTCCTAACTACTCCTGGTCTTCGGCGGTCTCCACGTAGTAGTAGGCTCCATCGGGGTAGTAGTAGTTGTTGTCGGGGGTGGCATCTGGCTCCTGGGATCCACAAACTAGTTGGAACAACTGGAAAGAAGAAAGAAGGGGGAAAAGGGGTAGCAAAGCAACCGTGAGTACTCATCCAAAGTACTCGCAAGAATCAGATCTATACTAAGTATGCATTGGTATCAGATGGAAGGGTTGTATCTGTGGACTGAACTGTAGAATGCCAGAATAGAGGGGAAGGCCTAGCCAATCGAAGACTAGCATCTTCAAGCAGCTCCAAGCATCTTGCAGCATGTGGAAGAGTAAAGAATAGCATTTTAATATTAAACAAACATGTTGTAGTACTAACGCCCAGAGATCCTTCCTCGACTCCCTGCGAGAAAGCAATCTCGGAGCCACATATCCATCACATATCTCAAGTATCCTATTCTAGTTGTAATAGATCAGGATACAAGTCTGAACATCCATTACCGTCGACACGGTATTCGAATAGATAACTTCCCTGCAGGGGTGCACCACATTACCCAACATGCTTGATTACTTTGGCCGGACACACTTTTTTGAGTCAATGCCCGGCCTCGGAAGATCAACACGTCGCAGCCCTACCTAGGCTCAGTAGAGAGGTCCCCAGGGTCTTGGGACCATCACCCATTGCACTCCAGGTCGTTGTGTGCAGGCTGAATACCAGCACCTTGATAACCCACAAGTATATGGGATCACAACAGTTTTCGAGGGTAGAGTATTCAACCCAAATTTATGGATTTGACACATGGGGAGCCAATGAATATTTGCAAGTATTAGCAGTTGAGTTGTCAATTCAACCACACATGGAGATTAATTATCTATAGCAAAGTGATCAGTAGCAAATTAGTATGATAGTTTTGATAGTAGTAGCAATAGCAATAGTAACGGTAATAGTGATAGCAATGATTTGGTAACAAGTGTAATAGTAACCGTAGCAGTAGTAACTTAGCAGAAACAATATGAGAGAAATTCGTAGGCATTGGATCGGTGAATTCATTGGACGATATTCATCATATAACAGTCATAACTTAGGGCGATACAACACTAGCTCCAGTTCATAAATATAATGTAGGCATGTATTCCGTAAATAGTTATACGTGCTTATGGAAAGAACTTGCATGACATCTTTTGTTCTACCCTCCCGTGGCAGCGGGGTCCAATTGGAAACTAAGGGATATTAAGGCCTCCTTTTAATGGAGAACCGGAACAAAGCATTAACACATACTGAATACATGAACTCCTCAAACTACGGTCATCACCGGGAAGTGTCCCGACTATCAGAGTAATGGGCCACAGGTAGGCTAACCCGAGACCCAGAACCTTTCAAGAAATCGGGGCTCGCTGCGCCCCTCAAGGCGTCAAGTCGAGGTGCCGTCTTCTGGTGGCCGGCTGAGGAATAGATGGCTGCCCATAGACGGCCGAGTTCCAAAAGTCGACATCAAGACAAGCCGACTCCTTGCGGGCGGCTTCCAGAGAAGCCGGCCCCCAGCAGTCGGCCCGTGGCGCCCACGAAGCCTGTGTCCTCATCAAGAAAGATAGGACAGGGAGTGGCTACAGTATAGCCCATCCCTCCCAAATCTAGGTACAAGCATGGCCACAGTGCACCGTACATGCGGAGATCTCCGCCCGGCGCGGCACTGTTGCCACTCCACCCCTGATGTCATCATGAGCAGGCGGAGCCCTGCTCCCACGACGGCTTGTCGGTATGGCCCCAGGACAACGGGCCCCACCGATTGGCGAGAGCCCGGAAGATGGCTAGAGCCCCACCAGTCGGACCCGAGGGAGGCCGGCCCCCAGCAGTCGGCCCGCCCATTCCTCGGGGCCCACACGCCATTAACTAGACGAGACACGGAGTGGCTACAGTAATCGCCCGCCAGGCGGCGGGGCTGTAGCCATGCTCCTCTGAAGCCAGCGTCATTAGCATCACGGCTACAGTGACCAGCAGCCAACAAGATCCACGAGCGGTGGAGGCGGCCTGTCTCTGCCCAGCCAGACAATGGCGGGGCCCACTCAGACGGCGGGAGCCCAAGAGTCAAGTGGAGAAGCCGCCACCGAGAGAGATCGACAATGGGTCCTACACCCGTCCGGATTACTATTGTACCCCTGGGGGTAGGCCTATATAAACCCCCAGAGCACCCATGCAAGGGGTTCCCAACCTGTTAGAACTAGACCGACCCATAGAGAGAGGAGAGAGCTAGCCTTGCTTTCTTCCGCCTCTAGCAAACAGCTCAAGGAGCACCATTGTACTCACTAGTGCCTTAGTGATCATGCAGAGACCCCGCAGAGGAGGACTAGGGGTGTTATCTCCTAGGGGAGCCTTGAACCTGGGTAAAGTGCGTCGACGTCGTGTTCACGCCTTTATCCCGCCTGTGCACCGGCGACGTTCTACTTGCTCCCACCATGATAAGCCATCCATTGGCATATGTCGCACCAACCCCCGACATTTGGCGCCCACCCTGGGTCGAGGTGCACCGTCGTCCGGAGACCTACTCTGGACAGGAACCCTTTTTCTCCCTGGCGAGCACAGCCAGCCCGGCACGCCAGATGGAGTCTGCACTGACGTGCTACATGGCGCGGAGGTCGCTTGCGCGGCGAGCTACCTCGCCGATCTTGTTGGCGAGGTTTGCCTCTCTGAGAAGCCCACGTCCGACGCGAGAACCGAATGCCCTGAGATCCGCCTCACGAGCCTCCTCGATCAGCTCCACATCACCAGCGAGCCTGCTGTGGACTTGGAGTCTGTAGGCTCCACCGACCCGATGCTCGTCGACTCCGACACTGCGTCGTTTGACGCGTTCCCCACCAACGTGGTGGTCTACGACGAGCCGTCTCCTCGCACGGAGAGCGGCGGAAGCACCGTCACAGAGGTGCTTGTCATCGGTCACAGCGAGCACTCCGGCGGAGGTGCTCATGACCCACTCGATGCGGCACTGCAAGACCTAAAGGCGCCATTCCAGAAGATGCCGACGCCGAGATGCTGGAAGCGCGCCGCGCCCAGCTAGTCGAGAGCGCCAAGAAGCTGGCCAACATGAGATGCTTGTCAGAGGCCTACCAGCGCGATATGGACCGCGCTGTGGGTGGCACGCCGGCTCCTGATGGTCCTAGCTGCGTCGGCACGGTCCAGCAACACGGCGCGACCATCGCCAGCCTATTCGGAGCAAATCTCCCCGTCTACGCCACGCCTGCGGAGAACATACGAGCTGCCCCGGCGGCAGCAGAAGAGCTGGACAAGTTCGAGGGCGAAGAGCGTCGCCAGATGGCGGAGCGCCTCCAGCGACTCCTTGACGCGGCTGCTGAGCAGCACGAGGCTGGCTGCCGTACTGAGGCTCCCAACCGGCAGAATGATGATCCGCCTCCCCGCCGAGATCAAAGCGCGACATCCCGGACACCGACTGGTGGCGTCTGCGGAAGAAGAGACAATGAGCCAGCTGCCAGCCGCAGCCGGACTCGCCTCACCATCGAGCGCGACCAAGACGGCCGCCCAAGAGCAGTAGAACGACGAGATGACTGTCTGCCTCCTCCCCCTCGCAGGGAAAGGCGCGTCTCCCCGCCACCTGTTGAACACCCAACGCTCGGCGACCGCCTTGGCCGCCAAGGAGTCGGAGAGAATGATGCCCGCCACCGGATCGACCGTCTCAACCGATCCCTGGTGCTAGAAGAAGAAGATGAGCTGGGTCCGCCTTGTTTTGGCCCCCGCATTCGAGATGAGCCCTTCCCCAAAGGGTTCACGCTCCCGAGAGACACGCCCAAATACACCGGCTCCGTGAAGCCGGATGACTGGCTGGTCGACTACTCCACAGCTGTCAGCATCACAAACGGCAACAAGCGCGTTGCCGTCAAGTACGTTCCGCTCATGCTCCAGGGCACGGCCCAGACATGGCTGAACAGCCTAAAGCCCCACAGCATCAACAGTTGGGTTGACTTCACCAAAGCCTTCATCCGCAACTTTACCAGCACATACAAGCGGCCGCCCAAGCCTCGGCAGCTCTCCTTGTGCGTCCAAGGCCCCAACGAGTCGACTCGTGACTATCTCACGCGCTGGGCCGAGCTCCGCAACTCTTGCAAGGGTGTGCACGAGGTGCAGGCCATCGAGTACTTCACCGCCGGGTGCCGAGAGGGCACCCTTCTCAAGCACAGGCTTCTCTGCGATGAGCCGGCAACCCTCGACGAGCTGCTGATCATAGCAGATAAATACACCACGGCCGACTACTCCATGAAGGCAGAGATCCAAGTTGATGCGTCTGGCAAAGTGGCTCCTCCGGCTCCTCGGGCCCCGGCTGGTGACTACAGTCGGTGTCAGCATCCCAACGACAACAAACGCAAGGCCGCGCAGCCGGCTTCTACAAGCCGGCAGGTGGCGACAGTCGAAGACCAGCAGCCGGAAGGGCAGCCTCCATCCAAGTGCCAGAAGGGCGGCAAGCCTAATTGGTTGCCCGCTTTCTCGTATGAGCAGACCCTTGACATGCCCTACAAGTTCCACAGTGGTGCGAAGCCATCCAACCACACCACTCGAAAGTGTCATTGGCTCACCAGGATCGCCAAGGGTGACGGCCTCCTGCCTCCTCCGCCTGCTGGGCAGCCGCCTCCTCCTCCTCCCCAGCAGCCGGCGGTTCGACCAGTCGGAGCCATACAAGACGAGTATCCTGAAGAGCACGGAGCTTATGTCATGTTCACCAGCGTGGCCGACGATAAGCACAGCAGACGACAACGACAGCAAGAAGTAAATGCGGTGGCATCAGAGACCCCCGAGTTCATGCATTGGTCCGAGAAGCCCATCAGCTGGAGCAGAGCCGACCACCCGGAAGTAATGCCCAATCCCGGCTCCTACGCCCTGGTTCTGGATGCCACTTTTGCCATAGATAGGCGAGCTACTCGCTTTTCCCGAGTTCTGATAGATGGCGGTAGCAACATCAACATCTTGTACAAGGATACCATGGAGAAGTTAGGAATCAAACAAAGGCAACTTCAGCCTAGTCGGACCGTATTCCATGGCATAGTTCCTGGCCTTTCCTATTCACCAATCGGCAAGATCCAGATAGACGACCTCTTTGGAGACAAAGATCACTTCCGCCGAGAGCCGGTCTGGTTTGTGGTGGTGGACCTTGAGAGCCCCTACCATGCACTACTTGGCCAGCCTACTCTGGCCAAGTTCATGGCGGTCCCCCGTTATGCTTACCTCAAGATGAAGATGCCGAGTTCCAAGGGAATTCTGACCATAGCAGGGGATTATAAGAAGTTGTCCGCTTGCACAACAGATAGCAGCCGGCTGGCCAAGTCCCTTGTGATCGCGACCGAGAAGCGGCTCCTTGACCGAGTTGTGGCGATGGCAGGCAAGCAGCCGGAAATGTCGCCCAACCCCAAGGAGTCGGAAGCCGAGGGCCCGTTCAAGCCGTCCAAAGAGACAAAGAAGATACCCTTGGACCCGGAGCACCCGGAGAGGTACGCTGTCATAGGTGCAAACCTTGACAGCAAATAGGAAGGCGAGCTCGTCGATTTCCTCCGTGAGAATCGGGACATCTTTGCATGGTCACCTAAGGACATGCCGGGTGTTCCAACGGATTTCACTCGAGCACAGGTTACATGTCCGGTCCGATGCCAAGCCAGTCAGGCAGCCTTTGCGCCGCCTGTCAGAAGAGAAGAGAAGAGTCGTTGGAGAAGAGTTAGCCCGGCAGCTGGCAGCCGGCTTCATCATGGAAGTGTTCTTTCCAGAGTGGCTGGCCAACCCAGTCCTTGTGCTGAAGAAAAACAAACAGTGGCACATGTGTATTGACTACGCCAGCCTTAACACAGACTGCCCCAAAGACCCATTTGCTTTGCCGAGAATTGACCAAGTGATAGACTCCATAGCCGGATGCGAGCTGTTGTGTTTTTTGGACGCATACTCAGGGTATCACCAGATCAAGCTGAACCCGGCCGACAGATTGAATACCGCCTTCATCACGCCATTTGGAGCCTTCTGCTACTTGACCATGACGTTCGGCTTGAGGAATGCCGGCCCCACGTTTCAACATTGCATGCAGAAGTGCCTCCTCAAGCAACTCGACAGAAACGCCCATGTTTATGTGTACGATGTTGTGGTGAAGACGGAGAAGCGTGGAACGCTGCTAGAAGACCTCAAGGAGACTTTTGAGAACTTGCGCCAATTTCAAATCAAGCTCAACCCAGAGAAATGCGTCTTCGGAGTACCTGCCGGCCAGCTTCTTGGCTTCCTGGTCTCAGAGCGCAGCATAGAGTGCAACCCTGTTAAGATCAAGGCCATCGAGAGGATGGAAGTGCCCACCCGACTGCTCGACGTACAAAAGTTCACCTGCTGTTTGGTGTCCATCAGCCATTTCATCAGTCGGCTGGGAGAGAAGGCCCTTCCCCTGTACCAGCTCATGAAGAAGACCACTTTATTCGAGTGGAACGACAAGGCGGATGAAGATTTTCTCCAGCTCAAGAAGACGTTGACTACTCCACCTGTCCTGGCGGCTCCGACACCTATGGAGCCCATGCTCCTCTACATCGCCGCCACCACCGAAAGTGGTCAAGATACCATAGTGGTAGAGCGCAAGGAGGAAGGCAAGGCACTACCAGTCTAGAGACTGGTGTATTACCTGAGCGAAGTGTTGTCAGCCTCCAAGCAAAACTACCCCCACTATCAGAAGATGTGCTACGGTGTGCACTTTGCCGCCAAGAAATTGAAGCCGTATTTTCAAGAGCACCCAATCACTATGGTCTGCACGGCTCCACTCGCCGAGATCATTGGGAGCCGGGATGCCTCAGGCCGAGTGGCTAAATGGGCCATAGAGTTGGCCCCCTACACCATCTAGTACCAGCCCCGCAACACCATCAAGTCACAAGCACTGGCCGACTTCCTCCTTGAAGAAACATGTAGCACTGGCCGACCCACCAGCTACTTGGGGAGGCAACGAAGATGTACCAGCCCCGCAACACCATGGGATCGTGTACATGGCTGGTGGGTCCCAGCAGTTAGGGGGCGATTCGTTTTTTTCGTGAAATACGGGGGTCCCAGCAGCTGGTGGGTCCCAGCAGTCAGGGGTGTGAATCGTTTTTTTGCCCGGACGCACTTCCTTGCGTGCGAAGATGTAGCTGGTGGGTCCCAGCAGTTAGGGGGGCGAATCGTTTTTTTCGTGAAATACGGTGGCCCGTCCGGTGGGTCCCCGCTGTCAGGTGGAGGAATAATTATTTTGCACGTAATAAGGAGGCACTTCCTTGCTGCGGCCGTGGACCAAGCTGTCAGCCTCTCCACGTACAGTCCACGTCCGATGGAAGCCGTTCCTTGACCACGTTGACCACGCCGCGCCGAGAGCACCAGGGCGGTGGACGACGGCGAGGCCTAGGAAGGGGACGATGCGGAGCCGGGGAACACACGGCAGTGGATGCCCACGCGTAGAGGAGTACGAGGGTTCACTGGTTCGCTGCGGTGTGAGGTTGTCGTCGCCGCAGAATAACAGGGGGTGCGGGTGAGTAGAGGGATGGCCTGGCCAATGGTGGGACTAGTAGGGGGCCGTGAGGCCTCCGCCGCATCACAGCCGGCCACGGGAGGCAGGAGCACGAGGGACGATCGACGATGGTTTGGGCGGCTGGAGCAAGAAGACCAGAGGTTAAAGAAGCACTACGGCCGTTGGATGGACATCGTACGGTCACTGGAGCTTGAATCGTGCATATTGACTAAGTTGTGAAAGCCCTCCGTCCCCGTCAACTTAGTAGGCCCACAAGTCAGCCTGCCACTATACTGGGTCCCAGCTAACAGGCGAAGTATTCATTTTTTTGTGCATAATAAGGAGGCACTTCCTTGCATGCGAAGATATAGCTGGTGGGTCCGAGCTGTCAGCGGCGGTAACATTTTTTTCGCGAAATACAGAGGCCCTTTCGGTGGGTCCTAGATGTCAGGTGGAGGAATCATTATTTTGCGCGTAATAAGGAGGCATTTCCTTGCGTGCGGCCGTGGACCCAGCTATCGGCCTCTCCACGTACAATCCACTTCAGATGCATGTCGGTCGTTGACCACGTTGACGAGGCCGCGCCTAGAGCACCAGGGTGGTGGACGACGGTGAGGCCTAGGAAGGGAACGACACGGAGGCAGGGAAGACTTGGCAGTTGTTTCCCACACGGAGGGGAGTACGACTGTACGTGGGTTTACTGGTTCGTCTGCTATCACTGGAGAATAACAACAGGTATGGGTGAGTAGAGGGATGGCTAGGCCAGTGATGGGAGTACGGTGGGGCGGTGAGGCCTGCGCAGCAGCAGAGCTGGCCGCGGGGAGGAGGGAGCAGGCAGTCCCACCGGCGCTTGTTTGAGCGGCTGGAGCAGGAAGAGTAGAGATTGAAGAAGCACGACGGCCGTTGGATGGCCATCCAATAGTCATTGCTTGTGCGTCAACCTTTTTTTATGAAAGCCTCAAATATGTGGAAAACAACATACAACCCATCTGCCATTATTTCTAATAATTCACAGCCCATTTGCTAATTCTTAAGGGTTTTTTCGGAGCCCATATTCTTCTTGTTAGCATTACAGCCCATATTGTGGCCACGGTTAAAAAATTATACGAAATTTTGCATATTTCGGTGCGGTCCAAACTGTTTTTAATCCTGAAATTTCGACTCACATTCAAACTGATTTTAAAAATAAATGTATATCAATATAAAATCCAACAAATTCTCCACGCATAAAAATTAATGTAATTTAAAATCTCGAAATGAAAAAAAAGATATTTGAAACTAATTGCCGGTTTGATGTGTTTTAAAAATGAGCCCATTTCTCATTACTGATGGGCCATTTTCTCGGCCAGCCGAATGAAAGCTCTCCTCGTCTTGAAAGATTTGCAGCCCAACAAGCCTGACAAAGCGACTTACTTGGTAAATCACAAAAAACTGGCATGTGGCCGTGGACCCAGCTGTCAGCCTCTCCACGTACATTACTCTTCCGATGGAAGTCGTTCCTTGACCACGTTGACCACGCCGCACGGAGAGCACCATGGCGGTGCACGACGGCGAGGCCTAGGAAGGGGATGATGAGGAGTCGGGGAAGACGCGGCAGTGGAAGCCCGCGCGGAGAGGAGTACGAGGGTTCACTAGTTCGGCTGCGGTGTGAGGCTGCCGTCGCCGCAGGGCCTGGCCAGCAGTGGGAATAGTAGAGGCGGTGAGGCCTCCGCGGCAGCACAGCCGGCCACGGGAGGCAGGAGCATAAGGCACGACCGGCGCTGGTTTGGGCGGCTGGAGCAAGAAGACCAGAGGTTGAAGAAGCACTACGGCTGTTGGATGGACATCGTGCGGTCACTGGAGCTACAATCGTTCATATTGACTAAGTTGACAAAGCCCTTCGTCCCCGTCAACTTAGTAGGCCCACAAGTCAGCCTCCCACCAAGGTGGGTCCCAGCTAGCAGGGGGAGTATTCATTTTTTTGTGCGTAATAAGGAGGCACTTCCAGTGGGTCCGAGCTGACAGCGGGGGGATGTTTTTTCATGAAATATGGTGGCCCGTCAGGTGGGTCCCAACAGTCAGGGGGCAAACGTTTTTTCACAAAATACGGTGGCCCGTCCCATGGGTCCCTGTTGTCGATTGGAGGAATCATTATTTTCCGCGTAATAAGGAGGCACTTACTTGCTGCGGCCATGGACCCGGTGAGACTCTCCATGTACAAAAGATACTTTTCGATGGAAGTCATTCCTTGACCACGCTGACCTCGCCGCGTTCGCTGCATGCATGCGTCCATGGGTGTGGTGCGTCCCCACTGTCGACCTCTCACGACATGGTCATCTTCCGATGACTCTTGGTTGTTGACCATGTTGACCACACTGCGTCGAGCGCACCTGCATCGAACGACCAAGATGGGGAAGACGGGCGGTGGAGTCGCAGATGGAGAGGTGGGAAACTTCATTTGGTTGGTCTTGGCGGCAAAGACAGCCATGATGCCATACGGAGACAGGAGCAAGAATAGAGGTTGAAGAAGGAGCACGGCTGTTGGATTAACATCCAACGGTCCAAATTGCTAGAATCATTTGTTGATTAAGTTGACAAAGCCGCATGCGTACCGTCCGCTTAGTAGGCCCACAAGTCGATCACCAACCGACGGGTCCCATCTTTCAACGGGATGAATAATTTTTTTCGCAAAACAAGGAGGCACTTCCTTCCGTGCGAAGATACAGCCGGTGGGTCCCAGCTGTCAGGTGGAGGAAACATTTTTTTCAGCTTAATAAGGAGGAACTTTCCTTGCGTGCGACCATGGACCTCGTGGGTCCCAGCCGTCAGGCTCTCCACGTACAGTCCTCTTCCGATGACTCTCGTTTGTTGACCACGCCGCACCGAACACAGCGAGGCGATGGACGACGGCGAGGCCCCGGACGGGAACGACTCGAGATGGGAAACGCGGCAGTGGAGTCGCAGATTGAGAGGAGGAGAAGGGTTATAACTGGTTCTGTTGCGACGTGGGGTTGTAGTCTGTGGAGAATAACAGGAGGTGTCGAGGGGTGGAGGGATAGCCTGGCCGGCGGTGGGGAGCGCTTCGCAGCGATGCGTGCTAAGCAGAGCCGCTAGCCGCCAAAGGCCGGACCAGGCGGTCCCGGCGACGCTGGAGGAAGAAGACGAGAGATTGAAGGTGCATGCCGGCCGTTGGATATAATCCAATGGCGGTGGATGACACAACCATTTGTTGACCAAGTTGACCCATGTTTTCTAGAATGTATAGTCGATTTGCTGGGTTGGGTGAACAAATAATTTCGTGTCAATCAGGCCCATTTATATTTTCTAAGAAATCCCAGCCCATTTGCACTTCCTTGAAATACACATATTAGGTGGGCTCGTTATATATGTAATGTTATGTTAGAAGGAGCAATTAATATCAAAGAATAAACTGGAGAGGCACATTATGTATATATAATTAAGAAATTAGCGAGTTATTGCTCAAAATAAAAATGAGCATGTTATTATTAATTTGGTCCTTAAAATCTTCGCAAGCTTTTGTACGCAATCACCACGATTTTCCTTGCCCGTGAGTCAAAAACAACCAGGATTTTCCGTTAAACATTTAATTTTATAAGTTAATAACATGTGGGATGTTTTTATAATGTATATATAAGTCTATATAAATTATATGATAATAGTAATAATATAAATATATATAATGTGGTTAGAAGGGAAAACATAAATTGGACACAGCATTACTTTTATAAGAGACTCATGCGTTTTATACCCCACAAAGAGGGCATACTAACAAGTTCACACCAAAATACAAATGTAAAAGGTAAACATTCATATCAAACTCAGGTTCACAGGACACGTTAATATTCATAGCCAACATTCACTATCAACAACTCAAAAGATTCATATATACACAAGCTCGGCATATCTATGCATCCAAATGATTGATAGATCACACGACAATATTCATACATAATTCACAAAAAGATTCAGATATACACATGTTCAGTATGTTTATGCATCCAAATGATTGAGATCAAAGCCAATATGATCCATGGACGAACTTTAATTACCTAGGGTACAGACTCGTAAATGGTGTTCAGTCGGAGGTACTTCTTGCTAAAATTAGTTCTTGTACGAGTAAACTTTCGAGTACATAAGAGGCAGCACTGACAATCTGAACTTTGCTTGTAGGTTTATCCTCAAATAGTGGCCTCGTGCCAAGAGAGGTTTGAGCAACTTGGCCACTACTTTCATCCAACTTGTTTATCGCTCATCTTGGTCCTCAGATCTCACCAAAATTCTACATTGCAGACAAGAAAGGAGGCGGTTGAGAAAATGAACCACCCAAATTTTTTGTGCAGTTCAACTGAAATGGAGCATCCCTGGCATGCAGAATGATTAAGTGCCAGATGAATATACGCATCAACCTACTTGTCTGGAATCTTTAGACACCATGCCATATAGTTCACTACCATATGTGCCGATAACCAAAAGGCACAAGTTGGGACCAAAGATCGGATCATGCGTTTTTCTGGGCTATGCAACAAGCAATATTTTTGGCGTTCACTCTCCTAATACTTGGAGTTTGACAATTGGTTGACGCCGGTTGATACTCGAATGAATATAGGCACTTCTTGTCAACATCGATGCTTGTCTGAGTGAACTTTGAAGTACATAGCAGCAGCATAAGTACCTGTCCATCTGATCATTTTGTGCAGTTCTACTGAAATCACCCGATGTAATGATTTGCCTGCGACTTCAGGCTCCAAATCACTCCTTTATGAAATCGGCAAACAGTAGCACAATACCAAATTACCAATACATATGACAGACACAATAATCAGGATAAAGACCAGTACCAACCTGTGTGAGGTAGCATATCAATTACTATTTCCTTTGACTGGAAGCCGAGATAAGCCAAGCGACTGACAGCAAAGGAAGAAAGCAAGCGGAGATTAGCGACTGACAGGAAAGGACGGAAGCTGTCGAGGCAATGAAGCACCCAAAGTTTTTGTGCAGTTCCACCAAAATCGAGTGAGAGAGTGAGATTACTGTAATAGTGGGACTAGTTGATGAAACATACACTAACAAATAGAAGCACTCTCATTATCTTAATGGGTAAAGTTAGCAACATAGTAGTCTTGCTTAAAGAGAGGTATTAGTTTATTTAATCAGTGCCAATTAGCTCAACTCAAACTCAAAGCATTGCCATTTATCATAGGTTGCAAAACTTAAAAGTGCACAGATAAAGGAGTTTCTCATGACAAAGAGTATGATACAAATAGAGATGACGAAAACTAATATGGATGAAGGCCTTAGGCCAGTACCAACCGAGAAAAAAGCTTATTCATGTAGTCCCATAAGAGATGATAAATCACTCTTTGGAATCACACAATAGTATATATTTTTGTGCACTTCAAATGTATGGTTGAAATCACTCTTGTTTACCAAAGGTTGAGATTATATCGAAGATTATCAAGAACTTCCAGCAGAGTTAAAGCACTGGCTGGGATACAGTTCATTGTATTGTCTTGTTTAGTTCCACTAAAATGTATGATTGGCACAACATGATCCCTGTTTGCACAAGTAGGAACAAGGTGAAACCTTCATTAGCTTAGTAAGAAAGGATAGGAAGACATTAGCATATTACTCAAACAGTAGCATCAAATTCATGATGGATAATACGCAAAACATTGCCTCATTGAACCAGTGGCAATAAATTGACATGCAAAACAATAGCACTATTATTTCATGACACTAATAATATTCCCTCTCTGCTCCACCACATGATTCACCTCCATAGACAAACATTCACACGTACATGATTCAGCATAGGGTCCTACTAAAGATTTGTTTAACTCCAACAGGAAAATAAGGCAGTAATAAATTAGTGGTACTTAAGTACTCCTAACTAATTAAGTGAGATAGCAGAAGTGGAAGGGCTCCCTGGAGGATCGTCTCACATGCAAGGTAGTCGTTGCCGGAGCCCTTGAATGGCCTCGACTGAGGCCTTTGGCTTCAGCAAGATCACCTTGGCACTGTTTATTCTTCTTCTTCTTCCTCTTCATGCTCTGTTTCTCTTTGTCCTCACCAGTTGGTGAAACCAAGTACATGATTGGCCTTCTAATTAAGAATTGGTTTTGTCAGTGAGGGAGTACAAGTGTACTAGTAAAAACAGCATTATTTTCTCATGGCAGTCGGAAAATAGAGATGAACACATGCATTAAATATCATTCTTACCTAAAGGAAGGTTATGGCGCCAATATGGATGATGAGGATTGGAACACAGATCTCCCTTTGTGTAGTTCCACCAAAATGAACCAACTGTTCCATTCTGACATTCTAGTTAAAAAGCACAAAAGGCACTTCTTTTAAGAAGAGTTTTGTGCAAAGGCACCAAAAGGTCTACAACAAAGAACTGGTGAATTGGATATCCCTGTTTGCACAAAAGGCACAGAGGAAACAAATGAGTCTCAAACAATTACAGGCAAAAACATTTGGCTAAACTTGTCATGGCTTATAACAGTGGAATGGCTTCATTTTTACTAGGGACATTAGATTAAGAACAGCTAAGGCTGCGTTACATTCACTGTGTTTGGTGCAGGATTTTCGTAGGAAAACAATTCCTACGGTATTCTTTCCCTTCCAACCGTTCGGAACACCGGAAAGGTGAATAGTGTTTGATAGGAAAGCTGGTCTGGTAGTACTGATTCCATACGATTAGAAACATCCACGCGTTGCTCATTTTTTGGGCGGAAGCCCGAAATGAGCGCTTCGGCGCCATGCGTTAGACAAAGGATTCTTTGTCTTTGTGTTGCCGGAATAAAAAAAATCAACCTATGTGTGGTACGTGAGGTGAGGACAAGAGTAGTCACTGTGCAGCTGAATAAACAAATAGCATCTCATACTGCCAAACATGCTACTCTACAAAAACAAATCTGTACATTTTGTAGTCCATCCGAACACATTCTCTTGAGAGTTTCCTCCGGTTCGATGTTCCATAGTTTTATACCTACATTCCTTTCCTATTCCTCTGTTTTCATCAAGACCTATGTTTTCTGCCCTTTATTCAATGGAGCCTAAATATTTGGTATAAGGGCATGGGACAGTGGTTGCACCAGCAGTTCAGCACCATGTACGTAAACAGGGGCATAAAGTGGTAATTCATAGTTTGTTGCCCCGAGAAACAAACATCCAAGAAACATATCTGGGTTGGTCCCATTTTTGTTCACTCTAGCCACCTACTCCTATGTGTGGATAGCAAATATAGTCCTGGTCATACCACTGTGTACAGCGTTTCCCCTATATTTCCTTTTTCGACCAAGAGACCGGTTGGATGACCAGTCATACTACTTTCACCCCTTTTCTTCCTGTTTGTACCAAGTCCGATGTACATACTAAATTCCCCCACCCCCACTTTATTTCTTGTTTGAACCAAGTAGTACAAGATTCGACTCCATGAAGTAGCTTTACCTCTAACAATAGAAGAAAAAAATATGTGGCGTTGGACCATCCGATCGAGAGGGGCTAAGAGGTAGAAAATGATGCACATGCAGTGACGTAACGAGCTGGGGAAGTAGAGCTAAGGCGGTTTTGAACGAAGATATACCTAAAGGTCGTCGGGATGTGGATAGGTGGGCGGCGGGAGGCCGGATCCGCCCACAGGCAACGGCGAAGGAATCGGAGGACCTCCCACGCCGGCGCTCGGCTAGAGATAACGGTGCGGCCGGCAGTGGGTCTCCTCCCTCGCTGTCAACGACGGCCTAAACGCTGCCCCTCCTCCCCTTCACCGGCGGAGGAGGATACGTCCAGATCTATAACCAGTGGTGAGGATAGAAAGCGGTGTTTTTGAAGGAGAAAGACAAAGGTTACTACCCCTATATTGTTTAGATCTGGAGAGGATGAGAGTGTGTGAATAGAGCAACCCTATCAAGCAAGCGTGGAGGCTCCGGCCTATATATAAGTAGTGGGGTAGTTTTCCTTTTTCACTCCATCAAAAAAATCATTTAAAATTGTGTACTACTACATGCCAGGTCGCGGTTTTTTTAGTTGTTGTTTGTTTTTTGAGATAGCTACCCGCTTGTTCCGCCAGGTCGCACTTTGTATCGTTCAAGTCTGGTACTACAAGTCCCTCCATTAAATGAACAACCACCCCCTCGTAAAAATTGTGAACAAGCCCACGGCGAAAATTAGCGGAAATGTGGGTTGCCCCAACATGCATTATTATTTATATTTTCTACTCCCTCCGTTCCTAAATATAAGTCTTTTTATTAGCCACACCTAAGACCAATTTTTATTAGCAGTGAACCCCACATGTCATAGACACAAAAATTGTGGCAAGATTCCCTTAGGCAAGCCAAAGTGTGTCTAAAAATTTGAGCAACTCAGGTTAGGCAAGTGTGGCAAGTGTGGGAAAAATAATGTAGCAACATAAGACAAACACAGTCACAATTCAAACAGCCCCGTAATTTTTTGTGACATGCATGAAAATTTGGTTAGTTAAATTTATAGTCAAAATTTGGCAAGGTGCATCAAATCAACACATGCAAGTATCAAAAGGAAAGTCACGACATGCATGCATGTGTTGTACTCCCTCTGTTTCCAAATATATGTCTTTTTAGAGATTGCAACAAGTGACTACTACATACGAAGCAGAATATGTCTACTCCTACATACGAAGTAGCCCATTTGAAATGTGTAAAAAGACTTATATCGAGTGCAGTGCTTTGACGTGTCGCGTCATACAAGACCGAGAAAATTCATTACTACGACGCCTTCTCCCTCGCGGACTGAGCTCCGGTGCCTTAACTGCACCTGCCTTTAGCTGCATGACAGGACGGCCAACCACCTGTTGGGCCCACCTGTCATAGACGCAAAGGCAGGAGCAGTAAGTAGAAGCTGTCACTACATGCTATCCCTCCCGCACGAGGTGGACGGACATGCAGCAGTGGATTCGATACTGTAGAAGTAGGAGTAACATCATTGTTCGTCTTCTCGAAGAGGCGAAGAGCCAAGCGGAACCCGAACGTGGCAGTTGCGAACGCTCTCGTGGTGCGGTTCCTTGGAGTACTAGCCAGGCTCTTGCATGAGACAAAATTGCTATTGTTTAACAATTAAACTCCATTATCCATTGGTTCATACTCATTGTGCATAGGTCCACACGCTTAGCACCGTTTCCTCTTGGGATCAATATGTTTATTTGCTAATTAATAGCATTGCATGCAATGAACTAGCCATTGCAAGTCATTAAAAGCATGCACACCTCTCATCTCTTATTGGTTGATATGTCAAGAAACAAGAAACAAGGTAGAAGTTAACACACCGTGCCTAAGTGTTTTGGGACTATTTAGTTTTCGTAAGATGACTTATACACTTAGACGGAGTGAGTAGTATAGCCCTGTAAACCAGAAAGTAGTATTAGCCTTTCTAGAGATTTCAACAAGTGACTAGACTACACCGTGTGCAGTACTCCCTCCCTTACGGTTTATAGGGCTAAAATCTCAAATCTCATGAACCGTATCTCGTAGTTTACAAAACCACCTTGATTAAACTCATGCATTAATTACGTAGTTCTCTCGCTTTCCTCTCCGCCTTGGTCGCGGTGCACAATATTGAGCACTCCTATATGACTAGCCGCTCTATCTACATGCGGGACAAGTCAAAGCATCCAGGCCCGCGTGCCATCAACCAAATCACAGCGAGGTGCTACAGTCGAGACTCACATGTCACCCCGGTGTGGCTGTCATGACCCGTCATATCACAAAACCCACACCTTTACCAGTAGTGGTAAGGTGGCCTCCAAGTTGGACTGGGCGAAGCAACCATCATTTCACCGAACGCTTGCTCAAGCCCTTTTCTTCCCTTTCTTGAAGAAAACCTCCTCCGTGCTACTCACTTCGCCATTTTTCTTCTTCAGACCGACGAAGGAACGGTGGGCGAATCAGTTATACTGCTATATTTTCATTCCAAGAATCTTCTTTTTGCGAAGCACCGACCGATTCTCACATCCTATTCTTTTCCCGTTTTCATTGCGATTGTGGTTTCCTTTCGATTGCTTTTTGTTCGTCGGTTCATTGATGGATCCTGGAGCACTAGGCAAAGAGTTGCCGGCGGATAACCCACTGGAGACAGCGATATCCAGGAAGCGAGCACCGACCAGCGAGTTGACCATGTTGGCGGGCCAACCCATGGAGACGAAGAACTCCATGAAACAAGCACTGGCCAAAGAGTTGAGGACGTTGGCGGACGAACTCCTCAAAGGAAGTTGGAAGAACAGCAAGGGCCCCATTGTGCCTACCCCAGGAACTCTGATTGCCACCTATGTGAGGCTCAAGACCGAGTTTGAGGAGATAGTCGCCGTTGAGAAGCAATATTCCCCTGGCAAGGTGATGGCCCCCATCGCAGACGAGGAGATGGCCCCCGGAGGGATGAGATCCCCCGGTGAGCTACACAAGGTACAAAATAATGCCTTATTACCATAGTTGTGGTTTTTGATTATTTGCAATGTGCTTGCTAATATGTTAGGGTTGTGCAGGTGCCGGTGGTTGTCCTTGATGATTTCGATGTCGTGGCCCGTCCTGTTGGCATCGCCCCGGAGATCGATTCCGATGTCGTTGTCCATCCTGTGGACATCGCCCCAGAGATCGATTCCGATGTCGCGGTCAGTCCTGTGGACATCGCCCCAGAAATCGATTCCCATGCCATTGTCCGTGCTGTGGTCATTGCCCGAGAGATCGATGACAAGAAATAGTTGGTCGCGCTAATCATTCAGGGTAGTTTGCATTGCCCTGTGTTTAATTACCGTAACGATGCGTGTTATCAAACCATCTTAGGGCTAGTGCAATTGTCTTGTGTGGGTGGATCTTGCTACTTTTGTTTGATAGTGAATCATGCGATGAATCATGCGAACCCTCTTCGAGTTATGGAAACAGATGTATCCTCACCAGCTTTTGATGTAATATATGGCATGCTTAAATGTAAGTTTGAACTGTTTATCATATCAGCAGGGCTTGTTTGATGATTCTTGGTGTTAGTAGGCTAGCTACTGTGCGAGCTATAGTACTTGCAAAACACTCACCAAAGAGAAACGTTGGGACTGATGCGCTCGTGGTACGCTTATACTTATCCCTCGTTGATCGACCAATAGCCCTAGCTCCCAAAATTGTAGGCTTAGCGACCGATCAGACAATAGTTGATATACATTCAGGCCTCATTTGGTTCATAGGGTAGGAAAATAGTAGCAAAAGTATAGAGAACGTGCAACACAAAATCATAGCAGTGCAGAGACGTACTCCCTCTGTTCCAAAATAGATGACCTTGGCGGGCTAGTTTGGCCTAGTGAGTTTTAGTGATATGACGTGGTACAAAGGTTGCCCAGTCTTCAAGTGTGGTAGCAGATTGCGGGTACAGTAATTTTTCTTGAAGAAGCGGAATTCAACAAAGTCATGATGGTTCCTTCGTCCGAACAACTTACAGTGGGAAAGGTTGGGCCTGCGATACGACCGGGGTAGACCAGGATAATTTTGTGCATGGCAGGTGGACCAGGATGGTTGACGTCCCACATGTCGGCGAATGAAACTAATCTTTCCAATATAGAGGACGAGCAACGAGTATTCATTGTTTATTTTTTATGAAAGCTATTGTCTCCACTGTTACGATGGAGGAGTGTGAAACACGGCAGCCCAGTGAACTTGGCATGTGCACCACTCCCTCCTTCCTCATGTAATGCCCAGGTTACAACTTTTTCTCACTTTCTCTCTATCTATTTCCTCTCAAATGTTTTTTACCTTTGTTTTTTAAGACACAATTGTTTTTATGCCTTTTTTTAGAAATTTTTTTTATACCTAGGAGCACGTGTAGAGACGGGCTCTTGCAGAGCCCACTCCTTGACTTTGTCAATGCCTCTCTCTCCTCCACATAAGGAGTACTACTTGCTATGCATGCATGCGGTGGGCAGCTGGCGTCTTGAGGGGCCAGGGCGGTGAGAGCGGGCTCCGGAAGCGGTCCGGACTCCAGCATGGCCCACCTCACATTATCACCATATATTTTTTGGAGTCCGTGCGCGGCGGGCGGGCGATCTCATCTCCCTCCCCCGTTTCTCTCTTCTAAGCAGACGCCCGCCGAGCGATTAGATTTCGGCTATCGACGGTTTATTCAATTACGGTCCCACATGTCAGTGAAATTGCAAGACAACGCGTGTCCCCTCTGGTGAGCGGCGTGCGAGCCGGACTGTCGGGGTTGCGACGCGTACGAGTCGTAAGTGTGCCGCCTTTTCCTTTAGAACTTGCGAAGCGAAACATTTTCGCGCGGTCGATCGATAGAAATCCAGAACAAAATGATGAGGGCGGTGCTTTACCGCTTGTTAGGCGGGCTAGTTTGAGTGATATGACGTGCTACAGTGCCGTACACTTGCTCCATTTTTATGTAAGCAAGGGTTTACACTCTTACGCGGCAGGAGTGCGAAACACCGCGGATCTGATTTTGATTGAGGGATAACTGTTCCCTGCCAAATAATGGAGGATTGTTAGCGATTATAGCATGATAGTTAGGGCATCTCCAGCGCTGGCCCACAAATTTACACCGGCATCTGTCCGAGGACACCGATGGATGCCATCCGATTCTGCCCGCATACCTTTCGACAACTATATGAACTAACCGGACGAAATTCGTGCAAACAAAGCAAATTTCAAATTAACCGGATGAAATTCATTACATTTCGAAAACTTTTCCTACAAACTGGACGAAATTCATTACATATTTCGCAAAAGTTGTACTAAACCTACTGTAAACCTAATCTAAACGATCGCCGGTGCCCGACCGCCATGTTCGGCCATGAACCCGAGAAAGCCGGCCATTGCCTTTGCCTCCTCCTCCGGAGCACATGGTTCTGAAGATTCCCGCCTCCACGTCGCCGTCAAGCGGCTAATCAGCCGCCGATGTTTACCCCACCATGCTTGGCGTCGACTGAGTGGATTAGCGGTGGTCTTCCCGGGATCAGAGCGGCGGCGACCTACCGTGTACTACTCTTCCTCGCTGCCGGCTGCACCCGCGCACGCGTGCTGGCTTCGTGGTCGTGGCGGCGGAGGGCGGCCCGGGGGGTGATGACCCACAAGTATAGGGGATCTATCATAGTCCTTTCGATAAGTAAGAGTGTCGAACCCAATGAGGAGCAGAAGGAAATGATAAGCGGTTTTGAGCAAGGTATTCTCTGCAAGTACTGAAATAAGTGGTAATGTATAGTTTTGTGATAAGATAAATTGTAATGAGCAACAAGTAACAAGAGTAAATAAAGTGCAGCAAGGTGGCCCAATCCTTTTTGTAGCAAAGGACAAGCCTGGACAAACTCTTATATAAGGAAAAGCGCTCCCGAGGACACATGGGAATATCGTCAAGCTAGTTTTCATCATGTTCATATGATTCGCGTTCGATACTTTGATAATTTGATATGTGGGTGGGCCGGTGCTTGGGTGCTGTTCTTACGTGAACAAGCATCCCACTTATGATTAACCTCTGTTGCAAGCATCCGCAACTACAACAAAAGTATTAAGGTAAACCTAACCATAGCATGAAACATATGGATCCAAATCAGCCCCTCACGGCTAAACGCATAAACTAGGGTTTAAGCCCATCACTCTAGCAACCCATAATCTACTTATTACTTCCTAGTGCCTTCCTCTAGGCCCAAATAATGGTGAAGTGTTATGTAGTCGACGTTCACATAACACCACCAGAGGCTAGACAACATACATCTCATCAAAATATCGAACGAATACCAAATTCACATGACTACTAATAGCAAGACTTCTCCCTTGTCCTCGTGAACAAACGTAACTACTCACAAAGCATATTCATGTTCATAATTAGAGGGGTAATAATATGCATAAAGGATCTGAACATATGATCTTCCACCAAATAAACCAACTAGCATCAACTACAAGGAGTAATCAACACTACTAGCAACCTACTAGCACCAATCCCGGACTTGGAGACAAGAATTGGATAGAAGAGATGACCTAGGGTTTGGAGATGAGATGGTGCTGGTGAAGATGTTGATGGAGATTGCCCTCTCCCAATGAGAGGAGCGTTGGTGATGGCGATGGTGCTGATTTCCTCCTCCCGGAGGGAAGTGTCCCCGGCAGAACAGCTCTACCGGAGCCCTATTTTGGTTCCACCAAGGTTCCGCCTCGTGGCGGCGGAGTCTCATCCCGAAAGGTTGCCTCCTATTTTTTTCTCATCGAAAGACTTCATATAGGAGAAGATGGGCGTCGGAGAGCCACCAGGAGGCCCACGAGGTAGGGGGCGCACCCCCCACCCTCGTGAGTAGGGTGTGGGCCCCCTGGCCTTCATCTTTGGCGATGATTTTTCTTTATTTATTTTAAGATATTCCGTGGAGTTTCAGGACTTTTGGAGTTGCGCAGAATAGGTCTCCAATATTTGCTCCTTTTCCAAATTTCTGCATCTCCAAATTCTCCAGATTCTCCTCTTCATGTAAACCTTGTAAAATAAAAGAGAATAGCCATAAGTATTGTGACATAACGTGAAATAACAGCCCATAATGCGATAAATATCGATATAAAAGCATGATGCAAAATGGACGTATCAGGGGGGTGCCGGCGATCTCCTTCGTTTGCTCCTGTGACAGTACGTCGAAGAGAGCTTTGGAGTGCGCCCGGAGCGGAGCCGCCGATGTCCCTCGCTCGCTTCCCCGCGACAAGACGCCCAAGAGAGCTTCGAAGCGCCAGGAGGCCATGATTGAAGTGGTGCCGACAGAAGGAAGGGACCGGAGGAGAATAAGTGTCGGTCTTTGGCTATGGCTGGGAGCTGGGGCTCAAGTTAATATAGAGGGGGAATGGCAATGAGCCGCGGCAGACGGATGGACAACTGGCGCTGGAGTAGGTTTTTCGGGCTGAATGCAGACGCTGATTCAGTGACTTAACTGCAGATGCATGGGTTACTGACATGTGGGCCCAACGGGCATCTGGCCCACATGTCAATGACACACCAATTGCACCTGCAGTTAAGTCCGTGAATCTTGACATTGACATTCTGGAGAGACGGTGACCGCTTTCAGCGGAAGCGCGCTAGCGATGGAAGGGGTTTCGGTGTGTAGTGGCACTAAGATCGGTCGCTCATGATAGAACATACTCCGTACCATACTACCATAGTACCCTCTCTAGCTTTAGGCTGTTTTATAGATTGTCGTTGTGATGGACGATATACATGAGCAAGGCGGTCCGAGTATGACCGTTGGTGTTGAGCGTGTGAATACATGCTCGGTGTTCGTGATAGGCCTCCATCAAACGTCTAAACAGTATTGTCAAGCAACGCCGGGGCGCGCAGGTGTTGGGCTCGACTTTTTCGTTGCGCCATGAGCATGACTTTGATTTAGATTGCGACGTGCATGCATTAGCATGCTTTGACAGCGTGAGCGTGAGTGTCTGACGCGAAGTATTTCACTTTCATTTGGCTGACGAGGGTGCGTTGCAGCGATGAGTCCGTTGTTTGATTCCCCACATACACATAATTTTGGTTTTTACAGTATTTCTTTCTCCATTGACAGGTAGGCCCGCGTAGATAGATAAAGAACACGAGCTGATGAGGCGCATGCGGACTGTTTGACTGGTCAACTAGACAAATACGGAGCTATACGCTGAGCCAGTGACCGTATAATCACCATATCTCGTATACAATGATCAAAGTGAGCTATCAAGACAAGTTCGATGACCGCCAATGCATTTTACTCGGAAATAAATGAACAGGATAGAAGGGGAATCCAAATTTGCTTCGTCTTCTTTCCTTGAGCTCTTGACAAACCAATGCACTATACGGTTGTCCGGACACTCCATCCCAGAGCTCTCACCAAGCGTAGTTCATGCCACCGCGCTACACACTAACCGGTAAGGCAGCGATGGCATCCCGTCGCGCCGAGTTCCTCGCCGCCCACGACCGCACACAAAATGGTAGGGAAGCGATGGCATCCCACTGTGCCGAGTTCATCGCCGCTCGCGACCTCACAACTATGTAGGAGGAATTTGAAGATGCCAAGGCCGAATGGGCGGTAGATCAAGAGGCGGCCAAAGCTGCACAGAGGGAGCGGAAAAGTCAGAAAGCACTCAAGAAAAGAGAGGCCCGCCGCCATAAGAAAGAAAAGGACGCACGCGCTGCTGGGGAGAGGTCGGCGGAGGTCCAAGCACGGTCGGGTTTCGCCGACAAAGTCGGGAAGGAGAACGACGGCGTCTGGCCAGCATGTGAGAAGTAGTCGTACTAGTAGTTAGTGTGTGTGTCTGTGTCTAAGTGCGAGCATGTACCGGTACTACTAGTTACTACTGTAATTTTTAGAGCAAATTACCAGTACATTAGCCTAGACTTAATGGAAAAATTCCTATCCTAAGCATCAAATGGCATCTCTTTCTCTATAGGAATTGAGATGCATGTCATCTCACTTCCTATAATTTTCATATTCCTATCCTATGAACGAAAGGAGGCCTCTGTTGGAGTAAATACTGTAGCTAGCGATCGCTGGTACAGTAGTTTTCTTCAAGAAGCAGAATTCAACGAAGTCATGATGGTTCCTTCGTCCGAGCAACTTCAAAGTGGGAAGTGGGCCCGTGATTTAACGGCTCATTAGTCATTGTTATTGCAGCGCGACAACCTGGGTGACTCTCCCTTGGAGTTCTGCGTGCATGGCAAGTGGACCAGGATGGTCGATGTCCCACATGTTGGTGAACGGAAGTATTCTTTCCGATATCAAGGAGCAAGGAAACCACGTGGTATAGTATCACTGCTGATTGGTTCACAAAAAAATAGTATCACTGCCGCTTTATAATTATTTTTTATTTCTGATGAATGCTAGCGTTTCAACTCTTACGACGAAGGGTGCCAAACACGACACGTGCTGGATGTCCCACACGTCAACGAAAGGAGTGGGACATGAACAGCGTGGTAGAGCCCAGCGTAAAAAACAGCGTGGTAGAGCGTCTCCACTTCTTCCAATTCTGGGTCGGAGACCACACATAGTAGTACTTAGTGGTATGAACGATACAAAGTGCGACCTGGAGAGAAAGACACATCTAGTTGGAAGGTCTCGGGGCATACACGTAAACAAATATAAAAGATAATATGTGCCTCCAACTAATATAGTAGTAGTAGAGTACTTAGGCACGTACTCCAAAACATCACCGTGCATTGCACGTACAACATTTAGTGGTAGTACGTAGTAAGAGACAAATGCCGCCCAAGAGTTCCCTTCTCGACCTACTTTTGGGTGTTTGGTAGAGTGTATGGAGGGTGCATGAGTCCACACTAGTTTAGCACAAATACACTAGAAGCATGCATGAAGAGAGCATGCATGAAGAGGGGTGTTGAGTAGAGCATGCATGAAGAGGGAACAACTATGCTGAGACGAGAACGCAACCAAACACACCCTATATGCCACGCATGTTCATACCATTTGTGCCTTTCTACTTCACTTACTATGCTACATTACTCAGGTTCGTACGTCCACTCCTGGGTACATGTCTGTCTCGTAGTTCAAGTCCCATGTGTTCTTCATATAGATGGAATGAGCCTTCCATAACACGTGCACCTTGATGCTAGATGTCTCGCGTGTTGGCAAAAGGATGAACAAAGCTCACGTAAAAAAATAGAGTGGAAGAACATAGATTCCGGACGACCGAGAAGGAGCAAGGAACCTCGTGGTGGAGCGTCTGCACTCATAATATCTAATATTATTCAGCGATATAAAATTAACCAATCATCTCCACAGTGGACTGGAAGAGTAAGAAACATGGCAGCCTAGTGTAGTTACATCATACTAGTACATGGCTAACCCATGCTATCACCATATTTCTTGGCTTCCGTGCGACACCTATCTCTAGTAATCCATCAGCCTGTATCGCTTCTCCCTCCTCGTCTCTATCAAAGTGTGGCGGGCTGGCGTTTCTGCCGTCTATTGAGGTCGGTTAACTATCACATTTTAGCGACATGCCAAGAGCATTCTAAAAAAATCCTTTCACATTCTGTTTTCAAAAAGAAAAAAATCCTTTCACGTACGAATTTGCATGTATGCTTTGAGCAACTTGCATGTCCTATACTGCTCCTGTTTGATACTCTAACTTAGCTAGAGCTTAGACTAACTCATGAATAACCTTGAACTAACTGTAGCCAAAGAGGTGTTTGGGTGACAGGGTTAGATTGATAATAAATGCACTTCATGGAGAGAGAAAAGTGATTTTTCAATGGTCCCAGTGAGAACTATCTCCAGTTAGCACCTCTTCGGTGGGATAGTTTTTTTTTGGTTGGTTCGGTGCAACTTGCTCCAATTTAAACCCTCATGCTTGGATACTTTAGGGCTATTTGAGCCCCAACTAGCTCAAACTAACTCTAACCCATGGATCCAAACAGGGCCTATGGCCAGTCTCGACGCGGAGCAGTTGCGTGCACCGGGAAGTGGCGCTCTCTCGGCCATCGCGCCACTTCAAAGTCGGCGCCAGTGAGAGGTCGCCTCCGCTCTGGCCGGGCATTAATGTGGCAATCGACGCCTGTATGACGCCGACCGTTTCACGCTGGAAGTGCGCGTTAGCAAGGGAGTATAGGTTTTGAACCGTTTGGTGTAATCTTGGTAGTTTGCAAAACTACTCAATTATTGCACTCGCTTTCCTAAGAAATTGTGGTAAAAACTTTACTCCACTGCCCGCTGCCGTTCTCCTTCCTCTTCCCCCGCCCGCGCACGTCCGGGGGAAGCGACCGGTCAACCCTTATATAGGAGTGCTAGCATAAAAAGATGCATGCATGACCACTAAAATTTCATATTAAAGCGCCCGCCCGGTGAGTATGGCGTATGTTGTTACCTTCGGCCGCCCATGGCTACCGGGCGACGGCGACCAGAGAAGAGGCGGCGGGAGGGGAATGAATGCAGCTACTGTTTGGGTTCTCCTTCTGGCTTAAATAAATGTGCAGCATCACGTGTACCCGCGGGTGCACAAATTGTAACATACGTGTCTGCTTATGTGGGCGTCACGTAACTGGTGTGTGTGTGAGAGAGAGAGAGATTCTGAGAGACAGAGTGTGTGTGCGCGACTCTACTCTTCGGACATGGACTCAACCTTTTGCATTGGGATATAAGTATAATGGTATTTACTTTAGCTAGTGATTTACGTGGCCATGTTAACGTGGTTGTGTCAAAAAAATGTCACTTCCTACTCGTGATTTGCGTTATATAATTACAAGCAAGATTCTCGTGCATTGCACGGAACATCAATATGCATTTTTTGACAAAACACCTGTTGTGATTGACCCATGCAGGAGTAATCCCATGTGTAAAAACTAATGATATCTCGAGAATTTTATCGGAAAACTGGTATCTCGAGAATGTCATCGAAAAAATGAAAGATGAGAGATAAGGCGAGGAGGAGTGGAGCATGGTGGTGACTGGTGGTCGGAATGGTCGGAGGCATGGGGGTGGATTTGGCGCCCGGCAGCGGCCACCATGCATGCTAGATTGTTCCAGAGACTTATTCCTTTTTTAATTGCCGAGCAATGAGGTTGCGGGAGATAATGATGTGGAGAGAGGTGCGGGTATCTTTTGTAAAATTATCATAGTTTGCTTTCTATCCGTCAGATATAGATCATACGGTTCGTATTACAAGATGGCAGGCACACCATCATCACCAACTCGTTTTTTATAAGGGTACAGATGATAAGTTTGCTGACTACTAAAGTAATGTAGAATTTGTCCATGTTATGCAAGTAAATAAAGGTGATTGTTTATCATACGGGTAAGGTTGGATGAAAGGTGGTAGGAACAAATGCTCCACCTAGAGCATGTGTGTGTGAGATGGAGTCTTAGTGTGTGTGTGGGGTGTGTGTGTGAGAGAGAGAGAGGAGAGAGAGAGAGAGATGGAATCTTAGTTTGTATGTGTGTGAGAGAGAGAGAGAGATGGAGTCTAAGTGTGTGTGGGGGGGTGCATGCGTGCGTGCGTGCGTGTGTGTGTGTGTTTGTGTGTGTGTGAGAGAGAGAGATGGAGTCTTAGTGTGTGTGGGGGGGTGCGTGCGTGCGTGCGTGTGTGTGTGCGTGTGTGTGTGTGTGTCGCGGGGTCCTCTTCGGCGGATGTAATTTAAGTGTGCATGGCTTCATCATAGAGAGGTGATGTGTATGGCAGAGGCCACCAACGATGGGGTGCGAGAGAGAAAATGCCTGTAGAGAGGGAAGAGAAGGTGTGTGCGCGTGAGAGGAGTAGACATTGAGAGAACATGTTTTTTCGAGAGACACCAAGGAAGACTACTATATATCGATGGTGCATGTAAGCGGGAATTAAACAAAGGGATGGTCTTATTGGTTTCGGGGATATAGGGGAAGAGTGAGAGGCGCGAGGGGGGGTAGCTAGAAGGAGATTGTTAAGTGTGAGTGTGTGTTTTACCCATCCAGGCGGATGTTATGTTCACAAAATAGGAGAACGATTCGATGTGGCATTAGGATTGAGGGTAATTAACTACGTATGGAGACATAGAGACCTTGAACGTGCATGTGTGAGAGGTATACATGTATACGTGGGATGTGTGTGCACGCCGCCAAGATGATCGAGATAAAAGAAAGAAGACATAAGTCATAAGATCAACGACATGGGAGAGATGGATCGGTATGACAATATGCATGCATGTGAGAATGCAAGGAAGAAGGCCTGACAATTGAGCTTGTGTTTTTGTCTTTAGGAGATAGTGGCGTGGGCTGGAGCATGCATCTATGGCGAGCAGAGGGAGTGAGGTGCAACGATTGTGCAAAAGAGATGAACCTATAAATGCATATGTATGGAGAGACATATATAGTGTGGGTGATAGGAAGCAAGACTCCATGCGAGATCATATGTTGACGGAGAAACTACAGATAGATACAGAGATGGAGATGCTAGCTAGAGGGACATCCGCTAGTTTGGGTGTTGGAGATGACCGTCGGGTGGTTCAAAGGGTGTAGTTATATATGTGTGTGAGAGGGCACTTGACTGCATGTAGAGAGAAACATATGTAGTGTGCCTGATAGGAATCAAGAGTGAGGGCGAGAAAGAAGGTTGATGGAGAACCAGATAAATAGAAAGATAAAGATGCTAGTTAGTGTGCGTTAGAGATAGGAGTCGAGTGGATCAGAACGTTGGGTTATGTGTGTGGGTGTGAGAGAGATAGAGAGAGGGTGCATGTGAGTCACATACAAACAGATATCAGATAGAAATGAGATCCAGAGAGATGGAGTTTTGTTTCTGCGAGAGAGAAAGATATTTCACAACGAGAATGATAGCAAGAGAGACATATTAGGGAACACAAGATATCTCTAGGGAGAGAGGGTGTGTGTGAGCGACATACAAGAGAACAATGGAGAAATATGAGACCTTGGGGGAGACAGAGTTTGTGTTTGTGTGTGAGAAAGAGATATTGAAGAGGAAGAGTCATAGGTTCTCATATCTAAGGAGCGAAAGACATCTCTGTATGAGGGGTGTGCGAGTGGCACACATGGGAATAGTAGAGAGAAATGAGACCCCGGGAGACAAAGTTTTGTGTTTGTGTGAGAGAAAGAGATTCCACATGGAGAATCTTAGTTAGTGACAAATAGCAGGGAGCGAGATATACCTAGAGAGAGATAGAGTGATGAAGGTCGAGGGAGAGAGTACCGTCAGTGTGTTACGAAGATAAAAGATCATTGTCGACATACAGGTAGCACGAGAGATACCTGAGAGACGATGAACGCCAGATAGGTCGAGAGAGATAGTCCTATATAAGCATGAGTGGTAGCTATATGAGACGAATATCTGGATTAAAGGGGATTCAAATATTTAAACTGGAGATCACGACATCGATAATATCATAACGCAAATTGGTGTATCAAACATGCATATTCATTTTAATTTGGGCACACGTGTAATGTTATATAGTTTATCAATATTGGTGATCCATAGATTCTTCAATTACAAACAATACATGGTTTATATGCAATTAATGTCTAAACGGGATTACACAATATGTTGTGTGTGTGAAACACATTATACATGTTTGAGAAGTTAAAAAAACCCGCATGAAACACACATTAATTGGAGACAGTTAGCGAGGAATGCATACATTGGATTTTAACATAAAGTGGTTTCAAATATTTGAAAATCCAAATTGATGGATACAACCTTATGAATCTAAGATCATGCCATTTGTAAACCATATTTATGTATAAATGGTGTTGTGCTTTTGAAAGTATATATAAAAAATGATGTATATAGAATGTAATTCCAATAGAAAATAGATCCCGCCCAAAAAAAATAGAATACAAACGGGATTCAAATTGAGTTGGCACGGTAAACGTGCACTCTGCAAAATTTGAACGAAGCGGGGAAAGTCGCAGTAATCGCCCGAAACCAAAGTCTGCGAGATGGAAATCACTACTGCCTATCCCTGCCACGCAAAGCCTATCTGCTGGATTTCTATAGGTTTCGATAGGGCTAGGTTTATAATTTCACCCAAATGTGACGTAACCGCCTCTCACCCGGATTCATACACGGTGGGCGCCAAAACACAGTGTGTCCTCGGCCGAAATCGACTCCCTCCCCGATTCATATTCATACACGGTGGGCGCCAAAAAAAACTCTCGTCGGCAAATATTCGGTGTATGCGAGATTAGCGTCCTATCCCCAACCGACTAATGTTGTTGCGATGTAGTATAAATTTGAAACGGGGGCTAAGTTTATAAATTTCCAAGCTTTTGAGACAAGCGCGCCCTGAATACATGGTTCCCCCCTTCCTCTCTACCTCCCTTTTCCCCATTCGTACTCCGTGGGCGCCAAAACACCCTCTCCACCCCACCCTCCTCCGTCCGCCGCCCCATCCACCGCCGTCCTCCTCCACCATGACGGAGCTGATACCCCGACGCCGCCGTCCATTACAAGTGATCGACCTCTCTCATCCACGGCTTCGGACCGGGATCCTTGCACCCCGTCCTCTCGCTTCATCCCCGCCGTCCACCTTTGCCGGGCGCGCCGGCCAGACCGTCTCCACCGCGCGCCCGCCGCCACCGCTCACCCTCCTAGATCTGCTTCCACACCGCCGATAGCCATCGCCATCACGCAGCATCACAAATTCTCGCAGATGCGCAGACACGGCGCCGCACTGTAGGCGGTACTCCTTTGTATCGTCAACTTATTTATCGCAGCAAGAAAATAGATCGCCACTGCTTTACTCTGATTTCTTGTCTTGGTTGCGAAGTTGCCTTTGTCCGGTTTGCACCTTTAGATCCGCCATGGCACGCTCAACACTATACTCCCAATGCTTAAGGTTTTCCCCTTTTATATTCCACACTAGTTAAATCACAGTAGACTAAATTTCAAAATTGGGTCAGTCGATTTTTCAGAGCTCGCCGGAGTTTGCCGGTGCGATCGAATGGGCTTGGGTGGTTGTGGGGCCTCGCTGAACGAAGAAAACTCGACGCGGGTGGGGATTGGGGCGCGGGTGGGGTGGGGTGGCGGAGGAACACAGGCGGTGGGGGCCCGATTGGTCCGCCGGCCCGCAAGGGTGTTCTCAGATGGGAAGAATCAGAGACGAGGAAGAAGAAGGGTTAGGAGACATAGGATCTTCATCCAACCGCCTGAAATTGTCGAGAGACAGCTGGGAGTTGCATCCTTAATGCGCTCTGGTTCATCATGTGTGGGCACCGCGCAACCAACATTTTATTATCCAAAATCTGTTTGCTCTTCTTTACCATGTTCGATAGAGCTGGCTCAGACGTGATCGATAGGCTTTCAATTACTAGCGGCAATACAACACCGTATTTTCAAGCCGCCCACTTTCCGATTTATATATCGTGGTTATGGTGTACCCCTGTTATGTACACTATGATCTGCCTAGTTGTTGTGTGCTCTTGTTATCATGGTTTGGCAATAAACTCTCTATACAGTATATTATGAACCTATCATCTGCCAGCTATCGTTACTCCTGGAGCCTATTTTTTGTGTAATTGTGCCAGATTATATAAATGCACGCACCATATTACAGCACACATGAGCTCTCTCATCAGAATCCAGTGATAGCACATTAGTGTTTACTGGGGCGCCCTATATTAGAATATCATCTGCATTACAAAGATAATCTCACAATTATTTATGTTTTCATGGTTCTCGAGATATTATACGCAATTACATGAATATCGAATCCGCGCATCGGAAGAATATTGTGGAACACCGCAATGACTTACAAAATTGGCACCAAGGCATTGAGTGGCATTCGGAAGCAATGAAACTCGTGACGCTCCCCACCTGTTGATTCTTGTTGAGAATATCATCCTAATGACTATTCTAACCTCGAGGAGTCAAAGGCGGATGGCACATCCTGTTCACCCATCAAGGTGCCTGTTCTAATTTGGCAAGGTTTTATTGATCATGCGTATCTTGCATATGTTGTCTTGCATTTCTTCTACTTTGTTGCACCGCCATCTGCTTAGTTTACTCATCATATAACTCGAGATGCTATGCCCATCCATTATCAATACATATTCCATCTGTCATCATACCATGTTTTTTCACTCAAATGTTGTTCTTGTGCATCAGACATCAAAAAGGAAGAGGGTGATTGACGAACCTGAAGGAGCACCAGCAAAGTCCTTGAAAAACGTGGTGGTGCCGGAGAAATCAGACAGCGCCCCACTTATATTGGCTGTACAACCAGTGACACAAAACATAGGACCGACTCCAGCAGACTGTACCCATACTTCACTAGCCACACCACTAGCCCCACCACACAGGACCTGCACTCCAGCAAAAGGTATACCGATTTCATTTGCCATAGCACCAGCCGCATTCACGTAAAAATCCCACTCCAAAGAAAATGTACAAAGCAAGTCCACCGACCGAAGACCTATCCCAACCTGCAGAGACGGCCAATTCCTGCAGATTGGGACCCCATTCCATTTATTCCTATTTTAAAAGACAATGCTTTCAATGTTGTTAGGGACTACGTGCATATATTCCCATCATGGGAAGATTATAGTGAAGACAAACACCATTTTCACATCTTCATGTCCAACTTACGTGTAAGTGCAATTATTCATGGTTATTATTTTCCTGATTTCTGCTGATCGAACACATCAATGATTTACATTACATTGTTGTAACTAGGCGAGGGTCAATCTGGATAGTCATGACGAGCAAAGCTTGCTTGTGCTTTTCAAGGAAGCATTGCAGCAGTATCGGTGTTACCTGAGGAAATCACACTTTGATGGCAAGTCTATAAACGAATTTCCGATGAAGTCTCCTGTGCTAAATTTAGAAGACATTGAATGGAAAAACCTTGTTATGCACTGGTCTCGTTCCCAGGATGAGGTACCGTCTATGAAATCACATGACAATTTGAACTTCTACTTTTCCGCATGTGCCTTACGGATCTTTTTTGCAGGAAATCTGCTCGAAGAAGAATTTCGGTTTGAAAAGAACGACAGGATATCGCAAATATGCCACCCGCTGCTGTGCTCTTGTTAGTACCTGTTGTCCTGTATCACTGTACTTGCATACATACCTGGTTCATTATGTGACAGCAGTATGCATGATAGCTTGCTTATCAATTGTTCGCTCCAAATTATCTGATCTGTATGAATGGTTACATTAGTGTGGAATATATCCAATGCCAATGAATTTTTTAGCCCTGCATTGTTCTTGTAAGTACATGTTGTCCTTTATCAGTGTACTTATATTGACAGGTAGTTGTTCACGTACCATCACTCTGCAGCTTATTTTCCTTTGCCCTCCATTTTCTACACATCAGATCTATATTTACTCTTACCATAAGGTTGGTACGGAAGAAGTTTAGCTGTGCATTGCTCTTGGTTGTGCCTTTTGCTTGTATCGCTGCACATACATTTATAGCTACTTGGTTATGTAGCATCACTCTTCATCTTATCTTAAATATTCTCCATCTTTTCGTATATTATCACATCTATATTTACTCTTAACAAAATGTAGAATAAAGGCAATGCTTATGAAGAAGATTCTGTGCTAAACTTCTTGGTTAGGCATGGACAAGGGCTTTATAGAGCCTATCTTCACCAACAATGTAAGTTTGTCCTTCTCAAGTCTTCGAACTTTGTTGTGTATATTTGGTTAGGCATGACTGCAACAGCTGTTTATTTTTGGTGTTTGCATCGAACTACATGATTAAAGTTTATTATGTAGTTCATAAACAAAAGTTTGTCCTTCTCAATTTAAGTTTTCGGGCCAGGCCAACCAAGTTCCTTCTTCATACGATGTAATTTAAACTATACTGAGCAAGTGATCTTATTTTGCAATTGCATGTATGCTTCGTTCTTCATCCGTAATCCAAAGGGTGTGGTGAACCTACCCACTACAAACACAATGTCATATTATGCAATGTCTTAACTATGAACAATGTCATATCATTCTACTATTATTTAAACCGTCTTTATTTGCCAATCTGAAATGGGATAAATTGACAACACACTAACCATTGATACTTATGAGTTCTTGATCTGTAATCCAGTGGTGTCGTGAAGCTGCCAACTCCTTCACAATGTAATTTCCTGCCATGTCTTGACCTGAACAATACCATATTGTGTTAATGCAATTTTAAACTGTGTCACTTTATTCGTTAGTAAGAAATGTGATGAATTGTCGACCTTGATACTTTTATGTGAAAAACCTGTCATCTGTCTCACTTGTTTATCTTTCAGAGTGAGGAAGATATGAGTGTTGAACAAGCCTTGATCTCATCATCTTGCTCAATGCTTGCGCTACTGACTCCCCCAAAGAAGGCTAACCTTTCTTGAACTCTATTGAAGTCTGTCGGTTTTGTATATTATTTAAATCGTGTTTATTTGCACTGGTGGTGATCTTTGATTCCCAGTGTATGTAATCTGATGTCTGCTTGTGCTTTATTATCATAGTGGCGAACTTTGATGCCCAGTGGATGTAATATGCCGTAATTTCTTTATTGTATAGTCTAGGTTTTTTCTTATTCACGATGCTGCAGTTATTTTACTATATATATATATATATATATATATATATATATATATATATATATATATATATATATATCCTGTCTTCGCAGTAAACCGGCCAAACCGTAAAATTACGGTACATAATCGGGCCGTCATGCAATCACGATGTATGATCCGCATCATGGGCCCCATCAAACTGGCCCACTAGTAGATTCGGGCCTTTAATAGGCCGAGTAACCCCCGGCCCTCTTTTTGCAAGAAAACTCAATGGGCTTTTAGGAGGCTGAGAAGTAGGTTGGGCCTGAAACGTGCCGAATAGCTCACGGGCCGGCAGCAACCCAAAATGGACCCCGGCCCATGATTGTGTGAATCAAATCATGGTCTTTTAACAGGCCAAAGTTATCTCGGTCCTTGTTTGTCCCAATCAGTTATCGGCTGAGAGCAGGCCGGATGCAAACCGGGTTGTAGTTAGGCCCAACTATATGACGGGCTTTTAATAGGCCGAAATTAATATAGGGCCGAAATGTTAAACGGGCCCTTAATAGGCCGAAACTAATATCAGGCCGAATTACTAAATGGGCTTTTAGCAAGTGGGCCCAAAAGCATAGCGTCCAGTTAACGGGCCGAATCTGATATGGGCCATAATTGAGCCCAAAGCCTCTTAAAGGGCCGGACCTGATCTGGGCCGTGATTTGGCCCAGAAAGTGGGAGGCTTTTAACGGGCCGGATCTTATATGGGCGATTATTAGGCCCGGAACGTGGCAGGCCATTAATGGACCGGATCAAATATGGGCCGGCATTTAGCCCAAAACATGGCAGCCAGTTAATGGGCCGGCCTACTAGGGTCCTCAAAATCTTGTGGGCGTACAGCTGGGCCGGCCCATTAATGTTGGCAAAATCTCATGGGCCTTTAGCTGGGCTGGCCCATTATGATCCGCAAGAATTTGGTGGGCCTTTACCTGGGTCGGCCCATTATGGCACAAAAAAAATCTTGTGGGCCTTTACCTGGGCCGGCCTATTATGGCCCGCAAAATCTTGTGGGCCTTTAGCTGGGCCAGCCCATTATGGTCCGCAAAATCTTGTGGGCCTTTAGCTGGCCGGCCCATTATGGTCCGCAAAATCTTGTGGGCCTTTAGTTGGGCCGGCCCATTTAAACTTGATGGCCCGTGCCATGTGTCAACGTATCATAGGTGCCTTCTGTCCAATGAGTGGATGACATTTGTCCCAACAATGAGCCGACACGTGTTTCCTCCAGCCAATGATGATTTTACACGTGGAAATTCCCCATTGGTCGGGGCTGTTAACGGGTTATCGGATCCAAAACCCGACTCGATAGCTTAACAAAGATTCCGCTACGGTGTATGCCACGTGTCGGTCACCCTTGACGTAAAGCACTTCGCGGACGCCATGCGATTTATCGTCATGGAAGTGGACACTTCCATGATGATAATATTGGTAATGTCATGGAACACTTCTACGACAAAGACAGGTATGACTATCTTGATTCTGTCATAAAATCGTCATGGATGTACATGCATGACAAAAAACGCGACCTACTGTGACAAACATGTATCATCACGGAAGTGTATTTTTTTTGTAGTGACAGCAACTCAGTGGATACTTTGAAGGGTGTGAGTTTCTCCATGTGCCAAGGAATGACAATGAGCAAGCAGATGCCTTGGCATGAATTGGCTCCACCCGTCAAGCAATACCAACCGGCGTCGCCCTACAACGCCTCCTTAAGCCGTCTGTCAAGCCATCGCGAGAGTCGGATTCCATCTTTGTGCCGGCTCCTCCTGAAGCAGCCGGATCCGACTTGAGGACCCCAGCAGCCGGCACGAGGAATCCGGCAGGCGACCCGGGGACTGCAATAGCCTCACCCAACCCGAGGACTTCAGAACCCGGCTCGAGGACTGCAGCAGTCGGCCCAGGGACTTCATCGACTCAGCAAGCGGCAGCCGACTCCAACCCGCCGCCTCCCGGCCCAACCGCCCTCATCCAAGTTACAGTCCTAGCAGTCGAAGAAATTGCAGCACCATCATGGGCCCAGCCCATCCTCAACTTGCTGGTAAACAAAGAGCTGCTAACTGATGAGATCTCTGCCCGGCAAGTGCAACGCCGGGCAGCGGCATACACCGTAGTCAACAGAGAGCTTGTAAGGCGCAGTGTCACTGGTGTCTACCAGCGCTACATGGAGCCGGAGCAAGGCCAAGCAATCCTCAAAGACATCCATCAAGGCGAGTGTGGTCACCACGCGGCTTCAAGAGCACTCGTTGCCAAAGCTTTCCGCCATGGTTTTTTCTGGCCAACTGCTCTAGAGGACGCCAAAGACTTGGTCCAGAAATGCAAAGGGTGCCAGAAGTTCCGCTTGAAGCCACATCAGCCAGCTTTCGCACTCAAGGTTATCCCCATTGCCTGGCCTTTGCCGTCTGGGGCCTGGACATGGTGGAAACATTCAAGACTGCACGAGGCAGCATGACACATCTTCTTGTCGCGGTGGACAAGTTCACCAAGTGGATAAGAGAAAAACCAATCAAGAAGCTGAATGGTCCGACTGCTGTGACTTTCATCTCCGACATCACCGTCCGATATGGCATACCGCACAGCATCATCACCGACAATGGCACAAACTTTGCCAAAGGCGCCTTGGCCCGTTTCTGCACGACGCAAGGCATCCGACTGGACTTAGTGTCTGTTGTCCATCCGCAGTCAAACGGCCAGGTGGAGCGAGAAAACGTCCTCATTTTGTTCGGCATCAAGCCCCGACTGGTCGAGCCTCTGGAGCGGTTGACCGGCTACTAGCACGACGAGCTGCCAGCCGTCCTTTGGAGCATGCGCACAACTCCGAACAAGTCAACCGACTTCACGCCTTTCTTCCTCGTCTACGGTGCCGAAGCTGTCATCCCAACGGACATAGAATTCGACTCTCCTCGAGTCACCATGTACACCTAAGAGGAGGCAGAAGAAGCACGTCAAAACAGCATCGATCTGTTAGAAGAGGGCCGGCTGTTGGCACTCAGCCGGTCCAGCATCTACCAGCAGAGCCTGCGCCGGTATTACAACCGGAAGGTCAAGCCGAGATCTTTCCAAGAGGGAGACCTTGTGCTCCGGCTGATCCAGCGAACAGCCGGCCGACACAAGCTCTCAGTGCCTTGGGAAGGCCCCTTCATCATCAGCAAGGTGTTGGGCAACGACTCCTACTACCTGATCGACGTTTAAAAGCCACGAGCGCGCAAGAGGGATGACTCCGGCAAGGAGACAGAGTAGCCATGGAATGCAAATCTCCTCCGAAGATTTTACAGTTGATGCAGTATGTACCACTCTACCTTTTGTATTTAAAGTACGAAGACTCCGGGTCCCCCGAGAAGAACTCGGGGACTGCCCTCTTTTATCTATACGATAAAAATTATGCCTATGGATGTGTCATTATCTTTATGTCGCTTGGCACCGGGTCCGACTAGTCTGCCCGGGGACACGCCGTCTTGTACTATGAAATGCTTCCTGCAGCCGGACAAGTAATGTGTTGGCACCTAAGCCGTCTCCTGCCAGAAGCCACAGCTCGCAGAGCGACTGTCTGGTGGGTAGGGGTAAGGTAGAAAGGGTGCCCACATGAAAAATGGCTAAGGACCCAAAGCATGTGCATAGTTCAAGCCGCCTTCCCGCCTCTAAAAGAACTCTAAAAACGGATAAGTACTTGCCTCCCCGGAAGTAGCTAAGTACTTGACCCAGCCACAGTCCGCAGAGCGGCTGTTCGGCTGGCAAGACGGCAACCAAGGGAAGGCGGCAAAGGAAAGAAAACAAAGAGCAGCAAGCAAGAAAACATAGAACTCGGAAAAATATCTTACATAGCAAAAGGCCCTTGGCCGACATTCAACGGAAGTTTGAGATACACCCCGCGGGTGGAATTGTGCAAAATTAACAAGTTCATCGAGACTGATAGACAGGTAAAGCAAAAGATAAACTGGCGGCCTAGGGAGCGGCCTAGGGAGCGGCAGACGGGTTCGGTGGATCGGAGGTGTCGGTGCTGCCGGTTGGTGGAGCGGCCGGCTGGTCAGTCTCCGCTTGGTTGCCTCCAGTAGTAGCCGGCTCGCTTGGGCGTGGCTCATTGCTGGAGGCGCGGGCGAGCTGAGGCTGGCCGTCCGCTCCGACCTCTGGCGCCTCCCCTTCACCTTCCTCCTCCTCCTTGCCTTCTTCCTCACCACTAGAGTCGATCACCTAGGCCGAGTCCTCGCCGTCCTTCAGGTTCAGCCCGAACCATTCTGGTGGCGCCTCAGCGCCGTTCTCAACCCGCTCCGGGACGAAGACGCTGGTGTCGGTGTACTCGGCGATTGCCGCCGCTCGCTTGACAAGGTCGTATTCCATGACCACCAACTCCTCCTGAGCCTCCAGCCGGAACGTGGCTAGCTGGGCTAGACTTAGCCCAGGGTACCACGCCTTGACGAATTCCAAGCCCGGCGCGCTCCAGCCCGGGCCGAGGAGCCCTTCCAGGCCTCAAGACAGCCAGCCGCCACCTCCAGCCAGTCGAAAGTCCGACTGGGAGTGCACGGTGCCGGCATGTCCGGCCACAGGGCAGCGATCGCCTGGACGCCGACACGCTGAAGACGGTGTAGCATCCGGTGAGCCGGCCGAAGACGGGCCTTGATGCTCAGGAGCTGCTCGCTAAGGGTTCGGGGGGCGTCGGCGGCGATCTGTGTGCCTTCCGCCCTCCGTCTTTCACGGCCGGCTTCGATGGCCTGATTGGCGGCGTCCGAGTGACCAGGGAAGAAGTCTACCAAGACAAAAAGCGAAGAGCCAAATTTAGAGACAAGAGGCCGGCTCGACCAGCAGCCGGCAGCTCAAAAAAGGAAAAAGAGGCAAGCTCACCGTCAACTATGTCTTCAATCTCGTGAAAGCCGAAAGTCAGCATTGCCTCCTTGTCGGTCCAGGCCGAGCGTTCTGTCGCGAACTCAGCAAGGAGGCCGGTCTCCTTGTCCTCCGCCTCCATCTGGGCCTTCTTGAGCAGCTCCGCCTGCTCTGCCAGGTGCGCAATCAGCCGGTCACGCTCTTTAGCCAGCTTGCCACACTCCTCCTCCTTAGCGCGCAATGCAGTGTTGGCTTCGCCCAGCTACTGCTGCAAGGTGGCGTTGGCCTCTGCAGAAGAAAAGAAGAAGGGAAAGGCGTTAGTAACCAGCAGAAAGAAGAACAGTTGCTGGGGAGATCCGGCCCGACTGCTCGGCAGTCGGCCCGAATCTCGGGGACTACAGCCCGCGGGTGTGCCAGCGCGCCCCCGCAGAGAAAGAAGAGGACTTACTTCGGCTCTCCGACAAGTCGGCAGTACGTCGATCCAACTCCTGGACTTTGGAGTTGAAGGCGGACACACGGAGGTTATGATAATCTTGCAGCAAGGATGTCAGCGCTCAGAGCCTGCTAATTAAAGTTCCGAGCCACCTGCTCAGCAGCCGGCCCGGAACTCTGGGACTACACCCAGTGGGTGCGCTGACACACCCCCAGGAAGAAGCACAAGAAACAGAAACGAAGAAAGAACGAAACATACCCGGATGGCCTCTCGCGAGTCCAGATACGCCGTGTTACAGCGCTTGAGAGCTTAGGCCTTGGCTCGGAGTTTGGTTTGGACGTCCAGAAGCGCCCTATTCAATGGGCCCATCCTGCTTCCCCGCACCCACCAGTGGGCGCGGTGCTTGTCGCCTTGGTGTCCGGGATCGAGGAGCTCGCGGTGCCAGTCTCCAGCGGGCGTGGCGCCGAAGCCACCTTTACAACACGGCGGCACGTCGGTGTGTAGACCTCAGGAGTCGGGCCCGTCACCACCTCGTTTCCGGTTGGCGGCACCGGCAGGTCCGCCGGCTGCTCGCCCTGCACGCTTCCAGACAGCAGCGGTGGAGGCACAATCACGTCCGGCATGGCAACGTCGCTGCCATCCCTCTCCATGATCGGGTGCTCGTCGTTGGCTTCCCCAGTCTGCACCACGAACTCCGGCGGTGGCGGCGCGGAGTTCAGGGGAGTGACGAACACCGCCGACTGGCGGCGGGCGGCCTCCTCAGCCTACTTCTTCGCCACGTCGGCTGCCTCGGCCTCCGGCAGTTTCTTCAGGGCGGCGGCCTCCGCCTTCTCCGCTTCCGCCTTCTCCAGGCGGGCGGCTTCCTGCTCCTCAAGCGCTTCCCGCGCGTTTCGCTCCCTCGCCTCCCGGAGGTGGGCTGCCGGATCGATCCGCCGAGTGGTGGTGGAAGTCTCCGCCGACCCCATGATGGAGGCGGCCGCCGACTTCTCAAGACAAAGAGGAGCCCTAGATCAAGGGAAATAAAGCAAAGAAACTCAGACAAGATCGGCAAGCAAGGAGAAAGTACGAGATGAAGGCAGTACTTACACGGAAACCAGTTGCGGCTCCTTCACCACCTTGCGAAAGCGGATGGCCTTCGCAACCGCTTCATCCCGCTTAGTCACCGCGGCCGAGGCCTTGGGCTTCTTCGGCCGGCTGCCGAACAAGCTCGGCGCGGTCCTGTGCTTTTTCGCGCTGCCTTGGGCATCCGACGCGGCAGACGAGCTCGCGCTCGGCTGGTGGCGCGGGGCGACTTCCCCCGCATCATCGTCGGGCGAGTCCTCGAGGCCGGCTCCGAGCCTCGAGCCGCCTGCTTCGCCGCCTCCTCCCTCGGCGTCGTCCTCCAAGGCCGCTGCCCCCAAGTCGGGGTCATCGACATCGCTCTCCGCTCGGTCGGGGAGGAACTCGGCAACAAAAAGGATAGAGAAAAACAAAGATAACTTACCATAGGCGGGGGGTTGGCGCGTGAGTATGGCTCCTTTCCAAACCGCCACTCCTATGTAAGCTCGCAGTTCGCAAGATAGTTCACCATGAGAGCTACCTCTGCGTGAGGCATCTCCTTGGTGCACAGCTGGCTTGGGTCCCGATGCCCGCTCATCTGACAAATCATATGAGGGCGGACATGGAGCAGGAGCACTCGGCACGCCACGAAGGCGGACAACAGGTCGGACCCGGTCAGGCCCTCCGACTTTGTCAACACTCGGAGCCGCGCGATGGCGGCGGCTCCAGAGGGCGACAGTGTCCTGGCCCGGTATGACTAGTTGGGCCGCCTCCCAGCCGGCGGGCCGACTTCGTAAGCCTGCAAGTTGACCCAGTCGCCCTCCGCGAAGACGCTCTTCACGTAGAAGTACGACCGCTGCCACATCTTCACCGACTTGATCAGCGGGATGGAAGGGAACGGATTTTCAACCGCCGGCCTCCGCACCGCAATAAACGCGCCGCATTGAGCAGGCACGCCCGCGACGAGGGTGTCGAGCTTGATGTAGAAGAACTCCCCCCAAACCTCGATGGTGGGGAGGACGCCGAGGAAGCCTTCGCACAAAGTGACGAAGGCGGACAGCAGCACAACCGTGTTCGGGGTGAGGTGGTGCGGCTGAAGACCGTAGAACTCGAGGAAGGACCAAAAGAAGCCGCTCGCCGGCAGGCCGAGGACGCCCAGGCCGTGCGAGCGGAAGACGACCCGCTCGCCCTCCTCCAGCGCCGGTGAGATCTCCCTCTTCAGCGCGACGCAGACCTTCACGTAATCTTTGCCGGGCAGCCGCCGCGTCTGGCGGAGGAAATCGTCGTCGTGAACTTCGGAGCCGTCCCATCCTCCGAAGCGCACCATGGGGGCGTGGGATTGGAGGATGAGCTCATCGGAGACGAACCACCACAGCGCTCAGCGTGGCTTGGAGGCGCTATGGCTGGAGGAAGAAGAAGGAGGAAAGAATGGGGAGGAGGGACGCGCGTGCTCCGCCGCACCCCCTCCTCCCCCTACTTATAGGACCACGGGCTTTGAAGCCGAGGGGGCGATCGTGGGATTTACTGCGCCCACGACCCCACGCCCCCATGTTTATCGCGTGAGTTACTGCACGCAGAAACTCAACCGCCCGCCTTGGCCGCAGTGGATCCGCTCCCGTGCCGAGGCGTGGTAGTGGCGGGCCCCGCCAGCAGGCGTGTCCAATCACGAGTATGGGTTGGCAGACTGGCCCGGCCGCTCGGTGCCACGTGACATGCCCACAACGGGCGGCGGCCTGGAGGCTTAGCTAGCACGCCACTTGGTTCCTGCCGACGCGTTCGAAGTTCAGATAATTCAGGCTGGACGAGGCCGACTCCCGCCAGTCGGCTCGGCAGAAGTCGGACGAAACTCCACCTCGAGCACTCGGAGAAAGGAACTGCTGAGGCTCCTCGGCTGCTCAGTCGCGGCACCTCACCAGCTTTGGGGACTACTGTCAAAGTTATGGGCCACGGGTAGGCTAACTCGAGACCCAGAACCTTTCAAGACATCGGGGCTGGCTGCGCCCCTCATGGCGTCAAGTCGAGGTGCCGCCTTCTAGTGGCCGGCTGGAGAAATAGCCGGCTGCCCGTAGACGGCCGAGTTCCAAAAGCCGGCATCAAGACAAGCCGACTCCGTGCGGGCGGTTTCCAGAGAAGCAGGCCCCCAGCAGTCGGCCCGTGGCGCCCATGAAGCTTGCGCCCTCATCAAGAAAGACAGGACAGGGAGTGGCTACAGTATAGCCCATCCCTCCCAAATCCAGGGACAGGCATGGCCATAGTGCACCATACATGAGGAGATCTCCGCCCGGCGCAGCACTGTTGCCACTCCACCCCTAATGTTATCACGAGCAGGCGGAGCCCTGCTCCCACGACGGCTTGTCGGTACGGCCCCAGGACGACGGGCCCCACCGATCAGCGAGAGCCCGGAAGACGGCTAGAGCCCCACCAGTAGGACCCGAGGGAGGTCGGCCCCCAGTAGTCAGCATGCCCCTTCCTCGGGGCCCACACGCCATTAACCAGATGAGACACAGAGTGGCTATAGTAATCGCCCGCAAGGCGGCGGGGCTGTAGCCATGCTCCCCTGACCGAGCCGGCATCATTAGCATCACGGTTACATTGATCAGCAGCCGACAAGACCCGCGAGCGGCGAAGGCGGTCTGTCGGCTCCGTACCAGACAGGTCATCGGGGCCCACCAGACGGCGAGCCCCAGCAGCCGGCGGAGAAGCCGACCACCAGAGAGACTGACAGTCGGGTCCTACACCCGGCCGGATTACTATTGTACCCCTGGGGGTAGGCCTATATAAACCCCCCCAGGGCAGCCCTGCAAAGGGTTCCCAACCTGTTAGAACTAGACCGACCCATAGAGAGAGGAGAGAGCTAGCCTTGCTTTCTTCCACCTCTAGCAAACAGCTCAAGGAGCACCATTGTATTCACTAGTGCCTTAGTGATCATGCGGAGACCCCGCAGAGCAGGACTAGGGATGTTATCTCCTAGGAGAGCCCTGAACCTGGGTAAAGTGTGCCGGTGTTCATGTCTACGCCTTATCCCGCTTCCAGGCACCGGCGACGCTCTACTCGCTCCCACCATGATAAGCCATCCATTGGCATATGTCGCACCCAACCCCCGACACCGACTTTTGTCACTCCGGGGTTGCTGGATCATAACACGTAGTAGGTGACTATAACTTGCAAGATCGGATCTAGAACATAAATATAATGGTGATAACATAAACGGTTCAGATCTGAAATCATGGCACCCAGGCCCAAAGTGACAAGCATTAAGCATAGTAAAGTCATAGCAACATCAATCTAAGAACATAATGGATACTAGGGATGAAGCCCTAACAAAACTAACTCGATTACATGATGAATCTCATCCAACTCCTCACGGACCAGCGAGCCTACAAAGGAATTACTCACTCATGGTGGGGAGCATCATGGAATTGGCGATGGAGAAGGGTTGGTGATGACGAAGATCGATCCTCCTCTCCGGAGCCCCAAACGAACTCCAGATCTGGCCTCCCGATGAAGAACAGGAGGTGGCGACGGCTCCATCTCATGAAATGCGATAATTCTTCCTCCCTGATTTTTTTTCTACAAAAATATGACTTTATAGAATCAGGGTTGAGGCCTGCTGGGGCCACCAGGTGGGGACAACCCACCTGGGCGCGCCCTGGTGGGTTGTGCCTACCCTGATGCCCCCCTCCGGTGGTTCTTGGCTCCAAAAATTCTTTTTTATTGTATAAAAATTCCTCGCAAAGTTTCGTCCAATCCGAGAACATTTATTTCTGCAAAAAACAACATCATGGTAGTTCTGCTGAAAACTGCGTCAGTCCGGGTTAGTTTCATTAAAATCATACAAATTAGAATCTAAAACAAGGGAAAGCGTTAGGAAAAGTAGATGTGCTGGAGACGTATCACGCCTCCCGTGTACTGGATGGCACGATCCGACCGTGCCACAATGCTAAACTGGACATCTGACAAAGCATCGACTGATATTGCGACGCCGAGGCCCACAACTATTCCCACGTGGTGGTTAGTGCGTAAAGGCCAGTGGCCAACTCAGAATAATACCCAAACCTTTAGTGTATTAGGAGCTCGCGGAGACGAGCAGAGAATCACGATCGATGTGACCCCATTGCCCCGTCTCGTGGACTTATGGCAAGGGCCCAGAATGCCCGGCCGTGCCACATAATTATCTCACGGTGCTCTCCTGGCCCGCCCGACTTTCACGTCAACTCGCGGGTGCTCTCCTGGCCCGCCCGAATTTCACGTCAACTCGCGGGTACCCCTTAGGGCCGACCCGACTTCAACAATGGTCTCAAGTAAAGTTCAGGTAACCGTGTGTCCATAACATCAAGGGGGGATCCGAGGAACCACTCTCGATGGAATCCACTTGATGTAATCGTCAAGCTGAACTTAGGAGGAATCACCCTCGAGGTTCACACTTGAGGTGTTGCATGACAGACTCGTATCAGGAGTGGTGAAAGAGGATCACCCTCGATGGCCATGACCGAATAGCTACACTACAAAGTCACCATCAGGAGTGCATTACGAGGTATCACCCTCGACACTCGATAATAGCTCTACAGAGTCGAGCAACAAAAGGGGCGTGATGTGATGGGAGGTGCCAGGCTCTGTTCGTCGATCACGTTGATCGAGTCGTCAATGATGAAGCAGGGGCAACAAGGACAAGGTTGGAGTCACTGGTGGATCACTACCCAACCTATGCTAAGCAGCTTAGGATAAGCAGGTAAGGTACAATGAGTGGTTACAAAAGCAGGCTATGCATCAGAATAGGAGCAAACAATAACAGTAGCAAAATCTAATGCAAGCATGAGAGAATGGAATGGGCGATATGAGAGTGATCAAGGTGGGGCTTGCCTGGAAGCTCCGCTAAAAGCGAAGAAGGGTCGTCGTCGATGTAGTCGACCACAACGGCATCGGCATCGGTCTTCGGGTCTACCAGAGAAGAAGAGGGAGAAGAAACAGTAAAAACAAAGCACACAGATGCATGACATGACAATAAGCGGTTCTAGGGGTGTTCTAACGCAGTGCTACACGATACCGGCAAAGGGGGATAACATTCGGGAAAGTTTTCCCAAAGTTTGGCATTTTCGCACAGAAGAAACGGAGGGGAACGGTTGCATGTTTGCTATGCTAGGGGAACTTGAGAGATGAACGGAGAGTGTATTAGGGTTTGTCATGTTTTTGTGATCAACTTTCATATATAAAACTTTTTCATCCGAGTTACGGATTATTTTCTACGAATTTCTAAAGTTTTAGCAATTTTCTAAAATTATTAATAATTTGAAAATAAAGACTAAATTGCTAGGGGTACCCAACTCTGTGTACACAGAGGATGACATGTGGGCCAGGGGGTCCCGGTTGACCAGTCAAAGTTTCACTATTCAATAGGGGGTGGGGGCCCCTATCATTGACTCATTTGCTAATTACAGATTTAAATTAACTAATCTAATTCATTTGGTTAATTAAGATTAATTAATTAAGTTAATTAATCATTTAACTAATTATTTTTTTATTTTTATTTTTATTTACCTTTTATCTTTTTTATATGGGCTCGACCCCACGTGTAAGTGGCCCAAGGCCATAGCAGGCATGTGGGTGCAGCGGTTGCGGGTGGGCGGAGGCGAGGCCGTGGCATCCGGGCCGGGCCGAGCAAAGCAATAAAGAAGAGGGGCAAGGCAAGCTGCGGCGGCAAAGAAGCCAAGCCAGGGGCAAGGATTTGAGAGGCTGCAAGGCAGCAGCAGTGGGGAGGCGGCCGGCCATGCGAGAGGGGAAGGGGCCCCGGGCGCAGCCATCGCCAGGCAGGCGGCGCACACGGTAGCTGCCAGAGCAGGGCCAATGGCGGGGCAAGGAGGGCGAGGGCGCGGTGGGAGCAAAGGCAACGTGGCTGCAGCGGAGTGACCAGGGTAGCAGTTGCTGCGGCAGTACCTGGCGTGTGGCGCAGCCGAACGCTCATGGATGCAAGGATGCGGTAGCGGGCACGAGCGTAGCAACAGTCCGACAGCGCCAAGGCAGCAGTCGATCATCAGGGGGGCGTGGCTGCGCGTGCGGCGGGTGGTGGTAGCAGGGGAGCGGCGGCTGGCGGGCGGGCGGCAGCAGGGTTGTGCAACAGCAGACAGTAGAACCAGGTAGCAGCAGAAGCATTGTGCAGCGGCAAGCGGGGCGGCGAACGTGGACGCACGAGCGGGACGACGCGGGGCGGAAGTGGCTGCGGGCACGAGGAGCAGAGGGGAACGGGGCGCGACCGGTGTCGTTGTGGGGAGAGGGAAGTGGACTCGGGGGCTCACCGTGAAGGCACAAGGAGGCCCGTCGAGCGGTTAGGAGCTTTAGTGGCAAGGGATTTGTCGAATGAGCGCCGGCGATGGCTGGGGGGGGAGGAAGAAGCAGTCGGTCTGCGTGAAATGGAGGCGCTGAGGTCAACCTTGTGGCCGTAGATGACGTAGCGGAGGTACATGGGGCTCGTGGGCACAAGCTTAGGGCGCGGGGGTGACCGTGGGCACGTGGACGACGGAGGCCATGGCGATAACAGTGTCGGGCTGGACCAGACCGAAAGTAGGGAGCAAGGAGAGGGATGAACATGAGTGGGAGGAGGAAAAGATCTTGGGGAGCTGACGAGGCTGAGGGAGGCTCGGCCTTATCAATTGAGGCGACGTCGGCGAGGGGTCGAACGAGGATAGCTCGGGCGCATGCCTCGGCCGCACGCACAGTGGGGAGGAGGAGGTGACCGACGGGGGAGGCTAAAAGGAGGGGGTGGACCGGCTTGGTGGGCAGCCTGGTCGGCCAACTGGACGTGGCCCAGTTGGCTTATGCGGCTTAACTACGTCGGTATTTCCCCAAAGAGGAAGGGATGATGCAGCACAGCTACGGTGGTATTTCCCTCAGTGATGAGAACAAGGTTATTGAACCATTAGGAGAACCACGAAACACCATGTAAATAGCTCTTGCACACGGTGGGTAAACAAATTACTTTTGCGCAAATTGATAGAACTTCAAATAATCATGACGATATCCAGGCAATGATCATTATATAGGCATCACGTCCAAAATTAGTAGACCGACTCCTGCCTGCATCTACTACTATTACTCCACACATCAACCGCTGTCCAACATGCATCTAGTGTGTAAAGTTCATGGAAAAATAGAGTAATGCAATAAGAACGATGACATTGATGTAGACAAGATCTATTTATGTAGAAATAGACCCCATCTTGTTATCCTTAATGGCAACGATACATATGTGTCGGTTCCCCTTCTATCACTAGGATGAAGCACCATAAGATCGAATCCATCACAAAGCACATCTTCCCATGGCAAGAAAAATCGATCAAGTTGGCCTAACTAAACCAAAGATTTGAAGAAGAAATATGAGGCTATAAGTAATCATGCATATAAGAGATCAAGAGACTCAAATAACATAGATCTAATCATAAACTCAAAGTTCATCGGATCCCAACAAACACACCACAAAAAAGAGTTACATCAGAGAGATCTCCAAGAGACCATTGTATTGAGAATCAAAAGAGAGAGAGGAAGCCATCTAGCTACTAACTACGGACCCGTAGGTCTACAATGAACTACTCATGCATCATCGGAGTGGCACCAATGATGATGATGAACAACTCTGTGATAGTGTCTAAATTGGATATGTGGTTTCTGGAACTTGCGGCAGCTGGAATTGATTTTCGTCGACTCCCCTAGGGTTTCTGGAATATTGGGGTAGTTATAGAGCAAAGAGGTGGTGCGGGAGGCCACCGAGGTGGTCACAACCTACCTGGGCGCGAGTGGGCCCCCATGCGCGCCCTAGTGGGTTATGCTCCCCTCGGAGCACCCCTCAGGTAATTTCTTGGCCCATCGTGTGTCTTCTGGTTAAGAAAAAATCACCAAAACGTTTCGCTGTGTTTGGACTCCGTTTGGTATTGATTTCCTGCAAAGTAAAAAACAAGCAAAAAACAGCAACTGGCAGTCGGCGCTATGTCAATAGTTAGTCCCAAAAAATGATATAAAGTTGCTATAAAGTGATTGCAAAACATCCAAGAAGGATAATATAACAGCATGGGACAATAAAAAATTATAGACATGTTGGAGACGTATCATTGGCCATGGGGGTGGGGTCTCTGTCTTTATTTTATTTTTGTTATTTATTTTCTGTTTTCTCATTTCCTACTGTTTTATACTAAATTGAGTTAACAAATGATTTTAGTTAAATATGCTATTTAGCTAAAAGATATTAGGGAAGCTTTTGAGTTAGCATCGATAGTTGTAAATTATTTTTAGAAGTTCATAATTATTTTAAATTGAAAAGCCCCATATAACTGCTGCTCGAGTAGTTTTAAAATGTTTAGGGGCATTTTAATATTTTGAAAAAGGTTAATTCATACATAAAAATTAGCTAGTGAATATTTGCAACCCACCAAACATTTTGTTTGCATGTTTGAGAAATTTGAATTTTGGACTTTAATTTGAATTGGAATTTGAACCAGATTCGAATCAACGAGAGTCTAACAACAGTAATCCTGGTGATGTGACAACATTAGCCGAGGATTACTGTAGCTTAATTATCCGGGCGTTACAAATCTCCTCCACTACAAGAAATCTCGTCCCTCGATTTAGGAAGTAGAAGGAAACAAAAGCGGGGTATTCATCACGAAGACGGTCCTCGCATTCCCAAGCGGGTTCATCTTTAGAAGGATTTGACCACTAAACTTTTAGAAATTTGATAGCCCTCAGACGGGTGCGACGTTCAACTTGATCGACAACACAGACCTGATGTTCTCTGTAAGTGAGATCATCTTGCAGGGGTTAAGCTTTATAAGCCAGGTGGTTGTTGCAATAAGACTTGCGACTCGGGGCATCGGCCATGATATTAGCCTTGCAAGGGGTATAGAAAATGTTGTAGTCATAGTTTGTGATTTTTTTCATACATCACTGTTGACGGAGATCCAGATCTAGCTGAGTAAACAATTACTTCGGACTTTGATGATTGGTGAAGATCTCGCAACGATTACCAAGAAGGAAATGTTGCCACGACTTCAGTGCAAACTTAACTGCAACAAGTTCAAGGTCATGGACTGGGTAGTTCTTTTGCAAAGACATTCTGGAATTCACAAATGATAGGACCGTTTTCGATTCTCACAAGAGGAGAAGCGTTTAACGCATTCAAGGAATAAATCCGTGATTCGACATTTCGAACAAGTTGAGCATGGTAGCTTACTATCTCACTTGAAGGATGTAGTAGATGGACGGTTTTAGTGGCGCAAATGATAGAAGCGGTATGTGTTTTCAGCCATTCCATTCCCAGAATGAGGTCAATATTGGAAGACTTCAAGACAATGGGGGAAACATGGAATTCCAGCCCTTCAATTTCAACGGGGACGCTGTGACTAACCATGGTGGTTCGACATTGGCCCGCAGAATGCAGCTTGGAATTCTAGCCAAGTGTGTCAGTTCCAACAGGTAAGGAATGCCTATTACTGTCCCACCATTGAGCAGTGGGACCTTTCAGGTAGTAAGCTACGAAGGTGACATAGTTGGCAGGGGCTACATCAGCAGACTCCAACTCGAAAGTGAGGTCACGGAGCCTGTCATCAGCATCAAGGGGCTGAGTTGAGCTGCGGTAGATGCTTGGGTTGAGATGTGCAAAGTTGTTCAATGTCACAGTGGCTAGTTGCTGATTCATATTGAGGCGTAGGAACTGAGCCATGACTCCTAACTTGAATTGGTGATTCAGCTCAACTGTTGTATCATTCTGGCCATGTATGCGGGAGGTGGTGGATTGTCTCCACCACGGCCACGACCAGCGGATCTAACCATCCTACTTAAATGCAACAGGGGTAGTTTAGCAAGGGGTGGAGCAAGTATAAGGAGTCATTCATGATGTAATCGGAACAATGAGCAAAGGCGCAGTATGTACAAGGCAGTAGTCACTAAAGACATACACATACATATGTAGCGCCAATTACACGATGTTAGTATGAGTTCCGATAAGAGAAACATCCTCGACATACTAGGCGGCACACATGCACGCGATGGAGGGATACATCAACGGGACATAGCAAACGCTACATCAACATCGGAGTAAACCACTGAAGCGAGGGATTTGCAAGTGATGACGTTGGGTGCCCTTGGTAAAAGGATCATGTGGCCCATGAACAATGTGAGGCACATCCTGGCCCTCAATTCAAGCAAGGAGTAATACAAATCTTCAGATGGATGTGATCATGAGATCCTAATGTTCGATTCAGCAAAATTATTTAACCCGAATAGAAGAGAGATCAGAGTCCCAGAGTATAGATGAGGAATAAAATATCCAAATACCACCCATTGGCGACGTGGGCCCGTAAGCCACACAGCCATGTTAGTAAAATAGTTTTTCAAAGACTAGACTCAACTTCGGCCAAGGAGTTGGAAAGGGGGTTCCTACAGGCAGTCGGCTCTGATATCAACTTGTGACACCCCCGATTCGACTGTACACTAATCATACACGCAAACGTGTACGATCAAGATCAGGGACTCACGGGAAGATATCACAACACAACTCTAGACACAAATAAAAAAATACAAGCTTTATACTACAAACCAGGGGCCTCGAAGGCTGGATTACAAAAGCTCGATACACAAGAGTCAGCTGAAGCAACAATATCGGAGTACAGACATAAAGTCAGACAAGACTGCCTTAAGAAGGCTAGCGCAAAAGCAACAATGATCGAAGAGGCAAGGGTCACTCTTTGTTTTGAAACCGAACCGAAAAACCATACCGAAAATAAACCAAACTGAACCAAATTTACGGTTTTTATGGTTTCTGGTTTTGGTATGGTATGAACTTTTCATATCGTTTTGAACTTTGGTTTTTATGGTATATACCGAAAAACCGAACGGTTAACCGAATAAACTGAAGTAAAAATAAATTTATATTTCTTGAGGCAAACAACCATACAAGTTATTATTTTTCTTGTACATGAGTCAAATTCACTACCAAGCACGTACATTTTCTCGTAACATAGTCATTTTTCTCTTTAAAAAATGCTAAGCACGTCCATAAAAATCAAGGGATGAATCCATTCATACATATATACTTATATATATAGTTATACACTATTTGTATAAAATCCTATGTGTTTTGAGTCATAAATTTGTAAATTGTTATTATGTCATTTTCAAATTCGCGTCAACTTTGGTTATTATGGTATATACCGAAAACCATACCGAAATAATTGGGTATATACCGAAACCGAACCGTATTTTAATTCCGTACCGTATTTATCAAAGTATTAATACCGTACAAACCGAAAAACCATATAAAACGAATCATGTAAACCGAATAAACCGAACGCACAGAATGAGGCAAGGCCTCCTGCCTAAGACCTCCTAACTACTCCTGGTCGTCAGCGGTCTCCACGTAGTAGTAGGCTCCATCGGGGTAGTAGTAGTAGTCGTTGGGGGTGGCATCTAGCTCCAGGGATCAACCAACAGGTTGCAACAACTAGAAAGAAGAAAGAATGGGGGAAAGGGATAGCAAAGCAACCATGAGTACTCATCCAAAGTACTCGCAAGCATCAGATCTATACTAAGTATGCATTGGTGTCAAATGGAAGGGTTGTATCTATGGACTGAACTGCAGAATGCCATAATAGAGGGGAAGGCCTAGCCTATCAAAAACTAATATCTTTAAGCAGCTCCAAGCATCTTGCAGCATGTAGAAGAGTAAAGAATATCATTTTAATATTAAACAAACATGTTGTAGTATTAACGCCCACAGATCCTTCCTCGACTCCCTGCGAGAAAGCAATCTTGGAGCCAGATATCCATCACATATCTCAAGTATCCATTTCTAGTTGTAATAGATCATGATACAAGTCTGAACGTCCATTACCGTGGACACGGTATTCGAATAGATAACTTCCCCGCAGGGGTGCACCACATTACCCAACACGCTTGATTACTCTGGCCGGACACACTTTTCTGAGTCAATGCCCATCCTTGGAATATCAACATGTCCCACCCCTACTTAGGACCAGTAGAGAGGTCCCCGCTGGTCTACATCCTAAGCACTCCAGGGTCTTGGGCCGATCGCCCATTGCACTCCAGGTCGTTGTGTGGAGGGTTAATAGCAGCGCCACCCGTGTAGTGGATGGCATGATCCGATCATGCCACAATGTTGAACTGGACGTCTGACAAAGCTTCGGCTGATACTGCAACGCCGAGGCCGTGCATAAAGGCCAGTGGCCAACTCAGAACAAATACCCAAAACTTTAGTGTATAAGGAGCTCGCGGAGGCGAGCAGAGACTCATGATCGATGTGACCCCGTCACCCTGTCTCGTGGACTTACAGCAAGGGCCCCTAATGCCCAGTTGTGCCACGTAATTATCTCGCGGGTGCTCTCCGGGCCCGCCGGACCTTTACATCAACTAGCGGGTACCCCTCAAGGCCAACCCGACTTCAACAATGGTCTCAAGTAAAGTTTAGCTAACCGTGTGTCCATAACATCAAGGGGGAATCTGAGGAACCACCCTCGATGGAATCCACTTGATGCAATTGTCAAGCTGAACTTAGGAGGAATCACCCTCGAGGTTCACACTTGAGGTGTTGCACGACAGAGTCATATCAGGAGTGGTGAAAGAGGAATCACCCTCGATGACTGAGGGAGTCCTGGATTAGGGGGTGTCCGGATAACCGGACTATAGCCTTTGGCCGGACTCCTGGACTATGAAGATACAAGATTGAAGACTTCGTCCCGTGTCCGGATGGGACTTTCCTTGGCGTGGAAGGCAAGCTTGGCGATACGGATATGTAGATATCCTACCATTGTAACCGACTCTGTAACCCTAACCCTATCCGGTGTCTATATAAACCGGAGGGTTTTAGTCCGTAGGACGAACAACAATCATACCATAGGCTAGCTTCTAGGGTTTAGCCTATTTGATCTCGTGGTAGATCTACTCTTGTACTACCCATATCATCAATATTAATCAAGCAGGAGTAGGGTTTTACCTCCATCGAGAGGGCCCGAACCTGGTTAAAAACATCGTGTCCCTTGTCTCCTGTTACCATCCGCCTAGACGCACGCTCGGGACCCCTACCCGAGATCCGCCGATTTTGACACCACATTGGTGCTTTCATTGAGAGTTCCTCCGTGTCGTCATCTTTAGGCCCGATGGCTCCTCCGATCATCAACAACGATGCGCCTGTGGTGAGACTTTTCTCCTGGACAGATCTTTGTATTCGGGCGGCTTTTGCAATCCGCGGCCAATTCGCTTGGCCATCTGGAGCAGATTGAAAGCTATGCCCCTGGCCATCAGGTCAGATTCGGAAGTTTGAACTACACGGCTGACGTCCGCGGAGACTTGATCCTCGACGGGTTCGAGCTACAGCCAAGCGCGCCGCAATGTCACGAGGGAAATGATCTAACTCTGCCGCCGAACAGTGTCCTGGAGGCTGCGCCAGAGTCCGCTCCGACCTTTAGCTCAGAGCCGACCGCGCCGATCGAGGACGGGTGGCTGGACACCGCCTCGGGGGCTGCGGTCTCTACGGCGATTGAGCCGTACACCTACCCCGTCCTTTGCGAAGCTCGTAACTCCAAGGCGCCGGACTCCTCTCCGGACTCCGAGCCTTCTCTGCCCCCGCCAATCGAATCCGATTGGGCGCCGATCATGGAATTCACCACCGCGGACATCTTTCAGCACTCGCCCTTTGGCAACATCCTGAATTCACTAAAGTCTCTATCTTTATCAGGAGAGTCCTGGCCGGATTATGGTCAGGAAGGTTGGGATGCGGACGACGAAGAAAATCAAAGCCCACCCACCACCCTCTTCGTAGCCACTGTCGATGATTTAACCGACATGCTCGACTTCGACCAAGACGCCGACGGTATGGACGACGATGCAGAGACGATTAAGAACCAGCGCCACCATTGTGGCAATCGAAGGCCACCTCGTCATACGACATATACATGGTGGACATCCCAAAAGATGGGAATGGCGATGGAACAGCGGAGGATGGCCCCTCAAAGAAACAGCCTAAGCGCCCAAGGCGTCGGTAGCGCCGCTCTAAATCCCGCCACAAAGAAAACGGTGATTACGCACGGAGACAATAACACCCCCGGACAAGGTGCGAAGAAAACCCCTCCAAAGAGGATTCAGCGCAGAGGATGGAGAAGCCAGCCCTCATGAGAGAGCGGCAGAAAGAGAGGTAGAGGACGATAATTACATGCCTCCCTCCGAAGATGAAGCAAGCCTCGATTTATTTATTTAATTCATCGTGCCCGAGGATCCCGTCGAACAAGAGCGCTTTCAAACGCAAGCTCATGGCCACGGCAAGCAGCCTCAAGAAAAAGCAGCAACAGCCTTAGAGCTGACCAAGACTTGCTAGCCGACAGATGGATCAAGTCCTTGCGGCCCAAGAGTATGAACTCGAGCGCCCTCCAAGAGCTACCTAAGACGCAGGCTGCTACCCCGATTAGAGGAGGAAGCACCCAAACCTACATCACGGTGCATGATATGGCTGACCGCCACCTCGTGGCTGCGTAGAGGCCTCTCGGCCCTCAACTCAAGCCGCACTCCGGCGCCGCTCAAAAAACACAAAGGCATCGGGAAATGCGCCCGGACCTGCGAGATATATTGGAGGACAAGGCAAGTCGACAAGATCGATCTACGGATCGCGCGGGCGCCTACCTATTACGCGTGATTTACAACCGGCCACGCCGATATGGCAATTCCGGCCGGGCCGAACACGATGAGACAAAGCTCATTTGAGCTGCGCCGTGATATAGCCCAACATGTAGGCGCCAAGACACCCACTATGCTTCATGATGAAGTGATGGATCATCAAACTCGAGGGTTTCAAACCCGTAAACATTGAATCATATGATGGCACAACAGATCCTGCGGTTTGGATCGAGGACTATCTCCTTCACATCCACATGGCCCGCGGTGATGATCTACACGCCCATCAAATACCTCCCACTCAAGCTTAAAGGACCAGCCCGGCATTGGCTTAACAGCTTGCCGCCAGAGTCAATTGGTTGTTGGGAAGACACGGAAGCCGCATTCCTCGACAATTTCCAGGCACATATGTGCGACCACCAGACGCCGATGACCTAAGCCACATAATTCGGCCAGAGAAATCGCCGACAATTCTGGACACGGTTCCTAACCAAGAAAAATCAAATCGCCGATTGTCCGGATGCAGAGGCCCTTGCAGCCTTCAAACACAACATCCGCGACGAGTGGCTTGCCCGCACCTAGGACAGAAAAGCCAAAATCCATGGCAGCCCTCACAACACTCATGACCCGCTTTTGCGCGGGAGAGGACAGCTGGCTAGCTCGTAGTAACAACATGACCAAGAGCCCTTGTAATTCGGATACCAAGGACAGCACTGGCAGGTCGCGCAACAAGCACAAAGTTACCGCATTAACGGCGATAATGCCGAGGATACGGCAGTTAATGCCGGATTTAGAGGCTCTAAACCGGTCAGCGGAAAAAGCCATTTAAAAGAAATACTCCGGCCCGCCCAATTTGGACCGAATACTGATCGCCGTGCGAGGATACATGGCACTTCAAAAGTTAGCCAATCACACCAACAGGGATTGTTGGGTGTTCAAGCAGCAGCAAGTTAAATGTCAAACCAATGACAAGGGGCTGCATAGCGATGACGAGGAGGAGCCCACCGCCAAACAATAGAGGATGAAGGGCTTCCTTCGCAAGTGCGGACGGTGAACATAATATACGCAACCCACATACCCAAAAGGGAGCGGAAGCATGCACTAAGGGACGATATGCGATGGAGCCAGCCGCCTAAAGTTCAACCCGTGGTCTTCCTGCCCGATCACTTTTGATCGAAGGACCACCCACTAGCATCCGCCATGGCGGATTCGCCGCATTGGTTCTAGACCCAATCATTGACGGATTTCACCTCACTAGAGTCCTAATGGACGGCGGCAAAGAGCCTAAACCTGCTTTATGAGGATACAGTGTGCAAAATGGGCATAGACCCATCAAGGATTAAACCCACAAAGACGACCTTTAAAGGCGTCATACCAGGTGTAGAGGCCAACTGTACAGGCTCAGTTACACTTGAAGTGGTCTTCGGATCCCCAAAATACCTTCTGAAGCGAGGAGTTAATCTTCGACATAGTCCCGTTCCGCAGCGGCTATCACGCACTGATCGGATGAACCGCATTTGCAAAGTTCAATGCGGTGCCGCACTACGCATATCTCAAGCTCAAGATGCCAGGTCCTCGAGGAGTCATTACGGTCAATGTAAACACCGAACGCTCTCTCCGGATGGAGGAGCATACGGAGACCCTCGCGGCGGAAGTACAAAGCAGCCTCTTCAGGAAATTCTCGAGTCCGGCTATTAAACTTCCGGACACCGTCAAGCGCGCCCGGAGTAACCTACAACAAGACCGCCTGGCACGTTCCGAGCACGCATAGCAATGCGGCCCAAGCCCCAGCCCTCGCGAAATTGCGAAACCAAGATTACGCTGCATAATTACGCTCTGGAAATACCATGGGCATAGGGGAAGGGCATGACCACGGCATGCCTGCACGCGGCTCAACCGCACTGTGGCCCCGATTGTGTCATTCTTTTCTTCTTTCTTTTTACTTTCAGGACTCCGTTCTCACGAAGCCTTGTCCGGCATTAGAATCGCCGAACACACGATGCAACAGCCAGGGAAGCAGAAAGCTACGTCGAGTGTCCAGGTGGTCTCTATTACAAGCAATATATCTGCTTTACACACCATTCTGCAGCTTACCCCTGGAGGGGGACATGTTAAAAGTCCCGTCCCTTGCTTATCGCACTATTTGTATCGTTTTGCTCTTACTACAGCCCTTTTTGAATAAACAATACATAGCTTTTGCCTATTATTGAATTCCCTTTTATATATATATATATATATATATATATATATATGTGTGTGTGTGTGTGTTCATTTATGACATTGTGCAATCGTACACTTTGGTACGGGCAATACACCAGGGGCTTAAGTACCCCACAACATGGTGTGATAAGTCCGAACACTTTCACAAGTGCAGCACCCCGAACTTATAGCATTATATGCATCGGCTCCGAATCATGTCTTGGGTCAATAGTTGGGTTTGCCCGGCTCCCATGTTTTGGTACCTTATGTTCCGTTATATCGGCTAAGGTAGCGCTGGGAGAACCACTGCGATTGTGCCCCAGTTGAGCTAGGTTAAGCACCTCAGTGGAGAAAGCTAAAACTGACCGTCATGATAAGGCGAGAGCCGGTCGCTGTTCGAGAGGTTTTCGAGTCCCTAAAGACTTATGCCGCTTAGAGCGAGGAGTCGGCATTGTCCGGCCTAGGCGTGGATGTTGGGGAACGTAGCAAAAATTCAAAATTTTCTACGCATCACCAAGATCAATCTATCAGATTCTAGCAACAAGAGAGGGAGAGGATGAGCATCTTTGTACCCTTTAAGATCGCTAAGCGGAAGCGTTACAAGAAAGCGGATGAAGGAGTCATACTCGCAGCGATTCAGATCACGGTTGATTCCGATCTAAGCACCGAACAATGGTGCCTCCACGTTCAACACACGTACAGCCCGGGGACGTCTCCTCCTTCTTGATCCAGCAAGGGGGGAGGAGAAGTTGAGGGAGAACTCCGACAGCACGACGGCATGGTGGTGATGGAGCTCGCGGTTCTCTGGCAGGGCTTCGCCAAGCACTACGGAGGAGGAGGAGGTGTTGGAGGAGGGAGAGGGCTGCGCCAGGGGAAGGGTGCGGCTGCCCTCTCTCTCTCTCACTATATATAGGGGGAAGGGAGGATGGGGAGGCGCCCTAGGGTTCCCTAGGGGAGGGGCGGCGGCCATAGGGGAAACCCTAGATGGGTTTTGGCGCCCCCACCCCTAGGTAACTTGCCCCCAAGCCGGGAGGGTGGCTGCCCTAGGGGTGGCGCCCCCACCTCTCCAGTTACGTGAGATGGGGTGGGAGGCGCTCAGCCCCTTAGTGGGCTGATGTGCCCTCCCCTTGGCCCATAAGGCCCCCAAAGCTTGTCGGGGTCTCCGAAACCCCTTTCGGACACGCTGGTCATCACCTGGTACCCCCAGAACAATTCCAGACTCCAATACCCTTCGTCCAATATACCGATCTTCACCTCCCGACCATTCCGGAGCTCCTCGTCATGTCTGGGATCTCATCCGGGACTCCGAACAACCTTCGGTAACCACATACTATTTCCCATAACAACTCTAGCGTCCTTTGAACCTTATGTGTAGACCCTACGGGTTCGGGAACCAATGCAGACATGACCGAGACGTTCTCCGGTCAATAACCAACAGCGGGATCTGGATACCCATGTTGGCTCCCACATGTTCCACGATGATCTCATCGGATGAACCACAATGTCAAGGATTCAAGCAATCTCGTATGCAATTCCCTTTGTCTAGCGGTATTGTACTTGCCCGAGATTCGATCGTCGGTATGCCGATACCTTGTTCAATCTCGTTACGGCAAGTCTCTTTACTCGTTCCGTAACACATCATCCCGTGATCAGCCCCTTGGTCACATTGTGCACATTATGATGATGTCCCACCGAGTGGGCCCAGAGATACCTCTCCGTCACACGGAGTGACAAATCGATCTCGTGATCGTGCCAACCCAATGACACTTTCGGAGATACCCGTAGTGCACCTTTATAGCCACCCGATTACGTTGTAGACGTTTGGTACACCCAAAGCATTCCTACGGTATCCGGGAGTTGCACAATCTCATGGTCTAAGGAAATGATACTTAACATTAGAAAAGCTTTAGCATCTGAACTACACGTTCTTTGTGCTAGGCTTAGGATTGTCTTGTCCATCACATCATTCTCCTAATGATGTGATCCCGTTATCAACGACATCCAATGTCCATGGTCGTGAAAACCGAAACCATCTATAGATCAACGAGCTAGTCAACTAGAGGCTTACTAGGGACATGGTGTTGTCTATGTACCCACACATGTATCTGAGTTTCCTATCAATACAATTATAGCATGGATAATAAATGATTATCATGAAAAAGGAAATATAATAATAATAACTAATTTATTATTGCCTCTAGGGCATATTTCCAACAGCCTCCCACTTGCACTAGAGTCAATAATCTAGTTCACATCGCCATGTGATTAACACTCACAGTCACATTGCCATGTGACCAACATCCAAAGAGTTTACTAGTGTCACTAAACTAGTTCACATCATCATGTGATTAAGACTCAATGAGTTACGGGGTTTGATCATGTTTTGCTTGTGAGAGAGGTTTTAGTCAACGGTCCGCAACATTCAGATCCGTATGCACTTCGCAAATCTCTAGGTCATATTGTAAATGCTGCTTCCACGCTCCACTTGAAGCTATTCCAAATGGTTGCTCCACTATACATATCCGGTTTGCTACTCAGAGTCACTCGGATAGGTGTTAAAGCTTGCATCGACGTAACCCTTTACGCCGAACTCTTTATCACCTCGATAATCGAGAATCATGTCCTTATTTACTCCAAGGTCAATTTTTACCACTGTCCAATTATCCATTACTGGATCATTATTGTACCCCTTGACCGACTCATGTCAAGGCACACTTCCGTGTGGTACACAAAGATAGCATACTATAGAGCCTACGTTCGAAGCATAGGGGATGACCTTCGTCCTTTCTCTCTCTTCTGCCGTGGTCGAGCTTTAACTCTTAACTTCATACCTTACAACTCAGGCAATAACTCCTTCTTTGACTGATCCATCTTGAACACCTTCAAGATCAAGTCAAGGTATGTGCTCATTTGAAAGTACCATTTAGCGTTTTTGATCTATCCTCATAGATCTTGATGCTTAATGTTCAAGCAGCTTAATCCAGGTTTTCTATTGAAAAACACTTTTCAAATAACCCTATATGCTTTCCAAAAATTATACATTATTTATGATCAACAATATGTCAACAACATATACTCATCAGAAATTCTATAGTGCTCCCACTCACTTCTTTGGAAATACAAGTTTCTTATGAACTTTGTATAAACCCAAAATCTTCGATCATCTCATCAAAGCATACATTCATACTCCGAGATGCTTACTCCAGTCCTTAGGAGGATTGCTGGAGCTTTGCATACTTGTTAGCGTCTTTTAGCATTGTCAAAACCTTCTGGTTGTATCACATACAACCTTTTCTCAAGAAAATTGTCGAGGAAACAATGTTTTGACATCCTATCTGCAAGATTTCATAAATAATGCAAGAATCGCTAATGCAATTCCAACAGACTCTTAGCATCGCTTCTGGTGAGAAAGCCTCACCGTAGTCAACTCCTTGAACTTGTCGGAAAACATCTTAACGACAAGTCGAGCTTTCTTAATGGTGACACTTACCATCATTGTCCGTCTTCCTTTTAAAATCCATCTGTACCCAATAGCCTTTCGACCATCAAGTAGTTCTGCCAAAGTCTACACTTTGTTTTCATACATGGATCCTCTCTCGGATTTTTATGGCCTCGAGCCATTTGTCGGAATCCGGGACCACCATCGCTTCTCCATAGCTCGTAGGTTCATTGTTGTCTAGCAACATGACCTCCAAGACAGGAGTACATACCACTTTGAAGTAGTACGCATCCTTGTCGACCTACGAGGTTTGGTAGTGACTTGATCCAAAGTTTCATGATCACTATCATAAGCTTCTACTTCAATTGGTGTAGGCGCCATAGGAACAACTTCCTGTGCCCTGCTACACACTAGTTGAAGTGACGGTTCAATAAACCTCATCAAGTCTCCACCATCCTCCCACTCAACTTTCCGAGACAAACTTTTCGTCGAGAAAGGAACCGATTCAAGAAACAATCCCTATTGCTTTCGAATCTGAATTAGGAGGTATACCCAAATGTTTTGGGTGTTCTATGAAGATGCATTTTATCCGCTTTGGTTCGAGCTTATCAACCTGAAACTTTTTCACATAAGCGTTGCATCCCCAAACTTTCAAGAAACGACAACTTAGGTTTCTCCAAACCATAGTTGAAACGGTGTCGTCTAAACGGAATTACGTGGTGCCCTATTAAAGTGAATGTGGTTATCACTAATGCCTAACCCATGAACGATAGTGGTAATTCGATAAGAGACATCATGGTATGCCCCATATCCAATAGGTTGCATCTATGATGTTCGGACACACCATCACACTATGGTGTTCCAGGCGGTGTTAGTTGTGAAACAATTTCCACAATGTATCAATTGTGTACCAAACTCGCAACTCAGATATCCATCTCTATGATCATATCACAGACATTTTATCCTCTTGTCACGAAGATCTTCAACTTCACTCTGAAATCACTTGAACCTTTCAATAATTCAGACTTGTGTTTCATCAAGTAAATATACTCAACATCTACTCAAATGATCTGTGAAGTAAAAAACATAACGATATTCATCAGATGCGCCAAGACTCATTGGACTGCACACATCAGAATGTGTTACTTCCAACAAGTTGCTATCTTGTTCCATCTTACTGAAAACGAGGCTTTTCAGTCATCTTGCCCATGTGGTATGATTTTGCATATCTCAAGTGATTTAAAATCAAGTGAGTCCGAACGATCCATCTGCATGGAGTTTCTTCATGCGTATACACTAATAGACATGGTACGCATGTCTCAAACTTTTCAAAAAACGAGTGAGTCCAAAGATCCATCAACATGGAGCTTCTTCATGCGTTTTACACCAATATGACTTACATGGCAGTGCCACAAGTAAGTGGTACTATCATTACTATCTTATATATTTTGGCATGAAAATGTGTATCACTACGATCGAGATTCAGTAAACCATTCCTTTTAGGTGCAAGACCATTGAAGGTATTATTCAAATAAATAGAGTAACCATTATTCTCCTTAAATGAATAATCAGACATGTATAGACATAATCCAATCATGTCTATGCTCAACGCAAACACCAAATAACAATTATTTAGGTTTAACACCAATCTCGATGGTAGAGGGAGCGTGCGATGCTTGATCACATCAACCTTGGAAACACTTCCAACACATATCGTCAGCTCACCTTTAGCTAGTCTTCGTTTATTCCGTAGCTTTTATTTCGAGTTACTAACACTTAGCAACCGAACCGGTATCTAATACCCTGGTGCTACTAGGAGTACTAGTAAAGTACACATTAACATAATGTATATCCAATATACTTCTATCGACCTTGTCGACCTTCTCATCTACCAAGTATCTAGGGTAGTTTTGCTTCAAAGGTCCGCTCCTCATTACGAAGCACTTAGTCTCGGGTTTGGGTTCAACCCTCGGTTTCTTCAATCGAGCAAAGAATCGATTTTCCATTTCATGAAGTACCCCTTCTTGCCCTTGCCCTTCTTGAAACTAGTGGTTTCATTAACCATCAACAATTGATGATCCTTCTTGATTTCTACATTCGCAGTGCCGAACATTGCGAATAGCTCAAGGATCATCATATCTATCCCTGTTATGTTATAGTTCATTACGAAACTCTAGTAGCTTGGTGGCAATGTCTTTGGAGAAACATCACTATCAAGTGATTGTTGTACCCAGACAATCTGAGTATAAGCTCAACAATTGAGATCTTCTCCCTTAGTTTGTAGGCTAGAAAACTCGTCGGAGGTCTCATACCTCTTGACATGGGCAATTTGTTTCAAAATCCCAATTTCAGCTCTTGGAACATCTCATATGTTCTGCGACATTTCAAAAATGTCTTTGGTGCCCCAATTCTAAACCATTTAACATTACTGAACTATCATGTAGTCATCAAAACGTGTATGTCAGATGTTTGCAACATCCACAGACCATGTTCGAGGTCTAGCACACCGAGTGGTGCATTAAGGACATTAGCCTTCTACTGTCTGCATAATTGCTACTGTCAACTTTCAACTATATTTTCTCTAGGAACATATCTAAAACAGTAGAACTAAAGCGCGAGCTATGACATAATTTGCAAAGGGCTTTTGACTATGTTCAGGATAATTAAGTTCATCTTATGAGCTCCCACTCAGATAGACATCCCTCTAGTCATCTAAGTGATTACATAATCCGAGTCAACTAGGACGTGTCCGCTCATCACGTGAGACGGACTAGTCATCATCGGTGAACATCTTCATGTTGATCGTATCTATTATACGGCTCATGCTCGACCTTTCGGTCTCTTGTGTTTCGAGGCCATGTCTGTACATGCTAGGCTCGTCAAGTCAACCTAAGTGTTTCGCGTGTGTAAATCTGGCTTACACCCGTTGTATGTGAACGTTAGAATCTATCACACCCGATCATCATGTGGTGCTTCGAAACAACGAACTTTCGCAACGGTGCACAGTTAGGGGGAACACTTTCTTGAAATTTTAATGAGGGATCATCTTATTTACTACCGTCGTTCTAAGCAAATAAGATGCATAAACATGATAAACATCACATGCAATCAAAAACTGACATGATATGGCCAATATCATTTTGCTCCTTTTGATCTCCATCTTCGGGGCTCCATGATCATCATCGTCACCGGCATGACACCATCATCTCCATCATCATGATCACCATCATCGTGTCTCCATGAAGTTGTCTCGCCAACTATTACTTCTACTACTATGGCTAACGGTTTACCAATGAAGTAAAGTAATTACATGGCCTTTTTCAGTGACACGCAGGTCATACAATAAATAAAGACAACTCCTATGGCTCCTGCCGGTTGTCATACTCATCGACATGCAAGGCATGATTCCTATTACAAGAACATGATCAATCTCATACATCACATATCATTCATCACATTCTTTTTGGCCATATCACATCACATAGCATACCCTGCAAAAACAAGTTAGACGTCCTCTAATTGTTGTTTGCTTGTTTTACGTGGCTGCTATGGATTTCTAGCAAGAAAGTTTCTTACCTACGCAAAACCACAACGCGATATGTCAATTGCTATTTACCCTTCATAAGGACCCTTTTCATCGAATCCGATCCGACTAAAGTGGGAGAGACTGGCACCCGCTAGCCACCTTATGCAACAAGTGCATGTCAGTCGGTGGAACCTGTCTCACGTAAGTGTACGTGTAAGGTCGGTCCGGGCCGCTTCATCCCAAAATATTGTCGAAACAAGATTGGACTAGTAACGGTAAGAATATTGAACAAAATCAACGCCCACAACAACTTGTGTTCTACTCGTGCATAGAATCTACGCAATAGACCTAGCTCTGATACCACTGTTGGGGAACGTAGCAGAAATTCAAAATTTTCTATGCATCACCAAGATCAATCTATCAGATTCTAGCAACAAGAGAGGGAGAGGATGAGCATCTTTGTACGCTTGAAGATCGCTAAGCGGAAGCGTTACAAGAACGCGGATGAGGGAGACGTACTCGCAGCGATTCAGATCGCGGTTGATTCTGATCTAAGCACCGAACAACGGTGCCTCCGCGTTCAACACACGTACAGCCCGGGGACATCTCCTCCTTCTTGATCCAGCAAGGGAGAGGAGAAGTTGAGGAGAACTCCGGCAACCTGACGGCATGGTGGTGATGGAGCTCGTGGTTCTCCGGCAGGCTTCGCCAAGCACTACGGAGGAGGAGGAGGTGTTGGAGGAGGGAGAGGGCTGCGCCAGGAAGGTGCGGCTGCCCTCTCTCTCTCACCATATATAGGGGGAGGGAGGAGGGAGGCGCCTAGGGTTCCCTACGGGAGGCGGCGGCCATAGGGGAAACCCTAGATGGGTTTTGGCGCCCCCCCCCCCTATGAAACTTGCCCCCCCAGCCAGGAGGGGTGGCGCCCCCACCGCTCCAGAGTACGTGAGATGGGGTGGGAGGGGCGCTCAGCCCCGTGGTGGGCTGATGTGCCCTCTCCCCTTGGCCCATAAGGCCCCCCAAAGCTTGTCGGGGCCTCCGAAACCCCTTTCGGACACGCTGGTCATCACCTGGTACCCCCGGAACAATTCCGGACTCCAATACCCTTCATCCAATATACGGATCTTCACCTCCGGACCATTCCGGAGCTCCTCCTCATGTCCGGGATCTCATCCGGTACTCCGAACAACCTACGGTAACCACATACTATTTCCCATAACAACTGTAGCGTCACCGAACCTTAAGTGTGTAGACCCTACGGGTTCGGGAACCATGCAGACATGACCGAGACGTTCTCCGGTCAATAACCAACAGCGGGATCTGGATACCCATGTTGGCTCCCACATGTTCCACGATGATCTCATCGGATGAACCACGATGTCAAGGATTCAAGCAATCCCGTATGCAATTCCCTTTGTCTAGCGGTATTGTACTTGCCCGAGATTCAATCGTCGGTATGCCGATACCTTGTTCAATCTCGTTACCGGCAAGTCTCTTTACTCATTCCATAACACATCATCCCGTGATCAACCCCTTGGTCACATTGTGCACATTATGATGATGTCCTACCGAGTGGGCCCAAAGATACCTCTCCGTCACACGGAGTGACAAATCCCAGTCTCGATTCGTACCAACCCAATGCAGACACTTTCGGAGATACCCGTAGTGCACCTTTATAGCCACCCGATTACGTTGTGGACGCTTTGGTACACCTGAGCATTCCTACAAAGATCCGGGAGTTGCACAATCTCATGGTCTAAGGAAATGATACTTAACATTAGAAAAGCTTTAGCATACGAACTACACGCATCTTTGTGCTAGGCTTAGGATTGGGTCTTGTCCATCACATCATTCTCCTAATGATGTGATCCCGTTATCAACGACATCCAATGTCCATGGTCCGAAACCGTAACCATCTATTGATCAACGAGCTAGTCAACTAGAGGCTTACTAGGGACATGGTGTTGTCTATGTACCCACACATGTATCTGAGTTTCCTATCAATACAATTATAGCATGGATAATAAACGATTATCATGAACAAGGAAATATAATAATAATAACTAATTTATTATTGCCTCTAGGGCATATTTCCAACAGTGGATAGCGCCCCGAACTCGGTCTTTCGAATACTAGGGGCTTCGCCGAAATTTAAAATTATAGAATTCTATGGCTAAGTGAGAGTGTTCAAGCATTATAGTCCGGTTGCCTTGTTCGTTGCGTTGAGCGCCTCCCTCGAAGGACCCAAGAATGGGAACAAGAGCGCTCAAGTTCATCCCGAGCACCCCAGCACTCGTGGCATGGGGGCTGAAGCCGATGACTCGCCATCTCTCAAATTTAATACACGGCCGCAAAGAAGGTAATATTTTAAATTCGAAAGTGTTGCTTAGCGCATATGAACAAGTTTTCGTCTGAGGATAACAAATGCGAGTCTACTCAAAAATTATATCTTTGGAGCATTCATCCGCTATAAGGCAGGCACCCTTCAGTACACCCTCATAATACATTTCAGGCTTGCGATGCTCCTTCTTCGGTGGTGGTCCGTCCGTCACAACCTTCTCAGCGTCCATCTTGCCCCAGTGCACCTTAGCAAGGGCAAGGGACCTACGGGCACCTTCGATGCAGACGGAGCGCTTTGACGACTTCCACCCATGCACAAAGGCCCACCAGCCGCCTCACCAGCCCAAGTAGCTCCTGTGCATGGCTTCCTTAGGCCACCAACTATGAGGCCCTTCATGGCCTGTTCGGCAACCTTATGGAGCTCGACCAGCTGCTTCAGCTAGTCGCATAAGGGCACCGGGTGTCCGGCCTCAGCATACTGAGACCAGAACACCTTCTCCGTCGAGCTTCCATCTTCGGCTCGGTAGAATGCGGCGACATCGAGACCTGCTTCGGGCAGATCTGCGAATGCTCCTGGAGAGCTCCAGATTCGGGTAAGTAACAGATAATTCACTTTCACATGCTTGCTTTGCATATAGAATGCCTTCCCCGCCTCTATCTTCTTCATCGCCTCAATTTCCTGGAGGGCTTTTTGGGCTTCGGCCTTAGCGGCTTTGGCGCTCTCAAGGGCCGAGGCGAGCTCGGACTCTCGAGTCTTTGAGTCACGCTCCAAACTCTCGTGTTTTTCCACGAGAGCCCGGAGCTCTTGCCGCACCTCCGCCACTCGCGCCTCCTGCTTCTCTCGCTCGGTGCGTTCCGCGGCCGCATTACTTTCGGCCTTGGACACCACTTCCTTCAGGGTCGCCACCTCATTCGTGGCCCTTGCAATATTAATGTTATTCCTGTCATTTTTTTGCAACCACATCTTTTAAATACTCCCATAAGGTATTACTTACCTTCCCTGTCCTCGAGCTGCTTTTTGGCAAGTCCGAGCTCGTTCTCGGACCGCTCGAGGCTCTGCTTTAATGCATCAACCTCCGCAGTCAGTGCGGCAGAGGTCAGCAGCGCAGCCTGCATTCCCATATTGACATACTTATGTTAGACTCCTAGGTATATCTTTTTAGATCCTCAGTTCGGTTATTTCTTTTCCGAACACCGAACTGAGCATCAGGGGCTACTGTCTATGCGGTAATATTTTTACATATCTTAAATACATACCTCAAAGCCTGTTAGAAGGCTGGCAAAGGCTTCAGTCAGCCCGCTCTTAGCGGACTGAACCTTCTGGATCACCACACTCATAACAGTGCAGTGCTCCTCGTCGATGGAAGCGTTGTTAAGCGCCCCCATCAAATCATCCGCTGCCTCCGGTTGGACGGAGGTCACCGGCGTCGCAGTCTTGCCCTTCTTACGAAGGGGTTGCCTGTCGGACTCCGGAACCGCTGAAGGTTCCGGTACAGAGTCCGGCACAAGGCCAGTCTTAAAGCCCTTTGGGGTTTTATCCCCTTTGCGCCCGGAGTCCGGGAGGTCGCCATGCGGCGCCTCCATAGCCACCTCCTCCTGGTTGAGCCCCTTTTGGGACTCCACCCCGGCGTCATCCGCGGCGGGAGGAGACGAGGCGGTCGGAAGTGAGGTGCTATTCACCTCGACGAATCTGTGGAGCCGCTCGACGAATCGTCGAGCCCGTCCTTGGGCGGGCTGCACGGTTATACTTGGCATTAGATGATGTTGCGCGACAAATGGAACGCCATGAGTTATTCTGGTGTCCGGACACTTACGATTTCGCCAGGGGCTTGGTCCTTGGTGCCCACCCCTCTTCGCCGTCGTCGGCCTTGGTGGTATAGTCCGGAGGAAGGGTCCTTCCCTTCTTGGACCCTCCGGCCTCCCCAGTTGGGGCGGCCTTCCTTTCGCCCCACTGGGGAGAGGCCTCTTTTTCCTCCTCCTCGTCTTCGCGGGAGGAGTCCGCCTCGGAGTCATCGGACGATGAGTCCGACAGCACCTGGCGCCGGGAACTCCTTCGAGTTCCCGTGGCCTTCTTCTCCGGCACCACGTGAGGTGCCGGAACCAGCAGCCCCGTCAATCGGGCGTCCGCTGGGTCTTCTGGCAAGGGAGCCGGACAGTTAACCTGTCCGGGGCGTCTTCAGCCGATCTGTCAAAAGGTAAGGGAGTTTTAGATCCCGCATAGAGTCAAACTATGAAAAAAGAGTCCCGTAAAGGGTAAAAGAGCTTACCTCGCTGGCTTGATGCTGCGAGCTGAATCTGTGATCTTCGGTAGCGGATGCGGGAGCCTCGGCGCCCTTGAACAGCACCTTCCAGGCATCTTCGTACGTAGGTTCGAAGAGCCGGCTCAAGGTTCGGTGTTGTGCCGGATCAAACTCCCACAAGTTGAAGGCCCGTTCTTTGGCATGGGAGGATCCGGCGGATGAGCATAACCTGGACTATGTTGACAAGCTTGAGCTTCTTGTCCACCAGGTTCGGGACGCAGGTTTGGAGTCCGGCCAGCTCTTCGAATTACCCCACGTCGAGCCCGTCTCTTTCCATGAGGTGAGCCGTATAGGGAAGCCAGATCGAATTGGGGGCCGCCGCCCATTGAGAGTCGCGCTGCTCGGTGATGTAGAACCACCCGATTGCCACCCCTTTATGGTCTCCACGAAGGAGCCCTCGAGCCATAGGACGTTGGCCATCTTGCCCACCATGGCACCTCCGCACTCCGGCTTGGCGGCCGCCCACTACCTTCGGCTTGACATTGAAGGTCTTCAGCCATAAGCGAAGTGGGGCTGGATGCAGAAGGAAGGCCTCGCATACCCACGATAAACGCCGAGATGTTGAGGATGAAATTTGGGGCCAGATCGTGGAAATCTAGGCCGTAGTAGAACATGAGCCCCCGGACAAATGGGTGAAGTGGAAACCCTAGTCCGCGGAGGAAGTAGGGGAGGAACACCACCCTCTCATGGGGCCTGGGGGGATGAGCTGCCCCTTGTTGGGGAGCCGATGCGCGATGTCATCGGACAAGTATCCGGCCTTCCGCAGCTTTTTGATGTTCCCCTCCGTGACGGAGGAGGCCATCCACTTGCCTCCCGCTCCGGACATAGTTGGAGAAGGTTGAGGTGGGATGTGCGGACTTGGGCGCTGGAGCTCGAGTGCGCAGAAATGGATAAGCAAAGGAGGAAGAACGCGTGTGTGAAAATGTGGATCCTTATCCCCTTATATGGACGGACAAAGCTATGCGTCCCCACCGGCCTGATAAAACTCGCTTATCTCCCAAGCGCCGTAATCAATGGCGCGGTTGGGTTACCCACGCCCGTATTGATGAGAATCTCGGAATAAGGGGACACGATCTCTGCTTTGACAAGACATGCCAAGGAAACTGCCTCGCTAAACGCGCTGAGGTGGGACGGTACAAACGATTCGAATAAAGGCTTGGCTGTGGTGTGATGTCACGCAGCGGAATACGTTAGCAGATTGAACTTGTGTAAATATTATTCTCTCTACGGTGGTATGTGGAACTTATTTTGCAGAGCCGGACACTATCCTTGTGTTCAAAATCTTCTATGAAGTATTCGGAGGAGGAGCCCGCCTTGCAATGCCGAAGACAATATGCGCGTCGGACTCGTCGTCATTGAAGCCTGGTTCGAGGGAGCTCTTGAGGGAGTCCTGGATTAGGGGTGTCCGGATAACGGACTATAGCCTTTGGCGGACTCTGGACTATGAAGATACATGATTGAAGACTTCGTCCCGTGTCCGGTTGGGACTTTCCTGGGCGTGGAAGGCAAGCTTGGTGATACGGATATGTAGATCTCCTAACATTGTAACCGACTCTGTGTAACCCTAACCCTATTCGGTGTCTATATAAACCGGAGGGTTTTAACGAACAACAATCATACCATAGGCTAGCTTCTAGGGTTTAGCCTCTCTGATCTCGTGGTAGATCTACTCTTGTACTACCCATATCATCAATATTAATCAAGCAGGAGTAGGGTTTTACCTCCATCGAGAGGGCCCGAACCTGGGTAAAAACATCGTGTCCCTTGTCTCCTGTTACCATCCGCCTAGACGCATAGTTCGGGATCCCCTACCCGAGATCCGCCGGTTTTGACACCGACAATAACCACGACTGAATAGCTACACTACAGAGTCGTCATCGGGAGTGTGTTACGAGGTATCACCCTCAGCACTCGATAGTAGCTCTACAGAGTCGAGCAACAAAAGGGGTGTGATGTGATGTGAGGTGTCGGGCTCTGGTCGTCGATCACGTTGATCGAGTCATCGATGGTGAAGCAGTGGCAACAAGGACAAGGTGGGGGTCACTGATGGATCACTATCCAACCTATGCTAAGCAGTTTAGGATAAGCAGGTAAGGTACAATGAGTGGTTACAAAACCAGGCTATGCATCAGAATAGGAGCAAACAATAACAGTAGAAAAATCTAATGCAAGCATGAGAGAATGGAATGGGCGATATCGGAGTGATCAAGGGGGGCTTGCCTGGAAGCTCCACTAAAAGGGAAGAAGGGTTGTCATCGACTTAGTTGATCACAGCGGCATCGGCAGCGGTCTCGGGTTCTACCGAAGAAGAAGAGGGGGAAGAAACAGTAAATACAAAGCACACAGATACATGACATGACAATAAGCGGTGCTAGGGGTGTTCTAACGCAGTGGTACACGATACCAGCGAAGGGGGATAAAATCCGGGAAAGGTTTCCCGAAGTTTGGCATTTTCGAACAGATGAAACGGAGGTGGACGGTTGCATGTTCGTTATATGCCAGGGGCACGTGACAGATGAACGGAGAGTGTATTCGGATTTGTCATATTTTTCTTAGCAACTTATATAAAACTTTTTCATCCGAGTTACAGATTATTTTTTATGAATTTCTAAAGTTTTAACTATTTTTAAAATTATTATTAATTCAAAACTAAACACTAAATTTCTAGGGGTGCACAGAAGTGTACACGGAGGACGACATGTGGGCCAGGGGGTCCCGGTTGACTAGTCAAAGTTTGACTGGTCAACATGGTTGGGGCCCCTTGTCATTGACTCATTTGCTAATTACAGATTTAAATTAACTAATCTAATTCATTTGGTTAACTAAAATTAATTAATTAAGTTAATGAATTAAGTTAATTAATCATTTAACTAATTATTTATTTATTTTTATTTTTATTTACCTTTTATGTTTTTATATGGGATGGGCCCCGCGTGTAAGTGGCCCAAGGCCATAGCGGGTGGGCGGGTGCAGCGGTTCTTGAGGCGGGTGGAGCCAGCTTCGCCAGTCTTGAGGCGAGGCCGTGGCATGGCGCCCGCCACGGCCGCCACCGAGCAAAGATCGACAAGGGGGGTCGGGATGGTGCGCTGCCGCGGCAGCAAGACATCAGGGGGAAAGCGACCGGAGGCGGGTTGCGGGCGTGGGCAGTAGGCGAGCAGGAGGCCGGGCCGGCCACGCGACAGGGGAAGGGGCCCTGGGCGCGGCAATGGCCAGGCAGGCGTATGATACGTCTCCAACGTATCTATAATTTTTTATTATTCCATGCTATTATATTATCCATCTAGGATGTTTTATATGCATTTATATGCTATTTTATATGATTTTGGGGACTAACCTATTAACCTAGAGCCCAGTGCCATTTTCTATTTTTCCTTGTTTTTGAGTATCGTAGAAAAGGAAAACCAAACGGAGTCCAATTGACCTAGAACTTCACGGAACTTATTTTTAGACCAGAAGAAGGCCATGGAGTAAAAGAGTTGGGCCAGAAGAGTCCCAAGCTGCCCACGAGGGTGGGGGCGCGCCCACCCCCCCTCGGCGTGGCTCCCTACCTCGTGGACACCCCGGAGACCCCCCTGACTTGTTCTGGATGCCAAAACCTCTTATATATACTGAAAGCTCCAGAACTTAACCTAGATCGGGAGTTCCACCGCCGCAAGCCTATGTAGCCACCAAAAACCAACCAGGACCCTGTTCCGGCACCCTGCCGGAGGGGGGATCCCTCACCGGTGGCCATCTTCATCATCCCGGCGCTCTCCATGACGAGGAGAGAGTAGTTCACCCTCGGGGCTAAGGGTATGTACCAGTAGCTATGTGTTTGATCTCTCTCTCTCTCTCTCTCTCTTTTGTTCTTGAGGTGGTACGATCTTGATGTATCGCGAGCTTTGCTATTATAGTTGGATCTTATTTATCCCCCTCTACTCTCTTGTAAAGGATTGAGTTTTCCCTTTGAAGTTATCTTATCGGATTGAGTCTTTAAGGATTTGAGAACACTTGATGTATGTCTTGCATGTGCTTATCTGTCGTGACAATGGGATATCACGTGATCTACTTGATGTATGTTTTGGTGATCAACTTGCGGGTTCCGTGACCTCGTGAACTTATGCATAGGGGTTGGCACACATTTTCGTCTTGACTCTTTAGTAGAAACTTTGGGGCACTCTTTGAAGTTCTTTGTGTTGGTTGAATAGATGAATCTGAGATTGTGTGATGCATATCGTATAATCATGCCCACGGATACTTGACGTGACATTGGATTATCTAGGTGACGTTAGGGTTTTGGTTGATTTGTGTCTTAAGGTGTTATTGTTGTACGAACTCTATGATAGATCGGATGGAAAGAATAGCTTCGTGTTATTTTACTACAGACTCTTGAATAGATCGATCAGAAAGAATAACTTTGAGGTGGTTTCGTACCCTACCATAATCTCTTCGTTTGTTCTCCGCTATTAGTGACTTTGGAGTGAATATTTGTTGCATGTTGATGGATAGTTATATGATCCAATTATGTTATTATTGTTGAGAGAACTTGCACTAGTGAAAGTATGATCCCTAGGCCTTATTTCCTAGCATTGCAATACCGTTTACTCTCACTTTTATCATTAGTTACCTTGTTGTTTTCATATTTTCAGATTACAAAAAACTATATCTACCATCCATATTGCACTTGTATCACCATTTCTTCGCCGAACTAGTGCACCTATACAATTTACCATTGTATTGGGTGTGTTGGAGACAAAAGAGACTCTTTGTTATTTGGTTGCAGGGTTATTTGAGAGAGACCATCTTCATCTTACGCCTCCCACGGATTGATAAACCTTAGGTCATCCACTTGAGAGAAATTTGCTACTGTCCTACAAACTTCTGCACTTGGAGGCCCAACAACGTCTACAATAAGAACGTTGTGTAGTAGACATCAAGCAGTTTTTGGAGCCGTTGCCGGGGAGGTTAGTGCTTGAAGGTATATCTTTAGATCTTGCAATCGTATTTTTTGTTTCTTGTTTTATCACTAGTTTAGTCTATAAAAGAAAACTACAAAAGAATGGAATTAAGGGTACCTCATATGGTTCATCTTTTTAATGTCTTTCGTGAAATTGATGGGAAGGAAAATTGTGCCAAAGTGTTAGAAGAAGAATGCATTAGAATGTTTGGCACTGAATCTTTGAATGATGAGCAAGATTGCAATGTTATTAGTATGAACTCTTTGAATATCCATAGTATTAATGATGATTGCACTAGTCATGACGAAAATGTCTCTTATAAGCATGTTAACTTTTGTGGAGTGCATAGAGTTTGCAAGTACACACCAAATAGGGAAGATAGATTTTGCAAGAGGCATAAGTATTTAGAAACTAAATGGTTGCAAGAAAGGCTAGATGTTTGTGCTGAAAATTTAAATTCTATTAGCCATCCTTGTGAACTTTGCAATGAACATGGTCATTTAAATATCCAATGCAAATTGTTTCATGATCGTATCGTGTCCAAAAATTGTGATGACCTGATTTCCCTTGCTCATCATAATGAACTTAGTTTGCTTCTAGATTATGAAGAAATGAAACGTATAACTAAGGATATTCCAGAATTTGCCCTTGAGACAGTTCTTGATTTTGATCTAGAGGAAATTTATATGTATTGTGCGGTGAATTGCATTGAAAATACTTATATTGCCAATTACATAAAGACAAGAAACATATAGAAGATGAAGAGAATACTACTGAAAGGGAAGAGACTTCCCAATATCCTCCTATTATTTCTTATGATGAATCAGGTAACGAGGAGGAGCTTTCTATTCAACCAATCTCATTAATAAGGAGTTCAAAAAAGAGGGTTAAACCCACACATGATGTGAAGAAGAAAAAGAAAAGACGGAGAAGCAAAGGTAGAAAGGTATCCCTGCCAAATGATGTTGCTCCTATTACTCATTGTGATGATGATAATTGCTATACTATTGGTGCTATCCATACTTTTAATGATGAGAGTGATTATGCTTATGATATGAAAAGGCCCAAGCTTTGGGATGCTATGATTGATGAGAATGACATGTTTGAGAATTTATTTGCTGCAATTAATGTTTGTCCCAAGCTTGGGGATGCTATGTTTTATGAAGATGATATTTTTAGTCCCCCAAGTTTTGATGAGAATATTTATTATGATGAAAGCATGCCTCCTATCTATGATGATTATATTGATGAAAGTGGGTTTGGATGGGTGTCAACTTTAGGAAGTAATGATCCCACTATTTTGGAGGGTGTTGAATCTTATTGTGACAATTATGAAAGTGGATTTGGAGAGTCATGACTTTATTTAGTAATGATTCCACTATCTTGGAAGAGGTTTCAATTGATTATGATGAGAATAAAGTTGCTACTTATGATGATTATTGTGATGACACTTATGCTCTAAAAGGTAGTGATGATTATATTTATAAAACTTGTCATGATTATGATTACCCTTTTTCTGAACATTACTCTTTTAATATGGAAACAATTTATAATATTCGAGTTTCTTATGATACTCCCACTATTCTGAATGAGAAGAATTTTGCTTACGTGGAGAGTAGCAAATTTTCTATGTTTGTAGATCATGAAAAGAATGCTTTATGTGATGGTTATATTGTTGAATTTATTCATTATGCTACTGAAAATTATTATTAGCGAGGAACATATGCTTAATATCAAGTTTCCTCTCTATGTGCTTAAAATTTTGAAGTTATGCTTGTTTTGCCTTCCTATGCTAGTTGATTATTGTTCCCATTAGTTGGTTGCTCACAAAATCCCTATGCATAGGAAGTGGGTTAGAATTAAATGTGATATTAAAATTCTTCATAATGCTCTCTTTATGTTCCAATTCTTATCTTTTATGTGAGCATCATTGAAATCATCATGCCTAGCTAGGGGCGTTAAACGTTAGCGCTTGTTGGGAGGCAACCCCTTTTTTTTGTTCTTTGCTTTTTGCTCCTGTTTAGTAATAAATAATTCATCTATACTATGTTTTATATGTGGTTTTATGTTTTAGTTAGTGTTCGTGCCAAGTAGAACCTTTGGGAAGACTTGGGTGAAGTCTTTGCGATCTTGCTGTAAAAAACAGAAACTTTAGCGCTCACGAGATTAGCTTCCATTTTTACTGGAGAGTGCTTTTAGGTTGATTATTTTTGAATAAGATTAATAGACAAATTACTCAGGTCCACCAATTTATTTCAGAATTTTTGGAGTTCCAGAAGTATACGTTTGATACATATTACTACAGACTGTTCCGTTTTTGACAGATTCTGTTTTCTATGTGTTGTTTGCTTATTTTGATGAATCTATGAGTAGTATCGGAGGGTATGAACCATAGAGAAGTTGGAATACAGCATATATTACACCAATATTAATTTAGAATGAGTTCACAACAGTACCTAAGTGGTGATTTATTTTCTTATACTAACGGAGCTTACGAGTTTTCTGTTGAGTTTTGTGTTGTGAAGTTTTCAAGTTTTGGGTAAAGATTCGATGGACTATGGAATAAGGAGTGGCAAGAGCCTAAGCTTGGGGATGCCCAAGGCACCCCAAGGTAATATTCAAGGACAACCAAGAGCCTAAGCTTGGGGATGCCCCGGATGGCATCCCCTCTTTTGTCTTCGTTCATCGGTAACTTTACTTGGAGCTATATTTTTATTCACCACATGATATGTGTTTTGCATGGAGTGTCACTTTATTTTATTTTGTTTTGCTTTCTGTTTGAATAATATCACAAGATCTTAAATTCTTAAATGTTAGAGAGTCTTCACATAGTTACATAATTATTCAGCTACTCATTGATCTTCACTTATATCTTTTGGAGTAGTTTTTCATTTTCTCTAGTGCTTCACTTATATCTTTTTAAAGCACGGCGGTGGTTTTATTTTGAAGAAATAAATGAAATCTCATGCCTCACTTATATTATTTTGAGAGTCTAAAACAGCATGGTAATTTGCTTGGGTTATAAAATTTAGTCCTAATATGATAAGCATCCAAGAGGGATATAATAAAAACTCTCATATAAAGTGCATTGAATACTATGAGAAGTTCGATTCCTTATGATTGTTTTGAGATATGAAGATGGTGATATTAGAATCATGCTAGTGAGTAGTTGTGAATTTTAGAGATACTTGTGTTAAAGTTTGTGATTCCCGTAGCATGCACGTATGGTTAACCGTTATGTGATGAAGTCGGTGCATGATTAATTTATTGATTGTCTTCCTTATGAGTGGCGGTCGGGGACGAGCGATGGTCTTTTCCTACCAATCTATCCCCCAAGGAGCATGCGTGTAGTACTTCATTTTGATAACTAATAGATTTTTTTAATAAGTATGCGAGTTCTTTATGACTAATGTTCAGTCCATGGATTATACGCACTCTCACCCTTCCACCATTGCTAGCCTCTCTTGTGTCGCGCAACTTTCGTCGGTACCATACACCCACCATTACCTTCCTCAAAACAGCCGCCATACCTACCTATTATGGCATTTCCATAGCCATTCCAAGATATATTGCCATGCAACTTTCCAGCGTTCCGTTTATTATGACACGCTTTATCTTTGTCATATTGCTTTGCATGATCATGTAGTTGACATTGTATTTGTGGCAAAGCCACCTTAATAATTCTTTCATACATGTCACTCTTGATTCATTGCACATCCCGGTACACTACCAGAGGTATTCATATAGAGTCATATTTTGTTCTAAGTATCGACTTGTAATTCTTGAGTTGTAAGTAAATAAAAGTGTGATGGTCATCATTATTAGAGCATTGTCCCATGTGAGGAAAGGATGATGGAGACTATGATTCCCCCACAAGTCGGGATGAGACTCCGGATGAAAAATAAAAAAGAGAGAGAAAAAAGAGGCCATATAAAGGAGAAAAGGCCCAAATAAAAAAATAAAAAAATAAAAAAAGAGAGAAAAAGAGAGAAGGGACAATGCTACTATCCTTTTACCACACTTGTGCTTCAAAGTAGCACCATGATCTTCATGATAGAGAGTCTCCTATGTTGTCACTTTCATATACTAGTGGGAATATTTCATTACAGAACTTGGCTTGTATATTCCAATGATGGGCTTCCTCAAAATGCCCTAGGTCTTCGTGAGCAAGCAAGTTGGATGCACACCCACTTAGTTTCTTTTGTTGAGCTTTCATACACTTATAGCTCTAGTGCATCCGTTGCATGGCAGTCCCTATTCACTCACATTGATATCTATTGATGGGCATCTCCATAGCCCGTTGATACTCCTAGTTGATGTGAGACTATATTCTCCTTTTTGTCTTCTCCACAACCACCATTCTATTCCACATATAGTGTTATGTCCATGGCTCACGCTCATGTATTGCGTGAAGATTGAAGAAGTTTGAGAACATCAAAAGTATGAAACAATTGCTTGGCTTGTCATCGGGGTTGTGCATGATTAAATACTTTGTGTGATGAAGATAGAGCATAGCCAGACTATATGATTTTGTAGGGATAACTTTCTTTGGTCATGTTATTTTGAGAAGAAATGATTGCTTTGTTAGTATGCTTGAAGTATTACTGTTTTTATGTCAATATTAAACTTTTATCTTGAATCTTATGGATCAGAATATTCTTGCCACAGTAAAGAAGATTACATTGATAAATATGTTAGGTAGCATTCCACATCAAAAATTCTGTTTTTATCATTTACCTACTCGAGGACGAGCAAGAATTAAGCTTGGGGATGCTTGATACGTCTCCGATGTAACTATAGTTTTTGATTGTTCCATGCTATTATATTATCCATCTAGATGTTTTATATGTATTTATATGCTATTTTATATGATTTTTGGGACTAACCCATTAACCTAGAACCCAGTGCCAGTTTCTGTTTTTTCCTTATTTTTGAGTATCACAGAAAAGGAAAACCAAACGGAGTCCAATTGACCTGAAACTTCACGGAACTTACTTTTGGACTAGAAGAAGGCCATGGAGTAAAAGAGTTGGGCCAGAAGAGTCCCGGGCTGCCCACGAGGGTGGGGGGCGCGCCCACCCCCTGGGCGCGCCTCCCTTGTTGGGGAACGTAGCAGAAATTCAAAATTTTCTACGCAACACCAAGATGAATCTATGGAGTAATCTAGCAATGAGGGGCAGGGGAGTGCATCTACATACCCTTGTAGATCGCTAAGCGAAAGCGTTCAAGAACGCGGATGAAGGAGTCGTACTCGCAGCGATTCAGATCGCAGTTGATTCCGATCTAAGCACCGAACAATGGTGCCTCCGCGTTCAACGCACGTACAGCCCGGGGACGTCGCCTCCTTCTTGATCCAGCAACGGGAGAGGAGAAGTTGAGGGAGAACTCCGACAGCACGACGGCATGGTGGTGATGGAGCTCGTGGTTCTCCGGCAGGGCTTCGCAAAGCACTACGGAGGAGGAGGAGGTGTTGGAGGAGGGAGAGGGCTGCGCCAGGAAGGTGCGGCTGCCTCCCTCTCTCTCACTATATATAGGGGAAGGGAGGAGGGAGGCTCCTAGGGTTCCCTAGGGAGGGCGGCGGCCATAGGGGAAACCCTAGATGGGTTTTGGCCCCCACCCCTAGGAAACTTGCCCCCAAGCCAGAGGGGCGGCTGCCCTAGGGGTGGCGCCCCACCTCTCCAGTTACGTGAGATGGGGTGGAGGGCGCTCAGCCCCTTAGTAGGCTGATGTGCCCTCTCCCTTGGCCCATAAGGCCCCCAAAGCTTGCCGGGCCTCCAAACCCCTTTCGAACACGCTGGTCATCACCGGTACCCTCGGAACAATTCGGACTCCAATACCCTTCGTCCAATATACCGATCTTCACCTCCGGACCATTCCGAGCTCCTCGTCATGTCCGGGATCTCATCCGGGACTCGAACAACCTTCGTAACCACATACTATTTCCCATAACAACTCTAGTGTCACCGAACCTTATGTGTAGACCCTACGGGTTCGGGAACCATGCTGAACATGACCGAGACGTTCTCGGTCAATAACCAACAGCGGATCTGGATACCCATGTTGGCTCCCACATGTTCCACGATGATCTCATCGGATGAACCACGATGTCAAGGATTCAAGCAATCCCGTATGCAATTCCCTTTGTCTAGCGGTATTGTACTTGCCCGAGATTCGATCGTCGGTATGCTGATACCTTGTTCAATCTCGTTACCGGCAAGTCTCTTTACTCGTTCCATAACACATCATCCCGTGATCAACCCCTTGGTCACATTGTGCACATTATGATGATGTCCTACCGAGTGGGCCCAGAGATACCTCTCCGTTAACGGGAGTGACAAATCCCAGTCTCGATTCATGCCAACCCAACAGGCACTTTCGGAGATACCCATACTGCACCTTTATAGCCACCCAGTTATGTTGTGATGTTTGGTACACCCAAAGCATTCCTACGGTATCCGGGAGTTGCACAATCTCATGGCCTAAGGAAATGATACTTAACATTAGAAAAGCTTTAGCATACGAACTACACGATCTTTGTGCTAGGCTTAGGATTGGGTCTTGTCCATCACATCATTCTCCTAATGATGTGATCCCGTTATCAACGACATCCAATGTCCATGGTCGTGAAACCGTAACCATCTATTGATCAACGAGCTAGTCAACTAGAGGCTTACTAGGGACATGGTGTTGTCTATGTACCCACACATGTATCTGAGTTTCCTATCAATACAATTATAGCATGGATAATAAACGATTATCATGAACGAGGAAATATAATAATAATAACTAATTTATTATTGCCTCTAGGGCATATTTCCAACATCCCTACCTAGTGGACAACCCGGAGACCCCCCCCCCCCCTTACTTGTTCTCGACGCCAAAACCTCTTATATATACTGAAACATCCAGAACATAACCTAGATCAGGAGTTCTGCCGCCGCAAGCCTCTGTAGGCACCAAAAACCAATCGGGACCCTGTTCCGGCACCCTGCTGGAGGGGGGATACCTCACCGGTGGCCATCTTCATCATCCCAGCGCTCTCCATGACGAGGAGGGGGTAGTTCACCCTCAGGGCTGAGGGTATGTCCCAGTAGCTATGTGTTTGATCTCTCTCTCTCTCGTGTTCTTGAGGTGGTACGATCTTGATGTATCGCGAGCTTTGCTATTATAGTTGGATCTTATGATGTTTCTCCCCCTCTACTCTCTTGTAATGGATTGAGTTTTCCTTTTGAAGTTATCTTATCGGATTGAGTCTTTAAGAATTTGAGAACACTTGATGTATGTCTTGCATGTGCTTATCTGTGGTGACAATGGGATATCACGTGATCTACTTGATGTATGTTTTGGTGATCAACTTGCGGGTTCCGTGACCTCGTGAACTTATGCATAGGGGTTGGCACACGTTTTCGTCTAGACTCTTCGGTAGAAACTTTGGGGCACTCTTTGAAGTTCTTTGTCTTGGTTGAATAGATGAATCTGAGATTGTGTGATGCATATCATATAATCATACCCACGAATACTTGAGGTGACATTAGGGTTTTGGTTGATTTGTTTCTTAAGGTGTAATTCTAGTACGAACTCTATGATAGATCGAACGGAAAGAATAGTGATGTCTACTACGCAACCTTCTTCTTGTAGACGTTGTTGCGCCTCCAAGTGCAAAGGTTTGTAGGACAGTAGCAAATTTCCCTCAAGTGGATGACCTAAGGTTTATCAATCTGTGGGAGGTGTAGGATGAAGATGGTCTCTCTCAAGCAACCCTGCAACCAAATAACAAAGAGTCTCTTGTGTCCCCAACACCCCCATTACAATGGTAAATTGTATAGGTGGACTAGTTCGGCGAAGAGATGGTGATACAAGTGCAATATGGACGGTAGATATAGGTTTTTGTAATCTGAAAATATAAAAACAGCAAGGTAACTAATGATAAAAGTGAGCGTAAACGGTATTGCAATGATAGGAAACAAGGCCTAGGGTTCATACTTTCACTAGTGCAAGTTCTCTCAACAATAATAACATAATTGGATCATATAACTATCCCTCAACATGCAACAAAGAGTCACTCCAAAGTAACTAATAGCGGAGAACAAACGAAGAGATTATGGTAGGGTACGAAACCACCTCAAAGTTATTCTTTCTGATCGATCTATTCAAGAGTCCGTAGTAAAACAACACGTAGCTACTCTTTCCGCTCGATCTATCATAGAGTTTGTACTAGAATAACACCTTAAGACACAAATCAACCAAAACCCTAGTGTCACCTAGATACTTCAATGTCACCTCACGTATCCGTGGGTATGATTATACGATATGCATCACACAATCTCAGATTCATTTATTCAACTAACACAAAGAACTTCAAAGAGTGCCCCAAAGTTTCTACCGAAGAGTCTAGACGAAAACGTGTGCCAACCTCTATGCATAAGTTCACGAGCGGAACCCGCAAGTTGATCACTGATACGTCTCCAACGTATCTATAATTTTTTTATTGCTCCATGCTATATTATCTACTGTTTTGGACATTAATGGGCTTTATTATCCACTTTTATATTATTTTTGGGACAAACCTATTAACCGGAGACCCAGCCCAGAATTGATGTTTTTTGCCTATTTCGGAGTTTCGAAGAAAAGGAATATCAAACGGAGTCCAAACGGAATGAAACCTTCGGGAACGTGATTTTCTCACCGAACATGATCCAGGAGACTTGGACCCTACGTCAAGGAAGCTTCCAGGAGGCCACGAGGTAGGGGCGCCCCCCCAGTGCGCCCTCCACCCTCGTGGGCCCCTGTTGCTCCACCGACGCATTCCTTCCTCCTATATATACCTCATTGCCCCCAAGCGATCGACACGGAGCCAAAACCTAATTCCACCGCCGCAACCTTACGTACTCCACGAGATCCCATCTTGGGGCCTGTTAGGAGCTCACGAGGGGGCATCCATCACGGAGGGCTTCTACATCAACACCATAGCCTCTCCGATGAAGTGTGAGTAGTTTACACGAGACCTTGGTCGATAGTTAGTAGCTAGATGGATTCTTCTCTCTTTTGGATCTCAATACAATGTTCTCCCCTCTCTCGTGGAGATCTATTCGATGTAATCTTCTTTTTGCGGTGTGTTTGTTGAGATCGATGAATTGCGGGTTTATGATCAAGATTATCTATGAACAATATTTGAATCTTCTCTGAATTCTTTTATGTATGATTGGTTATCTTTGCAAGTCTCTTCGAATTATCAGTTTGGTTTGGCCTACTAGATTGAAATTTCTTGCAATGGGAGAAGTGCTTAGCTTTGGGTTGAATCTTGCGGTGTCCTTTCCCGGATGAGGGGGCAGCAAGGAACGTATTGTATTGTTGCCATCGAGGATAACAAGATGGGGTTTTTATCATATTGCATGAATTTATCCCTCTACATCATGTCATCTTGCTTAAGGCGCTACTGCTTTCATGAACTTAACACTCTAGATGCATCTGGATAGCTATCGATGAGTGGAGTAATAGTAGTAGATGCGGTGTGAGTCGGTCTACTTGTCTCGTATGTGATGCCTATATACATGATCGTACCTAGATATTCTCATAACTATGCTCAATTACATCAATTGCTCAACAGTAATTCGTTCACCCACCGTAAAATACTTATGCTCTTGAGAGAAGCCACTAGTGAAATCTATGGCCCCCGGGTCTATCTTCATCATATTAATCTTCCAACTCTTAGTTATTTCCTTTGCTTTTATTTTACTTTGCATCTTTATCACAAAAATACCAAAAATATTATCCTATCATATCTATCAGATCTCACTCTCGCAAGTGACCGTAAGGGATTGACAACCCCTTATCGCGTTGGTTGCGAGGATTTATTTGTATTGTGCAGGTGCGAGGGACTTGCGCGTAGCCTTCTACTGGATTGATACCTTGGTTCTCAAAAACTGAGGGAAATACTTACGCTACTGTGTTGCATCACCATTTCATCTTCAAGGGAAAACCAACGCAGTGCTCAAGAGGTAGCAAGAAGGATTTCTGGCGCCGTTGCCGGGGAGTCTACGCAAAAGTCAACATACCAAGTACCCATCACAATCCCTTATCTCCCGCATTACATTATTTGCCATTTGCCTCTCGTTTTCCTCTCCCCCACTTCACCCTTGCCGTTTTATTCGCCCTCTCTTATCCGTTTGCCTCTTTTTCGCTTGCTTTTTGTTTTCTCGTGTGTTGGATTGCTTGTTTGTCACGATGACTCAAGATAATACCAAATTATGTGACTTTACCAATACCAACAATAATGATTTCCTTAGCACTCCGATTGCTCCTCTTACCAATACTGAATCTTACGAAATCAATGTTTCTTTGTTGAATCTTGTCATGAAAGATCAATTCGCCGGCCTTCCTAGTGAAGATGCCGCTACTCATCTAAATAACTTCGTTGATTTGCGTGATATGCAAAATAAGAAAGATGTGGACAATAATATTGTTAAATTGAAGCTATTTCCTTTTTCGCTTAGAGATCGTGCTAAAGCTTGGTTTTCGTCTTTGTCTAAAAATAGTATTGATTCTTGGAACAAGTGCAAAGATGATTTTATCTCTAAGTATTTTCCTCCCGCTAAGATCATCTCTCTTAGAAACGATATTATGAATTTTAAGAAACTTGATCATGAACATGTTGCACAAGCTTGGGAGAGGATGAATTTAATGATACGTAATTGCCCTACTCATGGTTTGAATTTGTGGATGCTTATACAAAACTTTTATGCCGGATTGAATTTTGCTTCTAGAAATCTTTTTAGATTACGCCATGGAGGCACTTTTATGGAAATCACTTTAGGAGAAGCTACTAAACTCCTAGATAATATTATGGTTAATTATTCTCAATGGCACACTGAAAGATCTACTAATAAAAAGTGCATGCGATAGAAGAAATTAATGTTTTGAGTTGAAAGATGGATGAACTTATGAAATTATTTGCTAGTAAGAGTGTTTCTTCCGATCCCAATTATATGCCTTTGTCTACTTTGATTGAGAATAATAATGAATCTATGGATGTGAATTTTGTTGGTAGGAATAATTTTGGTAACTACGCATATAGAGGAAACTTTAATCCTAGGCCTTATCCTAGTAATTCCTCTAAGAATTATGGTAATTCCTACAAAAAATCTTATGGAAATTTGAATAAGATTCCCTCTGAATTTGAGACTGGTGTTAAAGAGTTTATGAATTCACAAAAGAATTTCAATGCTTTGCTTGAAGAAAAATTGCTTAAAGTTGATGAATTGGCTAGGAACGTTGATAGAATTTCTCTTGATGTTGATTCTTTAAAACTTAGATCTATTCCTCCTAAGCATGATATCAATGAGTCTCTCAGAGCCATGAGAATTTCCATTGATGAGTGCAAAGAAAGAACCGCTAGGATGCATGCTAAAAAAGATTGCTTTATGAAAGCGTGTTCTTCAAATTTCTATGAAAATAAAGATGAAGATCTAAAAGTTATTGATGTGTCTCCTATTAAATCTTTGTTTTGCAATATGAATATTGATAATGATGAGACTGAATATGATCCACCTTTACCTAGAAGGCGTTCCAAAAATTCGGAGTTTTTAGATCTTGATGCTAAAATTGACAAAAGTGGGATTGAAGAAATCAAAACCCTAGATGTTAAACCCACTATTTTGGATTTCAAGGAATTTAATTATGAAAGTTGCTCTTTGATAGATTGTACTTCCTTATTGCAATCCGTGCTAAATTCTCCTCATGCTTATAGTCAAAATAAAGCATTTACCAAACATATCGTTGATGCCTTGATGCAATCTTATGAAGAAAAACTTGAGTTGGAAGTTTCTATCCCTAGAAAACTTTATGATGAGTGGGAACCTACTATTAAAATTAAAATTAAGGATCATGAGTTCTATGCTTTATGTGATTTGGGTGCTAGTGTTTCCACTATTCCCAAAACTTTGTGCGATTTGCTAGATTTCCGTGATTTTGATGATTGCTCTCTAAACTTGCACCTTGAGGATTCCACAATTAAGAAACCTATGGGAAGAATTAATGATGTTCTTATTGTTGCAAATAGGAACTATGTTCCCGTAGATTTTATCATTCTTGATATAGATTGCAATCCTTCATGTCCTATTATTCTTGGTAGACCGTTCCTTAGAACGATTGGTGCAATTATTAATATGAAGAAAGGGAATATTAGATTCCAATTTCCATTAAAGAAAGGCATGGAACAGTTCCCTGGGAAGAAAATAAAATTACCATATGAATCTATCATGAGAGCCACTTATGGATTGCCTACCAAAGATAGCAATACCTAGATCTATTCTTGCTTTTATGCCTAGCTAGGGGCGTTAAACGATAGCGCTTGTTGGGAGGCAACCCAATTTTATTTTTAGTTTTTTGCCTTTTGCTTCTATTTAGGAATAAATATTTGTTCTAGCCTCTGGTTAGATGTGTTTTTGTGTTTTAATTAGTGTTTGTGCCAAGTTAAACCTATAGGATCTTCTTGGATGATAGTTATTTGATCTTGCTGCAATTTCCAGAAACTTTCTGTTCATGAAAATAATTGTTAAAAATCACCAGAACGTGATAAAATAGTGATTCCAATTGCTGCTGATCAATAAACAAATTTTATAGGTCTTCCTATTTTGGCTGATTTGTTGTAGTTCTAAAAGTTTGCGTTAGTTACAGATTACTACAGACTGTTCTGTTTTTGACAGATTCTATTTTTCGTGTGTTGTTTGCTTATTTTGATGAATCTTGTGCTAGTAAAATAGTTTATAAACCATAGAAAAGTTGGAATACAGTAGGTTTAACACCAATATAAATAAATAATGAGTTCATTACAGTACCTTGAAGTGGTCTTTTGTTTCCTTTCGCTAACGGAGCTCACGAGATTTTCTGTTAAGTTTTGTGTTGTGAAGTTTTCAAGTTTTGGGTGAAAGATTTTGATGGATTATGGAACAAGGAGTGGCAAGAGCCTAATATTGGGGATTCCCATGGCACCCCCAAGATAATCTAAGGAAACCATAAAGCCAAAGCTTGGGGATGCCCCGGAAGGCATCCCCTCTTTCATCTACTTCCATCGGTAACTTTACTTGGAGCTATATTTTTATTCACCACATGATATGTGTTTTGCTTGGAGCGTCTTGTATGATTTGAGTCTTTGCTTTTTAGTTTACCACAATCATCCTTGCTGTACACACCTTTTGAGAGAGCCATACATGATTCGGAATTTGTTAGAATACTCTATGTGCTTCGCTTATATCTTTTGAGCTATATAGTTTTGATCTATTGCTTCACTTATATCTTTTAGAGCACGGTGGTGGATTTTTTTTATAGAAACTATTGATCTCTCATGCTTCACTTAGATTATTTTGAGAGTCTTAAATAGCATGGTAATTTTCTTAAATAATCCTAATATGCTAAGCATAAATGATTTGTAAAAATTCTTATGAGTGTGTTGAATACTAAGAAAAGTTTGATGCTTGATAATTGTTTTGAGATATGAAGATGGTGATATTAGAGTCATGCTAGTTGAGTAGTTGCGAATTTGAGAAATACTTGTGTTAAAGTTTGTGATTCCCGTAGCATGAACGTATGGTGTACCATTATGTGATGAAGTCGGAGCATGATTTATTTATTGATTGTCTTCCTTATGAGTGGCGGTCGGGGACGAGCGATGGTCTTTTCCTACCAATCTATCCCCCTAGGAGCATGCGCGTAATTCTTTGCTTTGATAACTTGTAGATTTTTGCAATAAGTATATGAGTTCTTTATGACTAATGTTAAGTCCATGGATTATACGCATCCTTCTTCCTTCCACCATTGCTAGCCTCTCTAATACCGCGCACTTTTCGCCGGTATCATACACCCACCATAAACCTTCCTCAAAACAGCCACCATATCTACCTATCATGGCATTTCCATAGCCATTCCGAGATATATTGCCATGCAACTTTCCACCGTTCCGTTTATTATGACACGCTCCATCATTGTCATATTGCTTTGCATGATCATGCAGTTGACATTGTATTTGTGGCAAAGCCACCGTTCATAATTCTTTCATACATGTCACTCTTGATTCATTGCATATCCCGGTAAACCGCCGGAGGCATTCATATAGAGTCATATTTTGTTCAAAGTATCGAGTTGTAATTGTTGAGTTGTAAGAAAATAAAAGTGTGATGATCATCATTTTTAGAGCATTGTCCCAAGTGAGGAAAAGGATGATGGAGACTATGATTACCCCACAAGTCGGGATGAGACTCCAGACGAAAATAATTAAAATAAAATAAAAAAAGAGGCCATAAAAAAAGAGAAAAGGCCCAAATAAAAAATGAGAGAAAAAGAGACAAGGGACAATGCTACTATCCTTTTACCACACTTGTGCTTCAAAGTAGCACCATGATCTTCATGATAGAGAGTCTCTCATTTTGTCACTTACATATACTAGTGGGAAATTTTCATTATAGAACTTGGCTTGTATATTCCAATGATGGGCTTCCTCAAAATGCCCTAGGTCTTCGTGAGCAAGCGAGTTGGATGCACACCCACTTAGTTTCCTTTGTTGAGCTTTCATATACTTATAGCTCTAGTGCATCCGTTGCATGGCAATCCCTACTCACTCACATTGATATCTATTGATGGGCATCTCCATAGCTCGTTGATACGCCTAGTTGATGTGAGACTATCTTCTCCTTTTTGTCTTCTCCACAACCACCATTCTATTCCACATATAGTGCTATGTCCATGGCTCACGCTCATGTATTGCGTGAAGATTGAAAAAGTTTTGAAAATGTCAAAAGTATGAAACAATTGCTTGGCTTGTCATCGGGGTTGTGCATGATTTAAATACTTTGTGTGGTGAAGATAGAGCGTAGCCAGACTATATGATTTTGTAGGGATGAACTTTCTTTGGCCATGTTATTTTGAGAAGACATAATTGCTTAGTTAGTATGCTTGAAGTATTATCATTTTTATGTCAATATGAACTTTTGTCTTGAATCTTTCAGATCTGAATATTCATACCACAATTAAGAAGAATTACATTGAAATTATGCCAAGTAGCACTCCGCATCAAAAATTATCTTTTTATCATTTACCTACTCGAGGACGAGCAGGAATTAAGCTTGGGGATGCTTGATACGTCTCCAACGTATCTATAATTTTTTATTACTCCATGCTATATTATCTACTGTTTTGGACATTAATGGGCTTTATTATCCACTTTTATATTATTTTTGGGACTAACCTATTAACCGGAGGCCCAGCCCAGAATTGTTGTTTTTTGCCTATTTCAGAGTTTTGAAGAAAAGGAATATCAAACGGAGTCCAAACGGAATGAAACCTTCAGGGACGTGATTTTCTCACCGAACATGATCCAGGAGACTTGGGCCCTACGTCAAGGTAGCTTCCAGGTCCACGAGGTTGGGGGGCGCGCCCTCCCCCCTAGGCGCGCCCTCCACCCTCATGGGCCCCCTGTTGCTCCACCGACGTACTCCTTCCTCCTATATATACCTACGTACCCCCAAACAATCAGATACGGAGCCAAAAACCTAATTCCACCGCCGCAACCTTCTCGTACTCCACGAGATCCCATCTTGGGGCCTGTTCGAGCTCACGAGGGGGCATCCATCACGGAGGGCTTCTACATCAACACCATAGCCTCTCCGATGAAGTGTGAGTAGTTTACCTGAGACATTCGGGTCGATAGTTAGTAGCTAGATGGCTTCTTCTCTCTTTTTGGATCTCAATACAATGTTCTCCCCCCCTCTCTCTCGTGGAGATCTATTCGATGTAATCTTCTTTTTGCGGTGTGTTTGTTGAGATCGATGAAATGTGGGTTTATGATCAAGATTATCTATGAACAATATTTGAATCTTCTCTGAATTCTTTTATGTATGATTGGTTATCTTTGCAAGTCTCTTGAATTATCAGTTTGGTTTGGCCTACTAGATTGATCTTTCTTGCAATGGGAGAAGTGCTTAGCTTTGGGTTCAATCTTGCGGTGTCCTTTCCCATGTGATGAGGGGCAGCAAGGAACATATTGTATTGTTGCCATCGAGGATAACAAGATGGGGTTTTTATCATATTGCATGAATTTATCCCTCTACATCATGTCATCTTGCTTAAGGCGTTACTCTGTTTTCATGAACTTAACACTCTAGATGCATCCGGATAGCTGTCGATGAGTGGAGTAATAGTAGTAGATGCAGGTGAGTCGATCTACTTGTCTCAGACGTGATGCCTATATACATGATCATACCTAGATATTCTCATAACTATGCTCAATTACATCAATTGCTCAACAAAGAATTGCTCACCCACCGTAAAATACTTATGCTCTTGAGAGAAGCCACTAGTGAAATCTATGGCCCACGGGTCTATCTTCATCGTATTAATCTTCCAACTCTTAGTTATTTCCTTTGCTTTTATTTTACTAAATTCCAAAAATATTATCCTACCATATCTATCAGATCTCACTCTCATAAGTGACCGTGAAGGGGTTGACAACCCCTTATCGCGTTGGTTGCGAGGATTTATTTGTATTGTGCAGGTGCGAGGGACTTGCGCGTAGCCTCCTACTGGATTGATACCTCGGTTCTCAAAAACTGAGGGAAATACTTACGCTACTATGTTGCATCACCCTTTCCTCTTCATGGGAAAACCAACGCGGTGCTCAAGAGGTAGCAATCACCAAAACATACATCAAGTGGATCACGTGATATCCCATTGTCAGCACAGATAAGCACATCCAATACATACATCAAGTGTTCTCAAATCCTTAAAGACTCAATGCGATAAGATAACTTCAAAGGGAAAACTCAATTCATTACAAGAGAGTAGAGGAGGAGAAACATCATAGGATCCAACTACAATAGCAAAGCTCGCGATACATCAAGATCGTATCACCTGAAGAACACGAGAGAGAGAGAGAGAGAGAGAGAGATATCAAACACATAGCTACTAGTACATACCCTCAGCCCCAAGGGTGAACTACTCCCTCCTCGTCATTGAGAGCGCCATGATGATGAAGATGGCCACCGGTGAGGGATCCCCCCTCCCGCAGGGTGCCGGAACAGGGTCCCGATTGGTTTTTGGTGGCTACATAGGCTTGCGGCGGCGGAACTCCTGATCTATTGTGTTCCCCGATGTTTTTAGGGTATATGGATATATATATATAGGCGAAAGAAGTCGGTAAGGGGAGCCACGAGGGGCCCACGAGGGTGGGGGCGCACCCAGGGGGGCAGGCGCGCCTCCCTACCTCGTGGCCACCTTGAAGCTTCCCTGACTTCAACTCCAAGTCTCCTGGATCACGTTCGTTCCAAAAATCACGCTCCCGAAGGTTTCATTCTGTTTGGACTCCGTTTGATATTCCTTTTCTGTGAAACACTAAAACAAGGGAAAATGTAAACTGCACTGGCTCTGGGTTAATAGGTTAGTCCCAAAAATAATATAAAAGTGCATAGTAAATCCCATTAAACATCCAAGATGGATAATATAATAGCATGAATACTTCATAAATTATAGATATGTTGGAGACGTATCAAATAGCTTCGTGTTATTTTACTACGGACGCTTGAATAGATAGATCAGAAAGAATAACTTTGAGGTGGTTCCGTACCCTACCATAATCTCTTCGTTTGTTCTCCCCTATTGGTGACTTTGGAGTGACTCTTTGTTGCATGTTGAGGGATAGTTATATTATCCAATTATGTTATTATTGTTGAGAGAACTTGCACTAGTGAAAGTATGAACCCTAGGCCTTATTTCCTAGCATTGCAATACCGTTTACTCTCACTTTTATCATTAGTTACCTTGTTGTTTTCATATTTTCCGATTACAAAAACCTATATCTACCATCCATATTGCACTTGTATCACCATCTCTTCGCCGAACTAGTGCACCTATACAATTTACCATTGTATTGGGTGTGTTGGGGACACAAGAGACTCTTTGTTATTTGGTTGCAGGTTTGTTTGAGAGAGACCATCTTCATCCTACGCCTCCCATGGATTGATAAATCTTAGGTCATCCACTTGAGGGAAATTTGCTACTGTCCTACAAACCTCCGCACTTGGAGGCCCAACAACGTCTACAAGAAGAAGGTTGTGTAGTAGACATCAGTGGAGCGCGTGCGGTGGCGGCCGTAGTAGGGCCAACGGCGGGGCAAGGAGGGCACGGTGGGAGCAAAGGCAGCGAGGCTGCAGTGGAGAGACCGGGGCAGCAGTTGCTACGGCAGTACACGGCGCGCGACGCAGCCGAGTGCCTGTGAGGCGGGAATCTGATATGGTAGCAAGATGACAGATCCGGCAATGACAACAATGACAGCGATCGCAAAAGCGAAATCGAGCTGTAAAGGGTCGCTGAGTGCGCATGCGGGTGTTGGTAGCAGGGGAGCGGCGATTGGCGGGCGAGGGGCAGCGGGCTGACGGCAGTGGCGGGTGGGCGGCAGCAGTGTAGTGCAGCAGCAGGCAGCAGAACCAGGTAGTAGCTGAAGCGTAGCGCGACGGCAAACACGGACGCATGAGCGGGACGACGCGGGGCGGCAGTGGCCGCGGGCACGAGGAGCAGAGGGGAACGAGGCGCGGCCGACATCACAGCGGGGAGAGGGAAGTGGACTCGGGGGCTCACCATGAAGGCACAAGGAGGCCCGTCGAGATGTTAGGAGCTGCATTGGCGAGGGATTCGTCGAAGGAGCGCCGGCGACGGGGGAAGGAAGAAGCAGTCGATCCACGCGAAACGGAGGCGTTGAGGTCAACCCCGTGGTCGTAGACGACGTAGTGGAGGTAGACATGGCTCGTGGGCACAAGCTCAAGGCGCGGGGGTGACTGTGGGCGCATGGACGGCGAAGGCCATGGCGACGACGGCGTCGGCCTCGACTAGATCGAGAGCAAGGAGCGAGAAAGGGGCGAACGCGAGTGGGACGGGGAAAAGATCCTGGGGAGCTAACGAGGCAGAGGGGGCTCGGCCTTATCCATCGGGGCTGCGCCGGTGAGGGGGTCGGACGGGGACAGCTCGGGCGCATGCCTCGGTAGCACGCACAGTAGGAAGGAGGAGGCGACCGGTGGGGGGCCTAAAGGAGGGAGGTGGGCCGGCCTGGTCGGCCAGCTGGCCGTGGCCCAGTGGGCCATGGGGATGGGGTCTTTGTCTTTATTTTATTTTTGTTATTTATTTTCTGTTATCTCATTTCCTACTATTTTATACTAAATTGAGTTAACAAATGATTTTAGTTAAATATGCTATTTAACACAATAATATTAGATAAGGTTTTGAGTTAGCATCGATAGTTGCAAATTATTTTGAAAAGCATTCATAATTATTTTAAATTGAAAAGCCCCATATAACTGCTGCTGGAGTAGTTTTAAAATGTTTAGGGGCATTTTAATATTTTGAAAAAGGTTAATTCTTACCTAAAATTAGTTAGTAAATATTTGCAACCCACCGAACATTTTGTTTGCATGTTTGAGAAATTTGAATTTTTCACTTTAATTTGAATTGGAATTGGAACCAGATTCGAATCAACGAGAGTCTAACAACAGTAATCATGGTGACCTGGCAACATTAGCCGAGGATTACTGTAGCTTAATTATCCGGGCGTTACACAATCATAGTCCTTTCGATAAGTAAGAGTGTCGAACCCAACGAGGAGCAGAAGGAAATGACAAGTGGTTTTTAGGAAGGTATTTTCTACAAACACAGAAATGTCGGTAACAGGTAGTTTGATAGCAAGATAGTTTGTAACGAGCAAGTAACGGTAACGGTAAATGAAGTGCAGCAAGGTGGCCCAATCCTTTTGTGGCAAAGGACAGGCCAAAACAGTCTCTTATAATAAGCAAAGCATTCTCGAGGGTACACGGGAATTTCACCATGCTACTTTCATCATGTTGGTTTAATCCGCGTTCGCTACTTTGATAATTTGATATGTGGGTGGACTGGTGCTTAGGTGTTGTTCTTAATTAAGATAAAATCTAACCATAGCATTAAACTTTTGGATCCAAATCGTTCTCTTACGAAGTAGCATATAAACTAGGGTTTAAGCTTCTGTCACTCTAGCAACCCATCATCTAATAACTACTCCACAATGTTGTCCCTTAGGGCCAAATATGGTGAAGTGCTATGTAGTCGATGTTCACATGACACCACTAAGGGAATCACAACATACATATCATCAAAATATCGAACACATATCAAGTTCACATGATTACTTGCAACATGACTTCTCTTGTGACCTCAAGAACAAAAGTAACTACTCATAAATAATAATCATGCTCAAGATCAAAGGGGTATGAAATAGCATAATCAATTTGAACATATAATCTTCCACCAAATTAACCATATGGTAATCAACTACAAGATGTAATCAACACTACTAGTCAACCACAAGCACCAATCTATGTTTCCGGTACAAAGATTGAACACAAGAGATGAACTAGGGTTTGAGAGAAGATGGTGTTGTTGAAGATGTTGATGGAGATGGCCCTACCAAATATGGGAGAGTTGTTGGTGATGAAGATGACAATGATTTCCCCCTCCGAGAGGGAAGTTCCCCGGTGGAATCGCTCCGCCGGAAGGCAAAGTGCTCCTGCCCAAGTTCCGCCTCGAGAAGGCGGTGCTTCATCCCGAAATTCCTCTCCTTATTTCTTCTAGGTCAAAATGACTTATATACCAGAAGAGGGGCACCAGAGGTTGGCCGAGGAGGGCACAACCCACCAGGGTGCGCCTGGGCTCCCTGGTGGGCCCCCTATGTTATTTATTTTCTCCAGTATTCTTCATATATTGCAAAACAATTCTCCATAAATTTTCAGCTCATTTGGAGATGTGCAGAATAGGTAACTCTGGCGTAGCTTTTTCAAGTCCAGAATTCTAGCTACCAATATTCTCCCTCTTTGTGTAAACCTTGCATATTATGAGAGAAAGGGCATTAGAATTACTTCCAAAAGCATTATTATGCATAAAACATTATAAATAACCGTAGGAAATCATGATGCAAAATGGACGTATCAGAGGCGACAACGGAGCTCGGGGAGGTGGCAGTGGCAAAGAAGATGGCGCGCAACCAAGAGAGAGACAGCAACAGAGCTCGGGGAGGCGGCAGTGTTGGACGAGGAAGACATGCAAAGGCATGGGGGCGATCGTGGCCCGCGTGTGCAGCATTGAGGTGTCGGGGAGGCAGCGCGGGGCTCGACCGTCAGCCGCGACCTTGAGCTCGAGGAAGGAGGTGGTTCCGGCCCGAACAAGCAGCGAGAAAGGCCTGAATCAAGAGCAATAATGGTGACAATGGATGAGCAGGGGGTGGGATAGAGCTCGGGGCGACGGTGGCGGGTTTTATAGCCGGAGTGAAGCGAATCGGTCGGCGCCTCGGTTGCCATGCCATGAATGCGGGAGGGGCATATTCCCCATTTTAGTGTCTACTTCTCTCGAAATAGGCTTGTGCCCCACTATATTAATATAGCAAACACTCGATGCAGCCAACGATAGGTGCTAGGGCAGCATCAACACAATCACGCCCAAAAGAAAAGATAGAGAAAATACAAAAGAAACAAATGCCGACAACGGCAGATGAACAAAAACGTAGAAGCCCCGCGACCACTGCGCCCACCGGATATCTCCCACAAAGCTCCTAGACTCCAAAGCGTCGATACCAAACAACACATCCAAGAAGGGACATGACGATGATGACGTTGTTGCCAAGGGTTTCCCCCGATACGTGGCGAGGAGAGAGGAAGGGTAGCACCCGACGCCCTTTAGGAAAGCTCGACGGAACCCTTAGGCGCCACTACGTCGGTGTCGTATAGGCCGACAGGGATTTCTCCCCATCCCAACCATCACACCGGGCGCTCCGGAGCACTCCACCATGCCGCCCGCCACCCTGCGCCAGCACGATCTTGAAGCCACCCACGCTGTCTCACCATGGCACTGAGAAATGGGGCCTGCACAATAAGAAGAAGGGCCAGCACTAGGGGCAGCAACACCGCCAACATGCGGGAGGGGACGACCACCACCGTCCGCAATGGTAATCGACCGAACACAACCGAGGGAGCACACCAGGCCCATGGGCCCACAGGCCCGCCCAGGCCTGAAATGCCCGTAAAGCTCCCGCCATTATGCTGCACAAGGTACGCCGCTGGCGTCGCCGCCCCCTTCCAAGATGCCCCTCCTCTTCACCTTGTAGAGAGTAGTGAGGCCACGCCGGAGGCTGCCCGCCCAGATCCAGATGGGGCCCTAAGGGCCCAGATCTGGGCCGGGCCCACCGACGGCCAGCCCCGCGCCACCAGGCCACCCCACGGACAAGAGGCGGCGCCACCATCGCTCTGGCCGACTGCCACCACCTCCAGGCCACCAACCGTCTCCTGCCGAACCGCACTGCAGCCGACCTCCTACCCCGAGAAGATCCCGCCGCCACCGACATCACCCGGGTTAAGTTCGGGGCGCCCGATGGCGACGGGGGAGGAGGAGTAGGGGGCGGAGGGAAGATGGTCGCGCGCCACCTCGGCCGCCTCCCGGGAGCCGACGCGAGGACATGGTCAGGAGAGGGGGACAATGCTCACTCTAGTGTATACTTCTAGAGCAAAAATAGGCTAGAGATACAAAGTGTGGGGGTTCAAAAGCTATTTTTCGAGGCACTAAACTTTTTAGGGGATATGCTAGATGGGGTTTAATTTTTTTATATGTCATAAAAATTTCTTCTAGGAATCTGGTAGAGGTGCCCTTATTCTATCTGGCCATGATGCTATTACTGTTCGTTAAAGAAGAGGGTTTTATATGTAAATCAAAAGAAAAGACGTTCCAGAGGACAAAAGCATCTCTGTTGCATACGTACCATAGATTTCTGCGAGCCATGAACTCGATTAGCGACGGTGTCAACTAATGAATTGGTCCAAAATAATGTAGTTCATTCTTTAGCACAGATGGGTAGATCATCTACTCGCACGGTCGTCTGGCTTCGCCATGGCCCAGACGAAATTGACACTCTTTTCCAAGAGGATTGTAATGAACCACCTTGATTGAAAAAAATGAACCACCTTGATTGAAATGAAATTAATATTTTAGACAACGCTAACGCCCACACGTGTGGTGGGAGAGAAACCCACCAACTCGCCCTATAACACACAAACTGCGCCATGTCGCCGCATGCATGTATGTGGGAATCTTTTTGGATTTTCAATTGTTTAAATGTTTTCTCTCTTAAATGAAAAATCCGATTGAAGATCCATTTTCACCATTAAATTCCTCACGACGAGATCTTCGCAAGTAGATCTCATATCAATATATTTCGATGACTTTTTTGGGTTAAAAGTTGCCATGTCTATTGCACATGAATTGCCATGGTGTTTACCCTGAAGTTGCCATGTCTATTGTATGATACTACTTTCATAATGCATACTCCCTCCATCATAAGCTGAGATTAGAGTATCATGTATATGAGATTAGAGTAGTATCATAAGTTAGCATCTTAGGTTGTCTTATTAATTGTCATGCATGACACAAAGTAACACAACATTTAATATGATACTGTATCATGATATGATACCACGTCCCATTTTTACTCATTTAATTATGTGCCACATTATCCAAAAAATCTAGTTAGCATGCATGATACCGCTTATAATACTCCTATTATAACCAGATGTGATGAGATACTTCACAATTAATTACATGGAAACCCGACTGCTGTGCCATGCAGTCAGCCATTGCACTCTCAGGCTGGCCATACTGGGGGTAACATAAGTGGTATCATGCACTTGGGACTCGCAAACATGCTTATGTGGCAAACAATTAAAGAAGAGAGAGAGGGCGTTATTGTAACATAGGTAGATATCGTATCATAATTAATGTTATGCTACTATGTGTCTTGCATGACAATAAATGAGACCATATATGATATTTAATCTATGATACTATGCACTATAGATGTAGTATCATGCACTAGTATCATATTCATGATACTAGTGTATGATACTCCCCACTATGACCAGCCCCATTGAATGGAGAGTGAATTAAGGTTCTACTAACGCTATTAGATTTGGCACTAAGAAAACACTACTCCATTTGTCAAAAAACAATGTTTAATTATGTACTTCATCTGCTCTTATTTACTTTGAATATTAGTTCTGTCTTAAGTGAAACTTTGTAGACTTTGGCTATGTTTAAAGGAAAACAAACTTATTAATGTCCATGACACCAATTCACCATTGAATATATTTTCACATTACGGTGGCGGTGAGTGTTGGTCGGGGTGAAAACCTGCTTTATCTTCGGAAGGACCGGCAGTGGCGTAACTCGTTCCCTTCGTAAAGGCGTCGTTGCGCTCTCATTGCCCGTCGTGTGGCTTCAGGGGAAACTCTGATCCTCGGATCAGGCGGTGTTGGCACTCCGGTGTCGTAACCTTCCCGAAGGCACCGTATTGGAGCCCATGGTTCGTCATATGCAGGTTCATATCTTCGCGGTGGCGTGTTCACTATTGGAGCCCCCAGTTGCTCTTGTAGTGCTAGGGGTCGTGTTGTTCGCTCAACACCTATGTATCCTGCCTTGGGTGTGTGTTGAGGTGGAGTGCATTTGTACCGGTTGTTGTTGATCATTGCTTTATATATAACGCTGGGCGAAAGCCTTTTTCGGTAATATATTTTCACATCATACGTATTGCTCCCTCCATTCCCAAAAGAGAAAAATTCACTATAGGTCCTATTACTTGCGCTGGCGCCAATTTTAGTCCCTGTGGTTACAAATGACCGAAATACAGTCACCAAACTTGCTCTAGGGGGTCATGTGCGGTCCATTATACGGTTTTGTGTACATATGTGCCGAGCTGGCTCTAGTCAACCGATGCCAAGCATGCATTGACTGCCACATGTGCCCAGCCCGCTCGAATACGCATGCACGCAGGTTTTTTTTTGCAAAACTGCTAGTTATTAAAAGATCCCCCATCTGGTCGGATCGAGCCACCTGGTCGGATCGAGCCCACCCGCTCCGACCGAGCCCACCCGCTGTCGAACCGAGCCACTCTCCTGCTTCTCCCTTCTCCACTGGTTCGTCATCGCTGCCGAGGTGGTTCGTCGTCTCTGCCGTGGGCGAGCGTGGCGACGGCACCATGAGCTCGTCGTCGGACGCTGCGCCACCGCCGTCCGCGCCATTCGGGAGGGGCCTACGCGACGTTCCTCTCGCACCGTCGCGTCGTGACGACCATGCCTCGCCACCCCTCTATGGTACGTCACCGCCGCCGGCAGGTTCTGTGCTCGATCTGTTCATGAAAGCTCCGGGGAAGAGCTTGCGTGCGAGTCAATTGTACACATGTGCTAGGGTTTGGGCTATTTCTCTCCCTTTTTGCCACAGATGGTGTAGGGTTTAGGGTTTTAGCAGCGGACGTTTAGCAGGGCCACATATCAAATCTAGAGTTACTTATGTGCAGCGGACGTTTAGATGGTCTAGGGTTTGCATAGGAAAATTAGGGCTTGATTTTGGAGCATGTTAGGGGGAGGCCATGCTTGCTTCTCCCCTGTTTCTTTGCTTTATATGGCCTGGTTGTTGATCATGATATGAGATGATTGTTTTGCGCATGAGATGATCGTTTTGCCCATGAAAGGTCATATATTTGGTCAGTGGAGGCCATGAATCCGTGCTTTCTTTCTGCAACATGTATCAAATTTGCTCTGTAAGATAACTGAATTTATATGTGTTAACCTGTCTGAATATTGAAATGTCTAAACTTGGTTTAGTACAATAACTGAACATTGACACTGAGTGAGGGAGTCCTGGACTAGGGGGTGTCCGGATAGCCGAACTATCATCTTTGGCCGGACTCCTAGACTATGAAGATACAAGATTGAAGACTTCGTCCCGTGTCCGGATAGGACTTTCCTTGGCGTGGAAGGCAAGCTTGGCGACACGGATATGTAGATTTCCTACCATTGTAACCGACTGTGTAACCCTAACCCTATTCGGTGTCTATATAAATCGAAGGGTTTTAGTCCAGAGACGAACAACAATCATATCATAGGCTAGCTTCTAGGGTTTAACCTCTCTGATCTCATGGTAGATCTACTCTTGTACTACCCATATCATCAATATTAATCAAGCAGGAGTAGGGTATTACCTCCATCGAGAGGGCCCGAACCTGGGTAAAAACATTGTGTCTCCTGTTACCATCCGCCTAGACGCATAGTCCGGGACCCCCTACCAGAGATCCGCCAGTTTTGACACCGACATTGGTGCTTTCATTGAGAGTTCCTCTGTGTCGTCGCTGTCAGGAAGGATGCCTCATCCCGTCTTTAAAGACGATACTATCGCCAAAGGAGCCTTGGCCACTGGTCAGACTCTTCGGTTAGGTGGTTTTCTTATGACGCCTTGATTCGCTAGCGCGACGATGACTTCTCGAGTCATCGAAACCAATCTTCACGTTAACTCCGGAACTTGCCGAGCAGTTAGATCCCATCGAGCTCTCCTCTGTAGAACGAGCTCTTGGATCGCATCGCCGCCACAGGAGTCGCCATAGGACTACGACCAGATCGGGCCTAAAACCGATCTCGAGAGAGATCAACTCTCCCGTGCTACCCATCATGTTGCTGTGGCGGAGGAGCAATACGGCGATTCTTCTTCTATCTTAAGGACTAGCTACGTCCCGATTCCCGATCCCTCCATGCCGGATTCCCGCAGAGGGACGGATGTCGATCAAGCCACGAACTTAAAGTCAGCGGCGGGTTAGATTCATTGGATAGCATTCAAAATCCAAACTTCCAAGTTCGAAACTTCTCGGCCCTCGAGTCTTAAATTGGACGGGGTTCCAGATCTAGTTCCACCCGCCCACCCAAACATTAGCGATCTATCCCGAATTCGGCAAGAGCCCGCTGAAACAGTACATCATTACTGGGCCAGATTCCTCCTGGTTATGGACAGGATAAAGGACTGCCGAGAGGAGGACGCAATCTCACTTTTCTACAATAATTGCATGGACAAGGGAATCCTAAACGCCATAAGTCATCGCGAAATTACACGCTTTCTTGACTTGGTGACCATAGTACAAAAATCTTGTGCGATGGAGAGTGCTTGGAAAACCGAAATTAAATTTTGGGATAATCCGCCCCGAATACAGCCCTAGTCCGAAATAAAAGGGTGCATCATCACCAAGCACCTGGGTTAAACATCAAAAACAAAAACCCCTAAAGGGTACGGAACCGTCTTGGAGGGTTGGCTAAACGGACCTGCCAATTCATAGCGCAGGGCGCCACTCCAACTCATAGCCTTGAGCATGTTGGATACTACGGCGGTGGCCAAAAGTGGCAAAGAGCTTCTAGCCTCGTAATCCCAGCCCAAAGAACACCAAAGACGGTATTAACAGTCTTCGAGACTTTCGCATCAAATAACATGCGGAAACAAACACTCCGCAACCTTGCCGAAGTCTACCAAGTAGCAACAATAAATCCATGGAGTGACACGGCTATTACCTTTAATGTCAGTGAGGAACCCAAGTTCCGAACAGCCCGAGCACCAGCCGCATTGGTCCTCAGTCCAATAGTGGACGGCTTTCACCTCACTAAGGTACTCATGGATGGCGGCAGCGGACTAAACCTCATCTACGAGGAAACCCTCCGAAAAATGGAAATAGACTGGAACCGCATTGAGCGGCAAAGCACAACCTTTAGAGGAATAATCCCTAGCCGGAAGCATGCTGCACAGGGAAAAATCACATGGACGTAGTGTTCGCTCGCCGGACAATTACAGTCCGAGGAGGTCACATTTCAAGTGGCCCGTTCAGCAATGGATATCACGCTTTATTAGGGCGAGAGGCATTCACAATTTTTCAAGCTATACCCCATTATGGGTACATGAAGCTTAAAATGCCCGGACCTAACGGAATCATCACTCTCGCTAGTGATCCGAACATAGCACTCCGCACCGAAAACAAGACAGCCGACTAGCCCTCGAGGCACTATTGAAGCCCTAGCAGCCGAGGAACTCATCGCGATGCGCTCCACGGTGAACAGGGACGATGTGATACTTGATAAAAGATCCAAGTCCACCTCTTTTAAACCAGCGGATGAAATAGTCAAATTCCAAGTCCACCCAACGGACCTCGCAAAGACGGCCTCCATTGGGGCACAATTAAACCACGATGTAGACGCCAGACCACGAGAATTTCTACGAGAAAATCGGGACATTTTTGCTCGCACCCTTCGGACATGCCAGAATCCCACGCCGGCTGGCCGAGCACAGCCTAAATACCCTAAAAGGATTCAAGCTACCAAACAGGCTCTTGGCGCTTTTCCGAACCCAAGAGATGTGCCATGGGAGAGGAGCTTGCCAAACTTCTGGAAGCCGGATTCATCAGAGATATAAAACATCCAGACTAGCTAGCAAATCTGGTGATGGTACCAAAGAAGGATAAATCCTGGCACCTATGTGTTGATTTCAAAGACCTTAATAAGGCTTGCCCAAAGGATCCCTTCCCCCTCCCTCGAATTGATCAAATTATCGACGCCACAGCAGGACACGACTCATTGTGCTTCCTCGACGCGTACTCCGGCTACCACCAAATCAAGATGGCGGAGCCAGACCAAGCCGCAACGGCATTCATCACTCCATACGGCCCATTCTGCTTCAACACAATACCCTTCGGCTCAAAACGCCCGGCGCAACATATCAGCGAATGATTCAGACATGTCTGGCAAACCAGATCGGCAAAACAGTGGAAGCATATGTACATGACGTGGTCGTCAAATCCAAGCATGTCGAAACTCTAGTACACGACTTGAGGCTCACATTCGACAATCTCCGAAAATATGACATTAAGCTCAATCCGGAAAATGCGTCTTGGCGTTCGGTAGGAAAGCTCCTGGGCTTCATTGTGTCCGATAGAGGAATTGAAGCAAACCCGGCCAAGATCCGAGCTCTGTCACAATTGGATATTCCAAAAGACCTCAAACAAATACAAAAATTGATGTGTAGCGGCTCTAAGCCGCTTTATTTCCCGTTTGGGAGAAAAGGCGTTACCCCTTTACCGCCTCCTCCGGCGCACCGAACACTTCGAGTGGACGGATGCCGCCACGGCCGGACTTGAAGAAATAAAAGCCATATTGGCAACAAATCCGGTCCTGGCCGCGCCCAACATGGGCGAACCAATGCTATTATATATCGCCGCAACACATCAAGTTGTCAGCGCGGTGCTCGTCGTCGAACGAGAAGCGGACGGACACCGGTTCCCTCTTCAAAAACCGGTTTACTATGTGTCCACCGTCCTAACTCCATGCAAGTCCCGGTACCCACATTATCAAAAGATAGCATACGCGGTGTTCATGGCATCCCGGAAGCTGCGACACTACTTTCAAGAGTGTTCGATAACGGTAGCCTCTGAAGTACCTCTTAACGACATTATAAACAACCGCGACGCGACGGGCCGGATTGCTAAATGGGCCATAGAGCTCCTTCCATTCGACATAACCTATAAGCCACGCATTTAGCTATTAAGTCGCAGGTTTTGGCCGACTTCGTGGCTGAATGGACCAAGCCGAACTCCCTAAAGAGTACGGCGCATACTCCAATTGGATCATGCACTTTGACGGCTCCAAAATGTTGGCGGCACTGGGGCTGAGTCGCCCCGACGTCCCCAACCGGGACACGGTCCAATACGCCCTTCGAGATAATGTATACGGACTCCAACAACGCGGCCGAATCTGAGGCCCTTCGCGCTGCCTCCGGATGGCAGTCTCCATGGCATTAAACGCCTAGAGGTGCACGGGATTCAACCTTGCGATATCTCAAATAAACGGAGACTTTGATGCCAAAGATCTGAAAATGGCAGCGCATCGCAATGCGGTCCTAAAAATGTCAAAGACGGTTCAAGGGCTCGAATTTCATCATATAGCCCGGATAACAACCAGCGGCGGACGTATTGGCACGCATCGGCGCAAAACGCGATGCCGTCCCACCCAACATCTTCCTGGAACGGTTGTTCAAGCCATCCATACTATGGGAAGGGGAGTCCGGAAATAACAATCCGGACCCAACCGTACTGCCTGACACCGAACACTCTGACACAATCGGAGGCTCTACCACCGAGATAACACCCTCCGCCCATGAAATAATGGCGGTTATTGCCCCGTGGACGGAACCATTCCTAGCCTACCTAACTAGGCAGGAACTCCCCGAAGACCAAAATGAGGCTCGCTGCATAGTACGGCGATCCAAAGCCTATAAAGTTCATGAGGGAGAGCTCTATAAGAAAAGCACAACAGGAGTCCTTCAAAGGTGTATCTCCGAAGAGGAAGGGCGAAACCTCCTGGCTGAAATTCATGCCGGACTGGTGGGCACCACGCCGCAGCCCGTGCCCTTGTAGGCAAGGCCTTCCATACAGGATTTTATTGGCCGACAGCCCGGCAGATGCGCAGGATTTAGTCCAACGATCGTCGGTTGCCAGCTTTTGCTAACCAAAGCCACATGCCACCCACCGCCCTCAAAACTATACCCATCACCTGGTCGTCATAGTCTGGGGCTTGACATGGTTGGACCCCTTAAGGGAGGAACCCACAAGCAAAAATACCTATTGGTCATGGTGGATAAATTCACCAAATGGATAGAGGCCAAGTCATTAAAACGGCCGAATCCGGGCCGGTGATAGACTTCATATCGGGGTAGTGCACCGTTACGGTGTCCCCACAGTATCATCATCGATAACGGCACCAACTTCACGGCCGATGAGGTCAAATTATGGTGCAAAAACATGGGCATCAAGCTCGATTATGCCTCGGTCTATCACCCTCAAACCAACGGTCAAGTCGAGCGAGCAAACGGTCTAATCATGAGCGGCATTAAATCCAGACTAGTGCGGTCCCTCAAGGAATCTAACACGCACTGGGTTGAGGAGCTCGACTCCGTACTCTGGGGGCTGCAGACCACGCCGAATCGTACTACCGGATTCACACCATTTTTTATGGTGTACAGCGCAGAGGCAGTCTTGCCCTGCGATAAAATGCATGACTCACCTCGCGTGCGCATGTACGAAGAAAGAGAAGCCGAGCTCGATCGGCAGGACAGTTTGGACGCATTGGAGGAGGAGCGCGACGTGGCAAAAGCTCGTTCCGCATTTTATCAACAGCAGGCTCGAAGATATCAAAGCAGGGAAGTACGGGCCAAAGCTTACAACGCGTTGGCGAACTAGTTCTACGCTGTCCGGACAAGAAAAGGACAAACTCAAGCCCAAATGGGAAGGTCCTTCATCATCGACCAGGTCATGACCGGCGGAGCATATACCGCTCTGAAACGATCGGAAAACCGACTCGAGCCGAACCATGGAACGCAGCCCGTCTCACGAAGATTCTACGCCTAAGTTACTGGACTCGAGTTCGCCTCCTTCCTCCGCCCACATTTTCTATTTTGCTGTCTTTTATTTCTCTCCTTCCTCCTCCTTCTTCTTGAAGCCTTTAGAGGCTCGTTTGCACTTTGTTCGCACATACTTGACGCGCTGTCCGCGCTCATTATACCTGGGGGATTCTTTAACAGAAGCTTATTTATACAGGCTTCATGCCCAACACATGTGTCAAACTTCCGCATGTACCTTTTACTCGTCATTATATGCATCGATATGACTTAAGTTTTGGACAAGCTGGGTTGCCTGGCTCCTGTGCTTACCCCTACGTTCCTGATTGTTCGGCTAGGTGGTAAAGGAGCACCTCTGCGATTATTATCACGGGTCAGCCGGATGTGTACCTCAGACTGGGTGAAGCCGAAAGCTAGCGTTCTTAAGGAAATATTCGGTCGGTGAACTGAAAGATGATTTTTAACTATTTATCCATCTGCCCCCAGATGATTTTCTGCTTTCTTAGTAGTTTGGACATGCACTTTAGGGCATGCCTCCCAGGGAAAGGAACCCTTAACGGAACTATTCTCCCTGGAAGATGTTTCTTACTATCCATGTAATATAACATAACTAGTTGGGCACTTGTCCGACATACAGCAATAATGACCCCTACGCCTTTGTCTCCATGCATGCCCTGGTTCTTACATAACCGTGAGGGTATTCGGACACACCTGGACTATTGGGTCCCGAGGTCGGCTTAAAAGGTCCGCTATGACAAACGATCTACAATCCGGCTAGAAGACATTTTCCATGTCATATTCAATTACATAGTCAACTCGACTAATTGTATTCCTCCTCAATGCCATCTAAGAGGCTATCTAATTTACAATCTTGCTGGGAATACTTGGCGGCCAATTCTACTTGGCCGTACACTAAGCTTACAGGGATCTCCTTCCCATCAGGCCCCACAGTTCCGACCTCCGCCCTGTGGTTTGGGTCAGCCAACCGTGTACCGCTGCGTCTTTACCATGGCCCAGGCCTCCCTGGCGCCTTGACGGCAGGCCGATATCTTCCATAGTCGGGAGCGCCGCCGTGCTCCTTGAAGCCGCTCTGCCAGCTCCCCAATGCCTTCGGGCAGGGAGATAGATGGCCACAAGGTCTGGGCGACGCCTTTCATCACCTGCCGAACTTGTTCGTGCAGCTGACGCAGTTCGGGAAGAAGATCACCTGAAGAACTGGGCATCTCCTCCTCAGGACGACCTGTGAGCAAACCTACATACATGTTTATGTTAGTCGCCTTCCTCGCCGAACTCTTTCAAAGTTCGTTTAAGCACTTACTGAAAATGCCGCGACGAAGCCGCCGATTCTCCTTTATGGAGTCAGACAACTGGGCACGAACATCCTTTAGTTCCTCACCCAGTTGGGTGTTGGCATCTTGGAGGTTATTTTTCTCCTGCCTCACCCTCGTAAGCACGCTCGCTGGCCTTTAGCTGGCGCAGGAGCTGTTGCTTGTCTGGATCCATCCCGGCGCTATCTGCAATGTTAATATCTGATTTATGCACACGCCGCACTTTGCGAAACTACTTCTACTTTGAAGGGCATATATTACGGAGGGAGTCTTCATGGCTTCCCGGTCGCGGCTTGATGGCCTCAAGTTGGGCCTTGCACTCTTCAAGCTCCCCGGGACAAACGGGCATTCTTTTCGGTAAGAACTCAGATTCCAAATGATCCTTAAATTAGTTATCCTAACTATTTTAAGTCTCGGGGCTCTTGGCATATATAATCTGTCAAAATTCCTTACCCGTATGTCTTTCACATACTGCCCGTGGCTCTGGCTAGGCCATCTTGAGCGGCACGGAGGTGCGCTTCTCCCGAACTAAAGGCGCCCAACGCCTCTTGGGAGAAATATCGTCACCTGTGAGAATAGTCTGGCGGCGCCTATGATTCATGGCGCTCTCCACCTCCGACTTGGTGGCGGACAGTCTGTCGGCATCCTCCGTTGGAGGAGCATCCGACGCACGCCTCGTGTTTGTACCACCTTCCGGACTCGGCTATTGAGCCTAGTTGGCGGAGGTCCGATTGGCAACTTCTCCGGACTCAGTCCGTGGCGCTCTTTTCCTCAAAAACCACGGCGTCGGTGTGCCTCCCAGAACCTCTCCTTAAAACACGATGGCACATCATACCGCTATGGCGACATCTCGAGTCGACCGCACTTCTTTTCCGCTTTCTTTGGGCCGAAGCTGCCTTGTTGGACGGCCGCGGCAGCTGGGCTTCCGCTCAAGGCACCCCTGCGAAACACCATCAAATACGTGGTGATTAGAAGTAAAGCTCGGGTGGGTCATGGCATCCGGACTTCTGTCACGGTTAACTGGGAGGCCGGAAATAATCTGGGTTAGTCGGCAGTAATGGCAACCAAAGCATTGTCGATGCTAAGTTGGTGGAACACCCGTCGATCAGCTCCACCTTTATATCCGGGTCCTCTTAGGAGGTCGGATCGAGGACCGCTCCGGATCCTCGGATTGTGGGGGCGGGCTGTGTATCTTCTCCACGGCCCGCGCGGTTCCTGCAGAGAAACCATGAAATGAGATATTTAACCACGGAACATGGATCGACAGGCCGCAAAGATGTTTGCTTACCCAACTTCGAGGATTATTCAAGAAAACCCGTTCGATGGACTGACGCGGAGAAAATCCTCCTCCTCCCCTTTGTACATGGCGTACAAGGTCTTCACCAGTTCGGTGACCGATCCCGGCCCTTTGCGGCCATGGCGGGTGGCATCGTCCTCCCCGTTGAAGTCCCACATAGGGTGGCCCCTATATTGGAGCGGCTGCACTCCCCTCACATAATGCAGATTGCCATGACTCCAATCATGGTCAATCCGGCATGAGCCAGTAATCTTATTCGGCTCATCAAGTAAAGGACGTTCCGGTCATTTTCCCTCCGGGGGCTCCGTGGGCGCCAGCTTAGGCGCTTCTTGAAGGAGCGTTGCTAAACTCCGGAAGGCCGATCCGAACAGGATCCGCAGCGGACGTCCTCCATGTAAAACCATTAGGAGGCGGTCTTGGACGCCTTCTTCGGGTTCCGGATAGATATCCGTCCCGGCGATGCGCCATAGTTCGCTCCGCCCACTTGATATATTGACCCCTCATGAGAACAGGGTACAAGGCAGAATAATCTCTTCCACAGTATAAAATGAGCCTCGACGCCCAAGAACAGTTCACAAAGGGCCACGAAGCCCGAGATGTGCAAAATGGAGGCAGGCGTAAGGTGGTGCAACTGGAGGCCGTAGAACTCCAAGAGCCCCCAGAGAAACAGATGAATTGGAAATCCGAGTCCTCTTACTAAATAAGAGAAAAAGCATACCCGCTCTCCTTTAGAGGGATCGGGGACACTCTCCGCTTGCTTTTCGCCCTTGTAGGTGGCAAGTCCGGCTCGAACCGGAACCATGAAGGCCGGGGGAAGAAATCCCTTGGTTTGGAGTGTCACTAGCTCGCTATGCAGGACTGAGCATCTCTCCCAATTTCTGTGTTGAGGGCTGGGAGCGCGAGAGGAGGAGCCGTCGACTGTCCATGATGGAATGGATTTTTGTCGAAGGCGCCCGATGAAAGCTTCATGAAGGGGTTGGTGTGACTCAGATCTAGATCCTCGTCCCTTTTATAGGCGGCTCATTTGTGCAGCTAGGGGGATAAGTGTAAAAATACCCTGGCTTTTCGCATTCATTCAAACACGTGGAAGATGGCCATTATTGGGCGTGGAAGCCAAGGAGCGCAGCATTTATCAGAAGCCGGACACTATTCGACAAGTATATGGAATTTGGAGAAGAACCCGCCTCGCAATGCCGAAGAAAATCTACGCGCCGGACTCGTCGTCATTGAAGCCTGGTTCAGGGGCTACTGAGGGAGTCCTGGACTAGGGGGTGTTCGGATAGCCGAACTATCATCTTTGGCCGGACTCCTAGACTATGAAGATACAAGATTGAAGACTTAGTCCCGTGTCCGGATAGGACTTTCCTTGGCGTGGAAGGCAAGCTTGGCGATACGGATATGTAGATTTCCTACCATTGTAACCGACTGTGTAACCCTAACCCTATTCGGTGTCTATATAAACCGAAGGGTTTTAGTCCGTAGAGACGAACAACAATCATACCATAGGCTAGCTTCTAGGGTTTAGCCTCTACGATCTCGTGGTAGATCTACTCTTGTACTACCCATATCATCAATATTAATCAAGCAGAGTAGGGTATTACCTCCATCGAGAGGGCCCGAACCTGGGTAAAAACATCGTGTCCCTTGTCTCCTGTTACCATCCGCCTAGACTCACAGTTCGGGACCCCCTACCCGAGATCCGCCGGTTTTGACACCGACACTGAGCATTGCCACTTTGCTTGTTTTGGTCCAATTACATTACTTTACTGCTTGCTCAGTACCCTTGGTTAGGTCCTGCTTAATCAGTTAACTGAGCTACTGGTGGTTTGATACAGTAACTGAAATTTTGGAGTTAAATGAATATTTTCAGCTTGACTGAACCTTCATAAATGTCTTTGTTTATCTTTTCTGAACATTGCAACTTTGAATGTTTTGCAGGACCCCTAAGCAACCAGTTCTCTGTTGAGGTCATACATGGTGGCTATTTCCTTTGTGCAGGCAAGCATAGGGATTACCACAAAGGCCACTCCATTTGGTATGACTACTGTGACATAGATAACTGGACACCTACTGTTGTTGCTAGTCTGGTTGAGGAAATTGGGTATGAGTTTGAGGGCAGGATCAGGGCTTATTGGTGTGTTCCTGGATTAACAGTGTATAGGAATGAATTAAGAGAGATTAAGATAGGGGACAACACTATGACAGAAAACATGAAGGATTGTCTTCTGAATGGCAACCACTTCCAATAGATTTTCCTTGATCATGATGAGAGCATGAGATCATATATTTCTCTTGTTCAGGTTCACTCTGATGATGAGGATCTTCCAATTGTCAGGTTCAGTGGCATTAGGCCAAAGAAGGAGAAGGCACACCAGCAGCAAGAAGAGCAGACACAACAGCAGCAAGAGGAGCAGGTTGAGCTCACTCTAGTGGAATAGGAGCAGGCTGAGCTCCCTCAAGTGGAACAGGAGCTGCCCCATCATGATCAAGAGCATGAGCCTGATCAAGAACATGAGAAAGATGAAACAGAGTTAGAAAATTAGAAAGTGGATCAGAGTTAGAAGAAGATGATTTCATACCAAGTCCACCCCATCTAGGAACTACTTACCTTTCATCTCAGTTTGGGTTTAGGGCCAGGAAATCCTCTAGGTGTTTGAACATGGATGCAGCAGACACAGTTGGTTGTGCAGTAATGCAGGATTCAGATGAAGATTACATTCCACAAATTGTTGATTCAGACATTGATCTGCAAGATGATGATGACTTGTTTGACAAAAATGTTGATTGTGACAAAGGCAAAGGTAAAGCAGTCCAAGAAGAAGCTGATGATCCTACTGAAGATGTGGACATGTGCTTGCCTTTATCTGATGAAGATAAGGTTAAGCTGAATTTCAAAAGTTTCAGAGAAGAGGACCTGGCTAAACCAGAGTTCAAAGTGGGTCATACATTTGCTAGTGTTGAGTTACTGAGGTGGGCTATCAAGGAGTATAGCTATCATGAAAGGGTTGACATCAAGTGCCCTAGAAATGATAGGAAAAGTGTTAAAGGCATTTGTGAAGATGGGTGTCCATGGTCTTTGTATGCATCATTTAATGGGAGAATCAACTGCTTCATGATCAAGAAGTATAACCCAAATCATACATGCATAAAGAAATGGAGTGTCAAGTCATTCACTGCTCCCTTCATGGCAGGAAAGTATCTTGATTCATTCAGAGCAGATGAAAGCATGAACATGAAGAATTTTTCAAGGGTTGTTCATAAGGACTGGAACATGACAACAACAAGGAGCAAACTTAGAAGGGCCAGGAGACTAGTGAAGAAAGTCATTGAAGGAGATGAGTTAGAGCAGTATACAAGTATGTGGGATTATGCAGCAGAATTCAAAAGATCAAACCCAGGCAGCTCTTTCTATGTAGGTGTCAATGATGGAATATTTGGAAGTTGTTGTTTCTCTCTGGATGCCTGCAAAAGGGGTTTCATGCAAGCCTGTAGGCCTATCATTTTTTTGGATGGATGCCACCTGAAGACAAAGTATGGAGGTGTTATGTTGTGTGTTGTTGGCATGGATCCTAATGACTGCATTTACCCTCTAGCTTTTGCAGTTGTTGAGGTAGAGAACACTGACACGTGGAAATGGTTTCTATCAAACCTGAAGAGTAACTTTGGAATTCTGAACACAGAGCCATGGACTATAATGTCAGACAAGCAAAAGGGGTTGATCAAGGGAGTGAGGCAGCACTTTCCTGATGCAGAGCACGGACACTGTGTTAGGCATTTATGGCAGAATTTTCAGGAAACACACAAAGGAGATGTTCTTAAGAACCAGTTATGGAAGTGTGAAAGGAGCACAACACCAGAGTTGTGGGCTGCAAGCATGGAGGAAATGAAGGTCATCAGCCTAGAAGCATACAAATGGCTTGAGAAGCTACCACCCAACACTTGGGTTAGCGGCTTCCAAAGAGATTTGGTCAAGTGTGATATCCTTCTGAACAACAACTGTGAGGTTTTCAAAAAATATATTCTTGAGGCCAGGGAGATGCATCTCAGATAAATGATTGAGAAAATCAAAACCCAGCTCATGGTCAGATTCTACAACAAAAGAAAAGAGGCAGGGAACTATCCTGGTTCTGTATGCCCAAAAATAAGAAAAAGAATTGAAAGGAATATAGAGCTGGCAGCTGCATGCATGGTTTCAGTGTCACGACCGGTTTTTCGGGTAATAAATTCCAAAAAAATGGCCGTTGTGCCTACCAGCCCCAGGATTACTGTTAGCTGATGAGGCACCAACTTGATATAGAAATTCCAAGCAAAATACAAAATATGTAGTACAAGACCATTCTGGCCTGTGAGTACAACAAATGGTTTCTAGTGGTTGATGGCGGAAGCGGTTTGTGGATCATCAGCGTCTATGGGACTCCATTTCCCACAGGAACAGCTGAACAGGATAACTCCTATCTTCGCGAGGCTGCTATCACCATTGCTTAGGTTCCAGGGCTGTCATCACGGTCGCTCCTCTCCACGCAAGAAATCTGGCCAAGACAATAGCCAAGGACAAGCCAGTGAGTACTTTGAATGTACTCGCAAACATTATGAACACGGGTAAAATATAAATGATAATCACGTACTAAAATATTCTATGATCACATCGTCAGTCATAAAATAAAATCTCTGATGCATGCAAGCAGGTTATTTATATGTAACATTGATATACAATAATGGGATAGAAATATCATGCACCGATCGGGTGTTTGAAGCGACGCCTCGAAAGGATCATGATACGAAGCATGCCTCAGTCGGGCGTCTAAGCGACACCACATAAAGGGCTTATAAAAGGAAATAAATAACAAGCATGCCATAGTCGGGCGTCTGTGCGACACCACATAAAGGGCTTATAAAGTAAAAATAAATAAAAAGGATGCCACAGTCGGGCGTCTCAGCGGCACCACATAAAGGGCTTATAAAGTAAATAAATAACAAGCATGCCACAGTCGGGCATCTCAGCGACACCACGTAAAGGGCTTATGAATAATCACAGTGAGTATCCAGGAGGTAGAACCATCCCAGGGATACTCGATAATTCAAATAATATAACGGGTTAGTCCATAACAAAACAATAATCATGGTCCTCACAAGTCACAAGTCGGAATCCAAGTTCTGGTTTAACAGTTTCTCCTCCGAAGACCGACACTAAGACCAACCCTTGACCCATCCCAGACTGTAATCCTTAACCATGGACACGGCTATTTGAATAGGTTTAACCTCTGCAGAGGGTGTACTCTTTACCCACGAGTAACGGATTCCTTTAGTCCATCGGGACTAATTCCGTCTACGGCCTTTTTGTTGAAAACACACCTAACTTGCACACACCAGCTTAACTTACCGGAGTCAGGAATCACCCACGACGCCTGTCAAGCAAAACTCTAAGTGGGGAGGCTACAACCTCGCGTAGCATGGGATCAAATTTATATCAGCGGCGCTCTAAGGGGTGGCCTCCCTCTCGGTCTCAACCGAAACACCCATGCCCCGGACCAGGTGGCTTGCCTACCGGCTACAACCGATATCTTCCATCATGGCCTCTACATGCGGTGTGTGCTAGAAAGGGGTTGACGACTTCTTGAACCGTACCCTACTTGTTGTAGAGACAAGTGGTAGTCTGAAACAAGTATGGGGTTACTAGAACAAGACTCGATCTATGGTCGACTCAGGGAGGTTTAAGTATTCCTGCATGATTAGCATAACGAATAAATTTCATCCAATGCATGTAATCGCCACTCATCATACCCCTCATGCCATGCTTAGGACACACTCGTCTCGACGAGGAACTAGGGACAAGCTCGGGTCTACCCAAGACAGAGACTTTCCCGTTTTCCATCCGGTAGGCACGAAAGGCATACGAGGATGATCATTATCACAAGCATGTCCATTCCCAACAGCAAGGAAATTTCCAATAAGCATTCATGCAAATGATCATACCACCACATAAAATAACGAGCTCTAAGTACTGAGGTGGTGTCATAATCATGTCAAACAATGCATGCAAAAAATTATGCCAGAGTTCAGAATGCTTGCCTTCAAGGTGTGGAAAGGCAGGGTGCACTCCAAAACTTTTGAAAGCTTTCTCCTTTCTCCAAAAATCCTATTTAAAAATATTTGGATCAATATATCATTTTAAAAACAGTACCAAAAAGTTGTCTGAATTTTTTTGGAATAAATCTGAAAATAAACTAGACAAAATTTGAGGAACGTAGGAAAAAAGAATCAATTCATTTGGAGTTATATTTAAAAAGTTATGGACAGTCAAAGTTGTGGTCAAAATCTGTTTTTAAAAAAATAAAACAGAAAAAGGAAAAATGATTCGAACTGACCACGTCGAAGGCATATTCTGGAAATGCGCTTCCACTTACGCCTGCATGGACGGCGCGTGGGTCACTGACAGTGGGCCCGCCTGGCCCATTGGTCAGGTTTGACTAGTCGACCTCCCCTCCTTCTTCCTCTGCCCGAGCGGGTGGGACTCGGCGATGCTTTCGCCGTGAGCAACGGCATCGTTCGGGAAACCGAGGCCATCCGCGGGCTCAGGGGGTCGAGGTGGTCACTCCGGTGGTCGCTTTGGTCTCTGGGGTGGACAGAGCTGCCGGCGGCGAGCTCCGCAGCGGACGGTGGCCGTCGGGCAGAGTGAGTTTTCTCCTGCGGTGAGTCCCGATCAAAATTGAGCAGGGGGATGGACTCACGAGGGGGAGAGAGAGCTCCTGGTGAAGAGAGTGGAGAGGGGGAGGCCCTGGTGGCGCCGGAATGGCCGGGACAGTGACGGCGGCTGTGGTTGCCGGAGATGGGGAAGAAGACCTCCCCGGGTCGATTGGCTGCCACGGGGGAACTAGGGGAGTGTTTTGACGTTGCTTGGGGAACGAGACATGCTCGGGGGCCTCTTCTTATAGTGCAACGAGGTCGGTTTGCGGCGGCCATGGATAGGTTTGTCGGTGACTGCCGTTTTGTAGCTGCAGGAGGACGTGGCGGCGACGAGCGCTTGCAGACGAGCGAGGGGATAGGCTTGGACTGTTCCAGAGGGTAGGTGGCGAGCGCTAGCGGCTCGGGCGGCGCCGACCTGGCAGAGACGTCTTTGCGACGCCGACGTGCCGCCAAGGGCTTTGTCGGCGGTCTTGTGGGGCACCAGTGGCTGCTTGGCATGATGCGGTGAGCGGTCGAGTGAGTGGCGCTGCTCGCAGAGTGGCTAAAACCTGTGGCGCGACGCGGGCGGGCGCCGCATCGCAGTAAAACGCTACCGGCCGCTACGAGCACGCAGACGGATGTGCTCGACAAAATGCCAGGGCACGCTAGTGGTCTCGGGTGAGGTTGGGGTTTAACAGACCTAGGTTAGGAGTAACTGGGAGTTTATTGGACAAGGTGGTTAGGCAAGGGAAGCAAGTTCATAGTGCAAACTAAAACTCATGTCGAATCGGTCATGCCCACAAAGTGTTTGATGAATGCCACATGCACCTAGGCATTTCTTGGAGTGGTCAAATCTTCTAGAGTGGGGTCTCTTTATATGAATGAGAGGGTGGTGAGGTTAGTTTGTTAAAAGAAGAAACTTGCTAGTGCAAGTTTTGCAAATCTTGATTTGGATGAAAAGAACAGGGCATGATTGCAAGAACTAGAATTGCTCCAATGAGTCCAACCTTTTGGACTTAAGGGTTTGGCAAGGTGTGCCACAAGCAGGAGAAAGCTCATGGGTAGAGGAGAAAGTTAGAAGATGGTTGCAGTACAAAACGCCAAGTTGCACCAGAATGAAGATGAGGATTATTCACTCAAAATTTTCAAAGAGCAGCACTGGGTTTTTGCATAAAGTGGAATAATATGCTCCTACTGACATCCCAAAATTTTGGTAGAAGTTTTAAAGAAATATTTAATTAGGTTGTAGTGTAAAATTGCCCACTGGACCAGATTTGAAAATCTGGTGTACAACTCAAAATATTCAATGAAAGGAATATATTTTTGCATAAAAGTGGTTTGGTGACATCACATGACATCTCCAAATTTTGATGGAATTTTTGAATGAATTTATAAAAGGGTTGCAGTGCAAATGGGGCCCTAAACTTATGAAAAATCAAATTTGAGAAATAAAGCTCAGGGGAAAATAATTATATAAATAATCCTACTGATAAAAGAATTTTTTTATTTGAGAGGGTAAAAGAGTCCAAAAAAATGGGAATTTTTTTCACTAGGGGTAAAAACTCCATAAAAATAAAGGGAAGAATGGTTCTGAAATCAAAAGAAAATCCAGAAAACAAAAGTTTAAGTTCCTGGCAAAATTTTAATTAATAAAACAAGGCTAAAAATTTTGGGGTGTTACATTCAGGGGCTGGTGATGGCATCTTCCAGGTTGACAACAGGAGCAAGACATACATTGTTGATCTCAAGGAAGAGAGCTGTACATGCAAAAGGTGGGATCTTAGTGGAGTTCCATGCCACCATGCAATTGCATGCTGTAGACATGAGAGAATTGACCCAGAGAGTTTGGTGCACTCCTGCTACAGTATAGAAGCATTCAAGTTAGCATACAAGCCAATTATCAAGCCTTGCAGAGATAGGAGTGAGTGGCAGAAGATGAATGCTTGTGAAATCAAACCACCTGTCTATGAAAAGAAAGTTGGGAGGCCTTCAAACAAGAGTAGGAGAAAGCAGCCTTATGAGATTGAAAAGAAAGATGGCACAAAGGTACTGACCAGACATGGAGGCACAATAACATGTTCATACTGCCATGAACAGGGCCACAACATCAAAGGATGTAATACTAGAAAAGCTGGCATTTTGCCAAAACTACCAAAGGAGAAGGGGCCAAGGGCTATTCCTGAGGATGTGTCTAATGATGAACCAGTTATGGCACAACAAGATGGTGGGCAAGTCACACAGGAGGAGGTTCATGTCACACAAGATGATGGGCAAGTCACACAGGAGGAGGTTCATGTCACACAAGATGATGGCCAACTTACACATGAGGATGTCAATGCCACAAAGAATGATTGCCGAGTGCAGCAACAAGAGGATGAATATGATACACCAGTTGTTTTTCAGGTAAATTCTAATCTTTTTTGTCCATTTCTTTTAGGTTGTATTTAATATGATACACCAGTGATGATAGCATGTGATGATTGGCTGTGCACATGTGCAAGACTTTGGATGTACAATGCTTCTTAAAATGCAGCAGTCTAGGCCTGTACCTAGAGAAGAAACTGAAGGCACTCTGCCAGATTCATCATTCATATTACAGGTGTAACATCCCAAATTTTCAATTTGGAATGTTATACATAGGTCATCCATGCATATCATATTTTATTGCATCTTCCTTCCGCAATCCTCGAAATCCTAAGCAACTCAAGGACCCTCGGAGAGAGTTGGGGATTTTCCGGTTTTCATATTTGATTTCTATCAAATAGCGAAAACGAGGATTTCTTATTTTAATTTTTTTCTCTCCGAAAAATATTTCATAAAAATATAAATGAGGGGAGATAATATGACTTCTCCAAAATAATTGAAATATTGGAGGAAAAAAGTTAAAATCATTTGTTGGATTTTATTTGAGTTTATTTGGATTTTATTTGCGTTAGAAAAATTGCACATTTTCAAAAATTTCATTTTAGGGCCAAGAAAATGTCTTGTTCTAAATATTTCATTTAGACGGTGAAAATTTGTTTTGGCATTTTTAGATTTTTATTTTATTTTATAGGAATTTTTTTCTGTCGACGGAATCTTTAAAAAAACTCCTCGCGCCCGACCGGGCCTAGGGCCCCGCCGAGCAGGCCGGCCCAGCCGAGCCGTCGCCGCCACTTGGACCGGAGTCCGAGTTGGACTCCGCCTCCGCCGCCGCCTTGCCCCCTCCTCCAAGCCGAGCCCCCCCCCCACCCCCTCTTAAATACCGCCGCAACCGCCACCCACCACCACCACCACCCGGAGCCCGAGCCGAGCCGAGCCCGAGCCCCCGCCCGGAGTCGCCCCCGCCGCCGCCTCAAGTCGCCGGAGCCCCGCCGCCCCGCGCCACCCCACGACCGCCGGAGCCCCGCCTCGCCGGACCTCTCGCCGGAGGTATCCGCCGGATCCAAGACCGCTGGTTTTTTTTTAAACCGTTCGGTTTATTATTATTTTTTCCGAAACCCTAGTTCTCGTTTTTTTATAGATCGGTTTTTCTCCAGTTTATTTATTTAGCGAGCGTTCGCTCGTTCGTTTGTTTTAACGAACGCGTTCTTCGTTTAGGTTCAGTTAACAAACGTTCGTTCGTTAAACTGTCGTCGTTTTTCTTTTTATCGGATTTATTCCGCGATTTTTCTAATCGCGATTTCTGATCCGATGTTAGATCTAGTATAACTTTTCGCTCGTTTATCGGAATCAGGCGATTCAAGCGCCTAGAGTTTCGTCTCGAAACCCTCTTTCCGAATAACCAACTCAAACAAGTTTTTAACTCTGTAAAATTTTCCCCTAGTTCAGATTAGTAAACGGATCTTATTTCTTTCGCCGTTCGAGTTTTGTTGCTTCGTTTGGTTTGATTCGTTTTGCGAACCGGAGTTCTTAAGTTGAACTTTCTGGTCAGCTTCTTTTAGTTGAAGTTTTACCTGTGCATCTTTGCTTGTTGCTTATGTATGTTATTGTTTGCTTGCGATAGAATTCCCGGAGTGTGAAGCGTGTTACTACGAGTCTCTAGGATTCGCGGATCGTCAGCAAGGCAAGTAACACATTGATCATACTCTTTTCATACCCAGTTTTTATGCATTAGCTCAATCCTCAAACATTGCATGATTAGGATGTCATTAAATTGTGGGTTGGGAAGTAGTAGTTGAGGTAGAACCTATTGCCCTGTAATTATCAAACCCTTGGGAGTTACTTCTACGTGTTGCTATTATTGCTATGCTATGCTCGTAGACGTGGTTTGGGTTTGAGTGAATCCATGACAGATGTGAGATTGTTAATTAATGGTTTACTTTAGGGTGGCAACTTTAATACACATCTGGGTGGATTGAGGCACCTGGGGAACCCAGTGTTGTCTGTTTTATTTTTTTGGAAATCTCGGGGTACCCGTGTGATCTTCCTATGGACCGCCACCCAGGCTCAAAAGGAACTGAGATTATTCATGCTAGAAACTTCCGTGTGCAGCCACAAGCTACTATGGGCTCTAGCATAGTTGAGTAAGTTACGTGAAGCTCTTGAAGAGGTAGATCAGCAGGTAGTGGGTTTGTAGGTTTGGTATGGTCTGCCCGGAGTAGAGAGTTAATGTTTCTGAAAGACTATGTCTCGGTCATTCGTTTCTCAAACACCATGTAGTGCGAGAAATCAATGGAGGCGATCGAGTCTTGTGGGGAAAAGTGCTAAACCTCTGCAGAGTGTACAATCTAATCATGGTTAGCCGTGTCCCCGGTTATGGACAATTCTGAGTATCTAGTATTTGAGTATTCACATGTATCTCATCACACTTAATTAATATTGTTGGGTTGTTAATTACTTTAATTGGGATTGAGATGGGGTTATACCTTCTCAATGATGTTTCAACCACCATGATAGTTAAATTAAAATTTTATTCCTTTGTTGTAGGGAAAAATTAGCTTTTTGCAAAACTATAACCATAGAGGTTTCCACCAGCCAAATATGCATGTAGTGATAGCATTATTCTGTTCTGCTCTATTGTGTTATATTGCGGCATATTCCATGTCTTGACCCGTTCTCGGGCTGCAACGTATTATGTTGCGGACTTTTCGGATGAGGAGTAAGGATCGTTAGGTCGTTAGTGCAGCTTTCAGCTATGCCGTTGGAGTTGATGGACTCACTTTATCTTCCAAGCCTTCCACTGTTATCGCATTAGATGGCCTTAGGCCATATTATTGTAATAAGTTCTCTTTTGAGACATTTGATGTAATAAGTGTGTGATTGCTACTCTGTTATAAATCCTTGAGTCTTGTGTGTGTCAAGACATTATCGATCCAGGATGACCGAAACACGAGACTTGACCATCCGAGGTCGGGTCGCTACAAGATGGTATCAGAGCACACGCTGAGTGTAGGACACGACCATTAAGATAAACCATAGGTCACTCTTCTCTACTCATTTCTAACTCCTCTCCATTTTTCCACTGTTTAGGATGACGGAGATGAAGAACAAGTTTGCACAACCGGATGAAGACACACCTTTTGGACGCCATTTGAAGGAAGTCACTAGGTACTTGAACATTGGAATACCAAGCTTCACCGGGACGTACAATGCCACTTTACCAGAAGAAGAGCGCTGGATGATTCAAGTACAAGTTCCAGGAAGGACGTTCTCGCCAATTTCTAAACCCATAGAGTTTTCTTTCGAAGCACCCACCTGGAGTCTAGGCAAGAGTATGGCAGCTCACATTACCATGGGACGCATTGGAGAAGTCTACAACAGGGAGCTTAAGGACACCATCTATCAAATATGTGGGCGCCGAGACGAGCAATGGGAAGTAATCAACACCAAGAAGGACAGATCCATTGCAACTTTTATCCAGGAGCTAAACCAGCACATTCGATGTCAGGAGAACCAGATGTGTGCAGATATGATGGAGATGAAGAAGGCGAAGACCAGGATCATAGAGCTGGAGGAAGAACTCAAGTTTACACGCGATGGATATGAGGAGGAAATCAAGACACTACTAGAGAAGAACGACGACCTAGTCAAGAAGATCGGAGTATTCATGGGAGGATCAGCATTGGAAGAAGAGGAGGAAGATCCCACTTGCCCGGACAACTATAGCATCATCGACGACACCGATTCCGATCCAAGTGATGATGACTATGAAGACGAAGCTGGAGCAGACATCATGGAGTCTTCCACCGATCAAAATTTCTAGATGACCACCATATATTAGTAGTATTCCCCCCCCCCCCCATGTATCTAATAGTAGTTGAGCACTTTTGCGATAGTTCTAGATCGTTGTATGCCCTTGCTTGATTGATTGAGTGAAATGATTGTGTTTGCCTCATATGCATATGGGTAGTGTTTTCTCATTAGACCTCTTTCTATTCTAATCTCTTCCATCTAAACCCTCAGATGCCTCCAAGACGTGACACCGGTTTTGTTTTTCCACCAGAGCTCACTCAATTGATCCAGCAGCAAAATGCCTTGATGCAATTGCTAGTCCAGAACCAGGGCAACAACAACAACAACAAGCCGCCACCAGTGGACAATTTAGCCTGTTTTCTGAGGTTACAGCCGCCAGTGTTTTCCAGTAGCACCGAGCCAATAGTTGCTGATGATTGGCTACGCCGTATTGGAAGGGAGTTAACCACCGCAGGATGCACAGATGCTGAGAAGGTGCGCTTTGCCGCACATCAATTGGATGGACCAGCAGCCGCATGGTGGGAGAATTACACGGCTATTTTTCCTATAGCCAATGTTACTTGGGACTAGTTTCAGCAAGCTTTTTCAGACAAAGACATGTCTCAACCGGAGCCATGCAGATGAAGAAGCGTGAGTTTCGCAACTTACGCCAGGGAACCGTCTTGAGCTCGGTATGTGGATGATTTTAGCAAGTTATCACGCTATGCCCACGATGATGTGGCCACAGATGCCGCCAAGGTGAGAAGTTCATGGAAGGGCTGAATGATGAGATGAGCATGCAGTTGATGGTGGCAACTTTCAACAACTACCAGGAGTTGGTAGATAAGGCCCTCATGATTGAAGGAAAGCAGCAGCAAATTGAGAGCCGTAAGAGGAAGTATGGACAAGGGAAGTATAATTCAGGAGCTCAACAGAAGCCCCGCTTAACCCCGAACTCGGGAGGACTTGTTCATAATCATGGAGGTCACAACCACACTGGAGGAGGATCGCATAACCACAATGGTGCGAAGAATGGGAATGGGAACGGAGTTAATAACAATCAGAATCGCTCCAACCCCTCTACACCCGCCAAAAGGGATCTAAGTCAAGTTACCTGCTTTAAGCGCGGGAAGACAGGGCATTATGCCAATGATTGCCCTGAAGGAAGGAATGGAAACGGAAATGGGAGCACTGGGAAGAAGCCCAATCCATTCAAAAAAGGACAAGTGAACCATGTTAACGTGGAGGAGGTTGAAGAGCAGCCAGACGCGGTAATAGGTAAGTTTTTGGTTAAGTCATTTACCGCTCTTGTTCTTTTTGATACTGGTGCATCGCATTCATACATATCAAGGGGATTTGTGGATAAGTTTAAGCTACCAACCCAAACCCTTAGGACCCCTCTTTTAGTAAGCTCGCCTGGAGCAGAGTACATGGCTAGCCGATGGTGCAACCAGATACCACTAACCATTGGCACGCATGTTTTTCCGTCTGACTTAATTATCTTGGAGTCGCAAGGATTGGATGTGATACTAGGTATGGACTGGATGTCAAAGTATGGAGGAAGTATTGACTGTGCGAGTAAGTCAATTTATGTCACCACCTCGGAGGGAAAAAGGATTAAGTATATATCTAGGCATGTGCCTAGGAGGAGCCAAGTGAATACCCTCATGGGAGTTGTACAGGAGCAAGTGCCTGTAGTAAAGGATTTTCCGGATGTTTTCCCAGAGGAGTTACCAGGCATGCCACCGGATCGAGACATTGAATTCCTGATAGAGCTATTGCCAGGTACAGGGCCAATATCCAAGAGACCATATCGGATGCCCGCGAATGATCTGGAGGAAATTAAGAAACAGAACAAGGAGTTATTGGAGAAAGGATACATTCGAAGGAGTTCATCACCTTGGGGAGCTCCAGTGCTTTTGGTGGAGAAGAAGGATAAATCCCTGAGGATGGTTGTTGATGTTGGGGAACGTAGTAATTTCAAAAAAATTCCTACGCACACGCAAGATCATGGTGATGCATAGCAACGAGAGGGGAGAGTGTTGTCTACGTACCCTCGTAGACCGAAGCGGAAGCGATCACAACGTAGAGGAAGTAGTCGTACGTTCTCCTCGCGATCCAACCGATCCCAGCGCCGTTACTCCGGCGCCTCCGAGTTCTTGGCATACGTTCAGCTCGGTGACGCTCCTCAGGCTCCGATCCAGCAAAGCTCCGGGGAGAGAGTTTCACAAGACGACGGCGTGGCAGGACGATCTTGATGTTCTACTGACGCAGGGCTTCGCCTAAGCACCGCCACGATATGACCGAGGTGGAATATGATGGAGGGGGCACCAGACACGGCTAAGGAACGATCTCAAGGATCAACTTGTGTGTCCATGGGGTGCCCCCTGCCCCGTATATAAAGGAGGGAGGGAGGAGGAGGCCGGCCCTAGGAGGCGCCATGGGGAGTCCTACTCCCACCGGAGTAGGATTCCCCTTTCCTAGTCCAACTAGGAAACCTTCCATGTAGTAGGAGTAGGAGAGAAGGAAAGGGAAGGGAAAAGGAGAAGGAAGGAAGAGGCGCCTTCCCTAGTCCAATTCGGACCAGACCAAGGGAAGGTGCGGCCACCCTTGAGGCCCTTTTCCTTCTTTCCCGTATGGCCCAATAAGGCCCAATACGTATTCCGTAACTCTCCGGTACTCGAAAAATACCCGAATCACTCGGAACCTTTCCGATGTCCGAATATAGTCGTCCAATATATCGATCTTTACGTCTCGACCATTTCGAGACTCATCGTCATGCCCTGATCTCATCCGGGACTCCGAACTCCTTCGGTACATCAAAACTCATAAACTCATAATATAAGCATCGCCGAAACCTTAAGCGTGCGGACCCTACGGTTCGAGAATAATGTAGAAATGACCGAGACACGTCTCCGGTCAATAACCAATAAGCGGGACCTGGATGCCCATACTGGCTCCTACATATTCTCTGAAGATCTTTATCGGTCGGACCGCATAACAACATACGTTGTTCCCTTTGTCATCGGTATGTTACTTGCCCGAGATTCGATCGTCGGTATCCAATACCTAGTTCAATCTCGTCACCGGCAAGTCTCTTTACTCGTTCCGTAATGCATCATTCCGTAACCAACTCATTAGCTACATTGCTTGCAAGGCTTATAGTGATGTGCATTACCGAGAGGGCCCAGAGATACCTCTCCAGGCAATCGGAGTGACAAAACCTAATCTCGAAATACGCCAACCCAACATGTACCTTTGGAGACACCTGTAGTACTCCTTTATAATCACCCGATTCACGTTGTGACGTTTGGTAGCACCCAAAGTGTTCCTCCGTAAACGGGAGTTGCATAATCTCATAGTTACAGGAACATGTATAAGTCATGAAGAAAGCAATAGCAACATACTAAGCGATCAAGTGCTAGGCTAACGGAATGGGTCAAGTCAATCAGATCATTCAACTAATGATGTGATCCCGTTAATCAAATGACAACTCATGTCTATGGTTAGGAAACATAACCATCTTCGATTAACGAGCTAGTCAAGTAGAGGCATACTAGTGACACTCTGTTTGTCTATATATTCACACATGTATTATGTTTCCGGTTAATACAATTCTAGCATGAATAATAAACATTTATCATGATGTAAGGAAATAAATAATAACTTTATTATTGCCTCTAGGGCATATTTCCTTCAGTCTCCCACTTGCACTAGAGTCAATAATCTAGATCACATCACCATGTGATTAACATTGATAGTTCACATCATCATGTGATTAACACCCATAGTTCACATCGCCATGTGACCAACACCCAAAGGGTTTACTAGATTCAGTAATCTAGTTCACATCGCTATGTGATTAACACCCAAAGAGTACTAAGGTGTGATCATGTTTTGCTTGTGAGAGAATCTTAGTCAATGGGTCTTTCATATTCAGATCCGTTATGTATTTTGCAATTTTCTATGTCTACAATGCTCGCACTTGCGGAGCTACTCTAGCTAATTGCTCCCACTTTCAATATGTATCTAGATCGAGACTTAGAGTCATCCAGATCGGTGTCAAAACTTGCATCGGCGTAACCCTTTACGCATTTAACCTTTTGTCACTTCCATAATCGAGAAACATATCCTTATTCCACTAAGGATAATTTTGACCGCTGTCGATTGATCTACTCCTAGATCACTATTGTACTCCTTGCCAAACTCGATTGTAGGGTATACAATAGATCTGGTACACAGCATGGCATACTTTATAGAACCTATGGCCAAGGCATAGGGAATGACTTTCATTCTCTTTCTATCTTCTGCCGTGGTCGGGTTTTGAGTCTTACTCAATTTCACACCTTGTAACACAGGCAAGAACTCTTTCTTTGACTGTTCCATTTTGAACTACTTCAAAATCTTGTCAAGGTATGTACTCATTGAAAAACTTATCAAGCGTCTTGATCTATCTCTATAGATCTTGATGCTCAATATGTAAGCAGCTTCACCGAGGTCTTTCTTTGAAAAACTCCTTTCAAACACTCATTTATGCTTTGCAGAATAATTCTACATTATTTCCGATCTACAATATGTCATTCACATATACTTATCGTAAATCTTGTAGTGCTCTCACTCACTTTCTAGTAATTACAGGCTTCACCGCAAGTCTGTATAAAACTATATGCTATGATCAACTTATCAAAGCATGTATTCCAACTCGAGATGCTTGCACGGTCCATAGATGGATCCTTTGGAGCTTGCATATTTTGTTAGCACCTTTAGGATTTACAAAACCTTCGGTTGCATCATATACAACTCTTCTTTAATAAATCCATTAAGGAATGCAGTTTTGTTTATCCATTTGCCAGATTTCATAGAATGCGGCAATTGCTAACATGATTCGGACAGACTTAAGCATAGATACGAGTGAGAAACTCTCATCGTAGTCAACATCTTGAACTTGTCGAAAACCTTTTGCGACAATTCTAGCTTTTTAGACGATAACACTACTATCGGCGTCCGTCTTCCTCTTGAAGATCCATTTATTTTCTATGGTTTGCCGATCATCGGGCAAATCCATCAAAGTCCATACTTTGTTCTCATACATGGATCATATCTCAGATTTCATGGCCTCAAACCATTTTGCGGAATCTGGGCTCATCATCGCTTCCTCATAGTTCGTAGGTTCGTCATGGTCAAGTAACCTGACCTCCGTAATGGGATTACCGTACCACTCTGCTGCGGATCTCACTCTGGTTGACCACGAGGTTCGGTAGTAACTTGATCTGAAGTTACATGATCATCATCATTAGCTTCCTCACTAATTGGTGTAGTAGTCACAGAACTGATTTACGTGATAAACTACTTTCCAATAAGGGAGAAGGTACAATTACCTCATCAAGTTCTACTTTCCTCCCACTCACTTCTTTCGGGAGAAACTCCTTCTCTAGAAAGGATCCATTCTTGGCAACGAATGTCTTGCCTTTCGGATCAGTTACAAGGAGCTAAGGTATTTTCGAAGATCGATCTACGATCGGGAAACCATCAATTGAAGATCCGAGAGAAGGATATACCAAAGACAGCGTTTACCACGCGGTATGGATTATATGAGTATACGGTCATGTCGTTTGGACTGACTAACGCCCCTGCCTATTTCATGAGTATGATGAACAAGGTGTTCATGGAGTATTTGGACAAGTTTGTTGTGGTGTTCATTGATGATATTATGGTATACTCGAAGAACGAAGAGGAGCACAAGGAGCACTTGCGTTTGGTTCTCGAGAAACTCAGGGAACACCAGTTATACGCCAAATTCAGCAAGTGCGAGTTCTGGTTGAAGGAAGTCGGATTTCTTGGGCATGTTATATCAGGAGAGGGTATAGAAGTGGACCCCAGCAAGGTACAATCAGTCACTGAATGGTTGGCACCCACTTCAGTTGGCGAGATCCGCAGTTTCCTTGGACTCGCTGGATATTATCAGAGATTCATTGAAATTTTTTTCCAAGATAGCTAAGCCAATGACTGAATTGCTGAAGAAGGATACTAAGTTTAAATGGACAGAAGATTACGAGGCAAGTTTTCAGGAGTTGAAGAAACGTTTGACCACAGCCCCAGTGCTAACATTGCCAGATATACATAAGGAGTTTCAAGTGTATTGTGACGCCTCACGCTTGGGACTTGGATGTGTGCTTATACAGGATGGAAAGGTTGTTTCGTATGCCTCATGACAACTGAAGCCTCATGAGGTTGAACTACGCCACACATGATTTGGAGCTAGCAGTCGTAGTGCATGCATTGAAGACTTGGAGACATTATCTTATTGGAAACCGTTGTGATGTGTACACGGATCATAAGAGTTTGAAGTACATTTTCACACAGAAGGAGTTGAACCTTAGGCAGAGGAGATGGTTGGAACTTATAAAGGATTACGACATGAAGCTACACTACCATCCAGGAAAGGCCAATGTCATAGCATACGCTTTGAGCCGGAAGAGTTACGCTAATATCCTTGAGAGTACGGGATTACCGAAGGAGTTAGCTGAGGATATCATGGAACTTCGGTTGGAGATTGTTCCAAGAGGTTTCGGTGCAACAATGGAGGTTCAGTCGACCTTGTTGGATAAGATTCGAGAAGCTCAGAAGGAAGACAAAGAGATTGCTGAGATAAAGGAGAAGATGAGCAAAGGAAAGGCCAAAGGTTTTCGCGAGGATGAGCATGATACCTTGTGGTTTGAGGACCGTGTTTATGTGCCCAATAACACTGAGATCAGGAAGTTCATACTACAGGAGGCTCATGACTCACCATACTCGATACACCCCGGAAACACTAAGATGTATTTGGATTTGAAAGAACGTTTCTGGTGGACTGGAATGAAGAAGGATATTGCTGAGTATGTAGCCATATGTGATGTATGTCAGAGAGTGAAGGCAGAGCATCAAAAGCCAGCAGGATTGCTACAGCCTATGCCGATACCCGAATGGAAGTGGGATAAACTTGGCATGGACTTTATCACCGGATTGCCCAGAACCAAAGCAGGATATGACTCAATATGGGTAGTAGTTGATCGCTTGACCAAAGTAGCTCACTTTATCCCAGTGAAAACCACGTATACAAGTGCGAAGTTAGCCAAGATATATATGTCCAGGATCGTATGTTTTCATGGAGTTCCGAGGACCATCGTATCAGATAGAGGAACACAGTTTACTTCAAAGTTTTGGCATTAGTTACACGGACTTTGGGAACAAGATTGGAGTGATCTGACATTTCACCCGCAGAGCAGATGGATGCATACGGAGAGTCAACCAGATTCTGGAGGACATGTTGAGAGCCTATGCGCTAGATTATGGATCTAGTTGGGATGACAATTTGCCTTACGCAGAGTTCTCATATAACAATAGCTACCAGGCCAGTTTGAAGATGGCACCGTTCAAAGCTCTGTATGGACGCAGATGTAGAACACCCCTGATGTGGGATGAGGTAGGAGACCGTCAGTTGTTTGGACCAGATTTGATCAAGGAGTCTAAAGAGAAGGTTGAACTGATCCGTGACAGATTGAAGATTGCCCAGTCCAAGCAGAAGAGTTATGCAGATACGAAACACAAGGAGGTAACCTATGAAATTGGAGACGAGAATATCTGCGAGTGTCACCCTTGCGAGGAGTGAAATGTTTTTGAATTAAGGGAAAGTTAGCCCCAAGATTTGTAGGACCGTATCGTGTTTTGGAACGGATGGGAGAAGTTGCCTACAAGCTGGAGTTACCTGAAGGATTGTCAGGAGTTCACGATGTGTTCCATGTATCACGGTGAAGAAGTGTCATCTTTGAGATGGCCGATATACCGTTAAGAGATACAGTGCCCTTGGAGGCGATTCAGTTGGATAGTAATTTGACCTATGAAGAGAAGCCAGTGAAGATTCTTGACTTTGACAGCCGAGTCACTCGCAGCAAGGTTACCAAGTTTTGTAAAGTTCAGTGGAGCCACCATGTCGAGGAGGAAGCCACCTGGGAACGAGAGGATGATATTCGCAAGGACCACCCGCACCTATTTTCTAGCCAACCCGAATCTCGAGGACGAGATTCATCTTAAGGGGGGTAGGTTTGTAACATCCCAAATTTTCAATTTGGAATGTTATACATAGGTCATCCATGCATATCATATTTTATTGCATCTTCGTTCCACAATCCTCGAAATCCTAAGCAACTCAAGGACCCTCGGAGAGAGTTGGGGATTTTCCGGTTTTCATATTTGATTTCTATTAAATAGCGAAAACGAGGATTTTTTTATTTTAATTATTTTTCTCTCTGAAAAATATTTCATAAAAAAATAAATGAGGGGAGATAATATGACTTCTCCAAAATAATTGAAATATTGGAGGAAAAATGTTAAAATCTTTTTTTGGATTTTATTTGAGTTTATTTGGATTTTATTTGCGTTAGAAAAATTGCACATTTTCAAAAATTGTTCATCTTGTCCTAAATATTTCATTTAGATGGTGAAAATTTGTTTTGGCATTTATAGATTTTTATTTTATTTTATAGGAATTTTTTTTCTGTCGGTGGAACCTTTAAAAAAAACTCCTCGCGCCTGACCGGGCCTAGGGCCCAGCCGAGCCGAGCCGCCGCCGCCGCCACTCGGACTGGAGTCCGAGTTGGACTCCACCTCCGCCGCCGCCTTGCCCCCTCCTCCAAGCCGAGCCTCCCCCCTCTTAAATACTGCCGCCACCGCCACCCACCACCACCACCGCTGCCGCCGAGCCGAGCCGAGCCGAGCAGAGCCCGAGCCGAGCCCGCCGCCGCCCGGGAGAGGCCGCCGCCGCTCCCGTTGCGAGCCCCGCCGCCCGCGCCACCCCACGCCCGCGGAGCCCGCCTCCGGACCTCTCGCCAGAGGTATCCGCCGGATCCGAGACCGCCGATTTTTTTTAAAAACCGTTCGGTTTATTTTTTTTTTCTCCGAAACCCTAGTTCTCATTTTTTTTATAGATCTGTTTTTCTCCGGTTTATTTATTTAGCGAGCGTTCGCTCGTTCGTTCATTTTAACGAACGCGTTCTTCATTTAGGTTCAGTTAACGAACGTTTGTTCGTTAAGCTGTTCGTTATTTTCTTTTTATCGGATTTATTCCGCGATTTTTCTGATCGCAATTTCTGATCCGATGTTAGATCTAGTATAACTTTTCGCTCGTTTATCGGAATCAGGCGATTCAAGCGCCTAGAGTTTCGTCTCGAAACCCTCTTTCCGAATAACCAACTCAAACAAGTTTTTACCTTTGTAAAATTTGCCCCTAGTTCAGATTAGTAAACGGATCTTATTTCTTTCGTCGTTCGAGTTTTGTTGCTTTGTTTGGTTTGATTCGTTTTGCGAATCGGAGTTCTTAAGTTGAGCTTTCTGGTCAGCTTCTTTTAGTTGAATTTTTACCTGTCCATCTTTCCTTGTTGCTTATGTATGTTATTGTTTGCTTGCGATAGAATTCCCGGAGTGCGAAGCGTGTTACTACGAGTCTCTAGGATTCGCGGATCGTCGGCAAGGCAAGTAACACATTGATCATACTCTTTTCATATCCAGTTTTTATGCATTAGCTCAATCCTCAAACATTGCATGATTAGGATGTCATTAACTTGTGGGTTGGGAACTAGTAGTTGAGGTAGAACCTATTGCCCTGTAATTATCAAACCCTTGGGAGTTACTTCTACGTGTTGCTATTATTGCTATGCTATGCTCGTAGACGTGGTTTGGGTTTGAGTGAATCCATGACAGATGTGAGATTGTTAATTAATGGTTTACTTTAAGGTGGCAACTTTAATACATATCTGGGTGGATTGAGGCACCTAGGGAACCCAGTGTTGTCTGTTTTATTTTTTGGAAATCCCGGGGTACCCGTGTGATCTTCCTATGGACCGCCACCCAGGCTCAAAGGGAACTGAGATTATTCATGCTAGAAACTTCCGTGTGCATCCACAAGCTACTATGGGCTCTAGCATAGTTGAGTAAGTTACGTGAAGCTCTTGAAGAGGTAGATCAGCAGGTAGTGGGTTTGTAGGTTTGGTATGGTCTGCCCGGAGTAGAGAGTTAATGTTTCTGAAAGACTATGTCTCGGTCATCCGTTTCTCAAACACCATGTAGTGCGAGAAATCAACGGAGGCGATCGAGTCTTGTGGGGAAAAGTGCGCAAACCTCTGCTGAGTGTACAATCTAATCATGGTTAGCCGTCTCCCCGGTTATGGACAATTCTGAGTATCTAGTATTTGAGTATTCACATGTATCTCATCACACTTAATTAATATTGTTGGGTTGTTAATTACTTTAATTGGGGTTGAGATGGGGTTATACATTCTCAATGATGTTTCAACCACCATGATAGTTAAATTAAAAGTTTATTCCTTTGTTGTAGGGAAAAATTAGCTTTTCGCAAAACTATAACCATAGAGCTTTCCACCAGCCAAATATGCATGTAGTGATAGCATTATTCTGTTCTGCTCTATTGTGTTATATTGCCAGCATATTCCATGTGCTGACCCGTTCTCGGGCTGCAACATATTATGTTGCAGATTATACAGACGAGGAATAAGGATTGTTAGGTCGTTGCCGTGCAGCTCAGCTATGCCGTTGGAGTTGATGGACTCACTTTATCTTCCAAGCCTTCCGCTGTTATCGCATTAAATGGCCTTAAGCCATATTATTGTAATAAGTTCTCTTTTGAGACATTTGATGTAATAAGTGTGTGATTGCTACTCTGTTATAAATCCTTCAAGTACTGTGTGTGTCAGCATTACTGATCCAGGGATGACACTGAAACACAGAGACTTGACCATCTGAGGTCGGGTCGCTACAACAGGCATCCAGTTCTCAAGCTTCAGCACATACAACAACAACTACAAATTGTGGCAACCTGACCATGAAGTTGTTAACGATGAAAAGAAACAAAGAAAGGCAGATGGCAGCCATGAGAGATGAAGCACTAGAGGCATGAATGAGATGGCGGAGAGGAGAGCAGAGGAGGCTGAAGCAAAGAGGCGGGAAATTGCTATCAGGAGAGCAGAGAAGGCAGCCAGAAGAAGAGCAGCAAAAGAGAATAAGGCTGAGGAAACAGCAGCAAAGATGGAAGCTTCAGCAGCAAGAAAGGCAGCATTACAAGAAGAGAAGGAGGCTAGGGCAATTGAAGCAATTGAAGCTAAGGCAGAGGAAGCAACGAAGAGAAGAGAAGAGCAAGAAGCAAAGAGAGCTACTGCAGCACTGAAGAAAAAACAAGATCAAGAAGCAAAGAAGAAACAGCAAGAAGAGGCCAAGAGAAGAAGAGCTGAAGAGAAGAAGCAAGCAGGAGAGCCAAGTGGATGTGTGCCCAAGAAGAAAAGAGTCAACATGTTTGATGAGTTTAGATGAATCAGTGCTGTTGCACTTGCAATTGAGTGATTTTTTGGCAGAAACTTAAATCTGAGTGTTTCAAACTAGCAGACTCAAATGTAATTCATTTAGTAAGTGGTTCATTGAGTAATTTGATGCTCATTGAGCTAAAATGTAGTTCATTCAGTGAAGAAACTACTATAGCTCAAATTTAGCTCATTTCAAATGTACCAGACATAAGTAATTTGATGCAAACTGAATTTGATGAAAACTGAACTTGATGCAGCATTGCATTTTTGTTTCGGTGTCCATCTTTGCTAAATTTGAGGCTCACTGAATTTTTATGACTGAATTTGTATTGCTGAATTTGCTGCAAACTGAACATATGTACCAAATTTTGTTTAGAGAAAAAAATAAAAATCAAACAAAAAAAGTTTTGTCTCGGTCTCAAACCCAGGACCTGTGGTATTGAACGTTGGGGGCAATGCCAGTGGGGTAAGTAGTATTGCTTTGATCAAGGGCAGGTACTAAACTAACTATAGTAGTTGCTAGTGGCCCATGCCTTTTCGGTTTCCTTCTCTACTTTTAAGCCCACCCACCCACCGCTCAACTCTCCACTCACCTTCAGTCCACCCCTCTACCAAATCACGTCGCCTCAGGTACCCCGCTACCAAACCCCCACTGCACTGCCACCGACCACCACACCGCCGCCGCGAACATGGAGAACAGCCCCGCCTGGCAGAGGGTCATAGATGACCTCGCAGGCGATGCGCGCGGACCTGACGGAGATCGAGAAGTGGTTCCCCAACATTGGGATGCTGCCTCACCACGCGCGTGGCCTCCTCAAGGTCATGACCGACGACGAGCTGGACCGCGCCTGCCCCGACCCCAACGGTATCCCTTCTACGCTCGTCCTCCGCTTCGCGATGAAGGAGACGTGCTCTGACGACCCGAGGCAGCGAGCCCAGTGGTGAATGTACCGGTCCGCCACCGCACCGCGGCAGCCGGATCCGTTGCGTGTTGGCTCGTGAACGAAGCATGTTCACAATGCCGACCTGGCCGTCCCCGCGCCTGTCAACACGGCCTACTGGGACTACTACCAGTCCGACCTCCTCGGGCGCGACGATGTCTCTGATTACATCTCGTCCGACTCGGAGTACGACTCTGGCTACGCCGCCGACTCTTCCTGGTCGACTGGTTGGGAGGAGCCGGAGGTGATTGTCTTCTCTGACGACGAGCCGGAGGTCAAGGTGGCGGCGCTCGTCGTCCCCGAGCAGGACGTCCAGATGGTGGTGCCTGTCTCCAGGAAGGGTAACAAGCACCGCCCCATTGACGTCGAGCTGCTTCCCGATGTTCCTGACATCGTCAAGCAGGAGGTGGAGGTGGTCTTGGCCCAGGAAGCACAGATGGACGTCGCAGCGCAGCCAGAGAGGAAGAAGAAGAGGAAGGTGGCAGTTGACATGGAGGTTCGCCGCTCGGAGCGCCTCTAGAAGATGAAGAACTGAAAAAGATGAAGAAGATGGAGTGATATGAACTGCCAACATCAAGAAGATGGCAGTTGTAGTTAGTTAGGTATGCTGAAATATATAAATTTTCAGCATATAAGTTATAAAATAGTGTAGTTTTGTTAGGTGTGCTTGTATATTCAGCACATAAGTTATTTCTAATTTATGTTGGCAATGTTGAAGTACTATTTGCTATTGAACTAAGTGTCAATGATGGAGTGCTATGAACAACAATGTTTGTGCTGTTGATGCTACTGGCTTGTTGATGTTACCTGTTGATGGTGTTGTCTTGTTGATCTTATCTGTTGATGCTTCTTTCTTGTTGTTATATAAGGCAACAATCCAAAATTATCTTATTGCTATCTAAGGCAACTATCCAAAAGAAGAAGTTGCTAAGGTTATCTGTTGATCTTAACTGAACTTTGCCTGTTAACTAAATTTTGAAAGTAAACTGAAAAAATGTTCAACATTGAGTAGTTCAGATATTTAATTTAACTTACTGGCCAACATTGAGTAGTTCAAAATTGTATTGTTGCTATATAAGGCAACTATCCAAAAGTGTGTTGTTGCTATATAAGGGTACAATCTAAAAAAAGTTAACTGAATTTTGTCTGTTGATGCTACTGAAGTTAACTGAATTTTGTCAGGAAATTCAGTGAACTTGCTCAACACCTTTGGTCCACCTACTGGTTCAACTTTGTACTTGCACACCCTATAACTTGCATTGTGCATGCACCTTTGGTCCACCAACACCACCAGGTCCACCACCTTTGTACTTGCGCAACCACCAGATCCACCACCACCAGATCCCCTTCTTCTTCCTCCTCTTCCACCAGATCTTCATCTTCATCCACCATTTTCCTCCTCCATTTGCCCTTCCTCTGCTCCTGTCCCCTGGTCTCCAGCAGCAACCATGGTGTCCTGGGATGATCTCCCAACCTCTTCTGAAGATGACTCGGTGACCAGCAAGGTTAGTCATGTCCTCTCCTCCATGCAGCTAGGGTTAAACAGCTTCTAGGGTTATACTTAACAAATGCAATTTTTTTCTTTTTTTTAGCCTCCTGCAACAATGTTTTGCAAAAAATGGACTGGCCTGGCCACAGATCTGCCTAGCTTTACATGTGAACATGGATCTTTGTGTGAGAAGCATGTGGCTTTTCAATCAGTTGACAGTGGAAGAAGATTCCTGGCTTGTGCACACAAGGTTTGTAAAAATCCAGATAATAGTGCCATTTTATCATCATTTTACAGTGATAGTGCTTGAAGATTTGTAGATAACTGAATAATGTCACTTAACTGAATGTTTCTTTGGATGATAGGAAATACCTAAATGCACCTATGTGGAATGGATAGACCCTGAGTGGCCTGAAGCATTGAAGATGAGCCTAGCTACCATATGGAACATGTATGAAGATGAGACAAAACAAAGGCTAAAAGAAAATGTGTTGAGTGCTGAACAGAACTTCAAGATCATGGAAGAGAAGACAAAAATGGAGAATGAGCTGAGACATTTCAAGCTTGATTTTGCCAAGCTGGTGGCTGAAAAGGAGCAGGCAACGAGCCAATTAGGCAACACACAAATTGCTCTGGCTGATCCGAAGGAAGAGCTTCAGAAGAAGAAGAGCACTGACAAAACAGTAACAAACATTCATCAGGTATTCAGGAATAAGGCAGAGAAAGAGAGGGACCAAGTCATGCAGGAGAGGGATCAATTGAAGCAAGAGAAGAGAAAGCTTGAGTACATGATAGGTGACTTATTCAAACACAAAGAGGAGACCAAGGAGAAGATAAAGAAACTTAAGTGGATGCTGAATGATTTTGACTGAACTTATCTTGTTCTTGTTCCTGTGTAAACTGAATTTGTCCAAGTATGTTGTGAAATGGATTTGGGTGTCAAATGAATTTATCTTGCCTGTCCAACTGAATTTTAAGTGCAATGGATTTTGTTTTCAACTGTAATATGTTGTCAAATGATTAGAATTAAATTGAGACATGCTGTGTTGCTGTTTAAACAAAGAAGTAACATAACCACATTGGTACATATTCAACATTCCAAGATAACATAACAACATTGGTACATAACTCCAGTCTTCATAATACTTGATCATTTATCCATGACAACCATCACAGCATGAAACCATTACAACCATCAAAGCATGCATCCAAACCCAAAACAAGTACTTAATCTACTTAGTGTGCTCACTGATTTCACTACATCTCACTTCTTCATGACTACTATGAAACACAATACACAAAGCACCATAATAGGAGCCATCACCAGCAGTAGGATTTCTCTACCTAATCCAAGCAGCATAGCAACTTGCTGCTTGGTAGCAAAGTTATTCTCACTAGGTGTGCCAAATGACCCAAAATCAACTCTGCCAGCACCTCTCCCAGCCATGCCTCTTCCAACTATGCTTCTTCTACTCATTGCTTCAGTCCTCTTCCTCTCAAGCTCCTCCCTTTTACCCTCAGCTGCTCCTATTGCATCCACAGCAACATCACCAACAAGAACCCTATGTTCAACAAGATGATGCACATATTCAAGCTCCCAACGCCAGAAATCACAGGTGACCTATAAAACAAAGGAAACACAGCATATTCAGTTAACTGAAAAAGTTCGGTTAACTATTAGGGCATATTCAGTTAACTATAAAACACACTAAACAAAGCATATTCAGCAGCACCCAATTGCAGTACCCTAATCTGACCCAAAAGCAGCACCCTGTGCAGTCTTATGATCAATCTGATGCATATGCAGTAACTATTAGGGAAGAGGAACTTGACCTGGTGTTTGGTGCACCTGTAGAAGACCCACCCCTCGTGCTCGTCAGTGCCAGAGCGGTAGAACTTGACCTGCTCGCCATAATCCGGGCACGGGATCAATGGAACCACAACGGAGAGGCCACGTAGCCCGGATCAAACAGAGCTCGAAGATGACATGAGGAGAGAGGGCGACGGCAATGGCTATGGCGGCGGAGAGAGGGCGGCGGCGGCGGCGACGCGACGGCGGAGGGAGGTGGCGATGATGGAGTCTGCGAGCTAGGGTTGGGAGCGGTAGCGGTTGTGCTCGGTCCGAGCGGGTGTGGCTCGATCCGACCAGGTGTGCGACCAGGTGGGGGGGGGCAGATCTTTTGTTCTGCCAGTTTAGCAAAAAAAAACTGCGTGCATGTGTATTCGAGCGAGCTGGGACATGTGGCAGTCAATGCACACTTGGCATCGGTTGACTCGAGCCAGCTCATCGCATACGTACACAAACCGTATAATGGACCGTAGATGACCCCCTAGAGCAAGTTTGGTGACTGTATTTCGGGTATTTGTAACCACAGGGACTAAAGCTAACGCCAGCGCAAGTAAATGGACCTGCAGTGAATTTTTCTCTTCCCAAAATGTATTGAAGCCCATGGTTGTCATATGTGGGATACTCAATGACAAATTATTGTCAGGCCAATGCAAAAATGCAATCTCAGTTCAAGCTTCAAACTCTACCAGATATGTGTTGGGACAAAAAAATTGACATTTCAGTTTCTACCTTTACAAAAGAATTAATGGATCGCTATGCAGATTTGACGAGTTCATCTGTCAGCTACGCTAAAGTGAGTGAGTGGGTTGACTAAAAGAGTTTGCCGGCGAATTCCTCGATGTCCTCGTCCCTGATGGACGGCGACGCCATCTTCCTGAACTGCTTGAGGTCCGACAGGCTCCGGCCGAGCTTCAGCGCCACCTTGGTCGCGAACACCTCGCCGCCCTCCCTCCGCTCGAGGTCGGGCTCGCCGAGGTTGGCCTCGATGTCTTCCTGGATCTTGCGGTAGAACCCGGCGCAGTTGCGGAGCAGCTCGAACAGCATGCCCATCTGCCCGCCGTGCTCCATCGTGTTCACCGCCGCCGCCAGCGCCCCGCCAAAGACGGCCGCGCCGGACGCCCACGCCCCGGCCTCGCCGGACCCGATGAACACCGAGGCGAGCGCCGCCGTGCCGGCCAGCGCCGGGCCGGCCACGGCGAGGCCTCTGTTCAGTTTCAGCACCAGCTTGCCCACCGTCAGGAACTCCTGCTCGTCCTTGGCCTTGATCACCCTGAGGATGCCCCGCATCTCTTCCTCTAGATCCTGGGTCCAGCCGTTGTTGCTGGAGGCGACGGAGCCACGACGGCCGAAGCTCCTTGACCTCTTGGGCTGCCCGGCGCGGCGGCGCGGCCACCAGCACGCGGGCTCGACGGCCTTGGGGAACTTCTCGAGCATGCCGGGGAGCAGCGGCAGCGGGTAGGCGGTGTCGAGCGCGAGCACCCGGTCCATGGCCTCCTGCACGTCGTCCTTGGTCGTGGTCGCGGGCGCGCCGGGCGCGAGCGCGGCGCGGAGGTCGCGCTCGAGCTCCCTCCACAGCCGCGTGGCGTTGCGCTGCTCCTCGGCGAGCTGCGAGGGCTGGATCTTGTTGACGGCCGCCATGGTGACGGCCGCGGAGGCCAGGAGGACCCCCGCGGAGGCCTTGAGCGCGACCACGCCGGGCGCGGCGGGCGCGAGCGCGGCCATGACGGAGGCGGCGAGCGTGAGGGAGTTGGTGGAGTGGAGCAGCAGGTGGTTCCAGTTGTCTCGCTGCCTGCCGATGATGTCGTGCATCTCGGCCCGGTCCGCCGCCGCGTCGGCGATGGCGCGGAGCTTCTCGACGGACACGGAGCCGCCGTCGACGTCCGCCGACGGGGAGCCCGGGACGTCGATCCAGTCGAGCTTGAGGCTGAGGCTGTCCTTCGCCGTGTGAATGCCGGAAGGCACGCGCAGGGCGGCGCGGCAAGCGGCGGCGCCGCTCCGGCGCGGCCGTGGCCGTGGGCGCGGGGCGGAGGTGGAAGGGAGAAAGGAAGACGACTGGGCCAAGAAGAGGCGCTGGGCGTGGAGTGCCGCCATGCTTTGTATTGCTGTGGTTCGGTGCTGTAGCTTCGTCTGCTTCGCTGGAGGCCGGAGGAGAGCGGGTGTCGAAGGCGATCGAAGTGGCTTCCACTCCAAGCTTTTGCTGCGTCCGTGGAGATGGGCCGACGAGGAGGGATATGGGATTGGGATGGAGGCGAGGAGATATTTATAGGGGACGATGGGAAAAGTTTGACCGGGGTGGGGTGGGGTGGGGTGGGGGTGGGTTGGGCTGGGTTCGGGTCAAATTCGCTTCTTGGAACCTGTGGTTTGAATTGAACTTTGAAGGGTCCAAGACGACTGAGATCGCGCTGCGAACGAGAGACCGTTTCTGTTGCCTAAAAAAGAAATATTAGGCTGGTCACAATGGGAAGGAACTTGGAGTAACGTCACACACCTCAATACAACTTTACTTATGTGGCACATATTTAATGAAGAGAGAGGTGCTTGTGATAACTAGCTAAGTTACTGAAACATCACACACTCCAAGAAACATGAGTCTATAACCTAATAAATACATCGTTGCATGACACTACATAGTAGATGTTCTTACCCACTATGGAGGTAGTAACATAGTCTAGGGAACTGTGTAAGTTACTACTCCCTCCGTCTAGGTGAGTAAGTCATCTTAGATTATGCACCGTGACCAAGGAGGAGGGGAAAACAAGAGACATTAATGTTTATTTGCTAATTAATAGCATTGCATGCAATGAACTAACCACTGTATGTCGTGTTTGGTAGTCTCAAGTCATTAAAAGCATGCACACCTGTTTTCTCTTATTGGTTGATAGGTGAAGAAACAAGAAACGAGGTAGAAGTTAATGCACCGCGCCTTAGTATTTTGGGATTATTTGGTTTTCGTAAGATGACTTACACACCTAGACGGAGGGAGTAACTTATGTTCTTGCCCATTGTGACCAGCCTTAAAGACCGTTTCTACAACTGTCCAACAGATGGATGGATTAGTTTAAGCCAAGCAGTAGTAGACTAGCCACAATATGTAGTAACATAGGGTAGTAACATGCCCATGTTACTACTCTATATTACTACCTCTATAGTGGAGAGTAACATATGTGTGGTAACATGCAACACTTCATTTATTAGGCTATAGACTCATTTTGCTTTGATATGTGTGATGTTACTCATACTAATAGTAACTAGCTTTCTTTCTTCATTTATTGCTTGTCACATAATCTATTTATCTAGATATATGTGATATTACTATCTATGTTACTCCCATTGTGGGTAGTTGTAGAGGATTCACACTCACACTCCATGCTCAGAGGGCACCCTGCTCCATCACACACTTACACGTCATCATTCATTCATTTCTTTTTCCCTATGTAAAACTAAAACCACAATAAGAATTATGCAACGAAGGGAGCAGGAGTAGCCCATACTAGTACATGACATCAGTCTTTTCTTTTAAAAAATGAACATGTATTCAGTCTTACTAGTATGGTGTAAGATTAATTAATTTAATCAATACTCCTTCCAATGGTGTTATGTGTTCCTTTAATATATTGTGAAAGTTGTCCTATTCTTATTTCGGTATCACATGCACCTCCTTAGACTTCTATTCAATCGAGAAATTGCATTGTACATCTTTTTTACGAAAAGGAGGTTATCCCTCGGCCTCTGCATCAGAAAGATGCATGCGGCCATGGATTGTACATCTTTTAATATAGTTTTTGTATTTTTTATATCAATTTTTGATATATGCTTCCTCCGTCCAAAAAAACTTGTCTCTCAATGGATGTATGTAGCACCAAGTTAGTGCTAGATACATGCATTTGAAGGACAAGTTTGGGACAAGATTTTTCGGACGGAGGGAGTATAAGGTGTCCAACAGATTATACAAATCAACGACACATACTCCCAGTGGCGGAGCCAGAAAAATAGGATGAGGAGGGCCGAGTATTGTTCAACCTTGTTGGGGGTGGGCCAATCCATCAAAAACACTCATTTTAGCAAAAAAAAAATCACTGCTACTATTCATATATTAGGCCTAAATCACAGATGTTAGGGGGGCCAGGGCCCTGGCTGGCACCCCCTGTCTCCGCTACTGCATACTCCCTTCGATGCTACCAGGTATCTTTTATTAGACTTAATGGGCTACTCGCCTACGCCCATGTATATTTCAGTCATCGTTAAATAAATCTTAAGGGCTCATGTATGGTGAAGGTGTAATCTTTAGTACTACCCTAGAAGTGGTGGTGGTGTGAAACCAACTTATATAGTCCCCTCACTACACTTTGTGATTGGGATGACGAGAGAAAGAGAATACCACACGTGCAAGCTCACCTGACCTCGCTAGGCTGGGTCGGGCAAATGTCGCAGGCGTGCTACATCCGTGTGAATGGTTCCCGAAATCCGGTATATGACCCCGTAGTAGCATAACTTTATTTTTGTGGTTTTATTCTTTGGTTTCTTGGTTGGCAGTTTGTGAGTTGGAAACCTAGTCGGTTTAGAGGATCACAACACGAGACCATTGAGTTCTCCTATATTTTCCACATTCTCGACCGCCGCCAAAGACACACCAAATCGAGATGGGGTTTTTGCCCCCTCTTGCTATTTGCATCGTCATCGTAGTCTACTACATTCACTAGTGCAGAACCGGGCTATAGCACCGGTTCGTAAGGGCCTTTAGTGCCGGTTCTGCAACCGGCACTAAAGGGTGGGGACTAAATGTCCCCCCCCCCTTTAGTACCGGTTCGGCATGAACCGCCACTAAAGTGCCACCACGTGGCACGAGCCAGGCCCGGGTGCGGGGAGACCATTAGTACCGGTTGGTAACACCAACTGGTACTAAATGTTTGGGGTGGTTTTGGTTTTATTTTTTATTTTTCCTTTAGTTTTGTGTTTTCAATTTAATTTAGAGATTGTTTTTACATTATAATGAGTTGTTAAATCATTAGGTGAAAGTACCGCAGATTAGTTTCAACTGGATGCATGGATCCTAGCTAATTAAGTGATCAAGTATATGCTATATCCATATTACTTGATCACTTGATCAAGTAATATGGATATGGCATATACTTGATCACTTAGCTAGGATCCATCCAGTTGAAACTAATCTGTGCTTTTTTTCATAAATGATATAATAACTCATCATCATCATCATCATATTAATATAAAAACTCTTGCATCATATCATCACCAACAAAAGTATACTAGCTAGCTAAAAATCATCATAGTCGTCATTACCACTATTTAATCATCATATAGTCATTACCGCTATCTAATCACCACCAACACTAGCTTAAAGAAGAAACATTCACTTGTACCAGAAGCAAAGATATCATCGAGTTCAACATGGTCATGCGATTATAAGCGTTCATAAGACCACAAAAGCCAAATCAAGATTAAGTTCGGGACGAAGAACACAGACATGAGAGGACAAGTACTAATTAAGAGCATGAACTAGCTTATAATCACTCCTGCTGCTCTATCTCGGGTAAAATAGCATAGAACATGTATAGCTCTCCTGACTCATCATATTGGAGCATGCAGATGAACCTGTCTCCTAATCGTGGGCTGCGTTTCTGCTTGCTGCCCCCTTGTACTTCTCTGCGATCGTTAACAATTTTGCTCCAATCTTTCACTATTAAGCATTCCTCGCTTTTAGAAATCCTGAATGCACTCATGTGCATTATAGGATGTCTTGGCCGTAAGCTAACCATTGACATGCGACCTTTAGTACCGATCCACTGAGGCACAACTGTCATCGGGAATCCCTGTTTAAGAACATCGTATAGTAACATTACTTAGCAATGAAGTTTAGCTTGAAAAATAATGTATGCAAAAGATGCACTAAGGACAAATAGTAAAAATCTTACCATCTTTCCTAAATAGATGTGACCGTAGTTCAATACGATCACTATTGGTCGCACGTTTTGAGTACTAAGATTTTCAAATTCAGGAAAATAATTTGTCTTGACAACATCAAGATCCTCAAGCCATGAAACATAATGACTTATCTCCTCGCAATTTAGTTCAGCCCCGGGACAGTGGACGGTCATGTCTACCAAGTGCCGGACATGTTTGCTTGAATGGAAATAAGCTGTCAATAGAAATTAGTTGTCAACTATTTTTGAATAAACAATATCGAAGACATAAATATGGTTGAGAAACTCACATAATGGTAGAACTGGAGGCGTCTGCATATCGACCCAAATGTCTCTATTACCTTCAATATTATCTTCGGGATGAATATCAAAGGTGATAAACATATCAGGCTCAAATGCATAAGCCGTACATAGTGCTTGCCAAGTTTTGCATTCAAAATAGGTGTAGGTGTCTGCATTGTATAATTTGACGTTGAAGGTATAACCATGCTCGGTCTTCAAGTAAACTCTCTTTACCTCCATAGTTTTGTTAGGACTGAAACCTATCTTATCCAAGACAAAAATTCTTGCATGGCAGGGGATAAGCTAGTAGAATGGTGAAAATTTAAAATTATAAGTTGAAGCAAATGAAGCATAAGGCATGCTTAATTACGAAAGAAGACTTGTCGTTGTGACTTACTGTATCCACTTCGAAGGTCTCATCCAGCTTGATGCTGAAGTGTCTAGCATCAACTAGGAAATTTCTGTCGCATAGGCCGCGCTGGTCTTCGCAGTATTCGCACATAATAAAATCGTTTTCGTCGTCAGACGACATTTCCTACGTTCATAGTTGAAACATTAATTGATAAACACTTATATTACTAGCTAGCTAGTTCTATATTAGTTCAACTAATTAATTCAACTAGCTAGTTCTATTAATTCAACTAGTTCAATTCAACTAATTCAACTAAGCACCTACTAAAAATAAACTAGTTCAATTCTATTAATTCAACTAGTTCAATTCAACTAAGCACTTACTAAAAATAAACTAGTTCAATTAATTTTCTTACTAAAAATAAAGTAGCTATTTCTATACATAGTAAATTTAATATATCTAACATTTGACATTAATATATCTAATTCATCTATAACTATAAAAGTATTAAAAACTAACTCGTCTAACATTAATATCTAGCTAATTCTAATATTCATCTAACATTTGACATTAATATCTAACATATATTTCTATCTAATTCATCTAACATGTGGCATTAATCTAACATTTATATAAACTAATAGTATATATAAAAACTAAAAAACTAAAAACAGAAGAAAAAAAACATTAACAAAAACCAGAAAAAAAATCATGTATGTGTGTGTGTGTGAGGCCGACGGCCTTGCAGTGCACGCAGTCGATCTCTTGGGCTGACGACGGGACAGTGGGCGACGACGAAGCGGCGGCAATAATGACGTGGCGGGCGGCGGCGATGTGTATGGCATGACAACAGGCGGGCTGGGACGGCGACGGGACGGGGCGATGGGACGGGTTAAGCGCGAGGCGGCGACGGGCTCGTGACGGGCGCGCGACGATGGCGAAGAACAGATGAACTGAAATCAACCGAAATTTTTGTAAGTGAAGTATATATAGGAGAGGCCATTAGTACCGGTTGGAGCCACCAACCGGTACTAAAGGCCTATTTTGGCCAGGCCAAGCGGTGGGAAGAGCAGACCTTTAGTACCGGGTCGTGGCAGCAACCGGTACTAAATACCAACCTTTAGTACCGGTTGGAGCCACGAACCGGTACTAAAGTGGGTGCGCTCTCATCCCACGGTGCAGAAAGTTTAGTCCCACATTGCCTGGCGAAGGGCAGCCGCACTGGTTTATAAACCCAGCCGCGACTGCTCCTTCGAACTCCTTTGTAAAGCAGGCTTCTGGGCCTAACTATGGCGCGCTGCCCTGTGAGCCTGCTGGCCCTTGTGGGCCTGAATTTCCACGCCCGAGGCCTAGCAGGCCCACTGGGCAGCGCCCCGACAATTTTTTATATAGTTTTTTCTTTTCTGCATTATTTATTTTCTTCTATTTATTTCTGAGTAGTTTTTTTATATAGTTTTTTTTCTTTTCTGCTTTATTTATTTTCTTCTATTTATTTTTGAGTAGTTTTTTATATAGTTTTTTTCTTTTTTGCTTTATTTATTTTCTTCTATTTATTTCTGAGTAGTTTTTTATATAGTTTTTGCTTTATTTATTTTCTTCTGCTTTAAAATTTTGAAGTGCCGGTGTAACAGATGAGTTTTCGTCCGAAATACTGATACTTCGAAAGAGAGTGTCCAGTTTGTACACGAAGTGCATCCAGTTTTTGCCGTGATCCTCTCTACTTTTTTGCACATGTTATGCGGGTAAAATGATGATACCATGCCAAGTTTCAACCTTTTCAGACTTCATTTGTAGTGCTTTTCAATTTCAGGACCATTTAGCTCAAAACAAATCAGTAAATGCATCAAAAATAGCAAATTATGTTAGAAAGGGTTGAAAGTTGATGATGTGGCTTTGAATGGCGCCTGCTGAACGCAAAAAAAGTCCGGAGTTGTAATAAGTTATTAAAAATTTGAATTTCCGGTGTAACAAATGAGTTTTCGTCCGAAACCCTGATACTCCGAAAGAGATTGTCCATTTTGTACACGAAGTGCATCCAGTTTTTGCCTTGACCCTCTCTAATTATTTGCACATGCTATGCGGGTGAAATGATGATACCATGTCAAGTTTCAACATTTTCAGAGTTCATTTGTAGTGCTTTTCAATTTCAGGGCCTTTAGCTCAAAACAAATCAGTAAATGCATTAAAAATAGCAAATTATGTCAGAAAGGGTTGAAAGTTGATGACGTGGCTTTGAATGGTGCCTACTGAATGCAAAAAAAGTCCGGAGTTGTAATAAGTTATTAAATTTTGAATTGCCGGTGTAACAGATGAGTTTTCGTCCGAAACCCTGATACTTCGAAAGAGATTGTCCAGTTTGTACATGAAGTGCATCCAGTTTTTGCCGTGACTCTCTCTACTTTATTGCGCATGCTATGCGGTTGAAATGATGATACCATGCCAAGTTTCAACCTTTTCAGAGTTCATTTGTAGTGCTTTTCAATTTCAGGGCCATTTAGCTCAAAACAAATCAGTAAATACATTAAAAATAGCAAATTATGTCAGAAAGGGTTGAAAGTTGATGACGTGGCTTTGAATGGCGCCTGCTGAACGCAAAAAAATTCCGAAGTTTGAGAGGACAGAGTGAGGGTGTAAACATGTAAAAATATACATAAAAAATACATTGATCATCAATGATCTTTTTGTGTACAATTTGAATTGTCAATATGAGTCCTCAACAGTTTAGAAACCGGTCAAGACTCATATTGCGGCCACAAATTCTACACATAGAGTTTAATGAAGACCAAGTGCTTGTGATAGTTTAAGAAGTAACATATTTAAGGTGGTAAAAACCCTGTTAGCCGAGTGAGGTGGGACTAAAAAACCGCTGCAACTAAAAACCTCTAGTACCGGTTTGTGGTATGAACCGGTACTAAAGGCGCTGGTAGGCCTCGACCGGACCACGGCGTGCCACAGCCTCTTTAGTACCGGTTCGTGCCACGAGCCGATACTAAAGGTTCGAGACAAACCGATACTAATTAGTTCCGCCCGCCTAGCCGTTCGAACCGGCACTAATGAACACATTAGTGCCGGTTTAGTTACAAACCGGCAATAATATGCTTCACATTAGGCCATTTTTCTACTAGTGATTACAAATACCAGTATGCATCGGCGAGGGGGAGAGCAGGTCTTTGAACGTCATAAATCATACTGGTTCAGCCCTTCTAATTATATTTAACATTATATTACGCGTCTGAGCAATGAACTTTACATGTAGAAACACCTTTTTTTTTCCTTTGGCGAGTGTATGTTAGTACTTTTTTCACGTACACATGTATGGATGAGATGGGAAGGTAGACTAGAGCCACTAGTGATTTCGGCTGTCAAAGCTGCACACGGGCGTACGGACACGGTTAGTGTTAGTTGGACCGACACATGCATGCCGTCTCCAGTATGGAACACCATTGGCCTGGTAGGCAGGCAGGTTAATATTCCCATGCCGTCCCGACAACGCTGCCGTGTTCTCTCCTGCATGCATGTGCAGGTAAATGCGCTTACCGACAACGCTGCCGCTGGACTACGTACGTACTCAGTAGCTTAGCAACACCTTCTTTCCGGGTTCTCAAAAAAATCTTCTTTCAGGAAATTCTCCGAACCTTGTCTACCACTTGCCTTTCTTACTCTTATAAAAAATAGAGTTGGTGATGATTGTGCGCCTGCCATCCTGCAATATAGGCCGTCCGATTTATATCTAACGGATAGGAAGGTAACTATGGCAATTTTACAAAAAGATACCCACATCCTTTTTCACATTTACAAATAAGGTCTTCCTTCATTCATTTTTTTCTCTCACGAGATAAATACTCATACAAATGCATTTTGATGTTTCGTGCAACGCATGGACAATCTTGCTAATTACTATTGGAGATCGGCTCTATGGATCCCTACTTTTTTTAAATATACCTAGTGATCTAAAGTCTCTTATATTTCTTTACGGAAAAAGAGTAATAATTAACTTTTAGTGTTTCAAAAATTCTGGAAAAAACTAGCAATTATAGCATGTACTTCATGATGAAATGCGTCAAAATTTGACCTACAAAAAAGCAGAATCATGAAAAAGAAATTAGCACTTGCATTTTCATTATAAAAGTCCATGATTTTTTTATGTGTAACTCACATCATAATGTAGTTCATCATAGAAATTTACAAACATGAGTATACATCCCTATGTACGTGTGTATTTCTTTTTAGAATTGTCTGGAAATTTAAATTTTGATTTTCACTATAATTTTCTTAAGAAACTGGGCTCCATGAGCCAATAATCTGCGGTCCATTACTTTTGCACTACTTATTTACACTTGAGTAGTAAGATACCTATAGCTTTTCAGAGAACACGCTGAAGGCCTGCATGTCTTATATTCGTACAACAAGAACATTGTTTTCCCAATAAAAGAAAGAAGACCATTGTTTACTCAAAAAGGAATTAGTTTACATACTCCAGTTAAGTGAAAAACTAATGATTCTCGATGTGATGGACGTCAGTTTGTACACATACACTCCTAGCTGTTCGCCAAGCCAATGCATCATAGCCATCTCAAACATCTCCATGTATGTACGGACGCTTTACATCTAGCACCTCTTTACCCACAAATCCTGTTCGTTGACATTGCAAGTCCCGTAGCCAGCTCTTTCCATTGACTTTGGGAAAGAACTCAAGAAAGGAGTGTGGTCGCAAGAGGAAACACTGCGCTGTGTGCTCGAGCACTTTTCCCCCGTTGAAACACTACGTACGTACTTTTCTGCACTTTGAATTATTTTATTCAAAGAGAATCGAATAATGCATCAATCGATTATGTTCCATAGCCGTGTCAACCGTCTCTGCACAGTTTTTTTTTTTAGATGAACAGGGAGGTTCCCCCTCCCCGATTCCATTACTCAGCATGAAACCAAAACTCGATCTCCAGTTATCCGTCTCTGCACAGTTGGTACCAATTTGCAGATAAATAATTTTTGGGGGGTCAGCCGTACAGGTGCATTGACCTCCTCCTAATCTTCGCCTTCGCCTAATGTATGTTTTTTTCTCTTTGATTGACTGACTTCTTCAATCAACGAAATCCACGCCAACTACTCCCGTTTTGAAAATGATGAAGAGCTGACAAGAATCAACGCCAACTCGGTCTAGCTTCACTCCGCGGTTTGTGGCCAGATCTGATACTAGTAATGTATGTGTACAGTCGGCACACGGATCGACGTCATGCCATGCGCCATAGAGTTGAGAACTTTTCCTTTTGTAGAGTTGACAACATACTTGGATTTACTATGTGGGAATGTGTACTCGCAAAAAAAAAACTATGTGGGCATGTGACTTTCCCATGCAAAAGAAAAAGTGGTTTTCAAGCATCTCCCTAAAGAAGTTTACACTGTTGCACATGAGTTAGCTCAAATGCCTAAACATTCATCATCTTGTAATGCTTGGTTAGACGACCTTAGGCCCTGTACAATACAAGGTGCTTAGAAGAGGTACTTGGAGAAACAAATCAGGCTTTCCTTAAGCATCGGTGCTTATATGTACATGGTAGATGCTTAATTAGGCGTCTCTTCTGTAGAAATAGGCACCGGTGCTTCAGAAAAACCCGATTTATTTTCCTAAGCACCTCTCTAAGCACCTAGCATTGTACAAGGCCTTGGGGCATCTCTAGCAAACCCCCTGAACTTTAATCCCCTATTCTAACCCCCATCAAGAAAAGCTACTAATTTAGGCATTAACTTTTTTCATTAGCAGATACTACAAAACTTAATCCCAAAACATTTTTTGTACATTGTACACAAACTCATTTTAAACTCAAATACAAACTAGTTCATTGCATAACTAGGCACTACATGGGTCGTACATTGCCTACTACATTAGCCGTTGGTTATTACATTAACATCGTACATGGCATAATTAAAACAGTCCATTGCCTACTATATTAACACTACATCGACATCGAACAATGCCTGATGTCATTGACTACTACATTGACATCAAAAAATGTAATCTAGCTACGACGATGAGGCGACAATGGAGCTCGGGCAGGTGGGGGAGGAGATGGCGCACGGCCGGGAGGGAGACGGGATGTTGGAGTTGAGGAAGATGACCCAAGGGTGAGGAGGGCAGTCGCAGCCCATGTGCGGAGCTTTGTCGGCGTCAGGGAGGCGGCGTGGTGCTCAAGAGGTGGCGGAGCTCAACCGGCGGTCACAATCTTGAGCTCGAGGAAGGAGGCGGCGGCGGCCTGAATCGGCGGCTGTAGAGGCCTGAATCAGGGGCGACAGTGGTGAAAATGGATATGTGGCGGGGTGGTCTAAGGTTCAGGGCGACGTCACCATGTTTTATTGTTGGGGCCAGGCAAATCGTTCGGTGCGTCGGTTGACACAGCAAGAATGCGGGAGGGGAGGAGTCTCCCCATTTTAGTACCTACTTGTAGAGCAAAAATATGTTAAGAGGACAAAGTTTGAGAGTTCAAAAGCTATTTTTGTGAGGCACTAAAATTTTTAGGGGGTCTGCGGGTTGAAAAAAATTTAAGAATCTCACAAATATAGTATTTGGGGATCTGGTAGAGTGTAGAGGTACCCTTATTCTATATCTGGTCAATGATGTTACAGCTATTACTATTCAATAATTAAACCCTAGCCTCACAAAGTTTAGACGCAGCCACAATCTTCTCCAAGAAAAAAACTTAGGGTTTATTCGCCTCTCGTCAGCGCCGTTATCAATCCGCCTCGTCTCTGGTGGATCTGCTTGGGTCCAATCTTTATCCGTCTTTGCTCATATGTCTACAGATTGAATCCTTTAGATCTACACTTCTTTTCATATGTGACGGTCATTGTTCTCGTGCGCTCGTCCTGGGGGCCTTACCATGACGACTTCCTAACTATCTATTACAACAAGTTTGGCCCGACTCTGGTGGGTGAGGAGCGATGATGATGACGCGTCTTCGGCACACTCTAGTGCTTGTAGGGTGTGTTTGCTTCAAGAATGAAGTGGAACAGAATGTCATGGTTCCATTCCATCGGAGTGGGTCAGTTCCATTGCCGTCTTTCGTTGGGGATAAAACGTGAATGTAATGGTTATATTTCAGATTTTGGTTTGGAGAAATGAAACGAAATCATTTTGAGATTACCTGTAACATGCAAATGTACAATATAATTATATGAAATACAATTTAATTGCACCATGATTTCTCATTCACATGTAATCTGATATCTATACAAAATTTATCATCACTACAATTTTTCTAAGAATTAACAACAAATATTAATTAAGTCTCAAAAGCAAGATTACACAAGTACTAATGACAGCAAAATTTGTCAGCAATCTCAGCACAGAGCATAGTGATTGCTAGATGGTCTACGGATATGAATGTAATTTTTATTATTTCTGTGGTTTTTTTACTAACATGGCATGATGAATAGATTGAAAGTTTTTTAAAAAAAGCTATTACTATTTCATTACTGAGTAGGGCGTTTCGGTGCCCAGGCTCATCTGCACCCGGTTAGAAAAAAATTCGTAAAAAATTCCAATTTTTTGTGTGGTAGAAAATTTGATGCGTGAGGCCCCGCTTCAAATTTCAAGTCATCTGAACATCTGAGTAGCTCTCAGCAAAAAGACAAATCGGGCCAAAATAGTACATGAACAGTAAACATTTTTACAGACCTCCAATTTGTATTTTTTGCTGAGAGCTCTTCAGATGTCCAAATGATTTGAAAATCGGAGCGGACCTCACGCATCAAATTGTCTACAGCAAAAAAATTGAATTTTTTTTAATTTTTCTAGTATTTGTTTTGATTTTTTTTTGTCGGCACGGCTGCAGAGATGGATTTTCGTTACTACTCCCTCCGTCCGAAAATACTTGTCGCAGAGATGGATAAAAATAGATGCATCTAAAATTAAAATACGACTAGATACATCCATTCCTCCGACAAGTATTTCCAGACAGAGGGAGTATTCAATAAAGATGAGAATTTTATAATGTAAGAAAGACGTTCCACATGACAAAAGTGTCGCCGTTGTTGCATACGTACCACAGATTTCTGCGTGCTATGAACTTCATCAACGACCGCGTCAATTAGGGCGTGTTTGGTTAGCCGCATGCAGCCTAACCAGGCACGCGCGGGATGTGCGATGGATGTTTGATTGCTTGGGCTGCATGCGGTTTCTGGCCCGCACGGACCTTAAAGCACCCCGCAGCCTGGCCCGGCGGAAACTGCCGAATCGGCAGTTTCTCGCGAGCCTAGCTGGGCGCGGCCACACGTGCGGGGCAGTTGCACGTCTCGGGCAGCGTGGGAGACGGAGGGGACGTCTCATAACTCGCTCCCCACTCTCCTGTCATCACCCAGTCGCACTGTTCCCATCGCTCCCTGTCTCCCTCACCGCCCCTTCCTCTCCTCTCCTCCGATGGCTCCACCTCGCCCACCGCCGCACCGCCCTCTGACCCCCATCGGCCAGTGCATCGCTAGCATCCAGGAGCGCTGGTTGGCCAGGCTCCAGAACTCGAGCCGCGACCTGGCGTCGGTGCTGCGAGCACCGTCCCCTATCTGCTGCCGGCCACCACCAGCGCCGGCCAATGCGGTGTCGGCCGCTCCTGCTCCGCCGCCGATTCCGGACCTCGTGGTCCTGGGCTCGGTGCAGGCGCCATCCATGGAGCCACCCCTTCTTGGGGCCCCATTGGGCACGGGGGTTTTCTTGACCCCCGTCCAAGGGTTTTCTCGTGTCGGCGGCCCGTCCTTCTCGACCTCCGGCGTGGCTTTGAGCACGGGGCCGATGCCGCAGCCCGTCGCCAGGGCTGGCTCCTCCTCTGCTCCGCCACCTCTCTCCTTCCTGCCGGGGTTTTCACCTCGGCCTCGGTTCGTCGCGGCTGCGCGTGCTCTGGTGAGTCAAACCGCCTCAATGCTTGCTCGTAGATGTAGATTAGGGGTTTATTTCTTAGGCATGTGCTAGTAGTTAGTGGATTAGATAGGATTCTAGCATATTCGATTGGATGCGGTCCCAATCGAATCCAATCGGACTGACCTGTTCTTGTTTTGTACAGTGTGTGTGCTAGGATAATTTTATTGTGCTACTGCTAGTTTGTCCTATGATCTGTGTTCATGCTAGAATCATGTTCATGTTGACTGATGAATGTCATACTGATGGCATGTTCATGTTGACTGATGAATGCTAGAATCATGTTGACTGTTGGCATGTTCATGTTCAAGCTAGGATCATGTTCATGTTGTTGTTCCTATTGCTAACATACATGTTCAAACTAGGGTTTGTGTTGAATATTATACGTGCATGTAGTAGGACCATTTTAGGATGCTACCAAATGTGCATGGCTGCGCATGGGTGCTATTGGCACTTGTTGTTGCTATTTTTAGATGTTTCCATGTTTAGGATAGTGCACTGATGAGTGGCAGTTGTAGCAAAGCAGATGCCACTGATCAGTGGACTTGCCCAATAGCAAGTCTACTGATCAGTGGCATTTGCCCAACAAAAGTGTCATTGATAAGTGGCATTTGCCTCAATGGCACTTGCTGTTGGGCAAAATGCCACTTATCAATGGCACTTGCTGTTGGGCAAGTCCACTGATCAGTGCCACTGATCAATGGCATTTGCCCAACAACAAGTTTCATTGATAAGTGTCATTTGCCACTGACAGTGCCACTGATCAGTGGCATTTTCCTAACAGCAAGTGCCATTGATAAGTGGCAATAGCTAAAAGAATTTGTGCACTGATCAGTGGCATTTGCTCTTGGGCAAATGTCTCTGATCAATGCCATTTTACAAAGAGTTTGTGCACTAATATTTGTCATCTTACCTGACAAGATATTGAAGACTGACTGGGATGTGGCGGGAAGAGGAGCTCAGGTGGTGGCCGGAGCTGAGCGCGCCGATGATTTCATCCCCACGAACAGGTGGCTCGGGATGGTGGACCTGCCTGGCAGGATCGCCTTCATGAGCCTGCCTCGTTCAAGGGGACGATCTTCGAGGCAGGGCCATGAGGAGGGGCCCAGGGAGCCGCTGCGCTTCTACCAGCAGATCAAGGACAACGAGAACCTCGCCATGCTCGTCGTCCCTTGCAAGTTCGTGGAGGTGATGAACACCGGCTGGTCATCAAGCGGCTCCAGCTGCGTGGTCATTTGTCGGCGAACAAGCGGTGAGTGTTCTGGGTGCAGGTCCAGAACTTCGAGGGGCACATGGTGCTTGACCGGGGCTGGAACTACTTATGCCGCAGCCACCGGATCGTCCCCGGCGACCTCGTCGTTGTGCGCATCTCAGGACTCAGACTGAAGGTTCAGATCTACAACCACGACTCCTCGGTCATGTGCAGGTTTCGTTGCACCAGGCCAATTGCGTTGGTAACATCGAGCATGCTATGTAATTAAGTTAAGTAAAGTGTAAGTGGAGAACTTTTATGGTGTGTGGAGAGACTTGTGCTGGGAACTTGTTCATATTTTGGCCAGGAGCAGCACCCTGGCATGGACCAGGGAAGGAGGATGCCCCTGCTGTTAATCTAGACTTATGCTATGTAGTTAAGTAGTTTGCTGTCATTTCCTTACTTGTTGTGTTTGATTTCATTTGGTTGCTTGCTTTATTTGATCTTACTGTTGTGCTGATCATGTGGTGATAAAGCCATCACATTTGAATGGGGTGAGCAGAACACAAACATGTTTGCAACCAAACAGTTGAAGTTTACATCTGCTCACACCCTAAAAACAAAAACGTCAATCAAACAGCAGGGGGGTAAGTGCCCTCTATGCGATGCAGACAACCAAACAGATTATATCTGCTACATATGAGGCTGCATTTCATTAACCAGGCTGATTGGAGATAGACATGTAATGCAACTACTGTTGCAAACTGCAATTAAACACGTCTTTAATGAATTGGTCGCCCTGTGTCCCAGGGATGCGTTGCGTCGTCTCTGAGCGGCGTGTGAGTGAGGGCGCGAAATCAAGTTGATCAACTTGCGACGCAACGGTCGATAATGGCACTGAAAGAAGCCACACGCAGCACCCATAAATTAATGAGTGGGTGCATGTGCATGCATGCAAGGAGATAAGCTTGAGGGCAATTTAATTGATTGGACAGTTGGAATATTCTCCAGGTTTTGTACTGCAAGTTGATACAAGTTGAAGAATAATTATATAGCCAGTAGCCGGCTATATGAAATTGCCGTGTCATTCATAAACAGTAACGAACTTAATAATCCACTTGTATATGAAATTGCCGTGTCATTAATAAACCGTACGGACTTAATAATCCACTTGTACAATAGTTGGTCCTCGGGATATGGAGTGTTGATTGGAAATTGATGCAACATCCTCTCGTACCATCGTACAAAAATTGGATTTGACATGTCTTATAGCCCGTTTATATCATCCATATATGGCTTAATGCGTTTTTTGAGACTAACTTTAACAACATGTTAGAGCAATAATGTATGACATGCAAATTACACAGAGCACATCATCAAATTCGTATGTAAAAAAAGCTTGTAGTGATATAATTTTCACATTATATATCTCATATATTATTAATCTTATCAATAGTCAAAGGCAACCTCGGAAAATGCATTAGGCCAAGGAAATATACTTCACAATTAATTACATGAAAATATATATGGAAGGAGGGAGCATCATATTTGCTGTAAGGACCCCTAAAAAAATTGCTCCAAGGAAATATACTTCACAATTAATTACATGAAAAACAGACCGCGGCGCCATGCTGCCAGCCATGTAAAGGTTGCACTCTCAATAAATGGAGAGCGAATTAAGGTTCTAATAACACTACTACATTTTTGTTTTTTTGCGAGTGAACATGATTTGACACTAAGAAAACACTACTACTCGATTTCCCAAGGACAATATTTAATTATGTACTTCATTTGTTTTATTTACTCTGAATATTAGCTCTATCTTAAGTGAAAATTTGGTCATATTTATATAAATCTAATCATGAATATGTTTTGACAACATGAATATTTTTTGAATTCGTGAACTTTTTTCAAATTGTGGGCATTTATCAAATACCCAAAACAAATTGAAATCATGAATAATTTTTAAAAATTCGCTATTTTTTCTGAAATTGTCAACATTTTCCGGATCCGCGAACATTTTTTAAAATTTAAGTATTTTTTTGGAAGTTCACAAAGGTTTGTTTTTTTTGTTTTGACAAACATTTTTCGAATTCATCAATTTTTTTGAATCTGCGAACATTTTTTGAATCGGTGAACTTCTTTTGATGTTTTGGAATATTTTTTGAAATTTTCGGCAGTGTATGTCGCAGGAAGCAGTCATTGGCGAACTCCCACCGGTCCGACACGATCTTCCTAAATCCCTATACGCCACAACAAGCAAAATCCAAGGATCAACAACATGGGCATTCCACGCCAAAAATCCAGAAAGGCCAAATCCCAATCCGAGCTCGAGGAATCAACCAACCGAACCCATCGAGCGAGCGCACGTAGGTGTTGAGCTGCCGCACGAAGCTAGAACATTTTAAAAAAAAATCATGAACAATTTATTGATTTATGAACATTTTATGGAATTCCAAAAAAATGTATTTGTAAACATTGTTCAAATTGATGAACAATTTTCAAAATTAAGAACTTTTTTGCAATCGTGATCTTTTTTTAATTTGAGACAAAAGAACAGGGGTGCATGCGCACATGAGCTGCGCGTTTGCTGAGTATCCAGCACTCAGGTCCCTATAGGGGCACCGCAGGGACAGTAAAATCAGGAAAAAAAAACAGTAAAATAGAAAGTCCTTTTCAACTCCCGAGCTCAAATGCTCCCTAATGAACAGTAAAATTGGGAAAATAGTAAAAAGTTATAAAAAAATTCATCTTTTTTGGTTGCAAACTTTGACAAATGTGCTTGCAAAAATTTATCATAAAATGACATTTCTTAAAGTCATGATTAAAAAAATCAAAACCAATGGTCCAAAAATGATATATTCAAAAGCATTCTTTTAGTGCTGATTTTGTTTCTTTTGTCATGACTTCCACGAATGTTGTTTCGAGATGAAAATTTTCAAGCACTGAGAACATTTGTCAAAGTTTGCACGCTAAAAATTCAGAATTTTTTGAAACTTTCTACCATTTTCGGAATTTACTGTTCATTCCAAGCTCATATGAGCTTTGGAGTAGAAAGGGACTTCCGCACCCGCAGGGTACTTAGCCTGGCCCATGCTTCCTATCCTTATTCCTACAGCAGCAGCCTGGCTGTATTTAAATGATTTATAAGTACTCTGACGCACATCATCAGTCCAAGGACATCAACCAAACGCACGTAGCCTCGCCAGGCAATATTTTCGATCTTCTCAGGCTCAATCCAGGCAGTTCATTTCTCCAGGCACGGTGTTCAGGTATCCAACCAAACAGGCCCTACAAGAGACATATATACCCCTCTCCAGTTTATTCCTCTACTCATCAAATGGTAAAAAAAAAATCTATACGGCTACCAGATCTCCACCTGCACCTAGCTACATTATTACAGAAACACACTGTTCCAGCACGTAACCCGGCCAAAGAGAAGGAAGACGGTACTACTTCTTGGCCGCACCCAGCACCCGGCAGCGGTACTCGCCAAGCGCCCAGATAGGGAAGATGTTCCGATACTGGGAGTAGCTGATCATGCAGTTCTTGTTGAAGACTCCCATGATCTCCTGTTAAATGCGGCAAAAAACAAATTTAGATGATATAACGCTTGAGCTTCCGTAGTACTGTATCAAATATCATGCAAAAAGACAAGCTTAATGGGGGAATGGGCTTTAGAGATTTTGGCCTACTTAATCAAGCCATGTTGGCTAAACAAGGGTGGAGGCTATTGACCAACCCTGACTCGCTTTGTGCAAAGGTGCGCTCAAAGGCAGATATAATCATGATTCAGATTTCTTGGCAGCAACAAAAAAGAGGAACTCCTCTCATACTTGGAGGGCAATTCTACATGGAAGAGAATCCCTGAAACTAGGGCTGATTAAACATGTGGGGGATGGTGCTAGTGTTAACATATGGGAGGACCCTTAAATACCCTCTATGGCTATCGTCCAATTATTCGGTTACCAGGGGATACAGTCACTAAGGTGGAGGAGCTTATTGATCTTGAGAATAATAGTTTGGATCTTATTGTCTTGGAAGAGAACTTTGCAGCACCTGATGTTCAGGCTATTGCTAAAACACCAATAGGTAACTGGGGTGAAGATTGCTGGGCCTGGGCGTTGGTGAGGAATGCTAATTTTTCTGTTCGGTCGGTGTATAAAATTCTGAGCACAAGTATGACACATTCCTATGAACTGTCTTCTTCAGGCACGGCAGGAAATGTCTTCTGGAACAAATTATGGAAACTGTCGGTACACCAAGAGTCAGGAATTTTTGGTGGAGAGTTATAAGAGGATTTGTGACATGTAAATCTGTTCTGCTCACCAGACACATAGAAAAAATCCCATTCTGCGACCTATGTTGCAAGGAGGAAACTATAACCCATGCTCTGTTCGAATGCACTTGGGCGAGACTCTTCTGGAAGGAGATGAAGACCATGATGCATATAAAAATCCCAGTGCTACATCGTGCCTGAAGAAAACTGGGATCAGACCAATTTGTATGCATTGTATTGTGTGGCTGCTGGGAGGTTTGGTCTGAAAGGAATGCTCGTACTCACGGCGAGAAGGGCCGATCAGTTCAAGCTTCTGTTCGGTGGGCACTTGGTAATGCCGTTGATTTACAACAGCAGGTGAAGTTACTCGCCCTGCGGTAACAGGGAGGAAGCTTGCTGGCAAGCACCAGAACAAGGGACACTGAAAATCAATGTGGATGTGGCATTTCTTGAGCAGGCAGGCTGTGGAAGCACAGGGCTGGTGGTCCAAGATTCAGAGGGCAACCTAATTGAAAGCGCAGGCCTTCTGGTATCGATTTGCATCAGGTGCTCAAACTATGGAGCTATACACTATCCAGGACGGGATTCAACTAGCCAAAGAATGGGCTACTCCAGGATATGTGTTGAAATTGATGCTAAAGAGATGGTTAAGATGTACAACTCTGGATTTTCAGACAGAGCAGCGGATGCAGCTGTTTCCCATGAAATCAAAGAGCTTTTGGGAGGGTTTATGAGCTAATGTCTGGTGTTTGTGCAAAGGGAAGCCAATGAAGCGGCCCACCGGTGTGCAAAGCAAGCCACAGAAGAGAGGAAATGTTTGTGGATTAATTATATGCCTTCTTTCTTACTCCCTCCGTTCGGAATTACTTGTCTCGAAAATGGATGTATCTAGAACTAAAATACATCTAGATACATCCATTTCTATGACAAGTAATTCCGAACGGAGGGAGTAGTTGGTTGTATTCAGCTACCGTGTAATCCTCCTAACTGAATAATAAAGCTCTTGATTCGCAAAAGAAAAGGTTTTCTCTGGTCAAATAGTAGTTACGTTTCGCTGCATTGGTTTGAACTGCCTTCACATGCACAGCTGTGTTTATTACTAAAATGTTTTCCTTTGGATCTAGAGAAAATTTGTATGTTGAGAAACCATGAGATGGTGGTAAAGCATTTATGACTTACTTGCTGAGGAAATTCCCCATCCTCTGATTGTAAGTTTATCAAAACCTTCGCTGCTCGATGCAGAGGCGTCGGGTCTCTCTCAGCCTGTACCCAAACGAGATTTTAAGAACCATCGTGAATGAAGACATCATATGGTACTACCACAATCCACAGGTAACTGTAAACACACCTGTCCTGCGTCAATTAGAGTCAGCATGGCCCAGCCAGTGTTGACAGCATGAGTATGCTTCCCTTCAAGATTGGTGTAAACCTAATTGAATGGAAGTCAAAACATGATTATTGGTTAGTAAAAATTTCTTATGGTCCCCAGGAAGATGATGTGCATCTAAAGATCAAGATGCAAAAATACCATGCTTTACAGGGCATGCAGTCCTGAACGGTGAAAGCAGGAAAAAGAGCAAATGACTCTTTAGAAGAAAAGGAGAGTTTTATATCAAGTTGTTGTCCATTACGTTGACTCATATGTAACAATATTAACATTAATTCTAATAGACTGGCATACAATATTTATCACATCACACTGACGATGAAGATTGGAATATAGAGATGCAATCCAGTATTCCAGTAAACAAGATTGCAAGTATATTCAAAACTAGGTAGAAATGAATCTACCTGATCTTGAGATGACAGATAGCTTTCTCCCCAGCCACCAAAAGGAAGCTCTTTTGACATCAGAAAGTCACATGCCTTTCTGATTGCAGGACTGCTCTTGAAGGTTCTACCTGCAGCTAGTAGCCCCTTCACTCCGAACCATGTGCCATAGGTGAAGCACACAGCCCAAGAGCCATACCTGTAGGAAAACAGATACAGAACGACGCAGTGTTATATGCATGTATTACTTGTATTCTTCTACATGGTGTCTGAAAACTAACCATGAACCATCTTTTCTTTGGATGCTCTCAATGTAACTAGCAGCTTTGTTGATACAGTTATCTACATCTTTCCTGCGGTGCCCAGGATAGAGCTTTTTAAATGATGTCAGGGCCTGAATTGCGGCTGAGGTACATTCCACATACCTGACACCAATTGAGTATTTAAAAAAATTCAGTTTGTCTCTCTATGGCAAGCAGCATAAAAATTGACAAGTTATTGCATCTTACGGGTAATCAATCACAATATCTCCGAATGTCTCGGCAGGGTTGATAAGCTGAACAGTTTAACAAACAATCAGATGGAAGAATTTTCGTAAATCAATAAGATTATATGACTAATGATTGGTTGTAGTTTTCAAACAAAGGAAACATCGGTCCAGTGAACCTGTATTAATTCAATATGAATTTTTTAATGGATGTACCTGTCCTCTTTGACTTGATATTTAATGATTCAAATTAGGCAATTACTTCATGAAGCACGCAACTTAAGAGCAACCTCCTAGTTGTAATGGTAGCACAACAACAAACAAATGAGGCAGGTACATACCTCAAGCCAGGCATAAGACCTTTGGAGTTCATATGTTGCGAAGCCACCATTTTCATTCTGTAAAGATTAAAACAAATTTGTTAAAATGGCACATCTCAAAATAATGTTTTACATATAATGCAAAAAAATACATAGAAGAGAATACTGGCAACAAAACGTTGGAGACTTTGAAATACAGGTTTCTTCCTTTTGAAGGAGTCTAGTCCACAACAGTTTTATATATGTTATCCCTGGGGCAATAATCTGGTGAAGCAACCAGGGCAACCAAAATTTTCAAAGCAAAGTCCAATTTGCAGCTACACTGCTCCACTTTGGTTTTGATGTGAATACAGCAAGGGAGAGCCCTGGTGTTCAGTAAATAACACCACTTCACTAATACAGTATTGCCTTATGATCTGTGCAATTTAGCAGAAGATAGAAACACTACTCGATATTAATCAACAGCTTAGCAGTACTTATCCTGAAGGCCGAAAGCACTTGCAGATAAAATACCTTGTGTGATATAACCTAACTACAGCTTTGTAAAATATCAAAAGTTTACCATTTCACAGTAATGTACTGATAGCTCTTGCAGATAGAATTATCCTATATGACAAAACCTATGTGATGCTTTATAGTATATACTAGCAACCGTCCACATGCAATGCACATTTCTTGCCATATATGTTACAAAAATAGGGCATACCTAGTGCTGAAAGCTCCAAGAAAAGGTGGGAAGCGGGGAAGGGAATTTCTAGACAGCCTTACCCTTGCATAATAGTTCTGCAGGGAATTTCTTGCCATATATATTGCATAGAATAAAATATATCCACATATGTAGAAACCCAAGTTTATAATGTAAGTGTACTCAGTATTGAAATTATTTTTCACCATGTAAATTACTCAAATGAAGAAAGACTAAGCTCTAACCATACACTAAACGGTAAGCTATAAACGTACAACTAAAATAGACGATCCATTATTATTTATGAACTGTCGATCAAAAAGACCATTATTAGAGGAGAGAATACAGGGTAAGGTTCCAAGTAAAATTCTCAACCCTTGGATCTGCGAGATAAAGATCATAATTATTAAGAATGGCTAAGATTGTTTGGATCAAACTCTAACTCATACTTTTCATATTTGCATAGATATAGATATATAAAAAAGTAACAATTCACTACTCCTAGACTGAGTGCTCACATGACATGAGAGAGATATATGGACCCTCTTCTAGGCAAACTGATACAATAGTTACAACTAACACAATCTAAAGGTTTGAATGCATTTACCATCCAAGACATCAAACAATTGACAGCATCATATAGTCTGTTAACTTCCACCGATTCGCCCACAATTTCTGGAGAAATCTTTGATAGCAATAATGAGGCCTGAAGGTAAAAGAAAATTCAACAATTAAACTATTTAAAACAAATGGTTATGCATATGAGAACTTGGCAGTTGACACAACATACCAGCAGCTAAAAACCAGTGAACAAAACCAGATCTTATACATATGAGAGCTAGAATGATTCTTATTCCGTATGGTGCAAGAATAAAATTTCCTAGATTTCAAACAGGACAAAGTTTTAACTTCAAAGGTAGCTCCTTGTTGCTAACACTGACGGCCTAATTCACCTTTAGTCCTTCTGCAGTGCAATCTGATATAGGCCAACCATGATCAGCTGTAGAAAAGGGCCATGCACCTTTAGATATGTGACGGTACCAGTAACTCAGATCTCCAGGGCAGTCATCAACAACCTTTCATATAATAGCAACAGGTAAGTACTAAGTACTGAAATGTACTTAAACGTTTCTTTTTTGCGGAGTAAAATGCACTTCAAGTGTTGACTTGTAAACAAACAGCCATGTGACATGTACCTGAGAGTTCTTAATAAAATCATGTGCCAGCTTAAGAGTGGGAGCAAACTCTTCAATGAGGTCAGTGGCCGCAATAGCTTGAACTGCAAAAGCTGTATCCCAGAGCTGGCTGCCATTATAACCCTACAGTGGACAGAAATTGGATCGATTATAATCAAAGAGAAAGAAAAGCTAACGATGGACGGGTATAAGCAGGAAATCCGGTTACTAACCGAGTAAAAAAACAACTTTCCAGTTCCATGTAAAGACAGTAAGACATAGAAAAATAGCTGTCTCTTATTGTAGCAGCTGCCTTAGTGAAAAGTAAATGAATGAAGTAAATAAAAACTCATTACCTGCATCTTCATGCCATCTTCAGCAACCCATAAGTAATCATATATTCTTGGAATGTGTAGCTTGAATGCTTCTGAGTTTGGATCTTCAATCCAGCAAGCAAGCATATTTAATACCTGCACATAAATTTATTCAATAATCAGTTGAACAGTCTGATTATCTTTTTTGAGAAATATATTAAACTTATCTAGATATTATTAAGGTTTAAACTCCTGGTATGTAAGTTCACAAGCTTTGAACAAGAAATCATAGCATATGAGGATTCTTTCTCCACTAAATCAGCAAGATAGGGAGAAGTGCACAAAATGAACATATGTCCCAAACTAAAGAAATCATCATATATATTAAGGCACTAAGAACAATTTCCGATTTGAAAATATTATGAATTGGAGCAGAAATGAAATAAACCCCTGTAAAGCTTCACAAACCATTCAAATAATGCTTGCTTGTAACTTTTGTGCGCTTTACAGAGGATTATGGTTTAGCATTACTGAACACTATGGTTTGCCTTAGGGGACACTAGCTTGGCATTAGAGGATACTGTCCACAAGTCCTTCAGCCCTTGTGACATAGAAGTGTACATGTTTTAAAACCAAAGGGCAAACCCGCAATATATAATCGTGGGATATGGTATTACATGAAGTAACAATAGGTGAACTTCCTGCTGCAATTGTGGTCAATTACAAGGCTGTAGAGAGACTTTAGTTCTCACATGCGATTTGGGCACAGGTAATGCTACAGTACAGTGGCTGGACAATCAGGCCAGCAAAACCAGAAAGTTTAAAGAGGCATGCATGAAATAAAGCACTGCAGTTATTATCTCTGCATCTTACAGGACGAAAGGGTCATCCTGATGCTTGAAGCAAGAAAAAGACAAAAGGCAGATCAGCAGGCAAGCATATTTTTCAAATTACCTTGTTCACAGGACCAATGCAAATGTATCGAGTGTTCTCATCTTCATAATGAACATGCTGCATGACATGGTTCAAAGATTTCTCTCTCAGTTTGTTCCCAGGCCAGTGCATCATAACAGGTTCAACAAATTTATGGAGAGTGGCCCATAAGATATCTTGTATGAGTGGATGTGGGTAGTACAGATCTTCCTACAATAAAGCACAAGAAAAAACCTTCAAAGAACAATCTTAATCATTAGATCCTAAATAGACATCATGCAGATAAAGAAAGATAAATAGGGCAGCTTAGGCTTCTATAAATTTCAAAGATTAATTATAAATCTATAATCACTTATCCTTCCGCTAAGACCAGTAATCTATAATCTATTCTTTGAAGGAAAAGGGAATTCTCTCAATGTTGAAGATGCTGTTGATTGTGAACCCATATAGGCTATTTGTAAAGAGGAATGGGAAAAAAATCACGGAAAACCGGGCTATTATACAATACTTACTATCTTATGTAACACAGCGGGATTATTTCGCTACTATGTTTACACAAGCAATAACGGTAAATGCACCAGAATTCTTGGAGAATATTCAAATACCAGAAAGAGCCAGCTACATTAAGATAATTATTGTTACTTGAGTCTGCAATTATGAAGCAAGCACGAATGAGAGGGAACCGTGCTCTTCAGGCGGCTATGGTATCCCAATCTATTGTGTTTCAGATATTATCACCTATTGAATCATGAGTTATAAGTAGCACAACAAAACGTTTCGACCACATTCACATGGAAGATGCACCGCAATCAGTTTTTCTCCTGCACCAGGCAGTGTACGATAGCAACTTACAAGCATGAAAATCTGGGAATACAAGGCAATCCCCATCAAACTTGTAGGCTGCTTATATCAAAGCCTCCGAACCAAGGACTAGTAAACTATTCAGTGGTACAACGAATATTTCTGAAACTGTATTTCACATTCATGGCCCATACTGCTATTCAAATCGAAATGGCTATGTCAACTCATTATGTTGGCAATGGGACTTCTTAAAGACCCTGTACTTTGGCAATGAGGTTCCTTAAAAACTTTGTACCTTGGCTATGGGTCATCTTAAAGACTCTGTCCTAGAGTGAGGACCACATTGGCACAAGTAGATCTACTTAGGATTTTTCCATTAACTCTGGCTCATCATGGCCCATAAGAAATTTGGTTCGCACACATCAACATCACTAAGAAAGATTGAGATAAGCAAAAACCTTAGCACAGAGATTGCGAGCACTGTCCCAATCAACCTCGCTGTAGGGGACTTTGAAGAGTTCATTTCTTAGTTCCAATATAATTGGTGTAATTCGGCCGACAAACCTCTTTCCATAAACGTAGCACATGGGTAGATACACCATTCTGCAGTGACACCACATTCGACCTGCACGATAGCGTCAGGCATATCAGCAAGACATAACCAACATGGAAGATCAAAGCAATTAATGCTGACATAGTGCAAAAAAGAACCTGGGTGGACTGGCAGGCAATACGGCAACATCCATGTTTCCGGTGGCAGTGGATTGTTACCAGACCAATCAAATACACCAAGTACCTTAAATAAGTCAGGGAATTAGGAGGAATTCCTTAGGCCATAGTCAGACTGTGCAAAATGGAAGCAGCCTTCATAGAGAGGAAAAAATGTTAATTCCATACCGCGAGCCAAAACTTTCCCCATGATGTTATATAAGTTGCTCCCCCATGGTCTAAAATCCAGTTTCGACCTTTCTCCATAGCTCCATCTCCACTATCTGGTCCCTCACCAAGCAATCTCAAAGAAACATAGGTCAAGGCTGAGCCAAACATGGTGCTTGGACCCTCAATGTGTAATCCCCAACCTCCATCTTCATTCTACACACAATCGCCAAAAAATTATTTACTTTATCCACTGTGAGATGGCACAGTTGGCAAATAGATCCTTGCCTGATGATTATAGAGATATCGACGGATCTCCTTTTGATGTTCTGATGATAAAACAGTGTTCAGTGCTCCAGTAACATGTAGCATTATAAGCTGAATAGAAGATAAAATGCAGTGAGTAAGTTTCCATATGACATAAACAAGTTTTTAAATGAAATGTCAAGCCAGGGGAAGTACCAATCCTGGCATAAGGAACATAGGACCCCCATAATCCCCAGGCCAGTGTCCATCGTGTGCCTGGAGAGTAGAAACAGTGCTGAGCGCCCTTCTCAAAGTGGTCGACACGGCTTCCTCCGTGACATCTTCATTCTCCCCCAGCTTGATAGCAGGAAGATCCAACTTAAGTGGATTTTCTTTTGCAAGCTGCAGTACATACAAGAGAACAAACGCTTTAGAAGCTACGGAGATATTCCAAAGCAAAAAAACACCCTAGTTTTAGTAGCACAAAGAATCCACAGGCAAGTTGAACTGAAGTGGTAGAACAAAAAGGAAAAGACTCAGGAAAATATCACTACTCCAGCATCAAGAATTGGTCTGCCCTGTTGCTAAATACTGTTAGAGCACTATGAATTGTGCTTCTGGTCTTAACTCTTAACCCAGTCCCGAAAAGTATTGACCATCTCTGTGGTAATTGGGTTAAAAACCTTTTAACCTGAAGGTAAGGGAAATGACTCTAGTGGAGATAACAGAAAGTCAGCAATACAGTGCCCTTCCTTTAACCCACGCAACAAAAGCATGTTCTCAATCAACATCATAGACCTTCTGACCCACTGCACATTACATTGCTTAAATCGAGTCTGCTACAGGATACACTCTCCTCGCTTGCTCTTTGGGTTGCTTGAGAAAAACACAGCTGAAATACAGCTGGAAAATTCCATGGTTTATATTAACGGAAAGAAAGAACTGCAGGCGCCATGCGTCCCGTTCAGAGAACCAAGTGCCCAGCGTCAGTCAGCACACTTGCCGATCGCGTGCACTGTGTGCTTCCGGTGGGCATTAAAAGCTGAAGTAGGAGCAGTTGGCAACGGGAAAGGGGGGCCGTGCCCGTGCCCATCCAGAGCGTGGCGCTTGCGTCTCAGATATTCATAGTATATATACGTATGCAAGATCGGATCCCAGCATACTCGCTGCGCATTAAAACCTTTGCCAAGTGGTGTAGGAGAGACTTGACAGTCTGATGCTGCAATCTTCCTTTGCTTAGAAAGGTTGCGGCATACTGTAGTCTCGCTGCGCATTAAAATCGTTTTGAAAGGTAAGGTGGCTCGCTGGCAGCTACCTTCTGGCGCGGCTGCCGGCTCGTACCAGTACGCGGCGACTAGTCGTTGGATGTGGCGGGCGGCATCATCCAGGTGACAAAAAATGTAGCTACGGTAGGGGACTGTGGGGCTTCGCCATCCATCACTGAGCCACCCGGAATTCGAAATCGTGGCATGCAGGGCAGGGCAGGGCAGCGGCGACCGAGGGGGAGGGGCGGGAGGGGGGCATTCGGTTCGTCGGGTTACCTGGATGCGCATGGGGAGGTCGGCGCTGTGCTTGAGCTGGTGGCGGCGCGCGGCGAACTCCCGGCGGGCGGCGTCGACGGCGGCGAGGGCGTCGGGGTCGTCGGCGGCGGCGTCGAACTCCCAGACCTGGCGGCCGACGTGCGCGTTCTTGGTGCGCAGCCACGGGTCGGCCCCGCCCTCCGCGATCTTCAGCCGCCACATCTCCCCGAGCTCCGGCGAAACCCCGGCGACGAACCGAACAGTACCACGCAACCACGGCCGCCGGCACTGGCAGCAGGAGGAGCAGAGGGTGAGGGCGGAGCAGGGCAAATGGGCAATGGCGAGATCTGCCGGCCCGATCCGGCGAAGAATTAGATAGTGGGGGTTTCGGATCGCGCGGGGCGGGGCTGGAGCGGGGTTTGGACGGGAGCGCGCGGTGCGGCGACGTGGCGGGGGACGTCTCTCGCCCCCTCTATCTCTCTCGGCAGTGGCTTTTTGGCTCGGCGCCTGCAGGCTCTCTGACCCGCTCGTGGAGAGGAGAGGGGGGTTGGGGTTGGGGTTTTGTGGGGGCAGGTGGTGGGGCGTGATAGGTGTCAGCGTTCTAATAGTACCGTGACGCCGTCCGGCCGTCCGATCTGTTCCCCGTCGACGACGTCCAACCAGCACCACTAGTTCGTTCTCTCCATTTTCTTTTGTGCGGGGACACGTCACTGCCCATCCTCTGCTTATACTTAACCAAAAAAACACTCCATCGGTCGGACGGCGAGTTAAAATCCACGTAACCACCACATTCGCGATGCCATTAGCATAAAACTACGTGCCACTTTAGAAATAGTTGCACTTTGCGCCACGCCGAATTTTTGACGGTGGCAGAAAACACTAGGCCGTTTTTTCAAACATAATTTGACGTGTCCAAGCACGCGCATGGATGGCGGCGCACCTAAGGCTCGTCCGACCAACACTGTCGGAACCAGTTTCCCTAAAGGGAAACGGACGACCAACTCACTCTCTCGACCAGCTCACTCCCTCGCTCCCTCTCACGCCCCTCTTGACCTCTCTCCCATGTGCGCCGCCGACGCCGCTCACTCTCACCGTAAGCTCGCAATGTCATTCTGGAAAGACGGGAAGGAGAGCTGTGAGAATGAATTGAGCTACACCAGCATGGACATGAATCTGTGGGTAAGATTTTCCATTGGTTTGGGTTTGGGTTAGGGTTTGGATTTGTGCAGTTACCATCTTCGATTTTAAGCTAAGTTGATGGTTGTTGTCCAAGTAGGAAAACCCTGAGACCACTATTGATGTTTCCTTCTGTGGATGAGTGGCTCATCCGGCCATGAATGCAAGATTCATCAGTTTAGGGCCTAGAAATGCGTTGCCTTTTATGGCATATACATTGGAAGAGATTTTATGGCTGCGTTAAGCACGTAATGTGTTGTAGATGTTGAGTTGCAAAGTAGACAACTGAATTCAGCCATATACTGAATCTTGTAGTTGCTGGCTTGCAAAGTTCTTAACTGAACTTAGCCATGTACTGACTGTTGTAGTTGCTGACTTGCAATGTGCCTAACCAAAAATACATATACTAAATGTTGCATTTTCTCACTTGCAAAGTACTTAACTGTAGGGATGAACTGGGTAGTGTCGGTGTCAAAACCGGCGGATCTCGGGTAGGGGGTCCCGAATTGTGCGTCTAAGGTCGATGGTAACAGGAGACAGGGGATGTTTACCCAGGTTCGATGGAGGTAATACCTTACTTCCTGCTTGATTGATCTTGATGAATATGAATATTACAAGAGTTGATCTACCACGAGATCGTAATGGCTAAAACCCTAGAAGTCTAGCCTGTATGACTATATTTGTCTCCGGACTAAGCCCTCTGGTTTATATAGACACCGGAGGGGGCTAGGGTTGTACAAAGTCGGTTACAGAGAAAAGGAATCTTCATATTTGATCGCCAAGCTTGCCTTCCACGCCAAGGAGAGTCACATCCGGACACGGGTAAGAGTCTTCGGCCTTTGTATCTTCACAGCCCATCAGTCCGATCCATGTCCAACTGGCCGGATGCCCGAGGACCCCTTAGTCCAGGACTCCCTCAGTAGCCACTGAACCAGGCTTCAATGACGAGGTGTCCGGCGCGCATTGCAAGGCGGGTTCCCTTTCCCGAATACTCAAAGATATCTTTGGACGAACGTGTCCGGATCTGCAACACAAGTACCACACACAACCATAGAGAATATAATATTTCACGAGTCCAACCTGCTGACAACTTTTTGTAACATGACATCACGCTTGTCCGGTCATTATTTCGAACCGTTTCTTACCCTGCCGTTCCACGTTTCGAGGCGCGGTTTTTATTGGCACGTCTTGTCAAAGCAGAGATCGTGTCCCCTGATTGCGGGATTCTCATCAATACGAGCGTGGGCAACCCAACTGTTCCACTGGGAAGATTCCTTAGGAATAGGCTGGTTTTCAGGCTTAGGAGGAAGTGTTCGATACCCTATGCCTTTATAAAGGAGCCAAGGGCCGTCTCTGTTCGTAAACCTCTCCTCACCTTCCCAACCTCAAGTTCTAGCACCCTGTGCTCGACTTCATTGCTTGAGCTTCCCAAACATGTCCCGACCCAGCCCACGTGGCCGATGGGTGGCTTCCTCATTCTGAGAGGAGGACATTCTGAAGCTTCGGCGGACAGATACTGACCGCGGAGATCCCCACGTGCTTCCTGCTCAAGGACAGGTTATTCCGACTCCTAGATCCGGCGAGAGGGTCGTATTCATCTCTCACTTCCTTCGAGGGCTAGGGTTCGCTCTTCACCCCTTCGTCCGGGGGCTCATGTTTTATTACAGACTAGATTTTCATGATCTAGCCCCGGATTCTTTCCTCCACGTCTCGGCGTTTATCATTACGTGTGAGGCCTTCCTCCGAATTCCCCCACACTTCAGCTTATGGCTCAAGACCTTTAGTGTGAAGCCGAAGGTGGTCGATGGGAAACAACCGGAGTGCGGCGGCGCTATAGTGAGCAAGCTTACCAATACTCACTGGCCAAAAGGCTCTTTCACCGAAACTTCCAATCAATGGCAGCGGGAGTGGTTTTACATCACGGAACCCCGCGGTACCAAGTGGGCGGCTATACTTGCATTCCGTTTTGGTCCTCCGTTACAGCTTGCATCATGGATTAATAAGGAGCTGGACTAGGGATCAGTTGATGAAGTGCAGACTCTACAGAGCCGCATCCAAACCCTCCTTGAGAAGGACATCGATCTTGTCAACGTGATTCAAGTAATGCTAGTCCGCCGAGCCCTGCCATGCCAGCGTAGGCCTCTCCGCATGTGGGAGTTTAATCTAGAAGGACCACGGACCCTTCAACACTTCTTCGGCACTACGCACAAAGGGATGTGGAAGTTGTTTTTCGGGAAACGAAAACAGTGGCCGGACACCACCGAGGACATCGGCCTCGACTGCAACCATCCGGATACCTCGGTAAGTGCTCAACTCCCGAACACTTTGTAGTTAAGTATGCCGTAATATGTTACTGCACAAACTATCTTCTTCCAGGGCTGGATAAAGAAAGCAGAGTGGATTAGGTGTTCGGCCCCACTCCCCGAAGACTCAGCGGATCCCGTACTAACAAGGATGCTGGCCCCGGCACCATACCAGATGCATGTGGAGGAGGACAAGGCGGAAAACGGGAGGGCCAAAGACGGCCTCCATCCCGAAGGTATATCAGACAATGTGTCCGGGGGAATCAAAATTCCCTCATCCGAAGACAAAAGTGACGAAGAAGTCGACGTCTCTTCACCCCATGGTAAGAAAAGGGCTGCCTCCGAAGATTGGGAGGAAAAGGCTCCCAAGCGAGGCAAGGTGCCCCAGTCGGGCGGCTCGGGCTTGGAGGATGGCGTCTTCGCACAGTCCCAAGATAAGGACAAGCCTCTAGCCGAATCGTAAGTGAACAAGGATGTTTTTAAACATATCCCGTTCCTTTCCTGTTACCGAGGTAACATCTAGGATATATGTTTTTGTAGCTCGGCAAATAGTCTTCTTCGCCAATCCTCCTCCTTGGGAGATCTTCTTCCGGAAATGATGGAAAGCAAGACACCGCCACCGGACTCCTCGCCCAATAAGGCGGACAACTTTGAGGTGTCGTCCCGGAGGGTCTCTCCTGATCAACAAGTAGTGCGAGGGGTGATGAAGACACTACCCGAAGGTGATACTTCGGTAGCACAGGATCTGGGGGCCAACAATAAAGGCCTCGAGCTGTCCGGCCTACAGCCGGAGACAACCACAGGGGCGAATAAACGGATGCCTTCAAAGGAGGTCAGATTCTACGACAGCTTCCGGAGATCCCGGTTACCGGATGTATTGACAAACATGCTGCTAAAGGCGTCCGTCTCAGAGGAACATCGTACCTTGATGGGTACGGTGGTTGAAAGGTCCGCGAAAAGCGGATTGAATGAAGCCTTCACGAGCCTGCTAAGAGGCTTTGAGGTTTGTAATGTAATATTTTTATTGTGCTTTATTCACAAACTGCACCTGTGTATAGGCAGTAGCCCCTGAGACTCTGATTGGCTTTCCAAGGGAGGCGATCAGAGGATCAAAAAGATATGCCCAGGGAATAATCTGATTAATTAGAACGCAGGCTGTCACTTCCCTGGCGTCCGCATGGACTACAGAAGTTGCCGATCTGGAGAGGAAGCTTGATGTGGTGGGAGATGACCTTACGCTTATTAACAAGCGTCTTGACGAGTCGCAAGGTATGTTTTTGGGGGCAGTATTTACAAGCGCGTGCTTTGTAATGTAAGCGTGTCGCGAAATATTGTATACTGAAATATGCATGACTGCAGATGGTTCCATCGCGGTCGAGATCCTTCGGGCCGAGCAGGCCCGAGCCAAGGAGCAGTCCCGGATTGGTAATGCGGCTGCCAAGAAGGCTTTTGCCGAGTTAAAGGCCAAACAGGCTACTCGCCGTCAATGCGAGGAGAGAATATCCTCGATGGCGTGTGAGCTAAAGGATGCCGCTAGCCGCTGTGAGTTCCTCGAGAAGGATAATAAAGCCAAAACGGTTGATCTTGACAAGTCCTTACGAGAGGCGAAAGAAACGCGGTCCGAATCTAGAGCGGCCCGGGAGGAGATCCGACGAGCTGGGGAGATCGCGGCTGGTAAGCCCTTTTTATTGCAAACTAAGTTCGGCTATCCGAATTACGCTCCGCTTAATCAAGTGTGGAGTTCTCCAGATGCATTTTTAGACTTGCCGAAGAGTGCTTCCGATGCGGCGTAGTTTTACCAAGCGCGAGAAGGGTATGCAACGGAGAAGCTTTTCTGGTCACAATTCGGTGCATCAAAGCGTACTTTATTCTTTGAGCGAACAGTTGACCCAATGGGCCGAGCTTCACCGGATATCCAGTTGCCATAAAGGATGTTGTGGTCATTTGTGGCGGCAAACCGAGCCAGTCTGGATAGTTATCTTGGTTTGGTGTGGCGACTTGCTGACCCAGTGTTGCGTATCGATGCCGTTAAGCGATCAGCGTGCATTGAAGGTGCACGGATGGCCTTTGCCCGTGCTAAGACATACTGGACGAAGATGAAGGCCATCGATGTTGCAGCGAAGAGTCCACCCAAGGGCAAGGACCACCATGCACCAGAGCATTATTTCAAGGATGTCTTAGAGGCTGCCCGCTTGATAGAGGGTCAATGCTCGAAGGACATAATATTCGAGTGAAGTGTATGGAAATTGTAAAAGACAATTATAATATAATAAAGCTATTTTCATTTTAGTGTTGCCTAAAAGCTTTGGTTCCTCCTGTGCATCCGTTTTTGTATAATCTGAAAGTTTTCCAGTCGTCGGCTTCAGCCCCCTCGTAGGAAGTACGGGGGTGTTCGGAAAAGCATTTGATCACTCTTAATCCAACGTCTTGGTCTATGAAGGAGGTGTCAATGCAGCGAACTAGGCAATCGGACTATAGGGCGTTAACACGTTCACTTAGCCATAGGAATTTTATGGGGGGCTACGATATAGCCCCTGGTATGTACACAACTTATTCCAATACGATGCGTTACATATATGACCTGAAGAAAAAGGTCCTTCATATAATACAGAGGGAATCGTGAAAGATTCCAATAAGTCGTCGAGTGGTTGACCAACTCTCACCGCATCATGATGATCCGGTTTTGGCTTTCTCTCGAGGTGCTTGACGGATGAACCGGAAGCACAACCGCAGTAGTTCTCCCTTTACTACCTTAGCCGATAGAGCGGAACGTAAGGTAGCAAGCACAGGAGCCGGGCAACCCAACTATTGACCCAAGACATGATTCGGAGCTGATGCATATAAGGCCAAACTCGCGACACCAAAGTATGCTATAAAGTTGTTCGGACTTGTCGGCAACTCATTTGTTCCCATACCGAGCCCCCGGCAGGTTATGCCGAGGTGTGTGTGAAACAATCAAAGGAGCAAAATTTGGTTCTTTAGAAAAAACAAATACCGGATACGGTTTATGTTCACTGGGACCTGAGTGATATGCCACTTGTTATTTTATAGATGACAAAGCCGCAACCCCGGTTATTTGACATGCCGGGGGTCGAAGGCTGAGAAAGAAGGCACCTTACAGGCTCAAGATAGAGAGTGCGGTCTACAAAAAGTTATTTTGGACCTCCTGTCGCACGTCTGCGCCGCCTGTCCTCGGTGAAGGGGTTCCTTGACGGGAATAGCTTTTGGGTGAGTATATGAACCCGAACTTCAATAGTGTCCGTGGGATGACCCCCTTTGAGACACCTGTGGTAAAGGATAATGAAAAGAAAAGAGTAGTAGAAAAGAAAAAAGAGGTTTATGGGAGTACTTGCAGGCTTGTCCGTACATTGCTTCCGCCGATGCCCAGGGTATCTTAAGTGCATAGTTATGTATGGGCGGTACCGGTTTCGCAGATATATGAGGAGGACGGCGGAAGCCGAACTGCTAGTCCAGCTCCGAAATTGGTCGATCCTGTTGGATGGAGACCGGTGGCTTAATGGCCGACAAGGTATGCGGTTTAATAAGACCACTTTGTACTTCGGCTGAGGTTGCCGTAGTATGATCCTCAGTCCGGAGGGAGTGCTTCTCCTGCTCCCCTTTAGAGTTGTGTGTCACGTATAGCATGTTCACTGTTTTTACTTCAGGGGGAAATTGCTTCTGACCCCCAGTGTTTGGTTGGCGAGTCTCTTCGTAAATCACTTTGTCCGGCGGCCTCTTCCCCTTGTGTTCGGCATTTAACTTGCCGGCCTGTTTGAAGACCCAACAACTTATGTTGGTGTGATTAGCTGGTTTATTGGGGTGGCCGTGAATCTGGCATGGCCTGTCCAATATCTTGTCTAAATTGGATGGTCCGTCTCTATTTGCCGTAAATGGCTTTTTCCGTTGATCCGGTTTGGGCCCGCTGAATCTGGTGTTGACCGCTGTGTCATGCGTTCCCTCATTAGTATTACCATGTTTGTGTTTGTGTCATCGTGGTTTTCCATTGCCGTCTCGAACTTCGGAAGTGCCCGGATCACTGGCGCTGTTGCTTCTATGAGCGAGCCAGTTGTCTTTTCCCGCGCAAAAGCGGGTCATCAGAGTGGTAAGGGCTGACATGGATTTTGGTTTTTCTTGACCGAGGTGGCGGGCGATCCACTTGTCCTGGACGCTGTGTTTGAAGGCCGCTAGAACCTGCGTCTGAACGATCGACGATTTGGTTCTTTTTAACTAAGAACCTAGTCCAGAGCTTCCTGGCTAACTCTCCGGACTGTTGGACAGTGTGACTTAAGTCATCAGCATTTGGTGGCCAGACATATGTACCTTGGAAGTTGTCGCGGAAGGCGTCTTCCAAGTCCTCCCACTGCCAATAGAGTTTTCGGCAGATTGTTTAACGATACCGAGCTGGTCCTTTGAGTTTTAACGGGAGGTATTTGATGGCGTGGAGGTCATCTCCCCGGGCCATATGGATATGGAGAAGAAAATCCTTGATCCACACCGCCGGACCAGTTGTTCCATCGTATGATTCTATATTCACGGGTTTAAACCCTTCTGGGAATTCATGCTCCATTACTTCGTCAGTGAAGCAGAGTGGGTGTGCGGCGCCTCTATATTGGGCCACGTCGCGATGTAGCTCAGATAGATTCCGTCTGCGGTCTTTGGCCCGGGCGTGACTAGACTTGTCACGTCCGAATAGGTAGCCGACGTTGCGTGTCGAGGCACGTCCTCGCGATCCGTAGATCGATCTGGTGCGTCCTGCTCTATTTTCCAGGTCCTGCCGAGAGTTGTATGTATGACCCCGAGCTGTTTTATCTCTGTTTTTTCATTGGGGTGAGGCGGGCTGCTGTTCGGCTTGAGCTGCCGCTTTATCCCGACCACGTTGTGGTCGGTCAGCCGCATTGTCCCGACCGCGTGGTGCAGGTTCAGTCGCCTCCTCATCGAACTGAGGTAGCAATCTGCGCCGGGTAACCCTTGGTTGGGCGCTTGAGGCCGTATTCTTCGGCTGCTAGGATATCTGTCCATCTATCGTTGAGCAGGTCTTGGTCAGCTTGAAGCTGCTGATGTTTCTTTTTCAGGCTCCTTGCAGTGGCTATTACCCAGCGTTTAAAGCGCTCCTGCTCGAGAGGTTCCTCAGGCACGATGAAATCCTCGTTGCCGAGGCTCTCCTCATCCTCGGAGAGTGATACGTCTCCGTCGTATCTACTTTTCCAAACACTTTTGCCCTTGTTTTGGACTCTAACTTGCATGATTTGAATGGAACTAACCCGGACTGACGATGTTTTCAGCAGAATTTCCATGGTGTTATTTATGTGCAGAAACAAAAGTTCTCGGAATGACCTGAAACTCCACGGAGCTTATTTTTGGAAAATATTAAAAATATTGGCGAAAGAATCAAGGCCAGGGGGCCCACACCTTGTCCACGAGGGTGGGGGGCGCGCCCCCCTGCCTCGTGGGCCCCCTGGAGCTCCACCGACCTCAACTCCAACTCCATATATTCGTGTTCAGGGAGAAAAAAATCAGAGAGAAAGATTCATCGCGTTTTACGATACGGAGCCCCCGCCAAGCCCTAAACTCTCTCGGGAGGGCTGATCTGGAGTCCGTTCGGGGCTCCAGAGAGGGGAATCAGTCGCTGTCGTCATCATCAACCATCCTCCATCACCAATTTCATGATCCTCACCGTCGTATGCGTGAGTAATTCCATCATAGGCTTCTTTGGGCCGGTGATGGGTTGGATGAGATTTATCATGTAATCGAGTTAGTTTTGTTAGGGTTTGATCCCTAGTACCCACTATGTTACGAGATTGATGTTGCTATGACTTTGCTATGCTTAATGCTTGTCACTAGGGCCCGAGTGCCATGATTTCAGATCTAAACCTATTATGTTTTCATGAATATATGTGAGTTCTTGATCCTATCTTGCAAGTCTATAGTCACCTACTATGTGTTATGATCCAACAACCCCGAAGTGAAAATAATCGGGACCACTCCCGGTGATGACCAAAGTTTGAGGAGTTCATGTATTCACTGTGTGTTAATGCTTTGGTCCGGTACTCTATTAAAAGGAGGCCTTAATATCCCTTAGTTTCCGCTAGGACCCCGCTGCCACGGGAGGTAGGACAAAAGATGTCATGCAAGTTCTTTTCCATAAGCACGTATGACTATATCCAGAATACATGCCTACATTACATTGATGAATTGGAGCTAGTTACGTGTCACCCTATGTTATGGTATTACATGATGAACCGCATCCGGCATAATTCTCCATCACCGATCCAATGCCTATGAGCTTTTCACATATTGTTCTTCGCTTATTTACTTTTCCGTTGCTACTGTTACGATCACTACAAAACCCAAAAATATTACTTTTGCTACCGTTACCGTTACTCCCATATTACTTTGCTACTAAATACTTTGCTGCAGATACTAAGTTATCCGGTGTGGTTGAATTGACAACTCAACTGCTAATACTTGAGAATATTCTTTGGCTCCCCTTGTGTCAAATCAATAAATTTGGGTTGAATACTCTACCCTCGAAAACTATTGCGATCCCCTATACTTGTGGGTTATCAAGACTATTTTCTGGCGCCGTTGCCGGGGAGCATAGCTCTATTCTTTGAGTCACTTGGGATTTATATATCTGCTGGTCACTATGAAGAACTTGAAAGACGAGAAAACACAAATTTATCCCTCAACTACGAGGGGAGGTAAGGAACTGCCATCTAGCTCTGCACTTGATTCACCTTCTGTTTTGAGTAAGCTTGCGACACCTAAATCATACGCTATTAATTACGATATGTCGCATGTTATTGATGATGCCATACGCTATGCATGATACTTATGATGAAACTACTTATATGCTTGATACTCTTGTGCCACTTGGTGAATTCCTTGATGAACAACTTGCTAGGGCTAGAGAGAATGAAATTATTGAACCGATAATATTGATGAAAGTGATGATGAAGGCTCTCCCAATAAATATGAATTGCTGTTGTGCCTAAGGGCTATGTTATGGATGAAGAAGCTGCTAGAGACTTTCTTGCTTGCAATGATAGGAATGATCTTAAGAAATTATTAGCTAAGCTGAAACAAAAACTCTGAATGCTAGAATGAAATATGATCCTGCTTATGCTACTTCACCTATCTTTGTTACTGATAAGGATTATGAATTCTCTATTGATCCTGATATAATTGCTTTGGTTAAATCTGATCCTTTCTATGGCTATGAATCTGAAACTGTTGCGGCACATCTTACTAAATTAAATGATATAGCCACCCTGTTCACTAATGATGAGAGAACTCGCTACTTTTATATCCTTAAAATATTTTTGTTCTCATTAAAGGTTGATGCTAAGATATGGTTTAATTCTCTTGATCCTGGTTGTGTGCGTAGTCCCCAGGATATGATTTATTACTTCTCTGCTAAATATTTCCCTGCTCATAAGAAACAAGCTGCTTTAAGGGAAATATATAATTTTGTGCAAATTGAAGAAGAGAGTCTCCCACAAGCTTGGGGGAAGCTTCTCCAATTACTTAATGCTTTGCCTGATCATCCTCTTAAGAAAAATGAAATACTTGATATCTTTTATAATGGACTAACCGATGCTTCCAGAAATTACCTGGATAGTTGTGCTGGTTCTGTTTTCAGGGAAAGAAGACCGGATGAAGCTGAAATTCTATTGAATAATATGTTGACAAATGAAAATAATTGAACACTTCCTGAGCCAACTCCTGAACCTATTCCTAAACCAACTCCGAAGAAAAGAGGTGTTCTATTTCTCGGTCCTGAAGATATGCAAGAGGCAAAGAAATCTATGAAGGAAAAGGGTATTAAAGCTGAAGATGTTAAGAATTTACCTCCTGTTGAAGAAATACATGGTCTTAATTTACACTTTGTTGAGGAAATATATGCTCTTAATTCATCACCTATTGAAGAAACTCATGGTCTTGATAACCCGACACAGGTAGTAAAGGTAAATTCTCTCTATAGATATGATAACGCTGAAATCCCTCCTACTAAGTTTGCTAGCCATTATGCGGATGAGTTTGATAACTTTATGGTTAAGCAAGAAGATTTTAATGCTTATTTTGGTAGACAATTAAAACACAATGCTTATATGATTGAACACTTGGGTGATTACATGTCTAGAGTTAAAGGTGAACTTAAACTCATTAGTAAACATGCTTCTATGGTTACCACTCAAGTAGAACAAGTACTTAAAGCTCAAAATGATTTGCTCAATGAATTAAATAGTAAGAATATTGACTATGCTGTTAGAGTGGCTACTAGAACTGGTAAAATGACTCAGGAACCTTTGTATCCTGAAGGCCATCCTAAGAGAATTGAGCAAGATTCTCAGAGAAATAATATTGATGCACCTAGTCCTTCTAAAAATAAGAAAAAGAAAAATGATAGCACTTTGCATGCTTCTAGTCAACCTATTGCTGAAACACCTGAGAATCCAAATGATATTTCTATCTACGATCTTTGAAACACAATCGGTAATGAACATTGATCGTCTCCAACGTATCTATAATTTTATTGTTCCATGCTATATTATATTCTGTTTTGGACATTATTGGGCTTTATTATACACTTTTATATTATTTTGGGACTAACCTATTAACCGGAGGCCCAACTAATTGCCGCTTTTTTGCCTATTTGAGTTTCACGAAAAAGAATATCAAGCGGAGTCCAAACGGAATGAAACCTTCGGGAACGTGATTTTCGTAACGAACGTGATCCAGAGGACTTGGACCCTACGTCAAGACATCAACCAGGAGGGCACGAGGTAGGGGGGCGCGCCTACCCCCCTGGGCGCGCCCTCCACCCTCGTGGGCCCCCTGTTGCTCCACCGACGTACTCCTTCCTCCTATATATACCTACGTACCCCCAAACTACCAGATACGGAGCCAAAAACCTAATTCCACCACCGCAACCTTCTGTACTTGTGAGATCCCATCTTGGGGCCTGTTCCGGAGCTCCGCTGGAGAGGGCATCGATCACGAAGGGCTTCTACATCAACACCATAGCCTCTCCGATGATGTGTGAGTAGTTTAGTTCAGACCTTCGGGTCCATAGTTATTAGCTATATGGCTTCTTCTCTCTTTTTGGATCTCAATACAATGTTCTCCCCCTCTCTCGTGAAGATCTATTCGATGTAATCTTCTTTTGCGGTGTGTTTGTTGAGACCGATGAATTGTGGGTTTATGATCAAGTTTATCTATGAACAATATTTGAATCTTCTCTGAATTCTTTTATGTACGATTGGCTATCTTTGCAAGTCTCTTTGAGTTATCAGTTTGGTTTGGCCTACTAGATTGATCTTTCTTGCAATGGGAGAAGTGCTTAGCTTTGGGTTCAATCTTGTGGTGTCCTTTCCTAGTGATGAGGGGCAGCAAGGCACGTATAGTATTGTTGCCATCGAGGATAACAAGATGGGGTTTATATCATATTGCATGAGTTTATCCCTCTACATCATGTCATCTTGCTTAAAGCGTTACTCTGTTCTTATGAACTTAATACTCTAGATGCATCTTTGGATAGCGGTTGATGTGTGGAGTAATAGTAGTAGATGCAGGCAGTAGTCGGTCTACTTTTCTCGGACGTGATGCCTATATACATGATCATACCTAGATATTCTCATAACTATGCTCAATTATGTCAATTGCTCAACAGTAATTTGTTCACCCACCGTAAATACTTATGCTCTCAAGAGAAGCCACTAGTGAAACCTATGGCCCCTGAGTCTATTTTCCATCATATTAATCTTCCAACACTTAGTTATTTTTATTGCCTTTTATTTTACTTTGCATCTTTATCATAAACATACAAAAAACATTATCTTATCATATCTATCAGATCTCACTCTCGTAAGTGACCGTGAAGGGATTGACAACCCCTTTATTGTGTTGGTTGCGAGGATTTATTTGTTTGTGTAGGTGCGAGGGACTCGTGCGTGGCCTCCTCTTGGATTGATACCTTGGTTCTCAAAACCGAGGGAAATACTTACGCTACTTTGCTGCATCACCCTTTCCTCTTCAAGGGTAAACCAACGCAGTGCTCATGAGGTAGCAAGAAGGATTTCTGGCGCCGTTGCCGGGGAGGTCTTCGCAAAAGTCAACATACCAAGTACCCATCACAAACCATTATCTCCCACATTACATTATTTGCCATTTGCCTCTCATTTTCCTCTCCCCCACTTCACCCTTGCCTTTTTATTCGCCATCTCTTTTCCGTTCGCCTCTTTTTCGCTTGCTTCTTGTTTGCTCGTGTTGCCATGTGCCTTCTTTTTGCTTGCATCTTTGCTTGCTAAGAGTTTATGGATCCCCATCCACTTTACAATCTTTTTAAGAGATCCAATTATGATGAACCAACTGCTAGTGAGTTTTGTGCACTAGATTATCTTTATGAAGTTTTGCTTGAAATTCGTGAATCTGAAAATTGTAATGAAGAAATTTATGAAGAGATTCATGATAGCTCCTTGAATAAAAAGCATGGTTGCAATGATTTTACTATAAATTTTCTTGATGTCAATTGTGCTAATATTATGCAAAACCGCAAGCTTGGGGATGCTAGTTTTGCTATGTCTACTACTTGTTGCAATGATCATGATTGGGGTGATTCTTCTTGTGATCTTGAAAATTTATTTAATCCCCATGATGAATATGAGATTGATAATATTGTTTGCAATAATATTGAAAGTAGGTTTGGAAGAGTGTCAACTTTAGATCCCACATATTTGGAGAGTATTCAATCTTATGAAATTTTTGATAAAAGTGGGTTTGGAGAGGTCATGACTTTAGTTAATATTAATCCCACTATTTCGAAAGAGTGTCAACTTTGCATGCATGTGGATCGTGTTGAAAATATTTTATGTGATAGCTATTTTGTTGATTCTGCTTATGATCCTACATGTAATTATTATGAGAGAGGAAAATATGGTCGTAGAAATTTTCATGATAATAAATTACCTCTCGTTATGTTGAGATTGCTATTGTTTCTTTCCGCTTCCTTGCATATGCTATTTTTTGCTTGCTATGATAATTTGTTTGCCTATAAGATGCCTATGCATAGGAAGTATGTTAGACTTAGATGTTTTTGTTACATGTTTCATGATGCTCTCTTTGTGCTTCAATTCTTGTCTCTCATGCGAGCATCATTAAAATTATCTATGCCTAGCTAGGGGCGTTAAACGATAGCGCTTGTTGGGAGGCAACCCAATTTTATTTTTAGTTTTTTGCTTTTTGCTTATGTTTAGGAATAAATCTTTGATCTAGCCTCTGGTTAGATGTCTTTTTATGTTTTAGTTAGTGTTTGTGCCAAGTTTAACCTATAGGATCTTCTTGGATGAGTTATTTGATCTTGCAGAAAATTCCAGAAACTTTCTGTTCACGAAAACAATTGTTAAAAATCACCAGAACGTGATAAAATATTGATTCCAATTGCTGCTGATCAATAAACAAATTCTCTAGGTCGTCCTATTTTGTCTGAATTGTTGGAGTTTCGGAAGTTTGCGTTAGTTACAGATTACTACAGACTGTTCTATTTTTGACAGATTCTGTTTTTCGTGCGTTGTTTGCTTATTTTGATGAATCTATGGCTAGTAAAATAGTTTATAAACCATAGAGAAGTTGGAATACAGTAGGTTTAACACCAATATAAATAAAGAATGAGTTCATTACAGTACCTTGAAGTGGTCTTTTGTTTTCTTTCGCTAACGGAGCTCACGAGATTTTCTGTTAAGTTTTGTGTTGTGAAGTTTTCAAGTTTTGGGTAAAAGATTCGATGGATTATGGAACAAGGAGTGGCAAGAGCCGAAGCTTGGGGATGCCCATGGCACCCCAAGATAATCTAAGGACACATAAAGCCAAAGCTTGGGGATGCCTCGGAAGGCATCCCCTCTTTCTTCTACTTCCATCGGTAACTTTACTTGGAGCTATATTTTTATTCACCACATGATATGTGTTTTGCTTGGAGCGTCTTGTATGATTTGAGTCTTTATTTGTTAGTTTACCACAATCATCCTTTCTGTACACACCTTTTGAGAGAGACACACATGATTCAGAAATTATTAGAATACTCTATGTGCTTCACTTATATCTTTTGAGTTACATAGTTTTTGCTCTAGTACTTCACTTATATCTTTTAGAGCACGGTGGTGGATTTGCTTTATAGAAACTATTATTCTCTCATGCTTCACTTAGATTATTTTGGAGAGTCTTAAATAGCATGGTAATTTACTTCAAAAATCCTAATATGCTAGGTATTCATTACTAGTAAAAACTTTCTTATGAGTGTGTTGAATACTAAGAGAAGTTTGATGCTTTATGATTGTTTTGAGACATGGAGGTAGTGATATCAAAGTTGTGCTAGTTAAGTAGTTGTGAAGTTGAGAAATACTTGTGTTGAAGTTTGCAAGTCCCGTAGCATGCACGTATGGTAAACGTTATGTAACAAATTTGAAACATGAGGTGTTCTTTGATTGTCCTCTGTAGGACCTTGAGAAGAGGTGTCTAGAGGGGGGGGGGGGGTGATTAGACACTAAGTACCAAAGTTGCAGTTTTTAACTTCTTTAGGTTTAAGTGGAGTTTAGACACAAGTTTAACATTCACAATACAAAACAAGCAAGCATGCAAAGAGTATATGAGCAGCGGAAAGTAAAGCATGCAACTTGCAAGAATGTAAAGGGAAGGGTTTTGGAGGATTCAAACGCAATTGGAGACACGGATGTTTTTGTCATGGTTCCAATAGGTGGTGCTATCGTACATCCACGTTGATGGAGACTTCAACCCACGTAGGGTAGCAGTTGCTTGTGAGTCCACAGAGGGCTCCACCCACGAAGGTTCCACGAAGAAGCAACCTTGCCTATCCCACCATGGTCGTCGCCCACGAAGGACTTGCCTCACTAGCGGTAGATCTTCACGAAGTAGGCGATCTCCTTGCCCTTACAAACTCCTTGGCTCAACTCCACAATCTTGTCGGAGGCTCCCAAGTGACACCTAGCCAATCTAGGAGACACCACTCTCAAGAAGTAACAAATGGTGTGTCGATGATGAACTCCTTGCTCTTGTGCTTCAAATGATAGTCTCCCCAACACTCAACCCTCTCTCATAGGATTTGGATCTGGTGGAAAGAAGATTTGAGTGGAAAGCAACTTGGGGAAGGCTAGAGATAAAGATTCATATGGTAGGAATGGAATATCTTGGCCTCAACACATGAGTAGGTGGTTCTCTCTCAGAATCGGTAAGTTGGAAGTGTAGGTTTGTTACGATGGCTCTCTCCACGAATGAAGAGGAGGTGGAGGGGTATATATAGCCTCCACACAAAATCTAACCGTTACACACAATTTACCAAACTCGGTAGGACCGAATCAACAAACTCGATCGGACCGATTCAGTAAACCTAGTGACCGTTAGGGTTTTCGGTGGGACCGACATGCAACTCGGTAGGACCGATATGGTTAGGGTTAGGGCATAACGTAATCTCGGTGAGACCGATTTTGGTAATAAGCTAACCAGAGAGTTGGTCAGGCAAACTCGGTGGGACCGATTACTCAAACTCGGTGGGACCGATTTTGGTAATAAGTTAACCAGAGAGTTTGCATTATAATCTCGGTAGTACCAATTGCACAAAATCGGTGGGACCGATTTTGGTAATGGACATACACAGATAGATTACAATCCCATCTCGGTGATACCGATTTGCCTAGGGTTTGTGGCAGTGGCTATGACATCTGAACTCGGTGGCGCTGGATAGAAAGAATCGGTGGGGCCGAGTTTGACTTTAGGTTTAGGTCATATGTGTGGAAGTGGGAAAGTAGTTGAGGGTTTTGGTGCATATCACTAAGCACCGTGGAGCAAGAAACTCATTAAGCAACACCTCATCCCTTCTTGATAGTATTGGCTTTTCCTATAGACTCAATGTGATCTTGGATCACTAAAATATAAAATGAAGAGTCTTGAGCTTGAAGCTTGAGCCAATCCTTTGTCCTTAGCATCTTGGAGGAGTTCCCACATCCTTTAGTCCATGCCACTCCATTGTTGAACTTATCTGAAACATACTAGATAAAAGTGTTAGTCCAACAAGAGATATGTTGACACTAATTACCAAAACCACCTAGGGAGCACTTGTGCTTTCAATCTCCCCCTTTTTTGGTAATTGATGACAACATACATCAAAGCTTTAGATAAAGATATAAAGAATAGCAATTAAATCTTTGGAAAGACATGTAACAAGCATAGGCTCCCCCTACATGTATGTAATCATGTGAATATGGACTATAGAAGCATGTGAGAGCATAACCATGATAGAGTAGGCAATGTGTTACATGTATCTTGGCCATATGCATTAGAGCAAAGAATATTAAAGAAAATACCTTCATGCTCATGAGTCCTTTTTGCAAACAGTATGTACATCAGCAAGAATTCCTCACACACATGATTGTGATGCATATACTTACCTTGTAGTCTTGAGTTGGCTTAGGATGGAATGAACCTGCGTAAACAAGGTTAGATAACACAGGTACATCTACTAGCCAGAGCAAACAGAAAAAACCACAAGAATACCAAGACAGGGATGACATGTAGAGAATGAGTACTAAGTACCACATTGGATTAGACATGTCCCCAAGGGTAAAGATATGCAAGGAATTTAAATGATTTCTTTCCCTTAGATGTCTTGCTCCCCCTGAATCTAGCATGGGATACTGGGAGAAGATAGGGAACATAAAATCAGAGCTGAAAGATATAAATGAACAGAGCTGATGCAAATAAGCACATATGAACATGTCTTTCCCCTCAAGAAGACATGTGGCATCTCTCCTCTTGAACACCAAGCATCTGGGATCCTTGAGAAATGCTTTCTACTTGAGTATTCTCTCCCCCTGGAGATCTCTTTCTCCCCCTGTGGAAGTAATACTCTCTCCCTTTTGGAAGTGAAAAGCTTTGATGTGATCTCGCTCTCCCCGTTTGACATCAATTTCCAAGAAGGGTTTGATCCTTGAGTCACAGCACAAAGCAGTTATATAAATGTGATGCTTGTAGAGGACAAGATTCATTGAGTGGAGCTGGATCAGAAGAAACACAGAATATGTGGCAAACTGTTTTTCCTGTTGTGAAATCGGTGGCACCGAGTGGTATGCTTCGGTTGTACCGAAAGGATTCGGTTGGATCGAAAACAACACATCGGTGAAACCGAGTTCATCGCAGAGAAAACACTTGTCACCTCAGCTCACTAGACTAGTAAGATCTCAAAAAGATTTGCAAGGAATTTACTGAATGATATGCAATGAATTGGATGCAGGAAATGTAGAGCAAATAGAAAGAAATCTAGATGAAGTTTTTTTGAAAGGGGAAACAAATATGCATGAGACAAATGCAAAAGCACAGAAAAGACCACGAAATAACTTCATCTAGAGATGGTCGGCGACAAAGTCACCTATGTTAGAGTATATCGACTTAGGAGTCAAGTGAGATCACTTGACCATAGGTCATACTCAACGTTTAAGCTCAAAATGGGGTTACCATTTTTCGTTTAAGCATCTTGATGTATTCACATCTTGTCGAGTTGCTTTAGGTCATGACTCGGAGTAAAGCTTCTCTAAGATGGAATAACATACCTTGGTTGGTGGTGTTGACCATGTAGTTGAACTTGTGTGGGTTGCTCAAGGTTGATGTAGCTCATCAAGAGTTGGGAGCACCACTTGGAATTTGAGTCCATCTACCTACATGGGTTAGTTCTTGCAAGGAAGAGCACTTGTGTATCCAAAATGACAATCATGAAGCTGAACATAGAATTTGTCAAAGGATATGTTTGAATGGTTCCGATGCTTCCTTGTCTTCAACCACCATAGTGTAGAGACTTGGTGATGTAGAGATTGCTCAAGATGTGAGTAGATTACAATCTCATGGAATTTGATTCAACCAAGTAACTACATGGGTTATATAACATGCAAGATGCAAATATATCCAAGACATAAGATTTTCATCATAAGAGAAATATCAAGGATTACTCATAAGCTCATGTCTTGCATGTATCCAATGGAGTTTCTACTCCAAGTTTGAAGCATCTATGATGTTCAATTCTCCTTTCAACCTGCAAAACACTTTCTCATCAAGAGGTTTAGTGAATATATCCGCTAATTGCTTTTTGGTGCGAACATGCTTAAGATCAATGTCACCCTTAGCAACATGATCTCGAATGAAATGATGACGAACTTCAATATGCTTAGTTCGAGAATGTTGTATGGGATTATGAGAAATTTTGATAGCACTTTCATTGTCACAAAGCAATGGAACATGTTTCACATATATCCCATAATCTTTAAGAGTTCGGGTCATCCAAAGTAATTGAGCACAACATGAACCAGCGGCAATGTACTCCGCTTGGTAGATAAGGAATCTGGAGTTTTGTTTCTTGGAGGACCAAGACACAAGAGATCTACCAAGAAATTGAAAAGTACCCGAAGTGGACTTTCTATCAACCTTGTCTCCGGCATAGTCCGAGTCGGGGTAGCCAACAAGATCGAAAGAGGCCCTCTTAGGGTACCAAATGCCAAAATTTGGTGTATGAATTAAATATCTCACTATCCTTTTTACGGCCTTAAGATGACATTCTTTAGGAGCAGCTTGATATCTTGCACACATGCACACACTTAGCATAATATCGGACGTGAAGCACATAGGTATAACAATGAACCAATCATAGAGCGATAAACCTTTTGATCAACCGTTTCACAATCTTTGGTCAAATCAAGATGTCCACTAGTAGGCATGGGTGTAGACATACCTTTGCACTCTTGCATATTGAGCTTCTTGAATAAGTCCTTAGTGTACTTCGTTTGAGAAACAAAAGTACCTTCCTTAGTTTGCTTGATTTGCAACCCAAGAAAGAATTTGAGTTCACTCATCATTGACATCTGAAACTTCTCCGACATTAGCTTTCCAAACTTCTCACTAAAATGAGGGTTAGTTGATCCAAATATGATATCATCAACATAAATTTGGCATACAAATAATTCTCCATTAACCCTTTTATTAAAAAGTGTGGAATCAATTTTCCCAATTTCAAATCCCTTTTCAAGAAGAAACTTGGTCAAGCACTTATACCAAGCTCTAGGATCTTGTTTAAGACCATAAAGAGCTTTGTGAAGTTTGTAAACATGATTGGGTTTCTTAGGATTGATAAAGCCGGGAGGTTGTTTAACATAAACTTCCTCCTCTATTTCACCATTTAGAAAAGCACTTTTAATGTCCATTTGGTATAAGGTGATATCATGGTGATTAGCATAGGCAAGTAAGATGCGAATGGATTCAAGTCTAGCAACGGGAGCATAAGCCTCACCATAGTCCATACCTTTGACTTGTGTGTAGCCTTGGGCGTGAAGCGTGCTTTGTTGCGAACTACTTGTCCATCTTCATCTTGCTTGTTGCGAAACACCCATTTGGTACCGATGATGTTGTGGTTGTTGTCGGGCTTCTCAACCAATGTCCAAACTTGGTTTCTCTCAAAGTTGTGTAGCTCTTCATGCATAGCATTTATCCAATCCGGATCTTCCAATGCTTCTTCGACCTTCATAGGTTCAATGCTAGAGATGAAAGAATAGTTTTCACAAAAGTTAGCTAAACGAGTTTTAGAGCGAGTGATTCTCCTGATTTGAATATCATTGTAGATTTGCTCTACGGGATGGTCTTTAGCAATTCTTGCTCGAACTCGTGAAAGATTTTGCTTGGGTCTTGGTTGAACATCTTCTTCATCTTGTTCTTCTTCTTCTTCTTGATCTTCTTCATTGTTGGCGTTGTCGTTTTCTTGTAAATGCCGTGGAGAAGGAGGTTGTTGACGTTCTTGATGTACTTCCTCGTTTTCTTCATCTTGGTGTGTTCCACTTGTGGATGCTTCCGTATCAACTCTTGGTTCACCTTGTCGTGAAGTAGAAGCGTCCACTTGGACGGACGAGGTACTATCCTTCACCTCCGTTGGACGGACCTTGCCAATAAACAAGTCTTGGATTGCTTCCGAAGGATCTTTGTCTCCTACATCAATTGGCAATTGCTCTACTTGCGAGCTGTTAGATTCATCAAACTTCACATCCACCGTCTCTTCAACCTTTCGGGTGAAATTATTGTAGACACGATAAGTATGAGAGTTTGAGCCATAACCTAGTAGGAAACCTTCATGAGACTTAGGAGCAAATTTAGAATGACGATGCTTATCAAGAATGTAGCACTTTGAGCCAAATACTCGAAAGTATCCAACTTGGGGTTTGTTACCGGTGAGGAGCTCGTATGCCGTCTTGCCGAGTAGCTTGTGAAGATACAAGCGATTTGTTGCATGACAAGCTGTCTCAACCGCTTCCGCCCAAAAGTGCTTTGGCGTCTTGTACTCATCAAGCATCATTCTCTCCATTTCGATGAGCGTCCGGTTGTTCCTCTCAACAACTCCATTTTGTTGAGGTGTGTACCTAGCCAAGAACTCGTGTGAAATCCCTTCTTCGTCAAGAAAGGTGTCCACGTTTGCGTTCTTGAACTCCGTTCCTTTGTCGCTGCGAACCTTCTTGATCTTCACTTCAAACTGATTTTGAGCCTTCCTGGCGAAGTTTTTGAAGATCTTTTGGACTGCGATTTATCATCGAGAAAGAACACCCACGTAAATCTTGAAAAATCATCAACTATAACTAGACCAAAAGAATTTCCACGAGACTTTTGTAAGCGTTGGGACCAAAGAGATCCATATGAAGAAGCTCGAGTGGCCTCCTTGTGGTCACGATGTTCTTCACGGGATGCCTTCCTCCAACCTGTTTACCTTCTTGACAAGCACTGCAAAGACTATCCTTATCAAACAGACATCGTTAACACCAAGGATATGATACCCTTTAATAAGCTTGTCAAGGTTTCTCATGCCAACGTGACCTAGTCGTCTATGCCATAACCAACCTTTTGAGGATTTAGCAATGAGGCAAGTTTTAGGTTGAGCCTTTTTAGAGAAATCAACAATGTAAAGATCACCTCTACGTATATCGGTAAAGACCATTTTATGATTGTCTCGACGAAACACTTGGCAATCTACTTCAGTAAATAGGACATTGAAACCGAAATCAGCAAGTCTAGATACTGAAAGTAAGTTGTAGCCAAGAGATTCAACGAGCATAACATTCTAAATGGAGCTATCATGTGAGATGGCCACCTTACCGAGGCCAACCACCTTGCCCTTTGAGTTGTCACCGAAAGTGACATACTTTCGAGGACTATCATTTTCAGCAAGCTCACAAAACATGTCTTTATCTCCGGTCATGTGATCGGTACATCCACTGTCAAGAACCCATTCCTTTCCTCCTGACATATATCCCCGAAGATTTGCTATAAGACCAAAATGTCTCATTGCATCGTCAAGATCAAAGTCACTATCATCATCCTCATCATAGTATCCATGTTCAACATCGCCATGTGGTGGATCAAGTCCTAGAGAGGGTAATTCGTTAGAGTGAGTTTGACAATAATCTTGCTTATGAATTCTTATAGCTTCGGAAATAATATCACCAATAATTCCAACATCTCCTTTGGCTCGCATAAGGTTTGTAAGTTCAAATAGATGATCACCAAACATAGGATCACTAGTATTCATCTTACTCAAGGCAATAGACTTATGGATAATTTCATCTAGATTTTTCAAGGAATAATTTGGAAAGATTTCCTCAAGAAATTTCCATATAGTGTAGGCACACTCAAGAGTAGGTAAGTTTCTAATTAAGTTTCTAGGCAAGCCTCTAGTGATAAGACTAACAGTTCTAAGATTCCTAGTCATGTCAATTGATTCATCAAGGGTAGGATGCATAGGATCAACATGAGGTGCACAAGGGCTAGCAATGTACTTGTTCAAATGATATTGATTGAAAATTACAAGCATCTCATTTTTCCACTCATGAAAATACTCTCCATCAAGTATAGGCACTCTATGTCTAAGACTCCCCAAAGTAGACTCATCCATCTTCCTCCAATGGTGATTAAACCAAGGCAATAGAGACCAAAGCTCTGATACCACTTGTAGGACCTTGAGAAGAGGTGTCTAGAGGGGGGTGATTAGACACTACGTACCAAAGTTGCAGTTTTTAACTTCTTTAGGTTTAAGTGGAGTTTAGGCACAAGTTTAACATTTACAATACATAACAAGCAAGCATGCAAAGAGCATATGAGCAGCGGAAAGTAAAGCATGCAACTTGCAAGAATGTAAAGGGAAGGGTTTTGGAGGTTTCAAACGCAATTGGAGACACGGAAGTTTTTGTCGTGGTTCCGATAGGTGGTGCTATCGTACATCCACGTTGATGGAGACTTCAACCCACGAAGGGTAGCAGTTCTTGTGAGTCCACGGAGGGCTCCACCCACGAAGGGTCCACGAAGAAGCAACCTTGTCTATCCCACCATGGTCGTCTCCCACGAAGGACTTGCCTCACTAGCGGTAGATCTTCACGAAGTAGGCGATCTCCTTGCCCTTACAAACTCCTTGGTTCAACTCCACAATCTTGTCGGAGGCTCCCAAGTGACACCTAGCCAATCTAGGAGACACCACTCTCCAAGAAGTAACAAATGGTGTGTTGATGATGAACTCCTTGCTCTTGTGCTTCAAATGATAGTCTCCCCAACACTCAACTCTCTCTCATAGGATTTGGATCTGGTGGAAAGAAGATTTGAGTGGAAAGCAACTTGGGGAAGGCTCGAGATAAAGATTCATATGGTAGGAATGGAATATCTTGGCCTCAACACATGAGTAGGTGGTTCTCTTTCAGAACTGGTAAGTTGGAAGTGTAGGTTTGTTCTGATGGCTCTCTGCACGAATGAAGAGGAGGTGGAGGGGTATATATAGCCTCCACACAAAATCTAACCGTTACACACAATTTACCAAACTCGGTAGGACCGAATCAACAAACTCGGTTGGACCGATTCAGTAAACCTAGTGACCGTTAGGGTTTTCGGTGGGACCGACATGCAACTCGGTAGGACCGATATGGTTAGGATTAGGGCATAACGTAATCTCGGTGAGACCAATTACACAAACTCGGTGAGACCGATTTTGGTAATAAGATAACCAGAGAGTTGGTCAGGCAAACTCGGTGGGACCGATTACTCAAACTCGGTGGGACCGATTTTGGTAATAAGTTAACCAGAGAGTTTGCATTGTAATCTCGGTAGTACCGATTGCACAAACTTGGTGGGACCGATTTTGGTAATGGACATACACAGATAGATTACAATCCCATCTCGGTGATACCGAGATCCCTATCGGTGAGACCGATTTGCCTAGGGTTTGTGGCAGTGGCTATGACATCTGAACTCGGTGGCGCCGTATAGAAAGAATCGATGGGGCTGAGTTTGACTTTAGGTTTAGGTCATATGTGTGGAAGTGGGAAAGTAGTTGAGGGTTTTGGAGCATATCACTAAGCACTGTGGAGCAAGAAACTCATTAAGCAACACCTCATCCCTTCTTGATAGTATTGGCTTTTCCTATAGACTCAATGTGATCTTGGATCACTAAAATATAAAATGAAGAGTCTTGAGCTTGAAGCTTGAGCCAATCCTTTGTCCTTAGCATCTTGAAGGAGTTCCCACATCCTTTAGTCCATGCCACTCCATTGTTGAACTTATCTGAAACATACTAGATAAAAGTGTTAGTCCAACAAGAGATATGTTGACATTAATTACCAAAACCACCTAGGGAGCACTTGTGCTTTCATCCTCCTTATGAGTGAGGTCAGGGACGAGCGATGGTCTTTTCCTACCAATCTATCCCCCTAGGAGCATGCGCGTAGTGCTTGGTTTTTGATGACTTGTAGATTTTTGCAATAAGTATATGAGTTCTTTATGACTAATGTTGAGTCCATGGATTATCGCACTCTCACCTTTCCATCATTGCTAGCCTCTTGATGCCGTGTATTGCCCTTTCTCACATTGAGAGTTGGTGAAAACTTCACCGGTGCATCCAAACCCCGTGATATGATACGCTCTTTCACACATAAACCTCCTTATATCTTCCTCAAAACAGCCACCATACCTACCTATTATGGCATTTCCATAGCCATTCCGAGATATATTACGATGCAACTTTCCACTGTTCCGTTTATTATGACATGCTTCATCATTGTCATATTGCTTTGCATGATCATGTAGTTGACATCGTATTTGTGGCAAAGCCACCATGCATAATTTTCATACATGTCACTCTTGATTCATTGCCTATCCTAGTACACCGCCGGAGGCATTCATATAGAGTCATACTTTGTTCTAGTATCGAGTTGTAATCTTTGAGTTGTAAATAAATAGAACTGTGATGATCATCATTAATAGAGCATTGTCCCAATAAAAAAAAGAGAAAGGCCAAAAAAAAGGAAGGCCAAAAAAAGAGAAATAAAAAGGGACAATGCTACTATCCTTTTTCCACACTTGTGCTTCATAGTAGCACCATGATCTTCATGATAAAAAGTATCTTGTTTTGTCACTTTCATATACTAGTGGGAATTTTTCATTATAGAGCTTGGCTTGTATATTCCAACAATGGGCCTCCTCAAGTTCCCTAGGTCTTCATGAGCAAGCAAGTTGGATGCACACCCAATTAGTTTCTTTTGTTGAGCTTTCATATATTTATAGCTCTAGTGCATCCGTTGCATGGCAATCCCTACTCCTTGCATTAACATCAATCAATGGGCATCTCCATAGCTCATTGATTAGCCGCGATGATGTGAGACTTTCTCCTTTTTTGTCTTCTCCACATAACCCCCATCATTATATTCTATTCCACCCATAGTGCTATATCCATGTCTCACGCTCATGTATTGCGTGAAAGTTGAAAAAGTTTGAGATTACTAAAGTATGAAGCAATTGCTTGGCTTGTCAACGGGGTTGTGCATGATGAGAGCATTCTTGTGTGAAGAAAATGGAGCATGACTAAACTATATGAATTTGTAGGGATGAACTTTCTTTGGCCATGTTATTTTGAGAAAACATAACTGCTTAGTTAGTATGCTTGAAGTATTATTATTATTTTTATGTCAATATTGAACTTTTATCTTGAATCTTTCGGATCTGAATATTCATGCCACAGTTAAGAAGAATTACATTGAAATTATGCCAAGTAGCATTCCACATCAATTTTTTTGTTTTTATCATTTACCTACTCGAGGACGAGCAGGAATTAAGCTTGGGGGTGCTTGATACGTCTCCAACGTATATATAATTTTTGATTGTTCCATGCTATATTATATTCTGTTTTGAATATTATTGGGATTTATTATACACTTTTATATTATTTTTGGGACTAACCTATTAACCGGAGGCCCAACCCAAAATTTCTGTTCTTTTTTGCCTATTTCAGAGTTTCACAGAAAAAGAATATCAAACGGAGTCCAAACGGAATGAAACCTTCGGGAACGTGATTTTCGGAACGAACGTGATCCAAAGGACTTGGACCCTATGTCAAGACATCAACCAGGAAGGCATGAGGTAGGGGGGCGCGCCTACCCTACTGGGCACGCCCTCCACCCTCGTGGGCCCCCTGTTGCTCCACCGACGTACTCCTTCCTCCTATATATACCTACGTGCCCCCAAACTACCGGATATGGAGCCAAAAACCTAATTCCACCGCCGCAACCTTCTATACTTGTGAGATCCCATCTTGGGGCCTGTTCCGGAGCTCTGCCGGAAGGGGCATCGATCACGGAGGGCTTCTACATCAACACCATAGCCTCTCCGATGATGTGTGAGTAGTTTACTTCAGACCTTCGGGTCCATAGTTATTAGCTAGATGGTTTCTTCTCTGTTTTTGGATCTCAATACAATGTTCTCCCCCTCTCTCATGGAGATCTATTCGATGTAATCTTCTTTTGCGGTGTGTTTGTTGAGACCGATGAATTGTGGGTTTATGATCAAGTTTATCTATGAACAATATTTGAATCTTCTCTGAATTCTTTTATGTATGATTGGTTATATTTGCAAGTCTCTTTGAATTATCAGTTTGGTTTGGCCTACTAGATTGATCTTTCTTGCAATTGGAGAAGTGCTTAGCTTTGGGTTCAATCTCGCGGTGTCCTTTCCCAGTGTGATGAGGGGCAGCAAGGCACGTATAGTATTGTTGCCATCGAGGATAACAAGATGGGGTTTATATCATATTGCATGAGTTTATCGCTCTACATCATGTCATCTTGCTTAAAGCGTTACTCCGTTCTTATGAACTTAATACTCTAGATGCATCTTTGGATAGCGGTTGATGTGTGGAGTAATAGTAGTAGATGCAGGCAGGAGTCGGTCTACTTGTATCGGACGTGATGCCTATATACATGATCATACCTAGATATTCTCATAACTATGCTCAATTCTGTCAATTGCTCAACAGTAATTTGTTCACCCATCGTAAATACTTATGCTCTCGAGAGAAGCCACTAGTGAAACCTATGGCCCCCGGGTCTATTTTCCATCATATTAATCTTCCAACACTTAGTTATGTTTATCGCCTTTTATTTTACTTTGCATCTTTATCATAAAAATACTAAAAATATTATCTTATTATATCTATCAGATCTCACTCTCGTAAGTGATCGTGAAGGGATTGACAACCCCTTTATTGCGTTGGTTGCAAGGATTTATTTGTTTGTGTGGGTGCGAGGGACTCGTGCGTGGCCTCCTACTGGATTGATACCTTGGTTCTCAAAAACTGAGGGAAATACTTACGCTACTTTGCTGCATCACCCTTTCCTCTTCAAGGGAAAACCAACGTAGTGCTCAAGAGGTAGCAAACATGAACCTAGTGATAATGTTAATAATGATGCTCATGTTGATGCTCAACCTAGCAATGATAATGACGTAGAAATTGAACCTGCTGTTAATCTTGATAACCCACAATCAAAGAATCAACGTTATGATAAGAGAGATTTTGTTGCTTGGAAGCATGGTAAAGAAAGAGAACCATGGGTTCAGAAACCCATGTCTTTTCCTCCGAAACCATCCAAGAAAAAGGATGATGAGGATTTTGAGTGTTTTCCTGAAATGATTAGACCTATCTTCTTGCGTGTATGCGTCAATCGATATGCTCAAAATGAATCCTTATGCTAAATATATGAAAGAAATTGTTACTAATAAAAGAAAGATACCGAAAGCTCAAATTTCCACCATGCTTGCTAATTATACTTTTAAGGGTGGAATACCTAAGAAACTTGGAGATCCAGGAGTACCCACTATACCATGCTCCATTAAAAGAAACTATGTTAAAACTGCTTTATGCGATCTTGGAGCCGGTGTTAGTGTTATGCCTCTCTCTTTATATCGTTGACTTGATTTGAATAAGTTGACACCTACTGAAATATCTTTGCAAATGGCTGATAAATCAACTGCCATACAGCCGGTATTTGTGAGGATGTGCTGTTGTGGTTGCAAAGCGTTACTATTTTAACAGACTTTGTTATTCTTGATATTCCCGAGGACGATAGTATGTCTATTATTTTTGGAAGACCCTTTTTGAATACTGCAGGGGCTGTTATTGATTGCAACAAAGGCAATGTCACTTTTAATGCTAATGGTAATGAGCATACGGTACACTTTCCGAGGAAACAACCTCAAGTTCATAGTATCAACTCTATTGGAAAAATTCCATCGATTATTTTTGGAGGTTTTGAATTTCCTCTACCTACTGTCAAGAAGAAATATGATATTCTTATTATTGGGGATGTGCATATCCCCGTTGAGGTAACATAGTGTTATTTGAAATTTCTCCGGTTCCATGTTATTCGGAATGAGTATGTTAATAAGACTTGATCAACCTTGTTAGTGGATTCCTTTTGATGAGCATGATATGGATGAAATTAGAAGCATAACCTTCTGTACCCTCTCTCTACTTTCTGTTATTTAGAATAAATAAAGCAAAAATAGTATTTTCTGTCAGTTTTCTGAATTATCGGTGCAATAAAAAATACCCCAAAAATAAAACTTCTCCAAATGCCCCGAAATTGGAATATGATTTTTTCTGGAATATTTGAGAATATTTGGCACTGAGAACACAGCAGGGGGAGCAAGCACCTGGCCACGAGGGTCCAGGGTGCGCCCACCCCCCTAGGCGCGCCCCCTGCCTCGTGGGCCCATGGTGGCTCCCCTCCACTTATTCCTGTACACACACACTTCTTCTTCCTCCCAAAAAATCACCATCCAGCTCAAGCACACGAGTTCTAGCTCATTTTGCTGTGATTTTCGATCTCCTTGCTCAAAGCACATCTCACAAAACTGCTTTGGGGGATTATTCCTTGGTATGTGACTCCTCCATTGGTCCAATTAGTTTTTGTTCTAGTGCTTTATTCATTGCAAATTTGTGCTGCCTAGGTGACCATGTTCTTGAGCTTGCATGTCAAAATTATATGGTTCCAAGTAGTTCTAATGCATGATATAGGCTCTAGGCACTTGTAGGAGTAGTTGCTATCAATTTTGTTGAGCTTCGTGCACTTTTATTTGAAGTTAGTAAAAATTTCAGAAAATAATGAAGAGATTTTTGAGGGGCTCATCGAGCCGAAGCTCGAAGGAAAAGCAAAGTGAAGAAGCAGAGAGGCCCAAATATAATCTGCCTCGTACCATGGAGGTTCGGCTGTGTGAATGGCCTTCCGATGATTTCTTGAGAGCAGCCGGGATTTATGATGATTTTTATGAATTGGCTGAGAATGCAGGCCTCACCGACTTCCTTTTTGACCAACACGAACATTATCTCTTACTCACCAATACTTTTGTGCAAAACTTCTACTACTATCCTAAGGAATCACCTCCTTCAGTAGAGTTTCATTTATATGATGTGGTTAAGAAGATGTCACTATATGAATTTTGCAGGGTTTGCAAAATATATTTCGAGGGTAGCTTAGAGGAACCACATCGTAAAGATGTGGACGGGTTTATTGATACTATTACTGTAGGGGAAACTAGGAAGGTTTCCGATGCAAGAATCACTAGCATACATTTCCCTGTTTTACGCTACTTTGCAATATTTGCTAGTCGTTGCTTAATCGGTCGTGGAAACTGTGGAAACCTTAGTGTTCCTGATATTATTATTTTGTTCCATGGTTTATTCTTTGATGACTCTGTTAGTATGGGCGTTATTGTTGCTAAACGGTTAAGTCTGATTCGTACAAAGGGCCCCATCTTTGGAGGTGTTTATGCTTCATGCCTTGCTGCATACTATAACATACCTATTAGGCACTATGAGAAAGAAGAAAAATTGCTGCCTACTGTTTATTTAGATTATAAGAGTATGGTAGCGCATGACTTTATTGTTAAGAATAGGGAAGGGGCGCTTAAATACAAATTGTTCTTTGATAAACAGCACCCTGAGACTATTACCTTGCCTGCTCCTTCCTTGTTTGATTTATCTGCAGGTTAGTATCTCGTTCCGCTGGCGGCCATTCACGCCTACCGGAACCCTACATCAACTTCTGAGCGAGCCGGAACCACAATTTGATCCTCCTGACGGTCTAATTACGGTGGGATCCGGAGATGATTTCCAGCTAGTGGCAATCAGAGGCTTCTTCTTCTCAGTACGACCTCAACTATAACTTTGGATATCCGCCAGGCCATCCGCGGCAATAAACCAACTTAGGCCAAAAGCCTAAGCTTGGGGGAGTACGTATTTCCCACCGACATTACATTTATGTTTACACACTCATTGCTAGATGCCGGTGCTCATACTCTTTCACTGTAAAATCCATGCTAGTTTATTTTCTTTTTCTTGCTTTCTTCTTGTGTGTTTGATAAACCTTAAGAAAAACCAAAAAAATTAGTAGTAGCTTTTAGCTAGTTTACTTTTCTTGTTGTAGTAGTAATAATTAAAAAGAAAACCCAAAAATATTTCTTGTTCTTCTTTTGCTTGTTGGGAGCTTTCCCGTGTAAACAATTTTATTTCTTTTCTTTTCTTTGGGGGTCGATAGGAGAAGACCATAATGAAAATGTTGAAGTGGCTCTTAAATGCATTATTGTTGATTTAACCAAGAGCCCATATTGCCTTGTCTTCTCTAGTTTATTGAATGCTTGCGGATTCCAGCTTAGTCCAATGCACGTGCACTATTATTATTATTATTCACATCGTTCGGTCGTGCAAGTGAAAGGCAATAATGACGATATATGACGAACTGATTGAGATGAGAGAAGCTGGTATGAACTTGACCTCTCTTGTTTTTGTAAATATGATTAGTTCATCGTTCCTGATTCAGCCTATTATGAATAAACATGTTTGCAATGAAAATTAGAGATTATAGTTGCTTATGCCATGCTTAATTAGCTAGGAGTTTATAATGGTTTACCTTGCGTGCCAACATGCTATTAAAATGGTTGTGATGTGGTATAGTAGGGTGATATCCTCCTTTGAATGATTCGAGTGACTTGACTTGGCACATGTTCACACATGTAGTTGAAACAAATCAACATAGCCTTCACGATATTTATGTTCATGGTGGATTATATCCTACTCATGCTTGCACTCAATGTTTATTAATTTTAATGCATGTTCATGGCTGTTGTCGCTCTCTAGTTGGTCGCTTCAGTCTTTTGCTAGCCTTCACTTGTACTAAGCGGGAATACTGCTTGTGCATCCAATTCCTTAAACCCCAAAGTTATGCCATATGAGTCCACTATACCTTCCTATATGCGGTATCTACCTGCCGTTCCAAGTAAATTTGTATGTGCCAAACGCTAAACCTTCAAATGAAATTATGTTTTGTATGCTCGAATAGCTCATGTATCAACTAGGGATGTCCTTATCTTCCATGTTAGGCGGGTTATTCTCAAGAGGAGTGGACTCCGCTCCTCACTCACGAGAAAATGGCTGGTCACCGGGATGCCGGTCCCATGCTTTATGCAAATCAAATCAAAATATTTGCAAACAAAACTCCCCCGGGACTGTTGTTAGTTGGAGGCACTCGTTGTTTCGAGCAAGCCATGGATTGATGCTTGTTGGTGGAGGGGGAGTAAAAACATTACCATTCTGTTTGGGAACCGCCTATAATGTGTGTAGCATGGAAGATATCGCCATCTCTTGGTTGTTATGTTGACAACGAAAGTATGGCTCTCAAAATCGAGCTCTGGCACCTCTACAAATCCCTGCTTCCCTCTGCGAAGCTCTATCTATTTACTTTTATGTTGAGTCATCACCCTCTTATTAAAAAGCACCAGCTGGAGAGCACCGCTGTCATTTGCATTCATTACTATTAATATATATTGGGTATGACTATGACTGGATCTCTTTTACCATGAATTACAATGTTTAGTCAGTCCTTGATCTTTAAAGGTGCTCTGCATTTATGTTTTGCGGTCTTAGAAAGGGCTAGCGAGATACCATCTTATTATATCATATTATGATTGTTTTGAGAAAGTGTTGTCATCCGAGATTTATTATTATTGCTTGCTAGTTGATTATGCCATTGATATGAGTAAACATGAGACCTAAGTGTTATTGTGAATATGGTTAGTTATAATCTTTCGAAAACTTGAATGCTGGCTTTACATATTTACAACAACAAGAGCAAACAGAGTTTGTAAAAGTTTTCTTTATCACTTTCGGTTTATCAACTGAATTGCTTGAGGACAAGCAAAGGTTTAAGCTCGGGGAGTTGATACGTCTCCGTCGTATCTACTTTTCCAAACACTTTTGCCCTTGTTTTGGACTCTAACTTGCATGATTTGAATGGAAATAACCTGCATCGACGCTTGTTTTCAGCAGAATTGCCATGGTGTTATTTATGTGCAGAAACAAAAGTTCTCGGAATGACCTGAAACTCCATGGAGCTTATTTTTGGAAAATATTAAAAATATTGGCGAAAGAATCAAGGCCAGGGGCCCCACACCCTGTCCACGAGGGTGGGGGCGCGCCCCCTGCCTCGTGGGCCCCCTGGAGCTCCACCGACCTCAACTCCAACTCCATATATTCGTGTTCGGGGAGAAAAAAACAGAGAGAAAGATTCATCACGTTTTACGATATGGAGCCCCCGCCAAGCCCTAAACTCTCCCGGGAGGGCTGATCTGGAGTCTGTTCGGGGCTCTGGAGAGGGGAATCCGTCGCGTCATCATCATCAACCATCCTCCATCACCAATTTCATGATCCTCACCGCCGTGCGTGAGTAATTCCATCGTAGGCTTGCTGGACGGTGATGGGTTGGATGAGATTGATGTTGTTATGACTTTGCTATGCTTAATGTTTGTCACTAGGGCCTGAGTGCCATGATTTCAGATCTGAACCTATTATGTTTTCATGAATATATGTGAGTGTTTGATCCTATCTTGCAAGTCTATAGTCACCTACTATGTGTTATGATCCGGCAACCCCGAAGTGACAATAATCGGGACCACTCCCGGTGATGACCAAAGTTTGAGGAGTTCATGTATTCACTATGTGTTAATGCGTTGGTACGGTACTCTATTAAAAGGAGGCCTTAATATCCCTTAGTTTCCGCTAGGACCCCGCTGCCACGGGAGGGTAGGACAAAAGATGTCATGCAAGTTCTTTTCCATAAGCACGTATGACTATATTCGGAATGCATGCCTACATTACATTGATGAATTGGAGCTAGTTCTGTGTCACCCTATGTTATGACTGTTACATGATGAACCGCATCCAGCATAATTCTCCATCGATGATCCAATACCTACGAGCTTTTCACATATTGTTCTTCGCTTATTTACTTTTCCGTTGCTACTGTTACAATCACTACAAAACCCAAAAATATTACTTTTGCTACTGTTACCATTACTCCCATATTACTTTGCTACTAAATACTTTGCTGCAGATACTAAGTTATCCAGGTGTGGTTGAATTGACAACTCAATTGCTAATACTTGAGAATATTCTTTGGCTCCCCTTGTGTCAAATCAATAAATTTGGGTTGAATACTCTACCCTCGAAAACTGTTGCGACCCCCTATACTTGTGGGTTATCATTGAGCGGAAGATAATTACTGTTCTCCGAGTCTTTGTGTATGGCCTGTTCATTAGGGCTAACGTGCTCGTCTTCCTGTTCATCCAGTTCGGAGGTTGCCCCGACAGGGTCTTCATTGTCTTCGGCATCGTCCGGAGTATTGTTTTCTCTGGTTCTGGTATTGCTGTCTTTTGCACTACGTGACTTAGAGCGGCGCCGCTGACGCCGGCGTCTGGGCTGTGTTTCAGGGGGTTTATCCTCGACTGGATCTTCTTTGTCGTCGTCATTATGTTCTTTAGGTGTATCCACCATGCATACATCGCACGAAGACGTGGCCGTCCAGCGACTGGTGAATGGCGGGTTTTGGCCGTGCTCCTCATCTGCATCGTCGTCCATACCGTCGATGTCTTCGGAGCCATAAACGAGCATGTCGGTTAAGTCCTCGACAGTGGCTATGTAGTGGGTGGCGGGTGGGAAGCGAAATTCCCCGTCATCAGCCTCCAGTTCAAACCAGATATAGTTCGGCTGAGAGTCCCCCGCTAAGGATATATTTTTTTAATGAGTTCAGCGCGTCGCCTGAAGGCGAGTGCCGGAAGATGTCCGCAGCGCTGAATTCGGCGATTGATGACCGATCCAGCTCGACATACGCGGACGCACGTAGTTCGGAACTTATTGCCGGAAACGGGTCCGATGTTCCGGTGATACAGACATCACTCGAGGTTAGGTCTGTGTGTGGCTCCAACGCCGCACGGCTTCCGTGGCAGGGTTGAGCTTCCCGTCCTCGGATGGCGCGATCTGCTCCGGATCTAAGGCCAGAGCGGTTATAGGTGCAATTTCCTGGGCATGGCCCGATGACAGATTTAAGTCATGTTCATCGTGGCGACGGGGAGCAACTGCCGTGGTCTCGAATCCATCGAAGGTCAAGTCTCCGCGGATATCCGTGACTTAGTTCAAGCTCCCAAATCTGACCTGATGGCCAGGGGCGTAGCTGTCGATCTGCTCCAGATGGCCAAGCGAGTTGGCCCGTAGTGCAAAGCCGCCGAACACAAAGATCTGTCTAGGGAGAACGGTTTCCCCTTGGACGGCATCGTTGTTGATGATTGAAGGATCCATCAAACCTTTTGAGGACGACACAATGGAAATCTCAATGAAAGCACCAATGTCGGTGTCAAAACCAGCGGATCTCGGGTAGGGGGTCCCGAACTGTGCTTCTAAGGTCGATGGTTACAGGAGACAGGGGACACAATGTTTACCCAGGTTCGGGCCCTCTCTATGGAGGTAATACCCTACTTCCTGCTTGATTGATCTTGATGAATATGAGTATTGCAGGAGTTGATCTACCACGAGATCGTGATGGCTAAAACCCTAGAAGTCTAGCCTGTATGACTATATTTGTCTCCGGACTAAGCTCTCCGGTTTATATAGACACCGGAGGGGGCTAGGGTTGTACAAAGTCGGTTACAGAGAAAAGGAATCTTCATATTTGATCGCCAAGCTTGCCTTCCACGCCAAGGAGAGTCCCATCCGGACACGGGTAAGAGTCTTTGGTCTTCGTATCTTCACAGCCCATCAGTCTGGCCCATGTCCAACTGGCTGGATGCCCGAGGACCCCTTAGTCCAGGACTCCCTGAGGTAGGGTATGGTGTGGATACAACCTCCTTTGTCCAAACCCATACCCACATAAACCTTCTATACCCACCCACTTCAAGCCCATGGGCGTAAATTGATACCCATGCCCATACCCATCGGGTATCCTATACCCAATGGGTATCCAATGGGTACAATGTATAGCATTTAAATTTATAAAAAGTAGAGAAAAGAGCCTAAAATTCAAGTGATGATGGGTAAGTAGTATAGCACCGATGAGGCCTCCTTTGGTGGGTGGCCTCTTGGAGTAATCAAGCGAGTACGAGCAACGATTGGTGGAAGCATCACGCGGTGGGAGGCGGCGGCGGGAATCGGGAATCGCTGGATCGAGAGATGGAAAGGAGTCTGGTTTAGGGAATACGGGATTTAGGGTTGGGTCAAAGGAGTTGCATGTTGACCCCACATGTCATAGGATTTACTTTCATTTATTAATATTTTGTGGGTATCCATCCGGTTACCTATGGGCACAATTTCATACCCATGCCCTACCCATATATTTTCTTGGTATGGATACTCATTACCCATGGGTACAAAAATCTCTACAAGTCTTGCTCATGCCTGACACGTCTCCGCTGTATCTATAATTTTTTATTGTTCCATGCCAATATTATACAACTTTCATATACTTTTTGGCAACTTTTTATACTATTTTTGGGACTAACATATTGATCCAAAGGCTCAGTGCAGTTCTGTTTGTTGCATGTTTTATGTTTCATGAAACCCAATATCAAATGGAGTCCAAACGGGATAAAAATGGACGGAGAATTATTTTGGAATATTTATGATTTTTGGGAAGTAAAATCAACGCGAGGCGGTGCCGAGGGGGCCACGAGGCGGGGCGCCTGGGGGCAAGCACGCCCTGGAGCCTCGTGGGCACCCCGTAAGGCGGTTGACGCTCTTCTTTTGCCGCAAGAAAGCTAATTTTATGAGAAAGATCTGGGCGAAAGATTCACCCCAATCGGAGTTACGAATCTCCGGATATAAAAGAAGCGTGCCAGGGCAGAATCTGAGAGCATAGAAACAGAGAGAGACAGAGAGACAGATCCAATCTCAGAGGGGCTCTCGCCCCTCCCACACCATGGATACCATGGACTAGAGGGGAAACCCTTCTCCCATGAGAAGGTCAAGGAAGAAGAAGAAGGAGGGGGGCTCTCTCCCCCTCGCTTCCGGTGGCGCCGGAACGCCGCCGGGGCCATCATCATCACCACAATCTTCACCAACACCTACGCCATCTTCACCAACATCTCCATCACCTTCCCCCCTCTATCTACAACGGTCCACTCTCCCGCAACCCGCTGTACCCTGTACTTGAGCATGGTGCTTTATGCTTCATATTATTATCCAATGATGTGTTGCCATCCTATGATGTCTGAGTAGATTTTCGTTGTCCTATCGGTGGTTGATGAATTGCTATGATTGATTTAATTTGCTTGTGGTTATGTTGCTGTCCTTTGGTGCCCATCATATGAGCGCGCGCGTGGATCACACCATAGGGTTAGTTGTATGTTGATAGGACTATGTATTGGAGGCCAAGGGTGACGGAAGCTTCAGCCTAGCATAGAATTTGATGCATATGGGATTCAAGGGGGACCAATATATCTTAATGCTATGGTTGGGTTTTACCTTAATGAACGTTAGTAGTTGCGGATGCTTGCTAATAGTTCCAATCATAAGTGCATAGAATTCCAAGTCAGGGATGACATGCTAGCAGTGGCCTCTCCCACATAAAACTTGCTATCGGTCTAGTAAAGTAGTCAATTACTTAAGGGACAATTTCGCAACTCCTACCACCACTTTTCCACACTCGCTATATTTATTTTATTGTGTCTTTTATCTAAACAGCCCCATATTTTTATTTACGCGCTCTTTATATTCTTGCAAACCTATCCAAAAACACCTACAAAGTACTTCTAGTTTCATACTTGTTCTAGGTAAAGCGAACGTTAAGCGTGCGTAGAGTTGTATTGGTGGTCGATAGAACTTGAGGGAATATTTGTTCTACCTTTAGCTCCTCGTTGGGTTCGGCACTCTTACTTATCGAAAGAGGCTACAATTGAACCCCTATACTTGTGGGTTATCAAGACCTTTTTTCGGCGCCCGTTCGGGGAGCAATAGCGTGGTGAATATTCTCGTGTGTGCTTGTTTGCTTTATCACTAAGTAATTTTTATTTGCCGTTCTTAGTTGTTTTCTATCTTTAGATATGGGTAGGAAACTCAAAATACCAAAAAAATTAGTTGTACCTATTGAACCAATGGTTGAAGAACACTCAAAATCTATCACACTCCTGAAGCTTATTACTTGGATCATCTTCGATCCCTATGTGCTCGTGCTGAAACCCCAACTAGCTTAGTTGAGGGCAAATCTTTAGATGAGCACGCTAGTTATGTGCGACACCATATATCTGAAAAAGGGAAACTTTTACTGGGTCAAATTCATCGTTTGCAATGCTATGCTTGGAATTTATGTTATATATATGATTTTACTTGTTGTTCTGAAAACCCTAAGAAACACCTTCCCTACCAATGTGAGTTTATTGATAATGGAATCGTATCTTCGTATGCTAAGAGTGTTTATAATTACTATGATGTTCAACAAATTGAAGAATTTGTTGCTTTTAAGGGTGCTTATGAAATTGCTTCTTTGATTGAAAAGTATGGTGCTACTCTTTATGTCGGTGTACAAAAGTAGGGGCTCTCCTTTTGACCCCTTTACTTGTGCACGGGCAGTCAGAGCCACCGCCACGACCATGCATAACAGGGTAGGAAAGGGAAGCCAGATAGAAGCCGAAGGCACAAGACAAATAAAGCAACGACAAGGACCAAGGCCACAAGGATCGGATGGGCGAAGCAGGTTTCCCCGGCAAGGACCCTTGCCGGGGCAGCCTGAGCGGCCTCGGCAAGACCCTTGCCGGGGCAGCTCGCCCACGCCAGCTGAGCGAGCCACCCTTGAGCCCACCAACGCTCGACAAACGCATTGGAACAGGGCTCGGGAGGCACCTCCGTGGTGGCATGCAGATCTTTGTGAAGACAAAGAATAGTCAAGATCAAGTGAGGATCCTTGCCGGGGACGCCTACGCGCCACGGCAAGACCCTTGCTGGGCCGCCCGGCAAGGCCCTCGCCAGCCGTGCCGGCAGGGCCACTACCAGGCCCACACCAGCCAAGTCTCCGCTGCCGTTCACATACAGCTCCCGACCCAACCAGCTGGGCAGGCACCTGTGTGGCAACATGCAACCCTTCGTGGAGGCTCCACCACCGCGCCACCTTAGCTGCCTGCCTGCCTACATGGCACCGCATGCATCGCTGGCCAAGGCGCGTGTCGAAGCAAGGAGGAGCGGCGACGGATGGGACGGGCCTCGCTCCCGTCCCCGATAAAGCAAAGGGACACCTAAGCCTCGCATTAAATGCGCTTTGTCGTGTAACACCAGCGATAAGCTCACAACGCTGTAGCACTTTCCACCTCCTGTGTGCCACTGTGGCAGCCCCTTTCGCCTATAAAAGGAGGCCCATGGCGCACTGGAGAGGGATTTGGCTCTTTTGAACCCAGCAGCACCTAGAGCTAGTTCAAGAGCTCAAGAACACTAAATACAGCCACCAAAGCAGGATCGTAGGGTTTTACGCATCTTTGCAGCCCGAACCTTGGTAAATCCCATTTGTGTTGTCTGCTAGTCCCGCTCTTCTCACGATCCCCGCGCCCCGCAGCCATAGAAGGGATTCCAGTGATCCCATAGGTGTCGTTTCCCACTGACATCTTTGGCGCGCCAGGTAGGGGGCGCAATCCTAAGAATCAGGTCTAGCAGTCGACCTAGCTGTTCCTCATCGCCATGGCTCCTAAGAAGAAGACGACCATGGCGATCGGTTCGCCCGGGACCGGGATGGTACCGGCGCGGACCGGAAGTGGGCTAGTTGCGGAGAGAACCCGTGGCGCGGCCCGCGAACATCCAGATCACCCTGATGGTCCAGGCCTGGCGAGTGGCGTCGTTCGCACGCCCGGCGACGAGTCACCAGTTGCAGGCTCCAGGGATGGAGTCGGGCCCCTCGCAGGCGGCGCGGGGCCCTCCAGGGGCGCCGCCATCCCGCCAGACGGCGGCGCGGCGACCTCCAAGACGCCAACACCAGCGCCCATGGTGCGCTCTTCCCAGGTTGTGCGTGATGAGCAGCGTCGCCCTGTTGGTGACCCTGCGCACCGCCCTGGGAAGAGCCCCGTGCGCCCACCACATGAAGAAGAGGGCCAGCATGCGCGCCGAGGTGCTGATGGAGGTGGCGAACGGATGCGGAGCCGTGGCGCGGCTCCTTCTAACGTGGTTAGAAGTCGAGCCGCATCACGGTCCACCCAGCTTTCGCCGCCACCCATGCCAGCAGAGGCCCTGGCATGCGCGCAGCTGCTCCTCGATTTCCCTCCCAGTGCGGAGAAGCTCGACGAATGGAGGGCCACTGTCCGGAGCCTCGTCGGCATCGCCAACAATGATGAGTTGCGACCGGTGGGACCCGTAGGCCGTCGCTCCCCCGGGCCACCGCATGCCAGCGGAGGCCGTGTCGGAGGCGACGCGACCACGGTGTACTCCCCACCTCCATCCCGGCCGCCCCGGGCGTCGGTCCGTCGAGACGATGCTCGTGATGGTATCTCTGTCGCGTCGTCCGACCCATGAACCAACCGCAATCAGCGTCAGATCCTTCAGGAGCGGGCTCATGAGGACGCTCGAACTACGATCGAGCGCCGACATGACGCGCCACGCCACTGGACAAAGCGGCGGGGCCCGCTATGGACCGCCCAGCACCGGGAGGCTACGGTGGCCTGAATTACGAAGTGGGTTGTCCGGCTTTCACCCGTGAGCTGCGGCAGTTCCAGTGGCCCTCCCACCGTACGTTCAAACCCGACATCGGCGAGAAGTACAACGACAAGACTCACCCGTCAGAGTTCCTCAGCATCTACACCATCGCGATGCAAGCTGCTGGGGCTCGCGATGATAAGGTGCTTGCCAATTACTTCCCGTTGGCACTCAAGCCTAATGTTATGTCATGGTTGATGCACTTGCCGGTGGATTCCATCTCTTCTTGGGTGGATCCGTGCCATGAGTTTGTTGGCGCCTTTACCGGAGGTCACCAAGCTCATGGCCAGGCGAGTGATTTGCACATCATCCCCCAGAAGGAAGGAGAAAACTTGCGCAAGTACATCCAAAGGTTCAACCGGGTGCAGTACAACATCCCCGACGTTCACCCCGCTGTCGTGATCAGTGCGTTCCATCAGAACATGCGCAACCGCAAGATGCGTGAAGAGCTGGCGATGAACAAGGTTAAGGATGTGGCCGAGCTCTATGTCCTAGCCGATCGATGCGCTCGTGCTGAAGAGGGAAGGAAGTACCCCGGCGAAGATGCGGTCTGAAACCGACTCCATCGGGCGACACCGCCACCCCAAATGAAGAAGGGCCGTATTTATGTAACAGAAGCGCAAAGGGCAAGGCCGTGCTTGCCGTCGAGGATCCGACGACACCGGCACCACCAAGAAGACCAAGGCGAAGCGACCTGTGCACGGAGGTTGCCGGGTGTGTCGCTTGCCGGGCCTTGGCGACTGCCGACAAGCCAGGAGGCTCCGACAAGCGATACTGCAAGATCCACCGCACCAAGGGCCATGACCTCCAAAACTGCCGGAAGGTAGTGTTGCTCGCCGAGAAGCAGAGAGCCGAGTATGATCGACAGGACAAGGATAAAGGTCCAGATGGTGCCGAGGGGTCCGGCAAGAAACGTGGCGGCCAAGGAAGCCGCCGCGGCAAGGATAATCAGCAAGAGAGGCCCGCCCGGGGCCGCGACAAGAAGCAGGAAGACGATGGTCATGACGAGGACGACGAGTCCGGCGACCACGAGTTTCAGAAAGCCACAGAGGCCATGTGCGTCGATGGTGGCGCCTCGCTGCATTCATCCCACTGCCAAATCAAGCAGTGGGCGCGTGAGATCATAGCGGTGGAGCCATCGTTCGACGCACGAAAGCCGCTGAAATGGTCCAGCACGCCCATCATCTTCGACACCGAGGACCACCCTGACCGCACTACTACGGCCGGGTGCTTGCCATTGTTGGTTTCACCAACAATCCGCAACCTCAAGGTGACAAAGATGTTGGTTGACGGCGGGGCCGGCCTGAACTTGATCTCGCCTGTTGTGGTCAAAAGGCTGCAGATCCCCAATGGAGACCTCGAGGAGACGGGCACGTTCAAGGGGTTAACCCGGCGAGGAGCCAGCCAAAGGAAACATCACGCCGCCGTGACATTCGGGAGGCGAGCTGAACCACTGTGACGGAGAAGATTGTTTTTGATGTGGCGAGATCCTTGCCTTACAACGGGATCCTCGGCCGCCCGGCACTGGCCAAGTTCATGGCGGCTTCACACTACGCCTACAACATGCTGAAGATGCCCGGGCTGATGAACATCATCATCGTCCCCACCGACAAGAAAGGTGCGTTGATCTACGCCGATCAACTCTTTCGGGAAGTAGTTGCAGCATCTGCCACTAAGGTACATGCTCCTGCCGACGAAGCCCCGGGGGGGGGGGGGGAGAAGACCAGCAAGACCCCTAGCACCCACTCTGGCAAGCGCACCTCTTCGGGGTGTTGTGCTCCCGTTGAGGACGTGCCAGAGAGCTCCGCTGGCAAGAGCAAGAAGTCCAGAGCCACACCACCAGAGACCAAGAAGGTGCCCGTCAAGGAGGGCCAGTGCAGGGAGTTTTTACCATAAGCTCCACCCTCGACGGCAAATAGGAAAGCGAGCTCGTCACCTTCCTGCGGGCGAATGTCGATGTGTTTGCATGGCAAGCCTCTGACATCCCCGACGTTCCCAGGGAGGTGATTGAGCACCACCTTGCTGTCTGTCCTCATGCGCGACCCGTCATGCAGAAGGTCAGGAAGCAAGCTCTGGAGAGGCAGGAGTTCATCACGGAGGAAATCAGGAAGCTAGAGGCGGCATGTTTGGTGAGAGGAGTACTCCATCCGATGTGGTTGGCCAATCCGGTAGTAGTGCGCAAGGCAAATGGGAAGTGGAGGCTGTGTATTGATTACACAGACATCAATAAGGCCTGTCCAAAGGATCCTTTCCTGTTGCCGCGTATTGACCAGATTGTTGACTCCACGGCTAGGTGTGACCTCTTATTGTTCCTTGACGCCTACTCAGGATACTACCAGATCTTCATGACAAAGGAAGATGAGGAAAAGACAACATTCATCACCCCATGTGGTACGTATTGCTTTTCACGGATGCCTTTCGGGTTGAAGAGTGCTGGCTCGACCTTTGCAAGAGTAGTCCAAATTGGTTTTGAGCCCCAGCTACATAGAAATATGGAAGCTTATATGGATGACATAGTGGTCAAAACCAAGGACAAAGCAACACTTGTACAAGATCTGGAGGAAACATTTGGGAACCTGCACAAGATCAACATCAAATTGAACCCTGAGAAGTGTGTCTTCGGCGTCCCGTCCGGCAAGCTTCTCGGGTTCTTTGTGTCCCAAATAAGAGGATTGAAGCAAACCGAGATAAGATCAAGGTCATCGAGCAGATTGAGGCACCCAAAGCGGATCAGGGCGTGCGTCGGCTCCTTGGCTGCGTTCTTGCCATGAGCCGGTTCATCTCCAAATCATGCGGGCGTGCCCTTCCTTTTTCAAGATCTTAAAGAAGGCGGTGCGGTGGAGTGGACCCAGAGGCCGAGGCAGCGCTGCAAGATTTGAAGAAATACCTCTCCTCTACCCGGTGCTTGGTTGCGCCCAAACCACAAGAACCGTTGCTGCTTTATCTAGCGGCAACAAATCAGGTGGTTAGCGCCGCACTAGTGGCGCAGAGAGAGGTTGATGAGAAGATAGCAGCAGCGACAGAGTCGACGGTTGGCGGGCCAGAACCCTCCCGGCGTGGCTCGGTCCGGCAAGATCGAGTCCCGGCAGGGCTCGGTCCCGCAAGACTAAGCGCCCGACGACGGGACCCACGCGGCCGGGTGAAGAAGCGCAGAAGAAGAAAATGGTGCAGCACCGGTTTACTTCATCGGCTCCCTCTTGCGAGGGCTAGGTCGAGGTACTCGGTGTGCAAAAGCTGCTCTTGACCTCCTTATGGCTTCGAGGAAGCTGCGCCATTACTTCCAAGCGCATGAGATCACGGCGGTCACCCGCCTCCCATTGCAACGGATACTGCATAACCCAGATGCAACGGGGAGGATTGTGGAATGGGCCCTGGAGCTGTCAAGTTTCGGTTTGAAGTTTGAAAGTACCTCGACGATTCAGAGCAGAGTCTTGGCGGAGTTTGTTGCAGAATGGACCTCGACGCCCGACGAAGAGGTACAGGAGACCACTCTCCCCGGCAAGGAAACGAGCCGCAACTGGATCATGTACTTTGATGGTGCCTTCTCGCTGCAAGGCGCCGGTGCTGGTGTGCTGCTTGTCACACCCACCGGAGAGCACCTCAAGTATGTCATCCAGATGCACTTCCCCCGGGAGATGTCTACCAACAACACCGCCGAGTACGAGGGTTTGCTTGCCGGTCTCAGGATCGCGGCGGACCTCGGAGTTAAAAAGCTCATCGTCAGGGGCGACTCACAGCTCGTCGTCAGGAAGATCAACAAAGATTATCAAAGCCCGTTGATGGAAGCTTACGCAGATGAGGTGAGGAAACTGGAGGAATGCTTTGACAGTATACAAGCAGAGCATGTCCCTCGGGCGGAGAACGACATCGCCGACTACCTGTCAAAGCGCGCTACCCTCAAGCTACCTGTGGAACCAGGTACTTTTGTGCTTCAGTTAACTCAGCCGTCCGTTGAGCCGTCGACCGGGCAGAACAAGCGGAGGAAGCTAGGCCCAGGCAAGTACTTCCCCACCGAGCTCCCCGGAGCCGCCGGCGAAGATGTTGCCGTGGATGCCGATCCTGCCACGGGGCAACCGACTCCGGCAGGACCTCAGGTCATGGCCGTGGAGGCGGCCGCTCCCGTAGCAGAAGAAATGCCTTTGGTCCTTGTCGTCGAGCCACAGGCTCCGGCATGGGCGCAGCACACCATCCGATTCCTTCAGAAAGGAGAGCTTCGTGAGGAGCAGGAAGAAGCAGAAAGAGTAGCCCGCCGGTCTTCTCTGTACCAATTCGTTGATAACAAACTGTACAGAAGAAGACCGAATGGGGTGAAATTGAAGTGCATCTCCCGGGAGGAAGGATTAAAGCTGTTGGCAGAGATACATGGGGGCATATGTGGCTCCCACATAGGGTCGAGGGCCCTTGCCGGCAAGGCTTTCCGGCAAGGTTTCTTCTAGCCCACCGCCCTCCAGGATGCGACGACACTAGTAACCTAGTGTGAAGCATGCCAGTTCCATTCGAAGAAGCTCCATCAACCACCTCAAGCCCTTCAAACTATCCCTCTCTCCTGGCCCTTCTCGGTCTGGGGGATTGACATATTGGGCCCTTTCCCCCATCTTTGTCGGGGCTTTGAGTACTTGTATGCGTTGCAATTGACAAGTTCACAAAGTGGCGGAGGTGGAAGCGATGAGGAAGGTGATAGCGCGATCGACCATCAAGTTCTTCAAGGGACTAGTGGGCCGTTTTGGGGTACCCAACAGGATCATCACCGACAACGACACACAGTTCACAAGCCATGCCTTCATGCAATACATTGAGGATCTCGGCAGCAAGGTCTGCTTTGCTTCCGTGGCACATCCACGGAGCAACGGCCAAGCGGAGAGAGCAAATGCTGAAGTCCTGCGAGGCTTAAGAACGAAGACTTACGACAGGCTGCACAAGAGTGGAAGGTGCCGGATTGACGAGTTGCCGGCGGTTCTTTGGTCGATCAGAACGACGCCAAATCGAGCCACCGGCCAGACACCCTTTGCCCTGGTTTACGGGGCAGAAGCAGTTCTCCCCACGGAACTCATATACGGGTCACCTCGAGTGCTCGCTTATGATGAGCTTGAGCAAGAGCGATTGCGGCAAGATGACGCAATGCTCCTTGAGGAAGATCATCTCCGGGCGGCTGTGAGAGCAGCATGCTACCAGCAAGCCTTGCGCCGCTACCATAGCCGCAAGGTTCATGCCCGGAGCTTTGAGGAAAGCGACCTTGTTCTTCGGCATGTTCAGTCGGCCAAGAATTCCAACAAGTTGACACCGAGGTGGGAAGGCCCTTATCGGGTAACACGAGTCACCAGGCCCGGCGCAGTCTGGCTGGAGACCGAAGATGCCATTCTAGTGAGCAACTCCTGGAACATCGAGCATCCCCGCAAGTTTTACCCATAAGGCGCGGCTTGCCGGGTCTCCCGGCAAGCTACCCTTTTGTACAAGCCTTGCCGGCAAGGAATGTAACCCCTTGTACAAAGCCAGGCGCAGAACCTGAGCATAAATAAACGAAGCGCTGGCGCCCTAAGTTATAGCATGCATGCTAGGTTGAGTCTCGTCCTTGGTTAGGGTTGATAGTGCTTAGCAGCGGCTAACCCCTAGCTTAGAGGTCGAGTCTTGGCGTCTCTCTGTTCTTCTTTATCTTCTTTGGTTCGCAGGACACATGAATATCCTTGCCGAGCTGCTTTGGAAGAAAGGGGACGGACCGGCGTACGGGCCCCGGCAAGCCAATACCGCCGGGGGCTACAAGGGCAAAGATCCACCCGAGGCAAGCCAAGGGTGCTAGGGGCCGCAGATTCAGATAAGTTCTCTATCCCTTATCATGCGTTTCGTTATGGACTGAGGGACGGGAAACCTCATTTTATCCTTAGGCTACCGTGCTCCCCTCATTCCGGACCCTAAGACTCGTCTCCTGGGGCCGAGTTTGGTCGCAGTCGCGGTAGCAAGGAAATGAAACGAGGAGCCTAAGCCCACCTCATCCCTGCCTCCACCAAGGGCGTGAGAAAGGTTGAGCGAAGTGGGGGGACGACAAGGCTTGTTGCCGGGTGAAAAAAAACGTTTATCTTAAGGATAACAAGGATTCACTCCTTGTCGTGGGTTCCACCCGTGAACGAAAATCCTGGCAAACATCCCTTTTTCATTAAAAAAACATCCCGTACAGGTATAGTTCATACAAAATGAAAAACATGAGCAAGGGGATTACAAGCTTTAAATTCTACTAAGGCCCGAAGGCTTACAAACTAAAAAGAGATAAGGTGCCCGTAATCCCTTCCTTGTCCCTCTCCTCATGAAATGGAACAAGTAAAGTAGGAGGGCAAAAGGGGCGCCTAGGCGAGCTACGAGTGGCAGAAGACACCGAGAGAACATCTTGGTGGCCGTCCAAGGGCTGGATGGTAATGGCGGCGCCGGTGGCAGAGCTTGAAGACGAGGCGGCAGGACGTCAATACGCGACGAAGGCGTCGGTGTTCGCGTACTCTGACTTGACGGCCTTGCCGCCCGCCCTTTTCCTCTTCCGCAGCCTCCCAACGCCAGCCGCCCAAGGAGACGACCCTGAGAAGTTCAAGGAGCTGGCTACACAGATGATGGGGTCGCCGGTGCCGCCCGGAGCGGCGCCCGACGCCTAGTCGGACCCGTCATCCTGCTGCCCGCTAGCCTCGCCGTCGCTGCCATTGTCCTCCTCATCACTCTCGCTCGAGGAGGAATCTTTGTCATCAGAAGAGCTCTCCACGCAGCACCTTACGGGAGTCCCGAAGTGCCCGAAGATCTTGACGGAGAGGAGGCCACCCTCCATTAGTTTGAAATGGAGAGTGAGCACATCCATCAAGCTGTGGAGGTGAGCGAAGGTCTTCCACCCTCGATGAAGATACATGACGTGAGGGGCAGGGAACTCGACATCGACTCATGTGCTGCTGTTCCCGCAACCCCTCATATGTAGCCGCAACGCCTGCGGCGGATCCAGCTCCATCTCCCGCGCAAATGGAGTCGGAGGCGAAGGCGACAACGCGGTGGCCGGCGCAGCCTGACAAAGAATTCGCAGGGGTTGTCCCCGGTGTGACCCTCCATCGGAGGAGGGGCTACTGGCGGAGGCGAGGCTGATCTGCCGTCCCGTCCTCCTTTCCCTTGAGCACCACGACGGCCTCGACCTCGCCCCCCTTCCTCTAGCGGCCGGCTCCGCCGCTACGAGATCTTGGGAAGGAGCGACGCGCTGTCTAGCCGAAACCCTCGCCGCCACCGATGAAGCGTCACCATGCCCCCTCGCCATGGCAGAAGAAAGGAAGAAGCAAGAATGGGGAGAGGCAGATGGCGGAGGGTTGAGAGGCACCGTTCCTCCCGCTCCCCTCTTTATAAAGGGGTGGGGGCGAGGCTCGGCCGCCCCCTCTCGGCCAATCCAACCCGGTGAAGTGACAGCGAGCGGGGCCGTCAACCGCCCTCCCCGCTCCATTGAAGGCGTGTGGGAAACGCACGCGCACGACTTCCCACGTCCCGCGCACCTGTCATTCGCTCTGCGTTATGCATGCAGCGAACATGGCGCGAGGGGCGAGCGTAGTGGGACACGTGGAGCAACGATTCCCAAGCAAGGGTAGCAAATGGGAGGCAGCCCTGCGGTCTCAAAGGGACACGCAAGCTGCCTCTTTACTATCCACCGCGAGGTGACGCCAGCATGCTTCCGTCACACGCGCGCGCACGACCCCCACGTCGCGCGTTCAACACGGGCCGTGGAGAAGCGCAGCGGACGGAGCAGTTACCGCAGTAAAATCCGCCCTAACTACCCGCGCACCGTTCTGGGCCTGGCCCAACAATGTGTCACGCTTATGTATGGCCCAGGCCCGGGGGCTCCTGTCGGTGTACAAAAGTAGGGGCTCTCCTTTTGACCCCTTTACTTGTGCACGGGCAGTCAGAGCCACGGCCACGACCACGCATAACAGGGTAGGAAAGGGAAGCCAGAGAGAAGCCGAAGGCACAAGACAAATAAAGCAACGACAAGGACCAAGGCCACAAGGATCGGATGGGCGAAGCAGGTTTCCCCGGCAAGGACCCTTGCCGGGGCAGCTTGCCCACGCCAGCCGAGCGAGCCACCCTTGAGCCCACCAACGCTTGACAAACGCATTGGAACAGGGCTCGGGAGGCACCTCCGTGGTGGCATGCAGATCTTTGTGAAGACAAAGAATAGTCAAGATCAAGTGAGGATAGGAAGGCAATCATCCTCACCGAAGAAACCCACAAGACCCCTGGCAAGATCCTTGCCAAGGACGCCTGCGCGCCACGGCAAGACCCTTGCCAGGCCGCCCGGCAAGGCACTCGCCAGCCGCGCCGGTAGGGCCACTTCCAGGCCCACACCAGCCTAGTCTCCGCCGTCGTTCACATACAGCTGCCAACCCAACCAGCTGGGCAGGCACCTGCGTGGCAACATGCAACCCTTCGTGGAGGCTCCACCACCACGCCACCTCAGCTGCCTACCTTCCTACATGGCACCGCATGCATCGCTGGCCAAGGCGCGTGTCGAAGCAAGGAGGAGCAGCGACGGATGGGATGGGCCTTGCTCCCATCCCCGATAAAGCGAAGGGACACCTATGCCTCGCATTAAATGTGCTTTGTCGTGTAACACCAGCGATAAGCTCACAATGATGTAGCACTTTCCCCCGCTGTGTGGCACTGCGGCAACCCCTTTCGCCTATAAAAGGAGGCCCATGACGCACTGGAGAGGGATTTGGCTCTTTTGAACCCAGCAGCACCTAGAGCTAGTTCAAGAGCTCAAGAACACTAAATACAACCACCAAAGCAGGATCGTAGGGTTTTACGCATCTTTGCGGCCCGAACGTGGGTAAATCCCCTTTGTGTTGTCTGCTAGTCCCGCTCTTCTCACGATCCCCGCGCCCCGCAACCGTAGAAGGGATTCCAGTGATCCCATAGGTGTCGTTTCCCACCGACACTTCACAAATCTGAAAATTTTGCCATACTTAAATATTGCTATGATAATTATGCTTCCAATGCCTATGTTGAACCATATATTGAGGACTACTCCGCTGTCCATGAAGAGAATAATATTTTGCAGGAGTCTATGGAAGAAGAAATTGATGAAACTGTGAGCTCATTGGATGAAAAAGATGAGGGGGAGAGCGAAGAACAAAAGGAGGAAGAGCGAATTAGCTACCCATGCCCACCTTCTAATGAGAGTAACTCTTCAACTCATACATTTTTTAATTCCCCTTCGTGCTTACCGAAGGATGATTGCTATGATCCCGCTGATTCTCTTGAAATATCCCTTTTTGATGATGCTTGCTATGCTTGTGGCCAAGATGCCAATATGAATTATGCTTATGGAGATGAACTTGCTATATCTCCTTATGTTAAACATGAAATTGTTGCTATTGCACGTACACATGATAGTCCTATTATCTTTTTGAATTCTCCAAACTACACTATATCGGAGAAGTTTACCCTTATTAAGGATTATATTGATGGGTTGCCTTATACCGTTGCACATGATGATTTTGATGAATATAATATGCATGTGCTTGCTGCTCCTACTTGCAATTATTATGAGAGAGGAACTATATCTCCACCTCTCTATGTTTCCAACACGATAAAATTGCAAGAAACTGTTTATACTATGCATTGGCCTTTACTTTGTGTGCATGAATTGTTCTTTTATGACATGCCGATGCATAGGAAGAGAGTTAGACTTTGTTGTTGCATGATATATGTTGCCTTGTGCTCACTACTAAATCACAAATCATTGTTAATTAAAATTGCCTATGATATACCTTGGGATCCGGGTGGATCCATTACTTGAGCACTATATGCCTAGCTTAATGGCTTTAAAGAAAGCGCTGCCAGGGAGACAACCCGGAAGTTTTAGAGAGTCATTTATTTCTGTTATGTGCTTTTATAAAGTTTAGAAATAAAAATAATGTGCCAAGGTTTGCCTTTAGGATGTTTACAATGCTTGTTGGTTTGTACGGTGCAGGACAGAAACTTTGGCTGTAGTGCGCGATTTTTCATTTTTTACTGGAACGTCAAATGGTTCTGATTCTTTTTGAACTGTCTTTCTTTACAAATTTTTTATTTTTCCTAATTTTGGCAGAATGTTTCAAGTATCATAAGTATGGTTAATGTTCAGATTATTACAGACTGTTCTGTTTTAGACAGATTCTGTTTTTGATGCACAGTTTGCTTGTTTTGATGAAACTATCGATTTATATCAGTGGATTAAGCCATGGAAAAGTTATATTACAGTAGATATAATGCAAAAACAAAATATGAATTGGTTTGCAACAGTACTTAGAGTAGTGATTTGCTTTATTATACTAACGGAGCTTACCGAGTTTTCTGTTGAAGTTTTGTGTGGATGAAGTGTTCGATGATTGAGGAGGTCTCGATGTGAGAAGAAGGAAGAGAGGCAAGAGCTCAAGCTTGGGGATTCCCAAGGCACCCAAAGTAAATATTCAAGGATACTCAAGCGTCTAAGCTGTGGGATGCCCCGGAAGGCATCCCCTCTTTCTTCAACAAGTATCGACATGTTTTCAGATTCGTTTCGTTCTTGCGATATGTGCAATCTTGGAGCGTATTTTGCATTTAGTTTTCATTTTTCTTTTATGATTTTCATTTTTCTTTTATGCACCATGCTGGTATGAGATAGTCCTTGGTTGATTTATAGAATGCTCTTTGCACTTCACTTATATCTTTTGAGTATGGCTTTATAGAATGCTTCATGTGCTTCACTTATATCATTTGAAGTTTGGATTGCCTGTTTCTCTTCACATAGAAAACCGCCATTTGTAGAATGCTCTTTTGCTTCACTTATATTTGTTAGAGCGTGAGCATATCTTTTGTAGAAAGAATTAAACTCTCTTGCTTCACTTATAACTATTTAGAGAGATGACAGGAATAGGTCATTCACATGGTTAGTCATAAAATCCTACATAAAACTTGTAGATCACTGAATATGACATGTTTGATTCCTTGCAATAGTTTTGCGATATAAAGATGGTGATATTAGAGTCATTCACATATGGTGAACCGTTATGTAACGAATTTGGAGCATGAGGTATTTATTGATTGTCTTCCTTATGAGTGGCGGTCGGGGACGAGCGATAGTCTTTTCCTACCAATCTATCCCCCTAGGGGCATGCATAGTATTACTTTGCTTCCAGGGCTAATAAACTTTTGCAAAAAGTATATGAGTTCTTTATGACTAATGTGAGTCCATGGATTATACGCACTCTCACCCTTCCATCATTGCTAGCCTCTTCGGTACGGTGCATTGCCCTTTCTCACCTCGAGAGTTTGTGCAAACTTCGCCGGTGCATCCAAACCCCGTGATACGATACGCCCTATCACACATAAGCCTCATTATATCTTCCTCAAAATAGCCACCATACCTACCTATCATGGCATTTCCATAGCCATTCCGAGATATATTGCCATGCAACTTCCATCATCATCATATACATGACTTGAGCATTTATTGTCATATTGCTTTGCAAGATCGTAAGATAGCTAGCATGATGTTTCCATGGCTTGTCCGTTTTTTGATGTCATTGCTACGTTAGATCGTTGCACATCCCGGTACACCACTGGAGGCATTCATATAGAGTCATATCTTTGTTCTAGTATCGAGTTGTAATATTGAGTTGTAAATAAATAAAAGTGTGATGATCATCATTATTAGAGCATTGCCCCAGTGAGGAAAGGATGATGGAGACTATGATTCCCCCACAAGTAGGGATGAGACTCCGGTTGAAAAAAAAAGAGAAAGGCCAAAAAGAGAGAAGGCCCAAAAAAAAAGAAGAGAAAAAAAAGAAAAAAAAAGAAAAACAAAAAAATGAGAGAAAAAGAGAGAAGGAGCAATGTTACTATCCTTTTACCACACTTGTGCTTCAGAATAGCACCATGTTCTTCATATAGAGAGTCTCTGGAGTTATCACTTTCATATACTAGTGGGAATTTTCATTATAGAACTTGGCTTGTATATTCCAATGATGGGCTTCCTCAAATGCCCTAGGTCTTCATGAGCAAGCAAGTTGGATGCACACCCACTTAGTTTTAGTTTGAGCTTTCATATACTTATAGCTCTAGTGCATCCGTTGCATGGCAATCCCTACTCCTCACATTGACATCAATTGATGGGCATCTCCATAGCCCGTTGATTAGCCGCGTCGATGTGAAACTTTCTACTTTTTTGTCTTCTCCACGTAACCCCATCATCATATTCTATTCCACCTATAGTGCTATATCCATGGCTTGTGCTCATGTATTGCGTGAGGGTTGAAAATGCTGAAGCGCGTTAAAAAGTATGAACCAATTGCTCGGCTTGTCATCGGGGTTGTGCATGATGTGAATATTTTGTGTGGTGAAGATGGAGCATAGCCAGACTATATGATTTTGTTGGGATAACTTTCTTTGGCTATGTTATTTTGATAAGACATAATTGCTTGGTTGGTATGCTTGAAGTATTATTGTTTTTATGTCAAAGGATAGACTATTGCTTTGAATCACTCGTGTCTTAATATTCATGCCATGATTAGATACATGATAAAGATTATGCTAGGTAGCATTCGACATCAAAATTTATCTTTTTTATCATTTACCTACTCGAGGACGAGCAGGAATTAAGCTTGGGGATGCTGATACGTCTCTGCCGTATCTATAATTTTTTATCGTTCCATGCCAATATTATACAACTTTCATATACTTTTTGACAACTTTTTATACTATTTTTGGGACTAACATATTGATCCAGTGCCCAGTGCCAGTTCCTGTTTGTTGTGTGTTTTATGTTTTGCAGAAACCCAATATCAAACAGAGTCCAAACGGGATAAAAACGGACGGAGAATTATTTTGGAATATTTATGATTTTTGGGAAGTAAAATCAATGTGAGACGGTGCCCGAGGGGGCCACGAGGCAGGGGGTTGCGCCTTGGACCCTCGTGGGCACCCTGTAAGGCGGTTGACGCTCTTCTTTTGCCGCAAGAAAGCTAATTTTATGGTAAAGATCTGGGCGAAAGATTCACCCCAATCGGAGTTACGGATCTCTGGATATAAAAGAAACGGTGCCAGGGCAAAATCTGAGAGCGCAGAAACACAGAGAGACAGAGAGACAGATCCAATCTCGGAGGGGCTCTCGCCCCTCCCACACCATGGATACCATGGACCAGAGGGGAAACCCTTCTCCCATCTAGGGAGAAGGTCAAGGAATAAGAAGAAGGAGAGGGGCTCTCTCCCCCTCGCTTTCGGTGGCACCGGAACGCCGCCGGGGCCATCATCATCACCGCGATCTTCACCAACACCTACTCCATCTTCACCAACATCTCCATCACCTTCCCCCCTCTATCTACAACAGTCCACTCTCCCGCAACCCGCTGTACCCTCTACTTGAACATGGTGCTTTATGCTTCATATTATTATCCAATGATGTGTTGCCATCCTATGATGTCTGAGTAGATTTTCGTTGTCCTATCGGTGGTTGATGAATTGCTATGATTGATTTAATTTGCTTGTGGTTATGTTGTTGTCCTTTGGTGCCCATCATATGAGCGCGCGCGTGGATCACACCATAGGGTTAGTTGTATGTTGATAGGACTATGTATTGGAGGCCAAGGGTGACAGAAGCTTCAGCCTAGCATAGAAATTGATGCATATGGATTGAAGGGGGACCAATATATCTTAATGCTATGGTTGGGTTTTACCTTAATGAACATTAGTAGTTGTGGATGCTTGCTAATAGTTCCAATCATAAGTGCATAGAATTCCAAGTCAGGGATGACATGCTAGCAGTGGCCTCTCCCACATAAAACTTGCTATCGGTCTAGTAAAGTAGTCAATTACTTAAGGGACAATTTCGCAACTCCTACAACCACTTTTTCACACTCGCTATATTTACTTTATTGTGTCTTTTATCCAAACAGCCCCTACTTTTTATTTACGCGCTCTTTATATTCTTGCAAACCTATCCAAAAACACCTACAAAGTACTTCTAGTTTCATACTTGTTCTAGGTAAAGCGAACGTTAAGCGTGCGTAGAGTTGTATCGGTGGTCGATAGAACTTGAGGGAATATTTGTTCTACCTTTAGCTCCTTGCCGGGTTCGACACTCTTACTTATCGAAAGAGGCTACAATTGATCCCCTATACTTGTGGGTTATCAATGCCCACTGTTTTCGGGTAGGGTACCCGCGGGTATCCATACCCATGGGCAAAATTGTCATCCCTAGATATCACTAGCAATGGAATGAATGTTCATCACAGAGATACTAAATTCGGAGAAACTGCACACATTTGGCCAAATTATGCAATAAAATAGTAGAAACACTTGGCTTGCATTCACCGATTGATTCTTGTTCTGAATGCACACAATTAGTACTTACTCAACTAAATAGTATTTCCAAAGGTAAAAAAATTATGAAAACTGTAAACATAACAAGGATTAACATGAAATAAAAGACCAGGACAGGGATTGCTGCTTACTTCCTCGCCACATCCATAAAACCTCCTTCCAGTCAATATACCTTCAAAAGCTACGAATTCTTGTAACTTTCTGGTGGTAGCACATAATAGGGCCCTTCTCTGTCTCCACATCAACTTCAAATTCTAAGTCATCTATGGTTATGAGGGGTTGGATTGAGTTTAAAAGGAATTGTGAGTGGTCAAATGCACTGGATCCGCTCCAAACCACCACAAATCCTACCAACAACCCTAGCCCTAGCCCTAGCCTACCAAATAGAGTATATTAGATGCTTACCTCAGAGTCGAACAACACCATGTCGTCATTGCGGCTTTCTTCCTGTCCTTCTAGGAAGGCATTGCGTGCAGGCTAGGGCTAGGTGGAGCGGCGAAGATGACACAGAGATGAGATGAGAGCAAGAGGCGAATGAGCGAGAGAGTGGGCTAAGAGCTGGCTGAACTGGGAGCTGACCATTTATTTCCCTTTAGGAAAACTGGTTCCGACCGCGTGGACAGCGTTAGCGGCGGCCTCCTGGGGCCTCCCCTCTTTTGGCCCATATGGCCCATTAACCTCCTGGGGCCTCCTGGGGCCTCCTGGAACCCCTTCTGGTGATCTGATGACTACCCGATACATTCTGAAACCTTTCCGGTGACCAAATATCATCGTCCTATATATCAATATTTACCTCTGGACCATTCCGGAGCTCCTCGTCATGTCTGCGATCTCATCAGGGACTCCGAACATCATTCGGTCATCAACTCACATAGCTCATATAATACTATATTGTCAACATTAAGCATGCGGACCCTACGTGTTCAAGAATGATGTAGACATGACCGAGGCACCTCTTCGTTCAATAACCATTAGCGGAACCTGGATGCCCATATTAGTTCCTACATATTCTATGAAGATCATTATCGGTCGAACCTTTATGACAATATATGTAATTCCCTTTGTCTGTCGGTATGTTACTTGCCTGATATTCGATCGTCGGTATCTTCATACCTAGTTCAATCTCGTTACCGGCAAGTCTCTTTACTCGTTCCATAATACATCATCTCATAACTAACTCCTTAGTCACTTTGCTTGCAAGCTTCTTATGATGTGTATTACCGAGAGGGTCCAGAGATCACCCAGTTACATTGTGATGTTTGATAACACACAAGGTATTTCTCCGGTATCCGGAGTTCCATGATCTCATGGTCGAAGGAATATGTATTTGACATTAAGAAAGCAATAGCAACAAAATTTGAGCGATCATATGCTAAGCTAACGAATGGGTCTTGTCCATCACATCATTCTCCTACTGATGTGATCCCGTTATCAACTGACAACCGATAAGTCTCCACCGTATCTATAATTTTTTATTGTTCCATGCTATTATATTATCTGTTTGGGATGTTTTATATGCATTAATATGCTATTTTATATTATTTTTGGGACTAACTTATTAACCTAGAGCCCAGTGTCAGTTTCTGTTTTTCCTTGTTTTTTATTTTTACAGAAAAGGAATATCAAATGGAGTCCAAACGAAATATAACTTTCATGATGATTTTTGTTGGACCAGAAGTCACCCAGCAGACTTGGTGAGGGGGCCAGAAGAGTCCCGAGGGCTCCACAAGCCCTCAGGGCGCGCCTCCCTAGCTTGTGGGCCCCACGGGATTCCTTCAACCCTAATTATTTCGCTATAAATTCCCAAATATTCCCAAACCACCAGAAGTGTCCACCAAAATACTTTTCCGCCGCCGTAAACTTCTGTTCCCTTGAGGGGGATTCGATCACGGAGGGCATCTAACTTTATTGCCCTTCCAATGAAGCGTGAGTAGTTTACCACAGACCCACGGGTCAATAGCTAGTAGCTAGAAGGGTTCTTCTCTCTCTTTGATCTTCACTACAATGTTCTCCTCGATGTTCTTGGAGTTCTATCCGATGTAACATTCTTTTGCGGTGTGTTTGTCAAAATCCGATGAATTGTGGATTTATGATCAAATTATCTATGAATATTGTCTGAGTCTCTTCTGAATTCTTATATGCATGATTTGATATCTTTGTATTTCTCTCTGAATTATCGGTTTGGTTTGGCCAACTAGATTGGTACTTCTTGCAACGGGAGAGGTGCTTAGTTTTGGGTCCAATCTTGCGGTGTCAAAGTAGGGGTAGGAGGCATGTATTGCATTGTTGCCATCAAGGGTAAAAAGATGGGGTTTTCATCATATTGCTTGAGTTTATCCCTCAACATCATGTCATCTTACTTAAAGCGTTACTCCGTTCTTATGAACTTAATACTCTTGATGCATGCTGGATAGTGGTCGACGTGTGGAGTAATAGTAGTAGATGCAGAATCGTTTTGGTCTACTTGACACGGACGTGATGCCTATATTCATGATCTTTGCCTTGCATATCATCATAACTTTGCACTTTTCTATCAATTGCTTGACATTAATTTGTTCACCCACCGTATTATTTTCTTTCAAGAGAGAAGCCTCTAGTGAAACCTATGGCCCCGGGGTCTATTTTCCATCATATATTTTCAGATCTATAAACCAAAAAACCCAAAGATACCATGCTGCAATTTATTTACTTTTATTTTGTTTCACGTTTTAGTAATCTTTTATATATATCTCTATCAGATCTCACCTTTGCAAGTGACCGTGAAGGATTGACAACCCCTTTATCGCGTTGGGTGCAAGTGTTTGATTGTTTGTGCAGGTGCATAGATTGGAGACTTTGCATGTACCTCCTACTGGATTGCTACCTTGGTTATCAAACCGAGGGAAATACTTATCTCTACTTTGCTGCATCACCCTTTCCTCTTCAAGGAAAAAGCCAACGCAAGCTCAAGAAGTAGCAACTACACATGTCCATGGTTAGGAAACCTTAACCATCTTTGATCAATGAGCTAATATAGTAGAGGCTTACTAGGGAAACATTATTTGTTTATGTATCCACACATGTATTTAAGTTTCTGATCAATATAATCTAGCATGAATAATAAACCTTTATCATGAATAAGGAGATATAATAACAACAACTTTATTATTGCCTCTAGGCCATATTTCCATCAGTCTCCCACTTGCACTAGAGTCAATAATCTAGATTACATAGTAATGAATCTAACACCCATGGAGTCTTGGTGCTGATCATGTTTTGCCCGCGGAAGAGGTTTAGTCAACGGGTCTGCTACATTCAGATCTGTATTTATTTTGCAAATTTCTATGTCTCCATCCTTGACCTTTTCATGGATGGAGTTGAAGCGTCTCTTGATGTGTTTGGTTATCTTGTGAAACCTGGATTCCTTCGCTAAAGAAATTGCTCCAGTGTTGTGACAGAATATTTTCATTGGACCCGATGCACTGGGTATTACACCCAGATCGGATATCAACTCCTTCATCTAGACTCCTTCATGCGCTGCTTCCGAAGCAGCTATGTACTCCGCTTCACACGTACATCCCGCCACGACGCTCTGCTTGGAACTGCACCAACTGACAGCTCCACCATTCAATATAAATACGTATCCGGTTTGTGACTTAGAGTCATCCGGATCAATGTCAAAGCTAGCATCAACGTAACCTTTTATGACGAGCTCTTCGGCACCACCATAAACGAGAAACATATCCTTGGTCCTTTTCAGGTACTTCAGGATGTTCTTGACCACTGATATGTCTCCATCGTATCTACTTTTCCAAACTCTTTTGCCCTTGTTATGGACTCCAATTTGCATGATTTGAATGGAACTAACCCGGGCTGACGCTGTTTTCAGCAGAATAGCCATGGTGTTATTTTTGTGCAGAAATAAAAGTTCTCAGAATGACCTGGAACTTCACAGAGAATATTTTTGGAATTAATAAAAAATATTGGCAAAGGAATCAACCAGAGGGGACCCACCAGCTATCCACAAGGGTGGAGGGTGGGCCCCCTGCCTTGTGGGTCCCCTGGACCTCCACCGACCTCAACTCCAACTCCATATATTCACGTTCGGAGAGAAAAAAATCAGAGAGAAGGATGCATCGCGTTTTACGATACGGAGCCGCCATCACCCCCTGTTCTTCATCGGGAGCCCAGATCTGGAGTCCGTTCGGGGCTCCGGAGAGGGGAAATTATCGTCATCATCATCACCAACCTTCCTCCATCACCAATTTCATGATGCTCACCGCCGTGCGTGAGTAATTCGATTGTAGGCTTGCTGGACGGTGATGGGTTGGATGAGATTTATCATGTAATCGAGTTAGTTTTGTTAGGGTTTGATCCCTAGTATCCACTATGTTCTGAGATTGATGTTGCTATGACTTTGCTATGCTTAATGCTTGTCACTAGGGCCCGAGTGCCATGATTTTTGATCTGAACCTATTAAGCTTTCATGAATATATTTGTGTTCTTGATCCGATCTTGCAAGTTGTAGACACCTATTACGAGTTATGATCCGCATACCCCAAGGTGACAATAATTGGGATTCTTTCCGGTGTTTACCGTAGTTTGAGGAGTTCATGTATTCACTAAGTGATAATGCTTTGTTCCGGTTCTCTATTAAAAGGAGGCCTTAATGTCCCTTAGTTTCCATTAGGACCCCACTGTCACGGGAGGGTAGGACAAAATATGTCATGCAAGTTCTTTTCCATAAGCACGTATGACTATATACATAATACATGCCTATATTATATTGATGAATTGGAGCTAGTTCTGTGTCACCCTAGGTTATAACTGTTGCATAATGAATGCCATCTGATAGAATTATCTATCACTGATCCATTGCCTACGAGTTCGTTTCATATTGATCTTTGTTAATTTACTTTTCTGTTGCCACTGTTATGATTGTTACAAAACTGCTACTGTTACTTTTGCCATCGTTACCGTTACTTCCATATTACTTTGCTACTAAATACTTTGGTGCAGAATTCAGTATTTCAGGTGTGGTTGAATTGACAACTTAGCTGCTAATGCTGAAGAATATTCTTTGGCTCCCCGTGTGTCGAATCAATAAATTTGGGTTGAATACTCTACCCTTGAAAACTGTTGCGATCCCCTATACTTGTGGGTTATCAAGACATTTTTCTGGCGCTGTTGTCGGGGATCATAGCTCTATTCTCTGAGTCACTTGGGATTTATATCTGTTGATCACTATGAGGAATTTGAAAGACAACAAAACCAAGATATATCCCTCTACTACGAGGGGAGGTAAGGAACTGCCATCTAGCTCTGCACTTGATTCTTCTTCTGTTTTGAGTAAACTTGCGACACCTACACCTGCCATTGATTCCGATATGTCACATGTTATTGATGATGCCACTTCTATTAGGCATGATGCCTATGATGATACTGCTTCTTTGCTTGATAATACCGTGCAACTAGGTGAATTTCTTGATGAACAACTTGCTAGGGTTAGAGAGAATGAAATTACTGAAACTGATGATATTATTGAAACTGAATATTATGATTCTCCCCCTAGATATGAATTGCCTAAGGTACCTAAGGGTTATATTATGGATGAAGAAACTGCTAGAGACTTTTTTGCTTGCAATGATAGAGATGATCTTAAGAAACTGTTAGCTAAGCTGAAGAAAAAAATCTCTGAATGCTAGAATGCAATATGATCCTAAGTTTGCTACTTCACCTATCTTTGTTACTGATAAGGATTATGAATTCTCTGTCGATCCTAAGTTAATTACTTTGGTTGAATCTGATCCTTTCCATGGTTATGAATATGAAACTATTGTGGCACATCTTACTAAGTTGAATGATATAGCCACCCTATTTTCTCACGAGGCAAAAAATCGCTATTACTATATTCTTAAGTTGTTTCCTTTCTCATTAAAGGGTTATGCTAAGATATGGTTTAAATCTCTTGCTCCTGGTTGTGTGCGTAGTCCCCTGGATATGATATACTACTTCTCTGAAAAATATTTTTCTGCTCATAAGAAACAAGCCGCTTTACAGGAAATATTTAACTTTGTGCAAAATGAAGAAGAGAGTCTCCCACAAGCTTGGGGGCGGCTTCTCTAATTACTTAATGCTTTGCTGTTCATCCTCTCAAGAAAAATGAAATACTTGATATCTTTTATAATGGACTAACCGATGCTTCTAGGGACCACCTAGATAGTTGTGCTGGTTGTGTTTTCAGGGAACAAACTGTTGAGCAAGCTGAAAAACTATTGAATAATATATTGAGCAATGATAATGATTGGACTCTTCCCTAATCACCTCCTAAGACAACTCCGAAGAAAAGAGGTATTCTATTTCTCAGTCCTGAAGATATGCAAGAGGCAAAGAAATCTATGAAAGAAAAAGGTATTAAAGCTGAAGATGTTAAGAATTTACCGCCTATTGAAGAAATGCATGGTCTTAATGGTCCAACACAGGTAGTAGAGGTAAATTCTCTCTATAGATCTGATGAAGGTGATATTCCTTATAATAAGTCTGCTAGTCAATGCTTAGATGAGTTTGATAATTTTATTGTTAAACAAGAAAAATTCAATGCTTATGTTAGTAGACAATTGAAACGTAATGCTTATATGCTTGACCGCTTGGGTGATTATATGAGTAGAACTGTTAGTGATCTTAAGCTTATTGGTAAACATGCTTCTATGGTAAAAACTCAAGTAGAACAAGTACTTAAGCCACAAGACGATTTGCTCGATGAGATGAATAGTAAGAGCAATGATCATGTTGTTAGAGTTATGACTAGAGGTGGTAAAATAACCCAGGAACCTTTGTATCCTGAGGGCCATCCTAAGAGAATTGAGCAAGATTCTCAGAGGGTTAATACTGATGCACATAGTCCTTCTAATAAAAAGAAAAGGAAAAATGACAGGACTTTGCATGCTTCTAGTGAACCTGTTACAGACACACGTAAGAATCCCAATGATATTTCTATTTCTGATGTTGAGACACAATCTGGTGATGAGCATGAACCTAGTGATAATGTTAATGATGATGTTCATGTTGATACTCAACCTAGTAATGATAATGATGTGGAGGTAGAACCTGCTATTGATCTTGATATCCCACGATCAAAGAATCAACGTTATGATAAGAGAGACTTCATTGCTAGGAAACACGGTAAAGAAAGAGAACCATGGGTTCAGAAACCCATGCCCTTTCCTCCTAAACCATCCAAGAAAAAGGATGATGAGGATTTTGAGCGCTTTGCTGAAATGATTAGACCTAATTTTTGCGTATGCATTTGACTAATATTCTGAAAATGTCTCCTTATGCTAAGTATATGAAAGATATTGTTACAAATAAAAGAAAGATACCGGAAGCTGAAATTTTCACCATGCTTGCTAATTATACTTTTAAGGGTGTAGTACCAAAGAAACTTGGAGATCTAGGAATACCAAATATACCATGCTCCATTAAAATAAACTATGTTAAAACCGCTTTATGTGATCTTGGAGCCGGTGTTAGTGTTATGCCTTTTTCTTTATATCATAGACTTGAATTGAATAAGTTGACACCTACTGAAATCTCTTTGCAAATGGCCGATAAATCAACTGCTATACCCATCGGTATTTGTGAGGATGTGCCGGTTGTGGTTGCAAACGTTGCTATCTTAACGAACTTTGTTATTCTTGATATTCCCGAGGACGACAATATGTCAATCATCCTTGGTAGGCCCTTTTTAAATACTGCAGGGGCTGTTATTAATTGCAACAAGGAAATGTCACTTTTCATGTTAATGGTAATGAGCATACGTTACACTTTCCGAAGAAACAACCTCAAGTTCATAGCATCAATCCTATTGGAAAAAATTCAACTATTACTATTGGAGGTTTTGAATTCCCTCTTCCTACTACCAAAAAGAAATATCATATTCTTATTGTTGGGGACATGCATATCCCCGTTGAGATAACCTAGTGTTATTCGAAAATTCTTTGGTTTCATGTTATTCGAAAGAAGTTTGTTAATAAGACTTGATCAACCTTGTTAATGGATTCCTTTTGACGAGCATGAGAGGGATGAATTTAGAAAGCACAACTTTCTGTACCCACTTTTTACTTTATGTTATTTAGAATAAATAAAGCAAAAATAGTATTATTTGTATGTTTTCTAAATTATCCGTGCAATAAAAATGTCCCAAAAATAAAAGTTCTCCAAATACCCTAAAAATTTAGTATGATTTTTTATAGAATATTTTAAAATTTCTGGCACTGAGATTGCACCAGGGGCTGCACCAGTGGGCCACAAGGGTGGAGGGCGCGCCCATCCCTCCTGGGCACATCCCCCTGCCTGGTGGGTCCCCCTCACTTATTCCAGCACCCATCCACTTCGTCTTCCTCCAGAAAAAATCATCCCGTTGCTCAAACCCGTGTTCTAGCTCATCTAGCTACCATTTTCAATCTCCTTGTGCAAATCTCCATTTGGAAAACTATTTTGGGGGATTGTTCTTCGGTATGTGACTCCTCCAATGGTCTAATTAGTTTTTGTTCTAGTGCTTTATATATTGCAATTTTTTGCTGCTGTGGTGACCTTGTTCTTGAGCTTGCATGTCAAATTTATATGGTGCAAGGTAGTTTTGATGCATGATATAGCCTCTAGACACTTGTAGGAGTAGTTGATATCAATTTTGTTGAGTTTGGTTCACTTTTATTTTGAGTCATTAAAAATTTCAGAAATTTTTAGAGGAAGAAAATGATGAGTAGATTGTTAAGAGGATCTTCAAGTCGGGGTTCTAAAGAAAAAGAAAATGAAGAGAATAAGAAGCCCAAGTATAACCTTCCTCGCACCGAGGAGGTCGGCCATGTGAATGGCCAAGTGATGCATTCTTGAGGGCGGCCGGAATTTATGATGATTTCTATTATTTGGCTGGGAATGCAAGCATCACTGACTTCCTCCATGATAAGTGTGATCAATACCTCCTACTCACTAATACCTTCATGCAAAATTTTCACTTTCATGCTAGGAAATCACCACCCACGGTAGAATTTTATTTATATGATGAGCACAAGGAGATGATGCTTTATGACTTTTGTGAGGTTTGTAAATTACCTTACGAGGGCAGCATCAATGAACCACGTCCTAGAGATGTGGAAGATTTTATTGACGAAGTTACCGTAGGGGAAAGGAGAAATGTGTCGGAAGCGAGAGTGGCTAGTTTACATTTTTCCTGTTTTGCGCTACTACTCATTTTGCTAGGAGATGTTTAATTGGTCGCGGGGAGAGTGGAGGCCTTAGTGCTCCTGACCTTGCTATTTTGGGCCATGCTTTACTTCGTGATAGAACTTTTAGTCTGGGTGCTATGATTGCTCGACGGTTGAGTTTAAACCGCTCGAAGGGTGCCATCTTTGGAGGTATATTTGCCTCCCGCCTCACTAAACGCTTTGAGATACCCATTAGGCACGATGAGAGAGAGAGGAGAAGCTGCTACCCACCTTATATTTAGATTACGATAGTATGATAGCACATGATTTTATTAGAAATGATAAGGACAAGAGACTCATCTATAACCTGGTATTTAGCAAGAAAACTTGTCATATTATTACCTTCTCTGCACCTTATTTGTTCGATATTCATTCAGGCAGGTACCTCATCATGCCCGATGATATTTACGCATACTGGGAGCGGACATGATTCCCAGTTCCTGAGCTAGAACCATCACCTGATCAACATCGGGAGCCTGTTTATCAGTGGGAGACATGGGAGCTCGCTAACTAGTGGAACCCTCAGGATCCTCCTCAGTACACAGGAGAGGGCTACTTTGATCCGTGGGCATAGACCAACTTAGGCCAAAAGCGTAAGCTTGGGGGAGTATGTATTTCTCACTGACATTACATTCATGTTCACACACTCATTTCAGTTGTCGGTGTTCATACTTTTTCATTGTATTATCCATGCTGGTTTAATTTCTTTTTCTTGCTTTCTTCTTGCGTGTTTGAAAAACTTTGAGAAAATCCAAAAAAAGTTGTAGTTTCTTTTTAGGTTTTCTTTCCATGTTTAGTAGTAGTAGTATTAAAAGAAAAACCAAAAATATTTCCCGTTCTTATTTCGTTTGTTGGGAGCTTTCCCGTGTAAATAGTTTTTCTCGTTCTTGTTTTACTTTCTTCAGAAAACAAAAACTCCAAAAACATTTCAGTGTGTTTCTTTGAAATTCTTTTCTTTTCTTTGGGGGTCGAGAGGAGAAGACCACGATGAAAATGTTGAGTGGCTCTTAAATGCATTATTGTTGATCTAATAGAGAGCCCATATTACCTTGTCTTCTCCTTTGAATAAATGTTTGCAGATTCCAGCTTAGTCCAATGCACGTGCACTATTATTATTATCCACACCATTCGGTCGTACAAGTGAAAGGCAATGATGACGATATATGATGAAATGATTGAGATGAGGAAAAGCTGGTATGAAGTCGACCTATCTTGTTTTTGTAAATATGGTTAGTTCATCATTCTTGATTCAACCTATTATGAATGAAACATGTTTGCAATGACAATTAGAGATTATAGTTACTCATGCCATGCTTAATTAGCTAGGAGTTTATAATGGTTTACCTTGGGTGCCAACATGCTTTTAAAATGGTTGTGATGTGGTTTGGTAGGATGGTATCCTCCTTTGAATGATTCGAGTGGTTGATTGGCACATGTTCACGCATGTAGTTGAAACAAAATCAACATAGCCTCCACGATATTTATGTTCATGGTGATTTATATCCTACTCATGCTTGCACTCAATGTTGGTTAATCTCAATGCATGTTTATAACTATTGTCGCTCTCTAGCTGGTCGCTTCCCAGTCTTTTTCTAGCCTTCACTTGTACTAAGCGGGAATACTGCTTGTGCATACACTTCCATAAACCCAAAGTTGTTCCATATGAGTCCACCATACCTACCTATATGCGGTATTTAACTACCGTTCCAAGTAAATTTGCAAGTGCCAAACTCTAAACCTTAAAATAATAATCTGTTTTGTATGCCCGAATCGCTCATGTACCAAATAGGGTTGTCAATATCTTCCATGCTAGGTGGGTTATTCTCATGATGAGTCGACTCCGCTCATCATTCATGAGAAAATGGTTGGTAACCGGGATGCCCAATCACATGCTGAAACCAAATTAAAATAATTGCAAACAAAACTCCCCCAGGACAGTTGTTAGTTGGGCGATACCCATTGTTTCGGACCAGCCGTGGAGTGTGCTTGTTGGTGGTGGGGGAGTATAAACTTTACCATTCTGCTTGGGAACCGCCTATAATGTATGTAGCATGGAACATACCGAGATCTCTTGGTTGTTATGTTGAAAATGAAAGCATACCGCCCAAAATATTATTTATGTCCGTTTCAAAAACTCGAGCTCCGGCACCTCTACAAATCCTTGTTTCCCTCTGCGAAGGGCCTATCTATTTACTTTTATTACTGAGTCATCATCCTCTTATAAAAAGCACCAGTTAGAGAGATGAAGGAAATATGCCCTAGAGGCAATAATAAAGTTGTTATTTATATTTCCTTATATCATGATAAATGTTTCTTATTCATGCTAGAATTTTATTAACCAGAAACTTAGTACATGTGTGAATACATAGACAAACAGAGTGTCCCTAGTATGCCTCTACTTGACTAGCTCGTTAATCAAAGATGGTTAAGTTTCCTAGCCATAGACATGTGTTGTCATTTGATGAATGCGATCACATCATTAGATAATCATGTGATGGACAAGACCCAGCTGTTAGCTTAGCATACTGATCGTTTAGTTTTATTCCTATTGCTTTCTTCATGACTTATACATGTTCCTCTGACTATGAGATTATGCAATTCCTGAATACCGGAGGAACACTTAGTGTGCTATCAAACGTCACAACGTAACTGGCTGATTATAAAGATGCTCTACAGGTGTCTCCGATGGTGTTTGTTGAGTTGGCATAGATCGAGATTAGGATTTGTCACTCCGTGTATCGGAAAGGTATCTCTGGGCCCTCTTGGTAATGATCATCACTATAAGCCTTGCAAGCAATGTGACTAATGAGTTAGTTGCGGGATGATGCATTATGGAACGAGTAAAGAGACTTGCCGGTAACGAGATTGAACTAGGTATGACCATACCGATGATTGAATCTCGGGCAAGTAACATACCAATGATAAAGGGAACACCATATGTTGTTATGCGGTTTGACCGATAAAGATCTTCGTAGAATATGTAGGAGCCAATATGAGCATCTAGGTTCCGCTATTGGTTATTGACCGGAGATGTGTCTCGGACATGTCTACATAGTTCTCGAACCCGTAGGGTCCGCACGCTTAACGTTCGATGACGATTTGTATTATGAGTTATGTGATTTGATGACCGAAGCTTGTTCGGAGTCCCGGATGAGATCACGGACATGACGAGGAGTCTCGAAATGGCCGAGAGGTAAAGATCGACATATTGGAAGGCTATATTCGGACATCGGAAAGGTTCCGAGTGATTCAGGTAGTTTTCGGAGTACCGGAGAGTTACGGGAATTCGCCGGGGGAAGTAGTGGGCCTTAATGGGCCATACAGGAAAGGAGAGAAGGGCCTCAAGGGGTGGCCGTGCGCCCCCCCCATGGGCTGGTCCGAATTGGACTAGGAAGGGGCGGCTCCCCCCTCCTTCCTTCTACCCTCTTCCTCCTTCCCCTCCTTCTCCTAGTTGGAATAGGAAAGGGAGGGGGGCGAATCCTACTTGGACCGGGAGTCCAAGTAGGACTCCCTCTTTTGGCGCGTCCCCTCTAGGGTCGGCCTCCTCTTCCCCCCTCCTTTATATACGTGGGAGGGGGCACCCAAAGACACACAAGTTGATTGTTTTAGCCGTGTGCGGTGCCCCCCTCCACAGATTTCCACCTCGGTCATATCGTTGTAGTGCTTAGGCGAAGCCCTGCTTCGGTAACTTCATCTTCACCGTCATCACGCCGTCGTGCTGACGAAACTCTCCCTCGGCCTCAGCTGGTACAAGAATTTGAGGGACGTCACCGAGCTGAACGTGTGTAGATCGCGGAGGTGCCGTGCGTTCGGTACTTGATCGGTTGGATTGCGAAGACGTTCAACTACATTAACCGCGTTACTTAATGCTTCCGCTTTCGGTCTACGAGGGTACATGGACACACTCTCCCGCTCGTTGCTATGCATCACATAGATAGATCTTGTGTGATCATAGGTAAATTTTTTGAAATACCGCCTTTCCCAACAAGAGCACCGCTGTCATTTGTATGCTTGTTATTAATTCATATTGAGTATGACTGTGACTGGATCTCTTTTACCATGAATTACAATGTCTAGTCAGTCCTTGATCTTCAGGGGTGCTCTGCATTTATGTTTTGCGGTCTCAGAAAGGGCTAGCGAGATACCATCTTGTTATATCATATCATGATTGTTTGAAAAAGTGTTGTCATCCGAGATTTACTATTATTGCTCGCTAGTTGATTATGCCATTGATATGAGTAAATGTGAGACCTAAATGTTATTGTGAATATGGTTAGTTCATAATCTTTGCTGAAAACATGAATGCTGGCTTTACATATTTGCAACAACAAGATCAAACAGAGTTTGTGAAAGTTCTTCTTTATCACTTTCAGTTTGTCAACTCAATTGCTTGAGGACAAGCAATGGGTTAAGCTTGGGGGAGTTGATACGTCTGCATCGTATCTACTTTTCCAAACTCTTTTGCCCTTGTTTTGGACTCTAATTTGCATGATTTAAATGGAACTAACTCGGACTGACGCTGTTTTCAGCAGAATTGCCATGGTGTTATTTTTTGTGCAGAAATAAAAGTTCTCAGAATGACCCGAAACTTCACGGAGAATATTTTTGGAATTAATAAAAAATATTGGCGAAAGAATCAACCATAGGGGACCCACCGGCTATCCACAAGGGTGGAGGGCGCCCTCCTAGGGCGCGCCCCCTGCCTTGTGGGTCCATTGGACCTCCACCGACCTCAACTCCAACTCCATATATTCACGTTCGGGGAGAAAAAAATCAGAGAGAAGGATTCATCGCATTTTATGATATGGAGCCGCCGTGACCCCCTGTTCTTCATCAGGAGGCCAGTCTGGAGTCCGTTCGGGCCTTCGGAGAGGGGAAATCATCGTCATCATCATCACCAACCTTCGTCCATCACCAATTTCATGATGCTCACCGCCGTGCGTTAGTAATTCCATCGTAGGCTTGCTGGACGGTGATGGGTTGGATGAGATTCATCATGTAATTGAGTTAGTTTTGTTAGGGTTTGATCCCTAGTATCCACTATGTTCTGAGATTGATGTTGCTATGAGTTTGCTATGCTTAAAGCTTGTCACTAGGGCCCGAGTGCCATGATTTCAGATTTGAACCTATTATGTTTTCATGAATATATTTGTGTTCTTGATCCGATCTTGCAAGTTGTAGACACCTATTACGAGTTATGATCCGCATACCCCAAGGTGACAATAATTGGGATTCTTTCCGGTGATTACCGCAGTTTGAGGAGTTCATGTATTCACTATGTGCTAAGGCTTTGTTCCGGTTCTCCATTAAAAGGAGGCCTTAATATCCCTTAGTTTACATTAGGACCCCGCTGCCACGGAAGGGTAGGACAAAAGATGTCATGCAAGTTCTTTTCCATAAGCACGTATGACTATATACAGAATACATGCCTACATTATATTGATGAATTGGAGCTAGTTCTGTGTCACCCTAGGTTATAACTGTTGCATGATGAATGCCCTCCGACATGATTATCCATCATTGATCCATTGCCTACGAGTTCGTTTCATATTGATCTTTGCTAAGTTACTTTTCCGTTGCCACTGTTACGATTGTTACAAAACTGCTACTATTACTTTTGCCACTGTTACCATTACTTCCATATTACTTTGCTACTAAGTACTTTGCTGCAGATGTTATGTCTTTCAGGTGTGGTTGAATTGACAGCTCAGCTGCTAACACTCAAGAATATTCTTTGGCTCCCCTTGTGTCGAATCAATAAATTTGGGTTGAATACTCTACCCTCGAAAATTGTTGCGATCCTCTATACTTGTGGGTTATCAACCGCTGTCCAGTGATCCATTCCTAGATTACTTTGGTGCCTCCCTGCCAAACTTATGGCAAGGCACACATCAGGTCTGGTACAAAACATGGCATACATAATAGAACCTATGGCTCAGGCATAGGGAATGACTTTCATTTTCTCTCTATCTTCTGTCGTGGTCGGACTTTGAGTCTATCTCAATCTCACACCTTGCTACACAGGTAAGAACCCTTTCTTAGATTGGTCCATTTTGAACTTCTTCAGAACTTTGTCAAGGTATGTGCTTTGTGAAAGTCCTATTAAGCATCTTGATCTATCCCTATAGATTTTGATGCCTAATATATAAGCAGCTTCATCGAGGCCTTTCATTGAAAAATTCTTATTCAAGTATCCTTTTTTGCTATCCAGAAATTCTATATCATTTTGAATCAGCAATATGTCATCCACATATAATATCAGAAATGCTTTAGAGCTCCCACTCACTTTCTTGTAAATATAGGCTTCACCATAAGTATGTACAAAACCATATGCTTTGATCACCCCATCAAAGCATATATTCCAACTCTGAGATGCTTGCAGCAGTCCATAGATGGATTGCTGGAGCTTGCACACTTTGTCAGCACCTTTAGGATCGACAAAACCTTCTGGTTGCATCATATACAACTCTTCTTTAAAAAACCCATTAAGGAATGCAGTTTTGACGTCCATTTGCCAGATTTCATAATCGTAAAATGCGACAATTGCTAACATGATTCGGACAGACTTAAGCATCGCTACGGGTGAGGAAGTCTCATCATAGTCAACGCCTTGAACTTGTCAAAAACCTTTTGCGACAAGTCGAGCTTTGTAGACAGTGACATTACCATCAGCTCCCATCTTCTTCTTGAAGATCCATTTGTTCTCAATGGCTTGCCGATCATCGGGCAAGTCCCCCAAAGTCCATACTTTGTTCTCATACATGGATCCTATCTCAGATTTCATGGCCTCAAGCCATTTACCAGAATTTGGGCTCATCATAGCTTCTTTATAGTTCATAGGTTCGCCGTGGTCTAATAACATAACTTCCAGGACAGGATTACCGTACCACTATGGTGCGGAACGTGTTCTGGTTGACCTACGAGGTCAATAGTGACTTGATCCAAAGTTTCATGATCATCATCATTAGCTTCCTCTCTACTTGGTGCATGCATCATGGGAATGGTTTTCTCTGATGTGCTACTTTCCAATTCGAGAGAAGGTACAATTACCTCATCAAGTTCTACTTTCCTCCCACTCACTTCTTTCGAGAAAAACTCCTTCTATAGAAAGGACACATTCTTGGGAACAAAGATTTTGCCTTCGGACCTGTGGTAGAAGGTGTACCCAATAGTTTCCTTTGGGTATCCTATGAAGACGCACTTCTCTGATTTGGGTTCGAGCTTATCAGGCTGAAGCGTTTTGACATAAGTGTCGCATCCCCAAACTTCAAGAAACGACAGCTTAAGTTTCTTGCCAAACCACAGTTTATACGGTGTCGTCTCAACGGATTTAGATGGTGCCCTATTTAACGTGAATGCGGCTGTCTCTAATGCATAACCCCAAAATGATAAAGGAAAATTGGTAAAAGACATCATGGATCGCACCATATCTAATAAAGTACGCGAAAGGATCGATATAGTTGACTAGAGGGGGGGGGGGGGTGTGAATAGGCAACTAACAATTTTTAACTTTTCTTTACCAATTTAAACTTTGCATCAAAGTAGGTTGTCTAGATATGCAACTAGGTGAGCAACCTATATGATGCACAACCAACAACCACACAAGCAAGCACGGGATACAACACAAAGTAGGCTCGCACAAGTAAAGGTAAGAGATAACCAAAAGTGGAGCCGATGGAGACGAGGATGTGTTACCGAAGTTCCTTCCCTTTGAGAGGAAGTACGTCTCCGTTGGAGCGGCATGGAGGCACAATGCTCCCCAAGAAGCCACTAGGGCCACCGTATTCTCCTCACGCCCTCACACAATGCGAGGTACCATGATTCCACTATTGGTGCCCTTGGAGGCGGCGACCGAACCTTTACAAACAAGGTTGGGGCTATCTCCACAACTCAATTGGAGGCTCCCAACGAAAACACGGAGCTTCACCATAATGGAATATGGCTCTGAGGTGACCTCAACTGCGTAGGGTGCTTAAACACCCAAGAGTGACAAGATGTGCGAAGGATTAGTGGAAGTGTAGATCCGGGCCTTCTCAACCAATTCCTAAAGAATCAACAAGTTTGATTGGCTAGGGAGAGAGATCGGGCGAAAATGAGCTTTGCAGCAACAATGGAGCTTGGGGGAAAAGAGGTAGGTCAACTTGGAGAAGAAGAACTCCTTTTATAGTGGGGGAACCAATCCAACCATTACCCCCATCTTCAGCCAAGACAGAAGCGATACTATCGCCAAGAGAGTTAAAGATTACCGCTGGTCGCAACGGTACTACCGCGACCACCTGTGGTACTACCGCATAGACTGAGCGTAGTAGAAGTAGAGGGAGAACAAGATGAAGAGAGGGGGGCTGGGCGGCACTAGTAGCAGTGGTAGCCGCGGTACTACCATTGCCACTACCACTACTACTGCCGCAAAACCCGACACGAGAAAATGCATCCTCGAATCGAGACGGAAGCGTTGCCAAACCAGGAGGGTACTGCTGCCTATGCACTGAAGCGGTACTACCGCTGAAGGACAGCGGTACTGCCGCTTGAGGACCATAGGCGGTACTACTGCTCTGGCGGCGATACTACCACTTTCTCCTCACGGTTTCCACTTCTGTTAAAACAGCAAGCTCCAAGGTGAGGAAAGGAGCAGGGGTGCAACAAAGACGTGTATGTGCTGATTCCACCCTAGCCTTTCCAATGCGGACCCCCTCTCGATAGTACGGTGTCTCCTACGACTCAAGTCCACCAAACTGAAACGAAGGAGATTACACGGTCTTCACATAAAGCTCCGAGGGGTAGGAATCGTCTCGTGCCAAAGAATGAACCTCTAAAAAACTCAACACACACAATTAGTCCGCAAAAAGCATTGTCATCAATCACCAAAACTACTTAGCGAGAGATATGCCCTAACAATCTACCCCTTTTTTGTGGATTGATGACAACACGGGATTTGCACAAGGTAATGACATGAGATGAAGCGAATCCCAAAACTACAAAATATAGACGGGCTCCCCCTAGATGTGTGCACTCAATTAGAGGTGCCTTTGGATTGCAAAGTGCACACATAAGGATCAACACTCCCCCTATATTTTATAGTTAGAAACTGCTTGATGTCTACTACAGAACCTTCTTCTTGTAGACGTTGTTGGGCCTCCAAGTGCAGAGGTTTGTAGGACAGTAGCAAATTTCCCTCAAGTGGATGACCTAAGGTTTATCAATCCGTGGGAGGCGTAGGATGAAGATGGTCTCTCTCAAGCAACCCTGCAACCAAATAACAAAGAGTCTCTTGTGTCCCCAACACACCCAATACAATGGTAAATTGTATAGGTGCACTAGTTCGGCGAAGAGATGGTGATACAAGTGCAATATGGATGGTAGATATAGGTTTTTGTAATCTGAAAATATAAAAACAGCAAGGTAACTAATGATAAGAGTGAGCGTAAATGGTATTGCAATGCTAGGAAACAAGGCCTAGGGTTCATACTTTCACTAGTGCAAGTTCTCTCAACAATAATAACAATTGGATCATATAATATCCCTCAACATGCAACAAAGAGTCACTCCAAAGTCACTAATAGTGGAGAACAAACGAAGAGATTATGATAGGGTACGAAACCACCTCAAAGTTATTCTTTCCAATCAATCCGTTGGGCTATTCCTATAAGTGTCACAAACAGCCCTAGAGTTCGTACTAGAATAACACCTTAAGACACAAATCAACCAAAACCCTAGTGTCACCTAGATACTCCAATGTCACCTCAAGTATCCGTCGGTATGACTATACGATATGCATCACACAATCTCAGATTCATCTATTCAACCAGCACATAGAACCTCAAAGAGTGCCCCAAAGTTTCTACCGGAGAATCAAGACGAAAACGTGTGCCAACCCCTATGCATAGGTTCATGGGCGGAACCCGCAAGTTGATCACCAAAACATACATCAAGTGAATCACGTGATATCCCATTGTCACCACAGATACGCACGGCAAGACATACATCAAGTGTTCTCAAATCATTAAAGACTCAGATAAGATTACTTCAAAGGGAAAACTCAATCCATTACAAGAGAGTAGAGGGGGAGAAGCAACATAAGATCCAACTATAATAGCAAAGCTCGCGATACATCAAGGTCGTTCCAAATCAAGAACATGAGAGAGAGAGAGAGAGAGATCAAACACATAGCTACTGGTACATACCCTCAGCCTCGAGGGTGAACTACTCCCTCCTTTTCATGGAGAGCGTCGGGAAGATGAAGACGACCACCGGTGAGGGATCTCCCCCTCCGGCAGGGTGCCGGAACAGGGTCCCGATTGGTTTTTGGTGGCTACAGAGGCTTGCGATGGCGGAACTCCCGATCTATTCTGTTCCCCGAAGTTTTTAGGGTATATGGGAATATATAGGTGAAAGAAGTACGCCAGGGGAGCCACGAGGGGCCCACGAGGGTGGAGGGCGCGCCCAGGGGGGTGGGCGCGCCCCCTGCCTCGTGCCTCCCTTGTTGCTTTCCTGACGTGCACTCCAAGTCTCCCGGGTTGCTTTCCTTCCAAAAATAACTTATCCAGAAGGTTTCATTCCGTTTCGACTCTGTTTGATATTCCTTTTCTTCAAAACACCGAAACAAGGAAAAAACAGAATCGGCACTAGGCTCGGGTCAATAGGTTAGTCCCAAAAATAATATAAAAGTGTAAAATAAAGCCCATAAACATCCAAGATGGATAATATAATAGCATGAATACTTCATAAATTATAGATACGTTGGAGACGTATCAGCATCCCCAAGCTTAATTCTTGCTCGTCCTCGAGTAGGTAAATGATAAAAGAAATAATTTATGAAGTGTGAATGCTAGCAGGTGCATAAGTTTGATCAATGATAATTTCAGTCACCTTTTCTAGCAGCATTATATATCATAACAGTAGCTCAAATCATAGAACTTTTCATGATCAAGTAACAAGCTATTCACATGTTAAAGTATAGATCATAAACTTTCTTGAAAACTAACAAACTTTGTTCTTAGTCATCAAACAATTACAATTCATCTTATTTTCAGGAAGAGTCTATGTCAGAGCTTTGATTTAGCAAACTTCACATACTCAACTATCATTTAGTCTTCCATGATTGCTACCACTCAAAGCATATTTTTAGAACAAATAGTATTCATCGAACACAGAGAAAGATAGGGCTTAATGTTTTGCCTACCAACCTTTTACCTCAGGGGTAATGTCAACAGTAATAATTCATGCTCAAATATATTTGAATGGCCATATATGCCTAGATATTTCCATCACATGATGCTTGCCAACTAAAGAGTAGGTTGGAATGAGAAGGAATACTACTGACTCTTGGATAAAAGTAAAAGATAGGCCCTTCACAGAGGGAAGCAGGGATTTTCAGGGGTGCCAGAGATCGAATCAAAAAACAGAGATGAAAATAATTTTGAGAGGTATGCTTTCATTGTCAACATAACGACCAAGAGTTCCCAATATCTTCCATACTACATACATTATAGGTGGTTCCCAAACAGAAAGGTAAAGATTTTACTCCCCCTCCACCAACAATCATCAATCCATGGCTTGCCCAAAACAACGGGTGCCTCCAACTAACATCAATCCTGGGGGAGTTTTGTTTGTAATTATTTTTTATTTGATTTCGATCTTTGGATCATGGGACTGGGCATCCCAGTTACCAGCCATTTTCTCGTGAATGATGAGCGGAGTCCACTCATCGTGAGAAATAACCCACCTAGCATGGAAGATACTGCTAGCCCCTAGTCGCTACATGAGCGATTCGGGCATACAAAACATATTATTATTTGAAGGTTTAGAGTTTGGCACATGCAAATTTACTTGGAACGGCAGGTAAATACCACATATAGGTAGATATGGTGGACACTCATGGAAGAAACTTGGTTCAAGGATTTTGGATGCACAAGTAGTATTCCCGCTTAGTACAGATATTTTGGCTAGCAAAGGATTCTAAATAGCAAGCACCACATGTTAGAGGATCCAAAACAATATAACTTATACAAATATACCAAAGCATAACTCATTATGTTGTCTTCCTTGTCCAACTTCAACTAATTTTCTCAGGTTTGAAAATAATTAATGGGGATCACAATCATAGAAGATGTCCAAGATAGTACATTTATATGTGAAATCTCTCTTCCTTCAATATTCTTTCATGAATTGTTCAAGTGACCAATACAATGTTTGCTAACCTTCAATAAATTTACCACCTCTACTTCTTATATGGGAAGGCATTACTCCCCATGGGAAAGGCATATGAAACATATATAATTTCAGATTTATGACATCCAAATCATTTAACCATTTACTCATAGGATATAAGTGAAGCACACGAGTAAATGACAAACTACTCCAAAAAGATATAAGTGAAGATCAATGAGTAGTTAAATAATTATATAGCTATGTGAAGACTCTCTCTCATTTAAGAATTTCATATCTTGGTATTTTATTCAAACAGCAATCAAAGCTAAAGAAAATAAAATGACGCTCCAAGCAAAACACATATCATGTGGTGAATAAAAATATAGCTCCAAGTAAAGTTACCGATGAACGAAGACGAAAGAGGGGATGCCATCCGGGGCATCCCCAAGCTTAGGCTCTTGGTTGTCCTTTAATATTACCTTGGGGTGCCTTGGGTATCCCCAATCTTAGGCTCTTGCCACTCCTTATTCCATACTCCATCGAATCTTTACCCAAAACTTGAAAACTTCACAACACAAAACTTAACAGAAAATCTCGTGAGCTCCGTTAGTGAAAGAAAACAAAACACCACTTCATGGTACTGTAATGAACTAATTATTTATTTATATTGGTGTTAAACCTACTGTATTCAAACTTCTCTATGGTTTATAAACTATTTTACTAGCCATAGAGTCATCAAAATAAGCAAACAACACACGAAAAACAGAATCTGTCAAAAACAGAACAGTCTCTAGTAATCTGTAACTAACGCAAACTTCTGGAACTCCAAAAATTCTAAAATAAATTGGTGGACCTGAGGAATATTTCTAGTAATCATCTGCAAAAAGAATCAACTAAATATCACTCTCCAGTAAAAAGTTTTAGCTAATCTCGTGAGCGCTAAAGTTTCTGTTTTTTACAGCATGATCATAAAGACTTCACCCAAGTCTTCCCAAAGGTTCTACTTGGCACAAACGCTAATTAAAACACAAAACCGCATCTAAACAGAAGCTAGATGGATTATTTATTCCTAAACAGAACCAAAAAGCAAGAAACTAAAATAAAATTGGGTTGCCTCCCAACAACCGCTATCGTTTAACGCCCCTAGCTAGGCATGATGATTTCAATGATGCTCACATGAAAGATAAGAATTGAAACATAAAGAGAGCATCATGAAGAATATTACTAGCATATTTCAGTCTAAGCCACTTCCTATGCATAGGGATTTTGTGAGCAAACAACTTATGGGAATAAGAATCAACTTGCATAGGAAGGTAGAACAAGCATAACTTCAAGATTTTAAGCACATAGAGAGGAAACTTGATATTATTGCAATTCCTACAAGCATATATTCCTCCCTCATAATAATTTTCAGTAGCATGAATGAATTCAACAATATAACTATCACATAAAGCATTCTTTTCATGATCTAAAAGCATAGAAATTTTATTACTCTCCATAAAAGCAAATTTGTTCTCATGATAATCGATTGAAACCTCTTCCGAAATAGTGGAATCATTACTAAATAAAGTCATGACCTCTCCAAATCCACTTCCATAAATATTATAAGATTCAACATCCTCCAAAATAGTGCGATCATTACTTCCTAAATTTGACACTCTTCCAAACCCACTTTCATCAATATAATCATCATAAGTAGGAGGCATGCTATCATCATTATAAATTTGCATATCAAAACTTGGGAGACTAAAAATTTCATCTTCATTAATCGTAGCATCCCCAAGCTTGGGACAAACATTAATTGCAGCAAAGATATTCTCAAAAACATCATCTTCATCAAACATAGCTTCCCCAAGCTTGGGCCTTTTCATATCATAAGCATAATCACTCTCATCATTAATAGTATGGATAGCACCAATAGTATAGCAATTATCATATTCTTCCAAGCAAGTGCCAAAAAGATTTTCAAGATCATAAGAAGTATTATTATCTTCCCAATCATAATCATCACAACAAGCAATAGGCATAATGAGATCATCATCAAGTGCATCATCTTCCACAATTATTTTTGATTCATTTTCATGAGGCACAAAAATAATAGGAGCAACATTATTTGGGAGAGATATCTTTTTACCTCTCTTCCTTTTTCTTTTCTTCTTCTTCATCATATCATGTGTGGGTTCAATCCTCTTTTTGGAGCTCCTTATTAATGAAATTGGTTGAATAGAAGGCTCCTCCTCGTTACCTGATTCATCATAATAAATAATAGGAGGATATTGGGAAGTCTCTTCCCTTTTGTTAGTATTCTCTTCATATTCTATTTGTTTTATTTTCTTTATGTAATTGGCAATATAAGGATTTTCAATGCAATTCACTGCACAATACATATAAATTTCCTCTAGATCAAATTCAAGAAGTTTATAACGGGCAAATTCTGGAAGATAATTAGTTATACGTTTCATTTCTTCGTAACCCATAAGCAAACTAAGTTCATTATAATGTGTAAGGGAAATCAAGTCATCACAATTTTTGGACACGATTAGATCATGAAATAATTTGCATCGGATAGTTAAATGACCCCGTTCATTGCAAAATTCACAAGTATGGCCAAGAAAATTTAAATTTTCAGCACAAACATCTAGCCTTTCTTGCAACAATTTAGTTTCTAAATGCTTATGCCTCTTGCAATATCTATCTTCCCTGTTTGGTGTGTACTTGCAAACCCAATGCACTCCACAAAAATTGACATGTTTATAGGCGACATTTTCATCATAACTAGTGCAATCATCATTAGTACTATGGATATTCAAGGAGTTCATACTAACAAAATTGCAATCATGCTCATCATTCAAAGATTTAGTGCCAAACATTTTAATGCATTCTAACACTTTGGCACAATTTTCCTTTCCATCATACTCATGAAAGATATTAAAAAGATGAAGCGTATGAGATAAACTCAATTCCTGTTTTTGTAGTTTTCGTTTATAAACTAAACTAGTGCTAAAATAAGAAACAAAAGATTTGATTGCAAGATCTAAAGATATACCTTCAAGCACTCACCTCCCCGGCAACGGCGCCAGAAACTGCTTAGTTGACGGGGTGTGAGTGCCGCTTACCTAGCCTCCCCGGCAACGGCGCCAGAAACTGCTTGATGTCTACTACACAACCTTCTTCTTGTAGACGTTGTTGGCCCTCCAAGTGCAGAGGTTTGTATGACAGTAGCAAATTTCCCTCAAGTGGATGACCTAAGGTTTATCAATCCGTGGGAGGCGTAGGATGAAGATGGTCTCTCTCAAGCAACCCTGCAACCAAATAACAAAGAGTCTCTTGTGTCCCCAACACAGCCAGTACAATGGTAAATTGTATAGGTACACTAGTTCGGCGAAAAGATGGTGATACAAGTGCAATATGGATGGTAGATATAGGTTTTTGTAATCTGAAAATATAAAAACAGCAAGGTAACTAATGATAAGAGTGAGCATAAACGGTATTGCAATGCTAGAAAACAAGGCCTAGGGTTCATACTTTCACTAGTGCAAGTTCTCTCAACAATAATAACATAATTGGATCATATAACTATCCCTCAACATGCAACAAAGAGTCACTCCAAAGTCATTAATAGTGGAGAACGAACGAAGAGATTATGGTAGGGTACGAAAACACCTCAAAGTTATTCTTTCCAATCAATCCGTTGGGCTATTCTTATAAGTGTCACAAACCGCCCTAGAGTTCGTACTAGAATAACACCTTAAGACACAAATAAACTAAAACCCTAATGTCACCTAGATACTCCAATGTCACCTCAAGTATCCGTGGGTATGATTATACGATATGCATCACACAATCTCAGATTCATCTATTCAACCAACACATAGAACCTCAAAGAGTGCCCCAAAGTTTCTACCGGAGAATCAAGACGAAAACGTGTGCCAACCCCTAATCATAGGTTCATGGGCGGAACCTGCAAGTTGATCACCAAAACATACATCAAGTGAATCACGTGATATCCCATTGTCACCAAGTGTTCTCAAATAATTAAAGACTCAATCCGATAAGATTACTTCAAAGGGAAAACGGTTGGGGAACGTAGTAATTTCAAAAAAATTCCTACGCACATGCAAGATCATGGTGATGCATAGCAACGAGAGGGGAGACTGTTGTCCATGTTACCCTCGTAGACTGAAAGCGGAAGCGTTAGCACAACACGGTTGATGTAGTCGTACGTCTTCACGATCCGACCGATCAAGTACCGGACGCATGGCACCTCCGAGTTCAGCACACGTTCAGCCTGATGACGTCCCTGGAACTCCGATCCAGCCGAGTGTTGAGGGAGAGTTTCACAAGACAACGGCGGCAGGACGATGATGATCTTCTACCGACGCAGGCTTCACCTAAGCACCGCCACTGATTATCGAGGTGGACTATGGTGGAGGGGGCACCGCACATGGCTAAAAGATCAAACGATCAATTGTTGTGTCTCTAGGGTGCCCCCTGCCCCCGTATATAAAGGAGCAAGGGGGGAGGTGCGGCCGGCCAGGAGGGGGCGCGCCAGGAGGAGTCCTACTCCCACCGGGAGTAGGACTCCCTCCCTTTTCATTGTTGGATTATGAGTGGAGTGGGAAAGAGGAGGTAGAGAGGAAGGAAAGGAGCGGCGTCGCCCCCCTCTCCTTGTCCTATTCGGACTAGGCGGGAGGGGCGCGCAGCCCTGCACTGGCCGTCTCTCCTCTTCTCCACAAAGGCCCACTATGGCCCATTAAGCCCCCGGGGGGTTCCGGTAACCCCTCGGTACTCTGGTAAAATCCCGATTTCACACGGAACACTTCCGATATCCAAATATAGGCTTCCAATATATCAATCTTCATGTCTCGACCATTTTGAGACTCCTCGTCATGTCCGTGATCAGATCTGGGACTCGAACAACCTTCGGTACATCAAAACTCATAAACTCATAATATAACCGTCATCAAAACTTTAAGCGTGCGGACCCTACGGGTTCGAGATCTATGTAGACATGACCGAGACACGTCTCTGGTCAATAACCAATAGCGGAACCTGGATGCTCATATTGGCTCGCACATATTCTACGAAGATCTTTATCGGTCAGACCGCATAACAACATACGTTGTTCCCTTTGTCATCGGTATGTTACTTTCCCGAGATTCGATCGTCGGTATCTCAATACCTAGTTCAATCTCGCTATCGCAAGTCTCTTTACTCGTTCCGTAATACATCATCCCACAACTAACTCATTAGTTGCAATGCTTGCAAGGCTTAAGTGATGTGCATTACCGAGAGGGCCCAGAGATACCTCTCCGACAATCGGAGTGACAAATCCTAACCTCGAAATACGCCAAGCCAACAAGTACCTTCGGAGACACCTGTAGACCACCTTTATAATCACCCAGTTACATTGTGACGTTTGATAGCACACAAAGCGTTCCTCTGGTAAACGGGAGTTGCATAATCTCATAGTCATAGGAACATGTATAAGTCATGAAGAAAGCAATAGCAACATACTAAATGATCGAGTTCTAAGCTAACGGAATGGGTCAAGTCAATCACATAATTCTCCTAATGATGAGATCCCGTTAATCAAATGACAACTCATGTCAATGGCTAGGAAACATAACCATCTTTGATCAACGAGCTAGTCAAGTAGAGGCATACTAGTTACACTCTGTTTGTCTATGTATTCACACAAGTATCGTGTTTCCGGTTAATACAATTCTAGCATGAATAATAAACATTTATCATGATATAAGGAAATAAATAATAACTTCATTATTGCCTCTAGGGCATATTTCCTTGATCTCCCACTTGCACTAGAGTCAATAATCTAGATTACATAGTAATGATTCTAACACCCATGGAGTCTTGGTGCTGATCATGTTTTGCTCATGGAAGAGGCTTAGTAAACGGGTCTGCTACATTCAGATCCGTATGTATCTTGCAAATTTCTATGTCTCCCAACTGGACTAGATCCCAGTTGGAATTGAAGCGTTTCTTGATGTGCTTGGTTCTCTTGTGAAATCTGGATTCCTTTGCCAAGGCAATTGCACCAGTATTGTCACAAAAGATTTTCATTGGACCCAATGCACTAGGTATGACACCTAGATCGGATATGAACTCCTTCATCCAGACTCCTTCATTTGCTGCTTCACACGTAGATCCCGCCACAACACTTTGTTTAGAACTACACCAACTGACAGCTCCACCGTTCAATGTAAACACGTATCCGGTTTGCGATTTAGAATCGTCCGGATCAGTGTCAAAGCTTGCATCTACGTAACCATTTACGATGAGCTCTTTGTCACCTCCATAAACGAGAAACATATCCTTAGTTCTTTTCAGGTATTTCAGGATGTTCTTGACCGCTGTCCAGTGATTCACTCTGGATTACTTTGGTACCTCCTCGCTAAACTTATAGCAAGGCACACATCAGGTCTGGTGCACGGACATTGCATACATGATAGAGCCTATGGCTGAAGCATAGGGAACATCTTTCATCTTCTCTCTATCTTCTGCAGTGGTCGGGCATTGAGTCTTACTCAACTTCACACCTTGTAACACAGGCAAGAACCCTTTCTATGCTTGGTCCATTTTGAACTTCTTCAAAACTTTGTCAAGGTATGTACTTTGTGAAAGTCCAATTAAGCGTCTTGATCTATCTCTATAGATCTTAATGCCCAATATATAAGCAGCTTCACCGAGGTCTTTCATTGAAAAACTCTTATTCAAGTATCCCTTTATGCTATCCAGAAATTCTATATCATTTCCAATCAACAATATGTCATCCACATATAATATCAGAAATGCTACAGAGCTCACACTCACTTTCTTGTAAATACAAAAGTCTGTATAAAACCAAATGCTTTGATCAGACTATCAAAGCGTTTATTCCAACTCCGAGAGGCTTGCACCAGTCCATAAATGGATTGCTGGAGCTTGCACACTTTGTTAGCTCCCTTTGGATCGACAAAACCTTCTGGTTGCATCATATACATCTCTTCTTCCAGAAATCCATTCAGGAATGCAGTTTTTACATCCATTTGCCAAATTTCATAATCATAAAATGTGGCAATTGCTAACATGATTCGGACAGACTTAAGCATCACTACGGTTGAGAAGGTCTCATCGTAGTCAATCCCTTGAACTTGTCAAAAACCTTTCGCAACAAGTCGAGCTTTATAGACAGTAACATTACCGTCAGTGTCAGTCTTCTTCTTGAAGATCCATTTATTCTCAATGGCTTGCCGATCATCGGGCAAGTCAACCAAAGTCCACACTTTGTTCTCATACATGGATCCCATCTCAGATTTCATGGCTTCAAGCCATTTTGCAGAATCTGGGCTCACCATCGCTTCTTCATAGTTCGTAGGTTCATCATGGTCTAGTAACATGACTTCCAGAATAGGATTACCGTACCACTCTGGTGTGGATCTTACTCTGGTTGATCTACGAGGTTCAGCAACAACTTGATCTGAAGTTTCATGATCATCATCATTAACTTCCTCACTAATTGGTATAGACGTCACAGGAACCGGTTTCTGTGATGAACTATTTTCCAATAAGGGAACAGGTATGGTTACCTTATCAAGTTCTACTTTCCTCCCACTCAGTTCTTTTGAGAGAAACTCCTTCTCTAGAAAGGATCCATTCTTAGCAACGAATGTCTTGCCTTCGGATCTGTGATAGAAGGTGTACCCAACATTTTCCTTTGGGTATCCTATGAAGACACATTTTTCCGATTTGGGTTCGACCTTATCAGGTTGAAGCTTTTTCACATAAGCATCGCAGCCCCAAACTTTAAGAAACGACAATGTTGGTTTCTTGCCAAACCATAGTTCATAAGGCGTCGTCTCAACGGATTTTGATGGTGCCCTATTTGATGTGAATGCAGCTGTCTCTAAAGCATAACCCCAAAACGACAGCGGTAAATCAGTAAGAGACATCATAGATCGCACCATATCTAGTAAAGTACGATTACGATGTTCGGACACACCATTACACTGTGGTGTTCCGAGAGGCGTGAGTTCTTGAAACTATTCCGCATTGTTTCAAATGTAGGCCAAACTCGTAACTCAAATATTCTCCTCCACGATCAGATCATAGAAACTTTATTTTCTTGTTACGATGATTTTCAACTTCACTCTGAAATTCTTTGAACTTTTCAAACGTTTCAGACTTATGCTTCATTAAGTAGATATACCCATATCTTCTTAAATCATCTGTGAAGGTGAGAAAATAACGATACCCGCCACGAGCCTCAACATTCATTGGACCACATACATCTGTATGTATGATCTCCAACAAATCAGTTTCTCGCTCCATAGTTCCGGAGAACGGTGTTTTAGTCATCTTTCCCATGAGGCATGGTTCGCAAGTACCAAGTGATTCATAATCAAGTAATTCCAAAAGTCCATCAGTATTGAGTTTCTTCATGCGTTTTACACCAATATGACCCAAACGGCAGTGCCACAAATAAGTTGCACTATCATCATCAACTATGCATGTTTTGGCTTCAACATTATGAATATGTGTATTACTACTATCGAGATTCATAAAAAATAGACCACTCTTCAAGGGTGCATGCCCATAAAAGATATTACTCATATAAATAGAACAACCATTATTCTCTGATTTAAATGAATAACTGTCTCGCATCAAACAAGATCCAGATATAATGTTCATGCTCAACTCTGGCACCAAATAAAAATTATTTAGGTCTAATACTAATCCCGAAGGTAGATGTAGAGGTAGCGTGCCGACGGCGATCACATCAACTTTGGAACCATTTCCCACGCGCATCGTCACCTCGTCCTTAGCGCTGTCCACTTAATCAGTAGTCCCTATTTCGAGTTGCAAATATTAGCAATGTAACCAGTATCAAATACCCAGTGCTCTGCGAGCTCTGGTAAGGTACACATCAATAACATGTATATCACATATACCTTTGTTGACCTTGCCATCCTTCTTATCCGCCAAATACTTCGGGCAGTTCCGCTTCCGGTGACCAGTCTGTTTGCAGTAGGAGCACTCAGTTTCAGGCTTAGGTCAAGACTTGGGTTTCTTCTCTTGAGCAGCAACTTGTTTGCTGTTCTTCTTGAAGTCCCTTTCTTCTTCCCTTTGCCCTTTTTCTTGAATCTGGTGGTCTTATTGACCATCAACACTTGATGCTCCTTCTTGATTTCTACCTCCGCAGCCTTTAGCATTGCGAAGAGCTCGGGAATCGTCTTATCCATCCCTTGCATGTTATAGTTCATCACAAAGCTCTTGTAGCTTGGTGGCAGTGATTGAAGAATTCTGTCAATGACGCTATCATCCGGAAGATTAACTCCGGTTGATGTAGTCGTACGTCTTCACGATCCGACCAATCAAGTACCGAACGCACGGCACCTCCGAGTTCAGCACAAGTTCAGCCCGATGCCGTCCCTGGAACTCCGATCCAGCCGAGTGTTGAGGGAGAGTTTCGTCAGCACAATGGCGTGGTGACGATGGTGATGTTCTACCGATGCAGGGCTTCGCCTAAGCACCGCTACAGTATTATTGAGGTGGACTATGGTGGAGGGGGGCACCACACATGGCTAAAAGATCAAACGATCAATTGTTGTGTCTCTAGGGTGCCCCTCTGCCCCCGTATATAAAGGAGCAAGGGGGGAGGTGCGGCCGGCCAGGAGGGGACGCGCCAGGAGGAGTCCTATTCCCACCGGGAGTAGGACTCCTCCCTTTCCTTGTTGGATTAGGAGTGGAGGGAAAGAGGAGGGAGAGAGGAAGGAAGGGGGCGCCGCCTCTCCTTGTCCTATTCGGACTAGGGGAGGGCGCGCCCTGCCCTAGCCGCCTCCTCTTCTCCACAAAGGCCCACTATGGCCCATTAAGCCCCGGGGTTCCGTAACCCAAGATTACTAAGAAAATCTGGATTTCACCCGAACACTTCCGATATCCAAATATAGGCTTCCAATATATCAATCTTCATGTCTCGACCATTTCGAGACTCCTCGTCATGTCCGTGATCACATCCGGGACTCAACAACCTTCGTACATCAAAACTCATAAACTCATAATATAACCGCCATCGAAACTTTGTTGCAAGCGGACCCTACGGGTTCGAGAACTATGTAGACATGACCGAGACACGTCTCTGGTCAATAACTAATAGCGGAACCTGGATGCTCATATTGGCTCCCACATATTCTACAAAGATCTTTATCGGCCAGACCGCATAACAATATACGTTGTTCCCTTTGTCATCGGTATGTTACTTGCCCGAGATTCGATCGTCGGTATCTGAATACCTAGTTCAATCTCAAGCATCGACAAGTCTCTTTACTCATTCCGTAATACATCATCCCACAACTAACTCATTAGTTGCAATGCTTGCAAGGCTTAAGTGATGTGCATTACCGAGAGGGCCCAGAGATACCTCTCCGACAACCGGAGTGACAAATCCTAATCTCGAAATACGCCAATCCAACAAGTACCTTCGGAGACACCTGTAGAGCACCTTTATAATCACCCAGTTATGTTGTGACGTTTGGTAGCACACAAAGCGTTCCTCATGTAAACGGGAGTTGCATAATCTCATAGTCATAGGAACATGTATAAGTCATGAAGAAAGCAATAGCAACATACTAAACGATCGAAAGTGCTAAGCTAACGGAATGGGTCAAGTCAATCACATCATTCTCCTAATGATGTGATCCCGTTAATCAAATGACAACTCATGTCAATGGCTAGGAAACATAACCATCTTTGATCAACGAGCTAGTCAAGTAGAGGCATACTAGTGACACTCTGTTTGTCTATGTATTCACACAAGTATTATGTTTCCGGTTAATACAATTCTAGCATGAATAATAAACATTTATCATGATATAAGGAAATAAATAATAACTTTATTATTGCCTCTAGGGCATATTTCCTTCAAAAACTCAATCCATTACAAGAGAGTAGAGGGGGAGAAGCAACATAAGATCCAACTATAATAGCAAAGCTCGCGATACATCAAGATCGTGCCAAATCAAGAACACGAGAGAGAGAGAGAGATCAAACACATAGCTACTGGTATAGACCCTCAGCCCCGAGGTTGAACTACTCCCTCCTCTGGGTCAATAGGTTAGTCCCAAAAATAATATAAAAGTGTAAAATAAATCCCATAAACATCCAAGATGGATAATATGATAGCATGAATAGTTCATAAATTATAAATACATTGGAGACGTATCAGAAACCAATTCCATCAAAGATGAGACATATATGATCTAGGATGCAATAGAGAGGCAAGAGAGGAAAGTAGACATATGAGATAAGCATAAACTTACAGACTACTAAAGTACTTGACATACAAGATAATAATAAGATAGGGTAGCATATGTCTCACACCATATGATAGGGTACCAGGTCTCACGAGCACAAGCCAAACCAAAGCAAATAAGAGAGTTTGCGAGAGAGAGAAAGACAAGCAAATAAGACACTCACAACTCGACAATGAAAAATCCCTAAACTCTCTCCCCCTTTGGCATCGAGACACCAAAAGGGACAAAGAGTGCTGCTACGGCCACATGTGATAGCAGAACTGAAGAACTCCAACATTACATCCCCGCGAGATCGTCTGCTCCTTCATCATCGGCAGGGGGCTGCTCAATGTCTGAGCCTGTCCACGGGCAGTGTTGCTGAACCCACTCCTCCTCATCTGTGATCTTGCCCTCAGAACCGCTGGCAACTGTTGAACCTAACTGATGCATGAGCTCCTTGTGACGGAACCTGGCCTTCTTCTCAGACGCATGGGCCATGTATTGTCCATGAGACTCCATGCAGAAAAGTTTCTTCATTTTGCGCCTGAGCTTTGTTGCCCATGAGGGCTCCGCTCCAGAGGGCTCATAATCATCATCATCATCATCAGCATCAACCTCTATCTCAATGTCAGCAGCTCCAGATGGAATCCCAGACCTTGAAACCGATGTGCCCCAGTTCTCCTTCTTCCTCGGACGCTTGATCTCATGAGGGACTGACTCGCCAATCTCCAGCACAACATTAGGATAAGTGTGCATCCAAGCCTTCTCAATAAGCAACATGAGAAAAGGCGCATATATGGGGTAGTTGCGCTCAGAGATAGCGGTGACAAGCTCAGACCACATGACATGAGATATATCCAAGGATTCGCCAATGTTTTCTTCCTTCTCATGCTGGCAGAAAAGAAGCATGTCCACGAGAATGGAGTGAACCATATCCAAGTTCCCAATGCGAGGGAAGAGAGTCTCTCTGAAGATGCGATGAAGCATGTCCAGAAAAGGAGGCAACTCATAGGTCTCCTTCTGAGTCTCGGGGTGAATCTTCAAAGTACAGTAGGGCCAGAGAGATTGCTTGTGAGTGGAAGTTGCATTGAGGTGAGGGTGAAAGCCAACTGGAGTCTCAAGTCCTTGATCTTCAACCCCAAGTAACTCCATGAATGCCTTCCATTTGACAGAAAGAAGCTTGCCATTGGTCATCCAAGTCAGAGTCCTTTCCTCATCTATTCCAAGATGGACCGTGGCATAAAACTGAGCCACCGAATCTGCATCAAAGTCCTTGTTGAACTGCATGATCCTGAGAATGTTCAGCTGAGTACACATCTGTAGGGCTTCGCCAAAGTAGGCAGGATCCTTCTCCATATAGTCAGTGTCGATGGTGCGAACATCAACATAGAGATTCTTCTTTGCTTTGATCACATCAAAGTAGATTGCCCACTGAAAACAGTTCCAGAAACGACGGTTGACAAGATTGGGCTCTTGATCTTGCTCATAGGGATTGCGCCGACACTTCTCCTAGAACTCCTTGGCATTCATCTCAGTCACTGACTTGGGCTTCGGCTTGGTCTTCTTCGCAGTACTCTTGGTAGGCTGCAGAGACGGAACACTGGACGGAGGAACACTTGAAGAAGCAGCGGCTGTCTCGGAGGTGCGATAGCGTTTTGAAGTAGAACGCTCGGGGTTGAAACGATGGACGTGTTGCTCCGAAGGGCCATCACCTGGAACCAAACACACAGACACAAGAAACAACACAAAAGAACGAGCATAAGCCACCAGAGAAAGCAACACGGATCGATATTTGGTATGAGTACGGTGGAATTGGCATCCAGTGGTAGTACCGCTATCTGGAAGCGGTAGTACCGTCTGAGCGGTAGTACAACTCCAGGAGAGCAGTAGAACCGCCCCAGGTGGGGAAACGGCGGTTCCCTACTGTCGTGGCCAAATCTGGCACTACCGGCATGCCAAATTCAAACATAAGCCTACCAAATATCAGTCCAAACTGTCTGGAAGCCTTCACCATCCTACTCAAGCTTCAATTTGGCCAAAAGTTGATGAATGCAAAGCCTATTGCCCCTAAAGACTATATCTGAAACCTAGAAGCAAAGAGAAAAGGATCTGGGGCAATACGAGCATCCATGGCTAGAGGAAGAGGCGGGGATCAATCCCACCGGAGGAAAAGGTGAAAGATGGCCCGGAGGAGCGGCCCACCGGCGCCCTCCCACGGCGAGTTCGTCGCTGGAGAAAGGAAGAGGATGAGTGGGTTGTGCGAATGGGTGTGGGGGAGAAGGAAACTCCCCATGCCCCGACATAACCCCCTAGTCCCGCCCGCAGCGGTAGTACCGCTCGGGCGGACGGTAGTACCGCTTGTTGATCATAAGAGATAGTACCGCGCGCCTCCAGCAGTAGTATCGCCCAGCCAAAACTCGAAGACAAGACATAAACAGGCTTAGCTCAAGCAACAAGAAAACGAAACGACGAGGAGAAGGGGCAAACAGAAATGCAGAACAACACCCATGGGAGGACAAAAAACACACAACTCTCAAAGAGAGGGTGGTGGCCGAGGCCACCTATGCTTGAGTCAAGTGGTATGGCACCGCGAAGATTTTAACCTTGGGCCCATGATCAAAACTCATCTTTGAAGCACAAGTACCATCAAAACTGGCTAATGTGAAAGACGTGAACAATTTATGCATAATGGGGGAGGGAGAGTTCATTGAGAGAACAACACTCCCCCTATGTCCATGCCTACACCTAAACAAGATAACACGATGAGCATGGCGGGGTGTGCAAGGGTTCAAGCCACATTGCTTGAATCAATGATATTTAGCTCATGCCTTAACTCATGAAATCTTGCTTCATCCAAGGGCTTCATGAAGATATCTGCAAGGTTATCATGAGTGTTGACATAGTTGAGCTCGATCTCCCCTCGCCCAATGTGATCCCGGATGAAGTGATACCGAATCTCAATATCCTTCGTCTTGAAGTGTTGCACCGGGTTGAGAGAAATCTTGATTGCACCTTCATTGTCACACCAAAGAGGCACTTTGTCACAAATGACACCGTAATCCTTTAAAGTTTGCCTCATCCATAGAATTTGAGCACAACAACTACCGGCAGCCACATATTCCGCTTCGGTGGACGAGAGAGACACACAACTTTGCTTCTTAGAAGACCAACTTGATACGTCTCCAACGTATCTATAATTTTTGATTGCTCCATGCTACTTTATCTACTGTTTTGGACTATATTGGGCTTCATTTTCCACTTTTATATTATTTTTGGGACTAACCTATTAACCGGAGGCCCAGCCCAGAATTGCTGTTTTTTTTTGCCTATTTCAGTGTTTCGAAGAAACGGAATATCAAATGGAGTCCAAACGGAATGAAACCTTCGGAAACGTGATTTTCTCACCGAATGTGATCCAGGAGACTTAGACCCTACGCCAAGGAACAACGGAGGCGGTCACGAGGGTGGGGGCGCCTCAGGGCGCTGGCCCCCGCCTCGTGGGCTCCCTGTTGCTCCACCGACGCATTCCTTCCTCCTATATATACCTACGTACCCCAAACGATCGACACGGAGCCAAAAACCTAATTCCACCGCCGCAATTTCCTGTATCCACGAGATCCCATCTTGGGGCCTGTTCCGGAGCTCCGCCGGAGGGGGAATCCACCACGGAGGGCTTCTACATCATCACCATAGCCTCTCCAATGAAGTGTGAGTAGTTTACTTCAGACCTTCGGGTCCATAGCTAGTAGCTAGATGGCTTCTTCTCTCTTTTTGGATCTCAATACAATGTTCTCCCCTCTCGTGGAGATCTATTCGATGTAATCTTCTTTTGCGGTGTGTTTGTTGAGACCGATGAATTGTGAGTTTATGATCCAGCTTATCTATGAATAATATTTGAATCTTCTCTGAATTCTTTTATGTATGATTGGTTATCTTTGCAAGTCTCTTTGAATTATCCGCTTGGTTTGGCCAACTAGATTGGTAGTTCTTGCAATGGGAGAAGTGCTTAGCTTTGGGTTCAATCTTATGTGTCCTTTCTCAAAGGATGTAGAAGGGCAGCAAGGCACGTATTGTATTTTTGCCATCGAGGATAACAAGATGGGATTTTTATCATATTGCATGAATTTATCCCTCTACATCATGTTATCTTGCTTAAGGCGTTACTCTGTTTTTAACTTAATACTCTCGATGCATGCTGGATAGCGGTCGATGAGTGGAGTAATAGTAGTAGATGCAGAATCGTTTCGGTCTACTTGTCTTGGACGTGATGCCTATATACATGATCATACCTAGATATACTCATAACTATGCTCAATTCTGTCAATTGTTCAACAGTAATTTGTTCACCCACCGTAGAATACTTATGCTCTTGAGAGAAGCCACTAGTGAAACCTATGGCCCCCGGGTCTATTCTCATCATATCAATCTCCATCACTTTTATACTTGCTTTGTTTTTACTTTGCCTTTTACTTTTTACTTTGCATCTATATACCAAAAATACCAAAAATATTATCTGTCATCTCTATCAGATCTCACTCTCGTAAGTGACCGTGAATGGATTGACAACCCCTAATCGCGTTGGTTGCAAGGAGCTATCGTTTTGTGCAGGTACGAGGGACTTGTGCGTGGCCTCCTACTGGATTAATACCTTGGTTCTCAAAAACTGAAGGAAATACTTACGCTACTTTGTTGCATCATCCTCTCCTCTTCGGGGAAATCCAACGCAGTGCTCAAGAGGTAGCACAACTCACCAAAGAGAAACCAAGAAATTGGCACCCTTCAAAAGTTGACTTCCTATCCACTTTGTCTCCCGTCCAATCCGAGTCCGAAAAGCCCACAAGGTTGAAGTTTTCTCCTCTTGGATACCATAAGCCAGAGTTTGGGGTATGAGCCAAATATCGAAAGATTCGTTTGACCGCCACATAGTGGCTTTCCTTAGGTGCGGCTTGAAACCATGCACAAATTCCCACACTCAACATGATATCTGGTCTAGATGCACAAAGGTAAAGCAAGGAGCTAATCATGGAGCGATATACCTTTTGATCCACCGCTTTACCATTGGGATCAATGTCAAGTTGGCATTTGACGAGTATTAGAGTGGAAGCCGGCTTGACATCACTTAGCTTGAATCTCTTGAGCATGTCTTGAGTGTATTTGGCTTGGTTGATGAAGGTTCCTTCTCGACTTTGCTTGATTTCGAACCCAAGAAAGAACTTCAACTCTCCCATCATGGACATCTTGAACTTCGAGGTCATGAGAGCGGCAAATTCCTCATTGAAAGCTTTGTTAGGGGAACCAAAGATAATATCATCAACATATAGTTGGCATACAAACAACTACCCTTTGACCTTCTTAGTAAAAAGAGTGGGTCGATTTTCCCAATTTCAAACCCACGATCTTGCAACAACTCGGTAAGGTGCTCATACCATGCACGTGGGGCTTGTTTAAGGCCATAGAGTGCCTTATCGAGTTGGTACACATGATTGGGAAACTCGGGATCCTCAAACCCTGGGGGTTGTTTGACATAGACCAACTCATTAATAGGACCATTAAGAAAAGCACTCTTCACATCCATTTGTTGCAACTTGAAGTTATGATGATAAGTATAAGCAATCAACAAATGAATAGATTCAAGGCGAGCAATGGGAGCAAAGGTTTCATCGTAGTCGATACCCTCAACTTGGGAGTAGCCTTGTGCTACCAAACGAGCCTTGTTGCGAACGATAATCCCATGAACATCTTGCTTGTTCTTGAATATCCACTTGGTTCCAATGACATTATGGTTCCCCATTGGCCTTTGCACCAATCTCCACACCTTGTTATGCTCGAAGTTGTTGAGTTCTTCATGCATGACATTGAGCCAATCCGGATCCTCGAGCGCCTCATAGACCTTTTGAGGTTCAACACAAGAAACAAACGCGTGATGTTCACAATAGTTTGCTAATTGTCTATGAGTGCTTGCCCCCTTTCTTAAGCTTCCAAGCACATTCGTCATGAGATGATCTTTGGTAGTGAGCTTGGATGCAATCTTAGCGGCACGATGCTCCAATTCCTCCTCGGGAGTGAGTTGAGGAGCGGTAAATTGATCATCTTGAGCGTCGTGAGCTTGTTCTTGATCTTGAGCTTGCTCTTGGTCTTGAACTTGCTCGGTGGTGAGAACTTGACCTTGGGCATCACTTGGTGGTTCACTACCATCTCGAGGTTGATCTTGCCCTTGATCTTGTTCATTTGGTTGAGGGCCTTCACTTTGTTCTTCGGAAGCGTGTGGGTCTTGGGTTGGTGATGGTTCCACTTGAGTGGAACATTGTCCTTCTCCTTCGGCCACAAGGGGTTCCTCAATGGGTAGGATATGACCAACACCCATTCTTCTTATGGCTTGGGGAGTAATTTCATCACATACATCACAAGTAACACTTTGCTCCACTTGGGAGTCGCTATTCTCATCAAACTCCACATTACACGTCTCCTCAATAAGTCCCGTGGACTTATTGAGGACACGGTAAACATGAGAGTTTGTAGCATAACCAACAAATATGCCCTCATGAGTTGTAGCCTCAAATTTAGACAAACGAACACCTTTCTTGAGAATTAAACACTTACACCCGAACACCAGGAAGTACTTGAGGTTGGACTTGTTACCGGTGAGTATCTCATATGGACTCTTGTTCAAGCCTTTGCGGAGATAGAGCCGATTGGATGCATGACAAGCGGTGTTGATGGCTTCGGCCCAAAAGTTGTATGGATACTTGAACTCCGCCATCATGGTCCTTGTCGCATCCATCAACGTCCGGTTCTTCCTCTCCGCTACACCATTTTGTTGAGGGGTTTAAGGCGCGGAATTTGATGCTTGATCCCCTCATCACTAAGATACTCATCCAAGGTGTAGTTCTTGAACTCGGTGCCGTTGTCACTTCTTATCGTCAAGATCTTTGCATTGTCTTGGCGTTGAGCTTCATTTGCAAAGTCAATGACGGTTTGTTGGGTCTCACTCTTCCTCTTGAAGAAATATAACCAAGTGTATCTTGAATAATCATCCACAATAACCAAGCAATACTTTCTAACCCCAAGACTATCAAAGGATGGAGGTCCAAAGAGATCCAAGTGGAGGAGCTCCAAGGGCCTCTTCGAGTAGATGATAGTCGTGGGTGGGTGAGCCTTCTCATGTAGCTTTCCTTCGATACAAGCACTACACGCACGATCTTTGGCAAAACTAACATTTGTTAGTCCATGGACATGGCCCCCCTTGAGAAGACTTTGCAAATATCTCATATTGACATGGGCTAAACGGTGATGCCAAAGCCATCCCACGTCAACTTTAGCCATTAGGCATGTCGCGGTCTTAGTGGGTCGCTCCGAAAAGTTTATCACATTAAGACCATTCTTAACATGTCCAACAAAGGCCACTTTAAGAGTCTTGCTTCACAAGAGGGCCACGGTATCAATATTAAAGAAAGTGGCAAAGCCCATGAGTGCAACTTGACGAACGAAAAGTAAATTATATGCAAGGGACTCAACAAGCATGACTTTATTGATCGTGAGATCATGAGAAATGACAACCTTGCCAAGCCTCAATACCTTAGAAGATGAGGCGTCACCCCACTCGACATTGGTGGCATAGATGAAATCTTGTGCACGTCCACCACCAAGTCCTTGCTTCCGATCGTATGATTTGTGGCTCCACTATCGAGCAACCATGATCCCCCATCGGAAGCAAACACCTACAAGAGATCAATGCTTGGTTTTAGGTACACATTTTGTAATGGGTCCTTTGATGTTAGTAACGAGGGCCTTAGGAACCCAAATAGACCATTCAATGTACTCATAAGAAGAACCAACAAATTTGGCATAAACATGCCCATCACTAGCACGGCATAACACATAAGAAGGGTTAAAGTCGCCGACTTTGTTGGAAGGGCTGACACTTCCCTTCTTGACACCACCACCCTTCACATTGTTCTTCTTTTCCTTAGGAGCACCCACTCCCTCCTTTACAAAAGTTTGCTTGATAGGAGGAGGTCATTTGGCCTTATCATTCTACTTCTTGTTCTTGGACTTGGGTGTAAACCCAATTCCCTCCTTGTCCACAACTTCCTTTTGATTGCTCAAAAGGTCGTTGAGGTTCTTCTCACCTTGTATGCAAGACACAAGGCCTTTCTCAAGTTGCTCCTTCAACTTTGCGTTCTCCTCCACAAGATGCACATGCTCACAACATGGGTTAGTAGCATTTGCATTATCAATTAAAACCATATGAGGAAATGTGGCTTTCTCCTTGGTTAGCTTCACTTGGAGTTGATCATGAGACTCTTTAAGGCCAGCATGAGTACCCTTCAAGGCCTTGTCAGCCTTGTCAAGTGTATAAAACTCCTCTTTGAGTCTAGCCAGATCAACCCCAAGTTTGGCCTTCTCGGAATTGAGCACACGAGATACAACAAGAGCATGATCAAGATCTTTCTTTAATTTAGCATGATCATCGTTGTGTGACCCCTCAAGAGCCAAACGATGACCACGCTCTTCCTCAAGCGCATTAGAGAGATCCGATATCTCATCGGCATAGTCACGACTATGCCCCTCCATCTTAGAGATGGTGTCTTCGTGAGCCTCGATCATGTCATTGGCTTCACCAAGTTGTTCCAAGAGAGCAACAAAGTGCTTCTTGGATTTACCCTTGAGCTTACTCATAAAAGACTCAAATTCTTTTTCTTCCTCATTAGACCCCTCACTTTCATCAATGCAATCCGTCAAAGAGGGATTATTAGTGATGGTGGTTTTGATGTTGGGGGTTATCTTGTTGGTGGCTTTAGCCATGAGGCACTTGGCAGTGATGTTCTCATTGGGTGAGTCGAAGAGGGACACCCGTGGAGTTTTTGCAATGGCAATGGAGGCCATGGCAACCGTCTCACCGTCTTCATCAACATCATCATCCTCAGTGTACTCTTCTTGTGCCACCAACCCCTTGGGAGGAGTGTTCTTGGTGAAGTTGTTCTTGTTGGGGAAGGACTTGGCCTTATCTTTTTGGATGAGCTTGCCACCATTGTCTTCCCTCTTCTCATATAGGCACTCCACAACAAAGTGGCTCACATTGCCACAATTGTAGCATGTCCTCACATGTTGCTTGCCCTTGGTGCCACTTGAGTTGTTCTTTTTGAAATTGGGCCTTGAGTTCTTCTTGCTCCAAAATTTCCTTGAAGCGAGAGCCATGTGCTCATGATAAGCATATTTTGTATCTTCGGGGTTACTCTCCTCTTCTTCCTCTTCATCCTCTTCTTCCACACTAGCCTTGGCCTTCAAGGCAAGGTTGGGCTTCTTTGCTCGTTGAGAACGCAACACCGCATTGTCAGCGGTATTGTCCAAGATCCTCATTGCCACAAACTCATCCAACACTTCACTTGAGGACAAGGTGTGGAAGTCCGGCCTTTGACGGACGACGGAGGACATGTCCTTATGGTAAGGCATCATGGCCCTGAGAAACTTGCGCTTGATCCAATTGTCATCCATATCCTTGCTCCCATGATCTCGGAGTGAGACCGCGCGAGTTGTTAATCTTCGGTAAAGCTCACGAGGTTCCTCATCTTCATTCATTGCAAACTCATCGGCTTCATCTTGCACCACTTCATAGTTGGAGCATTGAATGCTTGCACTTCCCTTGTAAACGGAAACAACATGTTGCCAGGCTTCCTTGGCCACGGTGAAAGGTTGGAGATGCGCAATATCTTCGCATGGAATTGCATCTTGAATGATGAAGAGAGCGGACTCGTTGAATTGATCATCCGCGGCTTCTCTAGGGGTGAAGCTTCTTGGGTCATGTGGGTAGAAACCTTGCTCAATGATTCTCCAAAGATTAGTATTACTATGATTTAAATGACGTTTAAAGCGATAGACCCAAGAGGCAAAATCCTCATTTTTCACAAACTTAGGAGGAGGCCAACATGATTCAAATGAGTGGAGGGAACCGGTCCTCCATAAGTAAGTGGAGGTTCAACATGGAAAATATGCCATTTCCACTTCTACCACTAGATAAAGGAACTTTGTCACTAGTAGCTTCCCCCTTGTCGGAGTTAGCATCCGTCACCTTGTTAGCGGGATCACCCACTTTCATTGGCGTGGTGGATAATTTAAGGCCTTCTAAAAACTTGTTGAACATGCCTTCAACCTCGGTCGTCATAGAGGTTTCCAATGTGTCCAAAGACTCATTGAATTCCTCACGAGAGACCAAGGATCCCCCAGCGACCGTAGACGGGGACGGAATCACATCGGGGTGCTCCTCCCCACCGTCTACAATGTCGACCGTACTCTTCGGACGGCCAAGTCCTTAATAAAGAGATGTGGCTCTGATACCAATTGAAAGGATTGATATAGTTGACTAGAGGGGGGTGAATAGGCAACTAACAATTTTTAACTTTTCTTTACCAATTTAAACTTTGCATCAAAGTAGGTTGTCTAGATATGCAACTAGGTGAGCAACCTATATGATGCACAACCAACAAGCACACAAGCAAGCGCGGGATACAACACAAAGTAAGGTTGCACAAGTAAAGGTAAGAGATAACCAAAAGTGGAGCTGGTGGAGACGAGGGTGTGTTACCGAAGTTCCTTCCCTTTGAGAGGAAGTACGTCTCCGTTGGAGAGGTGCGGAGGCACAATGCTCCCCAAGAAGCCACTAGGGCCACCGTATTCTCCTCACGCCCTCACACAATGCGAGATGCCATGATTCCACTATTGGTGCCCTTGGAGGCGGCTACCGAACCTTTACAAACAAGGTTGGGGCTATCTCCACAACTCAATTGGAGGCTCCCAACGAAACCACGGAGCTTCACCACAATGGAATGTGGCTCCGAGGTGACCTCAATCGTCTAGGGTGCTCAAACACCCAAGAGAAACAAGATCCGCGAAGGATTAGTGAGGGGAATCAAATTTCTCTTGGTGGAAGTGTAGATCCGGGCCTTCTCAACCAATCCCTAAAGAATCAACAAGTTTGATTGGCTAGGGAGAGAGATCGGGCGAAAATGAGCTTTGGAGCAACAATGGAGCTGGGGGGAAAAGAGGTAGGTCAACTTGGAGAAGAAGACCTCCTTTTATAGTGGGGGAACCAATCCAACCGTTACCCCCCTCTCTCCAGCCCAAGACAGAAGCGGTACTACTCATCGCCAAGAGAGCAAGATTATCGCTGGTCGCAGCGGTACTACCGCGACCACCTGTGGTACTACCGCATAGACTGAGCGTAGTAGAAGTAGAGGGAGAACGGGATGAAGAGAGGGGGGCTGGGCGGCACTAGTAGCGGTGGTAGCCGCTGCACTACCGCTCATGGGCGGTACTACCGTTGCCACTGCCGCTACTACTGCCGCAAAACCCGACACGAGAAAATGCATCCTCGAATCGAGGCGGTAGCGTTGCCGAACCAGGACGGTACTGCTGTCTATGCCCTGAAGCGGTACTACCGCTGAAGGACAATGGTACTGTCGCTTGAGGACCATAGGCGGTACTACCGCTCTGGCGGCGGTACTACCGCTTTCTCCTCACGGTTTCCACTTCTGTTAAAACAGCAAGCTCCAAGGTGAGGAAAGGAGTAGGGGGTGCAACAAAGACATGTACATGCTGATTCCATCCTAGCCTTTCCAATGTGGACCCCTCTTGATAGTACGGTGTCTCCTACGACTCAATTCCACCAAACTGAAACGAAGGAGACTACACGGTCTTCACGTAAAGCTCCGAGGGGAAGGAATCGTCTCGTGCCAAAGAATGAATCTCTGAAAAACTCAACGCACACGATTAGTCCGCAAAAATCATTGTCGTCAATCACCAAAACTACTTAGCGAGAGATATGCCCTAACAGTACGGTTACGATGTTCGGACACACCATTACGCTGTGGTATTCCAGGTGGCGTGAGTTGTGAAACAATTCCACATTGTTTTAAATGAAGGCCAAACTCGTAACTCAAATATTCACCTCGACGATCAGATCGTAGAAATTTTATTTTCTTGTTACGATGATTCTCTACTTGACTCTGAAATTCTTTGAACTTTTCAAATGTTTCAGATTTGTGTTTCATTAAGTAGATATACCCATACCTACTCAAATCATCTGCAAAGGTTAGAAAATAATGATACCCGCCGCGTGCCTCAACACTCATCGGACCCATACATCGATATGTATTATTACCAGTATGCCATTAACTCGCTCCATTGTTCCGGAGAACGGAGTTTTAGTCATCTTGCCGATGAGGCATGGTTCGCAAGTATCAAATGATTCATAATCAAGTAAATCCAAAAGTCCATCCTCATGGAGTTTCTTCATGTGCTTTACACCAATATGACCTAAACGGCAGTGCCACAAGTATGTTGCACTATCATTATCAACTTTGCATCTTTTGGCATCAATATTATGAATATGTGTATCACTACGATCGAGATTCAACAAGAATAGACCATTCATCAAAGGTGCATGACCATAAAAGATATTACTCATATAAGTAGAACAACCATTATTCTCTGACTTAAATAAATAACCGTCTCGCAATAAACAAGATCCAGATATAATGTTCATGCTCAACGCTGGCACCAAATAACAATTATTTAGGTCTAAAACTAATCCCGAAGGTAGATGAAGAGATAGCGTGCCGACGGTGATCACATCGACCTTGGAACCATTCCCGACGCGCATCGTCACCTCGTCCTTAACCAATCTTCGTTTATTCCACGGCTCCTGTTTCGAGTTAAATATGAGCAACTGAACCAGTATCAAATACCCAGACGCTATTACGAGCATTAGTAAGGTACACATCAATAACATGTATAACAAATATACCTTTGTTCACTTTGCCATCCTTCTTATCCGCCAAGTATTTGGGGCAATTCCGCTTACAGTGACCATTTCCTTTGCAGTAGAAGCACTCAGTTTCAGGCCTGGGTCCAGCTTTGGGCTTCTTCACGGGAGCGGCAACTTGCTTGCCATTCTTTTCGAAGTTCTCTTTCTTTCCCTTGCCTTTTTTTTGAAACTATAGTGGTCTTGTTAACCATCAACACTTGATGCTCCTTCTTGATTTCTACCTCCGCGGCCTTAAAGACGGGCAAATTTTAGAGATCAGGTATCTTATTGGCGTTCAGTTCATACATATACTAGGGTTCCTCTATATCCCTGAGAATTAGGGAACTACTCGAAACAAACACCATCAAAGTGTTGATGGTAATGAAAGATGAATGATTAATATAACACACATATGAATCCACACTAGGGCTTGGGACTACAATGAGATGAATGAAGGTGTTGATAGCGAAGACGTGATTGATAATGGTGGTTGATGTTGCTTAGAGGCAATGGTATGGTCATTCCCTTCTGCTAATTCCCCCTCCAGATCCCTTCCGGAGTTGAGGCTTTCTGCTTATGTTTCGTGGTCTGGGCTATGTCTGTTCATCACATCCAAGATCTGCTCACACATGGTAGAAGTAGTCGACTAGTGGAAGGCAACACAACCAATGGTACGAGTGGGGTTGGCCATACCGCACCCTTTCTTCTCTCCTGATTGGCGTGGCGCGGCTGTGTTTCTTCCCACTTGATCGTCTTCATATGGTTGGCTATTATAACGTCAATTAGCATGATTTTCATCTAGAAATATATCGCGACAGGATACGGAAAATCCTATGATTACGATGTGAAAACACAAGGTAAAAAGTGATGCAAAATAGACTCATCATTATTAGAGCATGGTACAAAGATATTGAAGGAATAAACCATAGTGTTATTTGAGATACAGAGAAGGCTCCTCTTAGTTTGTGCATTATTTGAATCTTGCTTTGGAATGCAAAATACACAACGCTTAGAGTTTATTAGAGTCCCCCTATATTTTTAGAAACGACAAAGTGCAAGGTGTACAAGATATGAAAGTGTAGAATGCCTTGCAAATAGGTAGCATGTGAGAAAACGACAAAAACAAGTAAGCACATTTCTTATGTGTGTGGTGTGAGTGAACATGTCATAAAAGAAGTGCAAAGAGTATGACATGATATGAGCAAACAAGATAACACATACACAAAAATTTCAAGATCAGTGCCAAGTACTTCTTCCGTTCCATAATTATTGTTGTGTTTGTAGTTTAAATTTAAGCTAAAATCATGAGAAGAATTACGTAACGGAGGTAGTAACTAGCAAACATAACACTTTGTCTTATACACGAATAATTAAGGAGTAGCTGACAAACATACAAGGTACAATACAATAACATAAATGACGGTGGACCAACGAAACCTAACCGACTGGCCCCATGCGCCAGCCGGCTCACGCGGGCGCGACGCACGCCCCTATGCGAGAGTTGGTTGACACGACCGGACAAACCCGGCGCGGGCGAGGGTGCCGGCAGGCGGGTTTGGCTATCCCGCCGCGTGTGAGCGGGCATGCGGGAGGGCTCTCCCGGACATGACGGCCTCCGCCCAATGATGGTGGCCCTGGGCGTGCCCACCGAACCAATCGTCATGGACCTTCCATCTGGGTCGTTCGGGCGTGCGTTGTCCGGCCGGATCGGACGGTGCGGAGAGGCCCTCACGACAAGTCACCCGAAAATGGACGGCTCGGAGGGCTCTTAGAGCATCTACAAATGGCCTTGGCAAATCCGATCCCTCAAATGCCCGCGGACGCGTCGGCGGACACTGACTAGTCAAGCCACAAATTTCCAACCTCACAACCGGACACCTCAATTAGCATATCTCAAATCCATACAAGCCCATGCAACTACTGTAAATGATGCTACATCGTCCGGCTACTACAACATGCCATCGGTGTACCAAAATTTGTTATGTTTGGCTATGGTGAAGAAAATCATTCACGACTACCATTGCCCTTCCCGGCGTCTTTGTCGTCCTTCTCACGGAAGTACCGGTCGAAGACGCAGTAGGGATCGAGTCGAATCTGCTTGTTGCCGAAGTTGTCCTCACCGTCGATGTCCTCCTTCTCCTTTGTCAGTGGTAGTCCGACCATGGCACGGACCACCCGATTCTGTTCTCGGGTGAGGGCGCGCGTGTTCCTCCGCTGCGGCACAGATGGCTTTCTCCTGCAGTCGGAGTCAGATACGTTGCCCACCATGGCGGAGGCCGTCGGAGATCGTCAGAGGTGAGCTTGGGTGATGGAGGGGAGTTGAGGGGAGGGGAGGGGAAGTGAAGTGAAGTGACTAGGGTTTAGTCCGACGAGCGAATGGGGAGGAATATATGTGGGGTCGGGTGGGCCAGCATGAGCCGGGTCCGATGTGACGGACACGCCCCGGCGCCCCATATCCGCCCCATATTTGGGCTGGATACGAGGGGTGACGATCAACCCAAACGTTTGAAAACCGTTTGAGGCGTCTGTCTGAGTTGGAATTTCGTGACGGGGCGGTCTGTCCCGGGCGTATGGAGGCGGGTTTAGGGCATCCGTGTGTAGATGCTCTTGTACCAGTAATAATACTCCCACGGTCGCCCTCTAGGCACAGAGGCGCTGGGCATCGTCGTCGATCAGCTGTACCTGCCCTCGTCGAGCGCTGCACCCGTCGATCGACACCTGATCGTGCCGACGTCGACCGCCACGGCATTAGAAGCGCGGCCACAGTGCTCAGATTTAATCGTCTGGTGTGCTGGGTCCACACACCACGAACACGCGCGTGATGTGCACACCCGTACGTCTGTCTCCCATGGAAAGAAAAGTCTGGTCTAGAGGAAGAAGAGGCATGGAAAGCCCAGAGGGTGGCTAACTAGTTACGGAAGATGCTGATGCTGAAGCACGCGCACATGCGTCCTCTCATTTTGCTTTGTTTTTGCACGGAGAATTCCGGGTAACCACCGCCGGCAGCTAAGCTGCGTTCCATGGCCGCCGCTTGTCTTTCTCAGGCTTGCTGTAGGTTGTGCAGACGACGCGGGAGAGGAAGCGCCTGAATGTAGCCATGATTGGTTCTCGGATAAAAATATCCGTGTCTGAAGTAGTCATTTGTCGTGTCAAATGCAAACAGGATAAGCTCATGGATGGTGCGATGGCTCATCTTCTGTAACATAGCCATCCATCCCACATCACAGCAGAAGAGGTGCTGAAAATGATGAGATGATGTGTTCGACTCCGTCGTGTCCTTCGTTCACTCTAGTTGGTTGAAGAGAAGGAGAGAAGTTACAAAAACCTTTGTGCACCATGTTCGGCTGAGGAGGTCAGTGCTTCACCTGCTACATACTTCTGCTAGAGTGCAACTTTGCCCGAAATTGTTTTTTTAACACAATACATGCGTAGACACTCATATACTCACTCCTATGAACACACTCATCCTACCCCTATGAGCACCTTTGAGAGAAGGAACCGGCACATCAGCTTCAAATTGACGAAGTCACCAAAGACGCCTCTATAAAAGCCCGATAAATTCAGAAAAAAGCGAGGACCAATGTCAAGTTTAGGACTTGAACCCTGATGGACTGGTTCCACCATAAAGAACCTAACCATTTATGACTTGATAATATTATCGCCGCCTCCTCCTCCTCCAAATAAAAGCTAGGGTTCCTGACTCTCGCCGGCGCCGTGCAGGTCCGCCTCGTCTCCGGTGGCCCTAGGGCCATGGGGCCGCGGTGGATCCTGGCAAGGGCCGGCGGGAGGGCTCCGATTTTAGTCGTTCCTTTTAGTTTTGTTAGGGTTTGTGTCCTGCTCGGGAAAGCGAGACGGTGGCGGCTCCCTGAAGTTGGAATAAAGGTCTCACCGCCTAGCCCCCGTTCTGGCGGTGCGTCTATCATCGTTCGTGGGCATGTGGAGGTGTGTCTCTCGCGGATCTATCTTTGGTGGATTTGCTCGGATCTCCTCGTTGTTCGTCTACGTTCGTGTGTCTTTGGGTTGGATCCTTTCGATCTACGTTATTCTTCATCCGCGGCGGGTGCTATTCTGGTTCGCTGGTCCTATGGGGCCTTAGCACGACGACTTCCCGACTGTCTACTTCAACAAGTTGTGCCCGACTCCGGCGATGGAGCGGTGATGACGGCGGCGCGCCTTCGGCTCGCTTCAGTGCTTTTAGTCGTCACTAGGTGGTCTATGAATCTGGATGAAATTTTTATTATTTCTGATGTTCGTTGTACTGCCATGATCTGATGAATAGATCGAAAGTTTTCTCGCGGAAAAAAAAAGCCTGGCCATTTGAGCTAGGCTCAATTTGCGGTCAAAATTATCATAATAACAGTTATTATGGCGATCAGGTTGATACGGTGACTCTACTAGAGTTGTTCTAAGAGCTTCTTTGATTCACAAGATTGTAAAAATGCATAAATAGAAAAAACACATGATTGAAATGGCATGCCATTGGAATTCTTTATAGGATTTTGATTTGTTGTATTGCATCACAAGAAAAACAAATGATTGTTTCCATAAGGTTTAAGTGGACGCATAATTCCTATGAAATGTAATGCAAACAGATATTTAGAAGAAAATTTCACTATAGGATTTGATTCTACAAATCAAGCAACCACCATAGCAAAAGTTCTCCAAACTCTTGTCCTCCAAATTGTGTTCTCTAGTACTCCCTCCATTCCCAAATAATTGTCTTTCTAGCCATCTCAAATGAACTACAACATACAGATGTATGTAGACATGTTTTAGAGTATAGATTCATTCATTTTGCTTCGTATGTAGTCATTTGTTGAAATCTCTAAAAAGACAATTATTTAGGAACAGAGGGAGTATCCTAGTAGTATGGAATGGTAAAACTGTCGGATTATAAATTTTAGGTATACATTATGCAGGTAGTGTGTCATCCCATTGTTTTATGTTTTATTAGTGGACATGTGGGCCAGCCTTATCAAGACGGTGACTAATGATTAAACACCACAAATATGTGTTCAGTTTTTAAATTCGGGTGATGGTTACATGTTCCATAAATTTGGTACTCGTGTTGTCTTGGGGGCAAAAATAATAATTACACACCAAATACTATAGAGAAAATTCTGGTCAGCTACCAACCTCAAATATGTAATACTAGGTAGGAAGTGCGGCTTGCCGCACCCGGCAGCACCGCTGCCGGGTACAGTCATATCCAATCTGGTAATAGTCATTGGACCATTGCAAATACAAATAATAACAATAATATTTATTCAGTACAATGCCATACACAAAATCATTATCCATAAACTGACCTGATAGGAAGTGCGCCCAGCCAGATAAGAAGTGCACCCAGCACCCCATATGTATATTTGACTGGTGATAGACAGTTTTCACTTGGAAGTGATAATCATCACGATATAGAAACATCAATCAGATGCATACATAACTAATCCAAGCACTGGAGATACAAAAAGCAAAAGTTTAATGCAAAGCGTTTTTTGTGTGTGTGAAAACTACCAACATACTTCTCTCCCTTCTACGCTCCTTTGGTCGCTGCCGCGGGCGGCCTAGGAGCAAACCCAGCCGCCGCCGCCAGCGGCACAGCCCCCGTCCATCCTCCCCTCGCCGCCATCGGAGGGCGTCGCCAGGCAAAGCCCGGGCGGCGCTGGCGCCGGCGGGGCCCTTCCCTCCTCTTGCTCCGGTTTGGGTGGCGCGGGCCGCTCGATTCAGCAGGGGTTCACGCGCTGGCGAGGGAGCTCGCGCTTGAGGCGTCGTGGCGAGGCAGCGCCGGCCGGGGCGGCGCGTGCGAAGGGGGTCGTGGTGTCCTGGTCGGCACGGAGGTGTGGGTGCGCAACGCTGGCAAGTGGAGGTCCGAGGCGAGGCCCGTGCGGCGGATCTGGCTGCCCCGGCGACGGCTTTGGGCGCTGTTGGGGCGTGGTGATCGGGGCGCCGCAGTGATGTGGCTGCGCGGGGCCGGCGAGTGGAGGTCTGCAGAGCAGTGGATGCAAGGGGCAGCTGGGAGTGGATCTGGCGCGGCCGGGCGCATCAAGGGACATGGCGGGGGGGGGGGGGGGGGGGACGGGCGCGCGGCGACCGCACGGGCTCGGGAGGGGCGCGACGTGTGCGGCTGTCGGTGGCTGCACGCGGCGAGGATGTGCTACTGCTGGAGGTTGTGCGGATGTGGTGCTGCAGTGGGCTAAGGCTGGCCGGGGCGGCGGCCCCGGAGCTTGGGTGTCGTTCCTGCTGGGCGACGCGGTGGTGTTGGCTGCGGACTGGAGCGCGCCGTGTCGTGGGACTTGGCGCTCAGATCTGAAGTCAGCGTGGGTGCTCAGGCTCTGGCCTGGGCAAAGGAGAGGCGACCGACGAGGCATCCCATCCTGCTGCGGCGATGGGGATGCAAGATTTGGCTACCGGGGTGGATGATGCGTGGAGGTGCAACGAGGGTAGATCCGAAGGTGGGATGACGGATTGGCTGTCGACCAGAGGATTTTGGGGGCTGGGTGAAAACCCGTTTCTGGCCTTGGCTGGAGCCTGTGACGGCGGCGTCTGTGGACGCCATGACCTTCCTGAAAGCATCGGATGGGATTCTCTCTCTTCCTCTGCGAGGGACAACTCTGGGGGAAACTCCAGACCCGAGGGTCGGTCGTTGTCGGCGTGTTGACGTCGTTCCCCTCTTGAGGGCGTCGATTTTGGAGGTTAATCCAGTCAGAGGGACCAGTAGGTGTGTTGGGAGGTTGGGTGGTAGAAGGCGTTGATGTGGCGTCGAGGCTTCTGTGGCAACGATGATGGGGCGAGTGAAGTCAGAGGCGTTGCAGTGGTTGCGTTAGTCGGCTCTTCTCCGACGTGTTCGTGAAATTACCTCAGTTTGTTTTTTGCGGTGAAGTCGAAGCTGCGGCAGCAGGGCCCTGTGGCAACAATGACAGGCAGCAGGTGGTCCGTTCGGTGGTCTTCTACGGCGCCAACCTGGCATAGTTCTTGTTTGGATCTCTCCTTCAAAGTCGGAGCTGCGCTCCCCTCAACTCGGGTGGCTGAGTTCTGGCACGGTCTGTATGTGTCGCTCAGCGGTTTGTGACGTTTTTTGCCCGGTTCTCCGTTAATTAACCGGGAAATTCTCTTCTGCTTAATTAATGGATGAGGCAAATTTTTTGCCTCCGTTTAAAAAAAACATTTCTGTTTGCTGGTTTGCATTATTTTAGACTTCCACATTTCTTCATCATTAACACTTTTTACCATAGTAAATAACCAAACCAATAAGATATGAAATTTAAGATAGGTTTTAGACGTGGATGACATAATATGAACGTCCACCATGCATCAACATCGTCTTGGAACGTCCACTGCCTGGCGGCCTCCTCCATGGCCAGTTCACCAAGCTTGCTCGCGATTTGTCTCGCCACGGCGCTAGAATATGCCTTGATGCATACCCTGGTTGGAGATCCTTTTCTTGAGCGATCAAGCAATGCCGTACAACCTGCTAAAAAACACCATTGCTTGGTTATTGCTAGTCAAATAATGTTCCTATCAATCGAAGCAGACTAAATATGAGTTAACCTTAGGAAGGGATATTCAAACACACCATTGCAACAGGCGAAAACTTATTCAGTACAACAGAAAGGCATAATCAAAGAGGGGCAGACAACACATAAAACAGTGCATGTTTTATAGACTAATTTATTTATCACAGGAAATGTGGAGCATTTAGATGATTGCTAACAAAGTAACAATATCATGTCTAGATATATTTTTAATCCAAATGAAATAAGTTAATAAAGGGTTAAAAGATATAGTTTTCCATCAAGAGTATGCTCATTGGGAACCACACAAATATCAGTGAATCGGGCGTTTTTGAATTTCCTTATGTGATACCAAAGAAACATCATATGTTCCTCTGCATACGTTCCTGTCTAAAGGTACCCACATGTATTGCAAGCAAGCCACCAAACAACAATAGGGTAGATTTGTTAATCCAAGTTATCCAGATCGGAAAAAGTATAGCATGACCGATTCATGGTTCAGGATATACCTTGTATGTCGGTGACACCGCAGACCTGAAGGCCCGTGCATCTGTTGCCAGAGTGGCAAAGAAAAGCTCCCTACACACGCTTGAACCCATTGCACATCGAGAGAGCACAACGCCATGCAAAGCAATTTGCGAAACTGCAATCAAGTGAACAGATTTAATAGAAAATTCACATGAGTATGCGCTCATGCATATCTATCATCTATCATAGTATTTCTTCTTTTGTGATCATAATGAAACAAAATCATAAGAAGACACCAGTTATTATATTCAGAATTTTATTCAAGACATGAGTAATCAAATTACTATTGAGCGCAGTCAGTATTAGGAAGTAAGCAAGTGTTGGTTACTTACTCTCGTGATTACTGAGTAGAGCAAAGCCTGGTGGGATTTTTCCGGCGCATCAACATGAGAATAACACAGAAAATGTCATATACAAAATAGAAGTATAAGAAGTGCTTTTAGAAAATATAACAAGTTGTAAAGATAAATAAAACTGCTTTTAATATATATATTAGATGCCAATGTGGATAACAGTCCAGTACTAATAACATTAGAAAAGCTAGCTAGTCTGGTTTTCGTCACACCATCAATAAATTAGTAAACACCAGATGGCAAACAAAATACATGTTAATAATCATTCAAGTGCGATAAAGACACTATCAGAACGAAAAGACACTAAACCAATGTCGATGCCAAAAGTATAGTACAATGCATATATAACATCTTATGTAGTTTCATAAACCAGTGGAATTGAAATTCAGAAAATATACCCTTCTTAAATTGGTAATTGCCTTCTTTGGCATCATCTGCTAACTGAGATGAGCCACAAATTTACTATATTAAGTAATAAATTACGAAAACGAATAATTCATAGCAATGAAAGAACACATTAATTATTAAAGAATATATAAATGAAAATCAGGTGAATGTAGCCAGGTGAGTATTTTTTGAATTTTATTAGAAGAATAAATTAGGGAGAACCCTCAGCCATGTTATGTATTTCCTCTGTAAAAGAAATATAAGAGTGTTTAGATCACTAATTTAGTGATGTAAACGCTCTTATATTTCTTCTGAGGAGGAGTATATACTAATTATGCAGTGAGCTGAAACCTAGACATTTATAGCTCCTACGGTGTACTGACCAAGTAATTTAAAATCATGCAACTGTGATGAATATCCAAAATGAATATTTGCAACAGAAAAAGGGGGTAATAACAAAAGAAAGGCCTTTCAATTTGTGTACTTTCCTTCACAGATTAAATGGAAATTCCAAAGTTGTATGTTATATCAGAAATGTTAACCGAAGGGCACCTTTCTTCAGCAGTAGTTCTAACTGATAAACGATCAATAGTGGTGGAAACCTCCTCTTCCAGCACACAATTATTTGGAGAAACCAACATATACAAATTAGAACATAATAGATAAACGACTAACATTACAAAATGTTGAAACACATAACAGATTTTATGTAACCTTGACATGACTCATAGAGTGTAAACTATACACCCTACAACCAACACCAAGTTATATTAGTAACCTTATCAATACACCCTACAACTGGCACCAAATTATATTGGTAACCTTATCAATGGCAACATCAGCTCAGAAGCAGCACTGTTCTGTGATGTGCAGTTATGTGCTTAGTTTTTCTATATAATAATTAAATAACACACATGATGAAAATCCTATATATGGCCTGCGACTTGTTTTAGAGATCATGCCAGTGTACAGAAAAAATACCAAAACCCTGTAATCAGTAATAGTCTTAATAGATGGCCATGCAAAGAGTAGATAAGCAAATAATCCAAGAACATCTATTTTTTTGAAGGAAACAAACTGCAACCCATCCATATATAGCCAACTTCAGATGCATATACGGATCAAACCTGTATGGGAAACATAGTCCAAGCAGATTCCATTTTAATCTCTATCCAAAGTAAGGTGTTCCTCTTCAGCAAAGGATTTTAATTTAAACCACGAAAAGGTCCATCGGCTGAGCTACCTGCAAGCACAAGCACATAATTTGCTGCATCACATACCTCTAGCATCAAGCCAGAATAAAATGATGTGAACCTGGTCGGGTGGAGATGGCGTTCTCCGCTGGAAGGTGCCGCGGGCAGAGCAATGAAAACCATCCGGGGCGAGGCGGCATGGCGCAGTGCAGTCACGCGAACAAGCAGGGGGTGGCCTTTTATCTGTGTAGGGAGGAAGCATGGCCCATTAGAATTACACAACAAACTGCATAAAGATAAAAAATATAGGCTTGGAAGCTACAAAATTCAAGGTGCATCCTTATTCTGACAAAAATATAACAAAACAACATAAATCTATATATTCAAACTCCCGTATGATATAGATGACCAAAAGGAAAAGATATCATAGATGCACCCAATTCAATGGAAGGTTATCACAGAAAATATATCATAGCTTCACTAAAATGAAAAGATACCGTAGCTGCACACAAATCTATATACTGGAAATACACATTTTGTACCTACAACAGTGGATGGCGCCATGGACAGTCGTCTCTGCTGCCCACGCCCCTCATGTGTCGAGGATGATGGCCTCGCCAGCCTACACATCGTTGCTCGGGCGGGGCGGCGATGGCTTATGGTCCATGATGGTGTCGACAGTGAGGTCTGTGTTTGGTTGTTGATGGTGTAACTTTCACAGGTAACTCCACAGTCCGACAGCCATGTCTCCACGGAGCATCCAGAACTGAGAAGAACAAATCATGACAAAGAGATGAAACTGGAGCCGTCGCAAACAAAAATTCATAACCCCTCTAATCAAGTGGATAGCAAAACAGTACATAAATCTTATGGTAGCAAGTATACCTTATTAAACACCAGATAATCTTCTTCGCTCCAAGAATGAATGCAAGGACGGCATGCTCACGGGTCTGGTCATTCTTGGAAGCATCATCCTCAAAACCAGCTGTGGTGGAGTCATTGATGAGCACATCATAGTAAACCCAGGATAAAAAAAACACAATTTCAGCGATATGAGATAGATCAAAGAGATAGAGTTTGAGGTGTGAAAAGAAAAAATCACAACAAGCTATAAGCACCAAATCCTAGAACTATCTTTTTCAAGTGCGACCAAAAGCATGGTTATCAATGTAAAAACATGAACACATTTGTAGTGCAGGGTACAGATCTTTGGGAGCCCTACTTTTAAAACAATATGAGCATGATAGAATAAAAAGGAAATGTGCATATCTAGCAAGCGGATTGTAATATCTACCCGGAGACAAAAAAATACGAATTAAGCTCCATATACTGTTTGGAAAGTTCACCAGTCGTCCAGTATAAGATCATTATTTAAAAATAAGGGTAATGTGTAAGAAAGGCCAACATATCCAAAATAAACGACAGTACATATAAAAAAGGTTGTTTTCCTTTTCATATAAAAAATGTTGACTCTTAACAATTGATACCCTCGACTACATTAGAATTTTACAAACTTGTTCAAACAATAAGGACCCTACACACCCAAACATCCATACAAAGAGTAAATTAGTTACTGGGCATTTGATAAAGATAACACAATGAAGACCCATTTGTTGTGCACCACAAGTGTCAATTTTACATGACAATGTTGCAAAAGATAGTTGACATATGATAAACCAAATTTATCTTGCACAACCATTAAATTAAAAGTTGTACAAAAATAATAATTTATCATCATGTTTCTATAGAGCTAAACTTGGTCAAACCGCCTATCAGTCAAATATGTCATATAAGAATGTAACATGATTTATGCAAACAAAGGAAACAGAATTACCATAAATCCAACTTATTATAAAGTGACATCCTCTGCACTATATTGCCCATCATGCCTCCCTCTTACGCTTATTAGAAACTGCCTGCGCGGTAGTACCAAGTTGCTATCCTTCTTCCACTTCTCTTCACCATGCCTCCTCTTTATCTTCCCCTCCTGAAAGAAAATTGTAGAACATAAGCACATCTGAATTCTCTTGAATTAGCTGTAGCATCTCTTCTGAAAAATAACAGTGGAGAAAGGGTAAAAAAAACAGAGGGTTTTATTCTCTAAGCTACTAATATTGCAAGAAGATACTTGGGATGACAATATAATTCATCACTTGAACTAATTTTTCAGTGACAACAAGGGGCTGTTTGGATGGGACCATGACCTGCCCTTCTAAAATATTGGTCGTTGACCAGACTTCCCTGCACATTTGGTTGGGCACCAATTATTTGGCACGCCCAGCCCACCTCACTCCTTCCAGTTCATTTTCCGCCAAATCGTCGGCGCGGCGTGGGCAGATTATTTCTCTGCCAATTATTTGGCTTGCCCACGGATTGGCAGGGCTGGCTGTGGCTCAATCCAAACAGCCTCCAAGATCTCAAAAACAGTATGACTGCAGGATGTTGCTACATAAAGAGAATTTCAAAACAATTGCCGAGTATTGTGCATCCATGGCATACTTCATCCTGGCCTACCTTCATCTTTCTCTGTTTTATTTATGTTTGATGTAGGTGTTCGCATGATTCAGTTTATCTGTAGGATTTGCATCTGCAGTAGGTATACATTTTTTCAAATTGTTTCCTTCGTATGTTTCAGTGGCATACTTAGTATCACCTTGAATTGTATGAAAATTCATCAATTGCAGAGGCATATATTGATTTTATAGGAGTTCCAAATTCGTCTTGTATATGAAGACAATAGCAAATGTAAAATCAAAATATAAAACGCTGCCAGTAGGTTTTGATTCACATGTCCAACGGCTCCTAATTGCGTCCAACTAACAATCATTTTCATTTGGATTTGGTCTCCTAACAACACTTCTTCGTACGAGTTGAATCAGAGAACAAGGTAGGTAAGCACAAGGATAGGTAAGCATTGATATTACCATCGAACGACCTCACCTCCCAACAGAAGACAAGGTCGATGCAGCTCTTCCCGGACGCACCTCTGCGGTCGCCGTTCTGCTGCACGAACGGCAGCAGCGTTGCCTGGACCGCCTGGACAGATCTCGCTCTCCCACTCCAGCAGCACATCGATGATGACCCCGTCTCCCATCGATGGCGACGGCGCGCTCCTCCGTGTGAAGCAGACGCGCAAGCGGCGCCGTCCACTCCTCGGAATGACGGCGACGCAGAGAGCTCGACGGGGCCTCCACTTGGTGAATGCGACGCGGTGAACTCGAGTCGGGAGTAGCAGCGCGAGCAGCAGGTTGATTCCCTCCTGGCGCTAAAGGAGAAGTGGTGCCGGGGGCGGCGCGATGGAGCCGACGGAGAGGAGAGGAGATCCCAGATCAGTGGCTAGGAGGGGGGCGAAGAGAGCAATAGGAAGAGCACCTGAAGGACGATGGCAATGGCGACGTGGACGGCCGTCGCTCCTCTCGGTGATGGTGAAGCGCGGCCGTCGCCTTTGGCCCTGCGTCGCCAGGGTGCAGCGGCCGGGCGAGTCGTGGCCCGTGCCCCTCGGTGACCTTGGGCCGGCAGCAGACGGTGACTCGGCCTCCTCGTCAGTTCTAGGGTTAGGGGAGGGGGGGGGGGAGGAAGGGTGCGAGGGGGCTGGGATGCTACAGGAGGAGGAGGAGGAGCGGCGAGAGGGGGCGGAGGCAGAGGTGGCGGCCGGAGGGGAGGAGGCAGAGATGGCGGCGCGAGGAAGAGGGCGGGGATCCATGGTGGGGAGGAAGAGGAGAGGCGGCGCGCGGGAGGGAGGGAGGAAGGCGGCTGCGGGAGGGAGGGAGGGAGGAGGTGGTGGCTAGGTCTCCGCCACAGGAGCGCCCCCTTTTATACCCCCACAACGCGAAATGACCGGAATGCCCTGGTGGGGGCATGGATATTACAATCTGTTGCAATTGGAATTTTATCCGACGGCCGAGGTAGATCGGGTAAATATCCAACGACCCACAACGATTTGGATCGAGATCCGACGGCCTGTGTCGCGAGGAGATTTCGATCCGACGGTCCAAAATCCAAACGAACGGGAGAGCTTCATTTCGGTTCAGACTCTAACAAGGGGATACGGCTTGTGTTTCTAGGTGGATGAAGGTTTTTTATTTAGAAATGGTGGATGAAGTAGTACAGCCACGAGGAAGAGAGTTTAACCCATGTCTGGCTAGCCCATCATCAGCTTCCTAGCAGTTAGCCTTAGGACCACATCTTCAAACACCTACAAAGAAACTTAACCATCCAATTAATGTGATTACAACATATATCAGACTCAAATACCATCAAGGTCCTAGCAGTTAGCCTTAGGACCACATCTTCAAACACCTACAAAGAAACTTAACCATCCAATTAATGTGATTACAACATATATCAGACTCAAATACCATCAAGGTTAATGCTTAGACCTTGGCATTTTTCGTCCGAAAACGTGAAACCACTCCCCACTAGGATTATGCTGTCTCGTATTCCCTGAATTGGGTATTTACCATCACCCATGCTCTTTTCGAATGTGGACAGTGAAATTTACTCACAAAATATTGCACAACAAACTTATAAAACTCAAATACTGCCTCCGTCTCAAAATAAATGTCTTAATTTTAGTATAACTTTATACTAAAGCTGAGACACTTATTTCGAGGCGGATGGTGTATTATATGGTTAGTAAGTATTTATCTGGTCTCTCTTTAGATAAGTCCACTTTGGTTGGCTTGAAGAGAGAGGCGTTGGGGATAGTGCATATTCTCCGAGAGTTCTCTTTGATAGAGATAGGGTCGCCCATGGGAGTGCTGGATTTTATTTTAAGAGTGGTTCTCATGATATTTTAGTTGGTGCCGTTTCGCCCTACGTGCCGTTTTGGGTCCGACAAAGATTGTACCAACATTTGATTGAATGTAAGGGTGATAAAAAGAAAGTGGATTGTATTTCTAAGCGAACGAAATAAACAAACAAGAGAAAGGGGAAGGGAATTTAGACTAGTCTGGCTTGCCCATTAGTAGTTGTCCTAGCGAGGTTGTTAGGGCCACATTGTCAAACACCTAGTACTACGAAGACACTTAACACTCCAGTTATTATGGTTACTATTTCAGACTCACAAATGCCCACTTTGACCTATCTGCTTCAAAAACGTGAACAACATCTAACTGCTTGCCAACTATGAGAATATGTGGTGCTCTGCGGGCAACAAACAAGGCTTTTTGTGAACTAAGAATAGCTTAGAAGGTTAGGCTTCCTATGGTGGATCACCTCGGTTCAAATACAAACTTGGCATTGGTGCTTGCATATTTTCTAAATTTATTCTAGTCTTTCAGTGCTATTAATTATTTCAGTGTTATGACGTGCACTACTAAGTGTTTATGATGATTTTTTCAATGTCAAGACCCGCCAGCTCGGTCTCACCAAGATGTTCATAGAAGTAAGTGTGTGTGTGTGCGTGCCGGCGTGTGTGTGTGAGGAAAGTGGTTTTTTTTTTGCTCTCTGACTCCACGGAGCCTGAAATTTTCAAGCATTTAAAAATCAGTCTTTTAAGTTTCAGAAAAATCTTTAAAAAATACACAAGTACTTATAGATGTATACTACTCCCTCCATCCCATAATATAGGGTTAATTATCTTTTTGCCCTCAGTGATGTCCATGTGCTCAGTTTTGCCCTCAGTTGTGAATAGTGCTCAGTTTTGCCCCTAGTCCATGCGTAGCTACTATGACGAGGCCAAAACGGCCAGATTTTAGTCCATTTCCGTCTGCCGGTGTTAGTAGTAGTGGGTTCGGAGTTTACACGTGGGACCGCGTGGACGTGGGTCCGGAGCTGACATGTGGGACCGTGCAACAAAATCTCCAAATCAATCCTAGGGTTCTAACCTGGCCACTCAACGCCCACTCTGTCCCGTCCGCCAGCCGGCCGTCCTGCGCCGCCACCAGCTACGTTGTCGCGGCCGCGGCCGTCCTGCTCCACCGCTACCTGCTCCGCCCGCCACCTTCCTGCGGCGCCACGGGTGGGGCGCCCGCCACCTGCTCAACCCGCGGCGCGGCTTCCTTCCGTGCGCCCGGCCGAAGCGCTGATAGGTGGGGGGCTGGTGCAGCTGTTTGAAGTACGAGGGTGAACCCCAGGGTGAAATGGCGAGCGGCGGCGACCCTGGAGTATTTGGCGAGACAGTCATTGGGCCGAAGACCCGCCGCGTCCACGACTTGGTTCCTGAGGAGTAAGTCATGCCTCCTGTTTAGATTGAGCTTAGTTGTGCATTTGAACAGTCGATTCGAGTTGGTTTGTCGGTTAGTGTGCTGATTGCGTCTCTATTTTTCGTCGGTTAGGATGGAGTTGCGGTTTGCTTTCTTGGTGCACATTAGGAGGGACCGGTACATGTTGAATGCAAAGAATAAGAAGAAATTCCAAGGAGGTTTTGATTATCTGTTGCCAATGGCTTGTAATTGGAGTTTCAGACAATTTGGGGAGGTAATTTGTAGCCAATATCCTTGGGGTTTGCTTGATGAATTGGAATACAAATACTATGATGGGGAAAAGAAATGGGTGAAAGTTAGTAATGATGAAGAGCTGGCTACCATGTTTGCTAGGCATAAGGAGAAAGAGAATTTTCATGTGAGGCTGCAAATTGATGTGCTTGAGCATGCATTTGGATCTAGGATGGCGGGTGCACCTTCTTGGGCAGAACCAAGTCGTCGTAATGGCAGCTCTAGCCAGAACAGTTCAGTTAGTGCACGGCAACATGGTGGCTCGACAAGCGTGGGCAACGGCAGTAGGGTCTCCCTTGAAGTGGATCCAGATGCCTACAATTCTGGGGTTGATGAAGAGAAGCTATATTCTGATGTTATTCAGAATTTACGACGGGCACCTCGGGCTGAAAACCAAGATGAGGCTCACAATGCAGTCCGTGTGGATGGTGACGCGGTGGGTGAGGACGAAGACCTTGCAGCTGTTGAATGGGACCCGTTTGAACCCTCATATGGAAGAAGGTACCGTTTTTGCATCAATGACTGAGTGTAGAAATGCACTTGTGACATACTGCATCAAGGTAAAACGTACTTTCAAAGTTGACAAGAGCGATCAAGTACGTTACGGAGTGCACTGTCTAACTGAGGGTTGTCGATGGAGTATGCTCGCATCTAAAATGCGAAATAGCACGAATGTTCAAGTCAAAGTGAACCCTTTTAAGCACACATGCCAGTTATCAACCCTTAGGAAGTATACAATCAGTAGAGCCAAGTCAAGATGGGTAGCAGAAGAAGTAAAGAAGTGGGTGAAAGAAAAACAGCAAGTGGGTCCAAAGAAACTGCAGAAGAACATCAAAGACAAGTTCAAGGTAGATTTACCATACATAAGGTTGTTCAATCACTGGTGCGCGTCGGCGCTATACAAACGGGTTTTAACCCCTTTCCGCGACGGCATTTGGAACCATCGCCTATTGAGTGTGGGCAATAGGGGGTCCTTCCCACAAGACCCAGAAATCATCGGGGATAGGCCCTCCTGGGACACAGGCTGAGGACGTGTGTGATCGGGCGAGGCATCAAACCCAATCAGTTCCGTAGGTATGTACATCCCACATGGTAATCCGAGAAAAACATTTCCGTAGGTATGTACATCCCACACGGTGAATCCCAGAAAAACATTTCCGTTCGTATGTATATCACACACAGTCAATCCAAGGAATACGTTTCCGTTCTTATGTACATCCCACATAATCAATCCAGGGAAAACATTTCCATTCGTACGTACATCCCACACAGTTTTATGTGTAGGCTCGTGTGTGGAAGGTGTAACTATCACACACGGTCTGCCTTGGTTAACTGTTTGCTTTTATCAACTATATCACACACGATTTGATGAAGAAAACTGTGTGACATTGGGCTATTCATCGCAATCGCTTTTACTGCTAGAACCATTTGCAAAGGTCCATGACACATTTAGCAGGTTTATTAGTTTACAATTAATAATTCCAGTATTACGCAAATTCATATTTCATTTCGAATAGCTATTTGCCAATTTCATATGAGGCACATAAATATATTATAATATCACAGTACGGTAGCTACATGAAAACAACACAGTACAACATATAGCTAGTTCAACTTCATAAGAACAATATATTCATTTCCCTAATCAAGATCATCCAGGCTCGTCTTATCCACCTCTACTTTCAGTTCAGTAAGAACCTGTTTTGCACGGGCCAACCGGGAAAGTGCATCCTCCTTCGCCAACACCATCTTAGCAAAGTCTAATTAAAAAAAATCTGAGCTCATTCTCCACCTTCAACTTTTTATCCTGCATCTTCAAATATTCTTCAGCGTTGACAACAGTTTCTCTAAGCCTACGTCTGTTCTCTTCCTCATACATGCTCCACAGCTTCGCTAGGCACATCTTCAAAGACTGTGGCCGCTCTTGATCAACCCACTCCAAGTAAGAACACTTCCGTTCATCCTACAGTATTTAAAACTAGATCAATAATAATTGTAGGGGAAATGGGTTTATAGCAACATAGAAAATCACCAATGCTTATTTTGAAAAACTGAAGAAACATGTTAATTATGACATTTCTTCTCAAAAAGATGAATGTGCAAATGAATTAATTGCTACTAAGACAACAACCAAATTCTGGAACATCAGAAGCTATAATTAACTACAATGACGCTACACATTCTTACTCATGTACAATAAATAACAAATTGAACATTTTATGAGGAAGGTAAATATAACTGCAACAGCATAGCAACAGTGTTTGGATGACAGAAAATTGATACTAACAGGTGTGTACATGCACAAATTCAGTAACATAGAACTAACAACACTAAGGTCGTCCACTATGTATGCCAAAACTGGGGTAAAGACAACTGTTGCTACATCTCACACAAGTGCCCTGCACTGGCGAGCCGATGCAGCAGAAAAAAAATCAGTGACCCAGACTCCAGAGCACATAGTTGCTCCGATGCCCAGTTCCTTTGTGCCATAAGGATTTAGTATTTTACTGCTTGGCTGCTCGGATGTGTGGACCAAAGTTGGCTGCACAAACTGCTGAAGCGGTGCCAAACAATTTTCTAATGGCACCGCTGATGAGATGGCAACAATATAAGATACTAGGTACAAACTGTGACACTGTCTTAGGATCCGTTTGGTTGAAGGTGTGGTATGAATGCGTTGGGACCGTGACAGTGTCTGAATCACATCTAACAAATGATTTGTAAAAATGAAAGAGGGTCTAACCTTCTCTGCACATGCCAGAAACTTCCACCCACTGTCCACAGATTCAAACGCAACTAGCTTCACGCATGGAGATTGATGGTGACAACGAGCAGATAGATCTTCAGCCACCCCGCTCCATTCATTGCCACTGATGGTCCTAGGGAGCTACAAGAGGAAGAAATGACTCAAATCGACCGCCGGGTAAAAATCCTTCATTCCAAGTCATAGCCCGAGAGAGAGAAGAGAGGCATACCCGGGTGGTGAAGGAGTCGTTGCCGGAGGAGGAAGCGCTGGAGAGGACTTTGAAGAAGACCATGACGACCCCGATGGTAGGATGCAAGACAGCGAGAGTGAGGAAGCGGCTATAGCTTACGAAGGAAGAAAGGAGGAAACATGGGAAATGTGACTTCTGGTCTGGGACAAAAGGGGGTGGGGTAGGGGGCGGGGGTAGATATTTTGGCGGTAGGCCAAAATTTTGGAAATGTGGAAGGAAACTTTGCGCGCGGTGCCGCCGGACCATTCACTTTGAACAATTGTGTGATCGCAAATGATTCTTCTGCTTTACGCGCATGGGATGAGTTTGATAATTCAAATTTTGGTGGAAATTTCCCCGGGTACATCATTGCATAATTTAACATCGCTTGCTAATTTGGGCACACAGAAGAGCATACAGTAGACAGATCACACTTACTGAATCGAGCAATTTTAGTAATTAAACAGAGCCAGTTGACCTAAACATTGCTCTAACAAAAGACCATAATTAAAAACAAAGCCCAAGTACGCATAATTGTAACAAATCCGCCGTCGCGCCGGCCTATGCATTGCCTGTGTGAGATGAGACGTCGATGACTTGTCCTAGCGACATGCCGCCGTTGGTGGACTCCGCGTCCCCCTGCTGAAGTGGACCGCATCGTCGTCCTCGTCCTCGTCCTCATCCTCGGCACCGCCCTCAAGGTTGTAGTACTCATAGTAGTGGTTGTGCCAGAGCCCGTGTTGGTACTCCACCGTCGATTCCTCGAAGAACACTCTTCTCTACCTCAACCTCGGCCACGCGCAACTCCTCCTCCCGGCGCTCCTCGATCTCCGCCGCCTCCTGCATCTCCAGCTCCCGCATGACGACCTCATGAGGAAGCAGGTGCTCCATGGCCACTACCGCCTTTTCAGAAGTGGGTTGCATGCTGGACTCTGAGGTGGCCTGGAATATCTTGGCGTGTGCGCCCTCGATCTTGGCGTGGATGGCCTCGACCCGGGCCAGGGCGACATCGGCGGCACGGACGGCACTCGAGCGCTCTCGGCGTTTGCAGCCGCCGTCGCAGCAGCAGCTGCAACCGTCTCGGCTGCTGCACCTGCCCTGTCCGCTGCCACAGACGCCCTCTCAGCGGAAGCGGCCGTGCTCAATGCGGATGCGGTGGCACTCTCTGCGTAGGCGGCCGCGCTCTCGGCACAGGCGGCCACGCTCAGGGGGACGCAGCCATCATACGAGCCTTCACGAAGCGTTTCCACGGTGTCATCTTTGCAAGAAGGGGGTGCGGGAATGGGGATCGGGATTCGGGGATTCGGGGGTTGCCGGCGCTGGAGCAGACGAGACAGTGAAGCTTAAGGAGGAAGACTTAAATAGACCTAGATATTTTCATCGCAAACGGTTCCTAGAAAACAATTGTGTGTGATGTTGTAGATAGTTTTTTATTAGCTGTGAAAGACGAATTTGGAGTAAAGTGGCAACGGATGGTGTTTTAAATGAACGAGAAATTTTGTAGTACTAATACAACTGTCATGTCAAATTTTGGAAAATTTCAAGAGTCATTTGACCTTTTAAGACATTTAAGTGATTTTGTAGCCATTTAATGACCGTAATTGAAATTTGAACTACATGTACATGTAACAGCTAACCATAACAGTTTGAAAACTCATATTTTGTGTACTTGTGCGCGATTTAATTCCATGTGCAGTAAATTGGAAAGAATTTTCAAACATATTGGTCTAACGGCTATGACTCCATTAAGCATGGAGTGACATGGCATTTTAATGCAAAAAAAATTCAAAAACACATGAAACCTTTGTTGATGTAATGTCATGCCACCAAGATGATATGGTAAAAAAATTGGCATGTGTTTGACGAAAGTTTGGACACACACCCCTCATAAATTGGAGCAACTCACTAGAAGGCTCGTGGTTCCGAAAGGGAATAATGCATGTTTGATGACGAACGGGAGATAGCTTCCTCTTACGGCCTTCAATTTTTTTCTACATCTAAAGTGCACTACTACAAATGTAATGTAAAATTTTGAAAAATTCTAGCGGTCATTTGACCTTTTAAAGACATTTAAGTGTTTTTCTAGCCATTTAATGACAGTAATTCAAATTTGAACTACATCTACATGCAACGCCTAACCAAATTAGAAGGAATTTTCAAACATATTTGTCTCACGACATGGACACATGCATACATATGCATGGAGTGACATGGCATTTTAATTCCAAAAAATAAAAAAATATCAGAAGCACATGAAACCATGGTTGATGTAATGTCATGCCACCAAGATGATGTGGTAAAGAAATTGGCATGTTCGACGAAAGTTTGGACACACACCCCTCACAAACCGGAGCAACTCACTAGAAGGCTCATGGTTCCGAGATGGAACAATGCATGTTTGATGACGAACGGGAGATAACTTCCTCTTACGGCCTTCAATTTTTTTCTACGTCTAACGTGCACTACTACAACTGTAATGCGAAATTTTGGAAAATTTTAAGGGTCATTTGACCTTTTAAAGACATTTAAGTGATTTTCTAGCCATTTAATGACCGTTAATTCAAATTTGAACTACATCTACATGCAACGCCTAACCAAAACGGTTTGAAAAATCATATTCGTGTACTTGTGTGCAAGTTAATTCCATGTGCAGTAAATTAGAAGAAATTTCAAACATATTTGTCTCACGACATGGACACATGCATACGTATGCATGGAGTGACATGGTATTTTAATTTCAAAAAATAAAATATATCAGAAACACATGAAACCTTGGTTGATGTAATGCCATGCCACCAAGATGATGTGGTAAAGAAATTGGCATGTTTGACGAAAGTTTGTACATAACCCTCACAAACCGGAGCAACTCACTAGAAGGATCTTGGTTCCAGAGGGAACAATGCATGTTTGATGACGAACGGGATATAGCTTCCTCTTACGGCCTTCAATTTTTCTACGTCTAACGTGCACTACTACAACTGTATGTGAAATTTTGGAAAATTCTAGGGGTCATTTGACCTTTTGAAAACATTTAAGTGATTTTCTAGCCATTTAATGACCATAATTCAAATTTGAACTACATCTACATGCAATGCCTAACCAAAACGGTTTGAAAAATCATATTTGTGTACTTGTGTGCAAGTTAATTTCATGTGCAGTAAATTAGAAGGAATTTTCAAACATATTTGTCTAACGACATGGACACATGCATACGTATGCGTGGAGTGACATGGCATTTTAATTCCAAAAAATAAAGAAAATATCAGGAACACATGAAACCTTGGTTGATGTAATGTCATGCCACCAAGATGATGTGGTAAAGAAATTGGCATGTTTGACGAAAGTTTGGACACACACCCCTCACAAACCGGATCAACTCACTAGAAGGCTTGTGGTTCCGAGAGGGAATAATGCATGTTTGTTCACGAACGGGAGATAGCTTCCTCTTACGGCCTTCAATTTTTTTCTACGTCTAACGTGCACTACTACAATTGTAATGTGAAATTTTGGAAAATTCTAGGGGTCATTTGACCTTTTAAAGACATTTAAGTGATTTTCTAGCCATTTAATGACCGTAATTCAAATTTGAACTACATCTACATGCAACGCCTAACCAAAACGGTTTGAAAAATCATATTTGTGTACTTGTGTGCGAGTTAATCCCATGTGCAGTAAATTAGAAGGAATTTTCAAATATATTGGTCTCAAGGCATGGGCACATGCATACGTATGCATGGAGTGCCATGGCATTTTAATTCCAAAAAATTAAGAAATGATCTGAAAAACATGAAATCTTGGTTGATGTAATGTGATGCCACCAAGATGGTGTAGTAAAGAAATCGGCATGTTTGACGAAAGTTTGGACACACCCCTCACGACCCGGAGCAACTCACTGGAAGGTTCGTGGTTCCGAGAGGGAACAATGCATGTTTGATGACGTACGGGAGATAGCTTCCTCTTACGGCCTTCAAATTTTTTCTACGTTTAACGTGCACTAATACAACTGTCATGTGAAAATTTGGAAAATTTCAGGGGTCATTTGACCTTTTAAAGATATTTAAGTGATTTTCTAACCATTTAATGACTGTAAGTCAAATTTGAACTACATCTACATGCAACGCCTAACCAAAACGGTTTGAAAAATCATATTTTTGTGTACTTGTGTGCGAGTTAATTCCATGTGCAGTAAATTGGAAGGAATTTTCAAACATATTGATCTCAAGGCATGGGCACATGCATGGAGTGCCATGGAATTTTAATTCCAAAAAATTAAAAAATTATCAGAAAAAGATGAAACCTTGCTTGATTTAATGTCATGCCACCAAGATGATGTGGTAAAAAATTTGGCCTATTTGACGAAAGTTTGGACACACACCCCTCATAAACCGGAGCAGCTTACTAGAAGGTTCGTGGTTCCGAGAGGGAACAATGCATGTTTGATGATGAACGGGAGATAGTTTCCTCTTACGGCCTTTAATTTTTTTTTCTACGTTTAATGTGCACTAATACAACTGTCATGTGAAAATTTGGAAAATTTCAGGGGTCATTTGACCTTTTAAAGACATTTAAGTGATTTTCTAACCATTTAATGACCATAATTCAAATTTGAACTACATCTCCACATGCAACGCCTAACCATAACGGTTTGAAAAATCATATTTTTGTGTACTTGTGTGCAAGTTAAAAAATCATCAGACGATGTAAATATCTGGTGTTCAAAAAAGAAAATATAAAGATCCGGCAAGCCAACCGGCCCCCACACGATTGGCACTCTATCTCGCGGCTTGAGGTTTGATAGGTGAGTGGCAGGGATAATTAATCAGACACGATTCTGTATTGGAAACCGTCAGCTATTATGTTCACACACGGATTTTGCTGCAGGAATCGCGTGTAATTCAAACTACAGTACTCGTAAATTCCGGCGACCGGCGTGTGTACTGTCCTCATTGATCTAGATTCCGGCCGCCAATAAATACTCCCTTGCCCTCGTCATCCCGCCTGTATTCTCATCTGCATCCTCCCCTCGCTCGCCCTCTCTCTCTCACACACACAAATCTATGCCATGGCGCCGCCGGTCTGCCCACGCGCCGACGAGGAGTCGTCGCCCCCCGAGGACGCTCACTCGAATAGCAGCGACAAGGACCCCTACGCGCCGCCTGACGAGGTTGCGCCGGACCCCCCAACTTTGGATTGGTTTTGGGGCCAGTACAATCTTTGTCTGTGGAAGTCGCTGCCGCCGGCTGAGAAAGCCAGGCAAGTGGCGTTCAAGAAGGAGATGGCGGAGGAGGAAGCCAGGTACCAGGCGGCCTGTGAAGCCCGTGATGCCGCCTGGAAAAAGGAGGCGGTGGAGCTTTGGGGGCGGGCGCGTCGTCGTGCCGAGGAGATGTATGAAGACGGGTACTTCGCGAGCAAGGTCATAGGCGTTGGGCGCCTCGTCGCTACATGGAGGTGGGCCAATAATCTCCAGCGTGCCACCGATGAGGAGCTCCGGTGGGCGCCCAACGAAATGGCAAGATCGTTCGCGCTCGTCCGCCAGCAAGAGGCAGATCGGTACGTCAAGCGCTGCGAGGCGGAGGAGGCGGAGTACTGCCTCCGCACTGGGAAGACGCCGCGCACCAGGGAGCTGCTGGCGAGGGGCTGCCGGAATACTGGCCCCAGGAGGGATTATTAATTTTAGTATTGTTCGTTTTCAATTTTATGCATTGTACCTAGTAGTTAAGTATCATCACGTATATGTGATGATATTTTTTATATATATATATATATATATATATATATATATATATATATATTCTGTGATGAACTAATGAACAATTAATATATATATATATATATATATATATATATATATATATTATGAATTCCATTTTCTATCTGTTTTTGTATACTAATTTGAATCTAACTGTTATCATCCACATATACAGAATGGAAAGCGTATATACACACATTGAAATAGAACATATAAAAACGGAAAACAGAGTACACACATTGAAACAGAGGAATAAACAGAGCGATACTATGATGGGTGTGAATACATAGCTATCCACGTTGAAATGACTCAACAAAATATAACGCGTCCATGAGACCATGACCAGCAGCCCTTGCCTACGGTAGCTCTTGGCTCTACCTGAACTCGTGCAGGCGTTCGTCCAAGCGGTCGACACGCTCGCGGTACATTTGGAGCGCGATCTCGATCTCCAAGTTGACTATTTCATCGAAGATCACCAGCTTGAGGATGGGACGGCCATGTTCCTCTACTGCGCCCAGGTGGAGACCTGGGCCAAGGAGGCGTTCGAGCCTACGGACCAGCGCATTGGCATCCAGCGGGTCGCGGACAAGGCGAACGGCGGCACCCACGCGAACGGCGCGGCGGGCGTCCGGTGCAAGTACGGTGCGGCCGGCCTCTGGTGCAAGTACGTCCCTGAGGGCCTCTGCCCACTCCTGGCGAGGAATGGGGGTACTGACGGGATGTGTACCCAACTGTGACACCGTGTCGTCAGCAGGCAAGCGCCGATCGATCCGCTCTTGTTGTGCGGTGCGCCGCGCCTCTCGCTCTGCGGTGCTCCAACGGTCTCGTTGTTCGGCCAGCCACAACTTATCGGCGCGGACGCGCCTAGGTTGCTCCGCGGCACGCCATCGATCATGTTGTGCGGTGAGCTGCAGCTTGTGCTACGTCTTGAGCACTACGTTGGTTTTCCCTTGAAGAGGAAAGGGTGATGCAGTAAAGTAGCGTAAGTATTTCCCTCAGTTTTTGAGAACCAAGGTATCAATCCAGTAGGAGGCCACGCACAAGTCCCTCGCACCTACACAAATAAATAAATCCTCGCAACCAACGCAATAAAGGGGTTGTCAATCCCTTCACGGTCACTTACGAGAGTGAGATCTGATAGATATGATAAGATAATATTTTTGGTATTTTTATGATAAAGATGCAAAGTAAAATAAAAGGCAATGAAAATAGCTAAGTGTTGGAAGATTAATATGATGGAAAATAGACCCGGAGGCCATAGGTATCACTAGTGGCTTCTCTTGAGAGCATAAGTTACGGCGGGTAAACAAATTACTTTTGAGCAATTGACAGAATTGAGCATAGTTATGAGAATATATAGGTATGATCATGTATATAGGCATCACGTCCGAGACAAGTAGACCAACTCCTGCCTGCATCTACTACTATTACTCCACACATCGACCACTATCCAGCATGCATCTAGAGTATTAAGTTTAAAAGAACAGAGTAACGCTTTAAGTAAGATGACATGATGTAGAGGGATAAACTCATGCAATATGATATAAACCCCATCTTGTTATCCTCGATGACAACAATACAATACGTGCCTTGCTGCCCCTACTGTCACGGGGAAAGGACACCCAAGATTGAACCCAAAGCTAAGCACTTCTCCTATTGCAAGAAAGATCAATCTAGTAGGCCAAACCAAACTGATAATTAGAAGAGACTTGCAAAGATAACCAATCATACATAAAAGAATTCAGAGAAGATTCAAATATTGTTCATAGATAAACTTGATCATAAACCCACAATTCATCGGTCTCAACAAACACACCGCAAAAAGAAGATTACATCGAATAGATCTCCATAAGAGAGGGGAGAACATTGTATTGAGATCCAAAAGAGAGAAGAGCCATCTAGCTAATAACTATGGACCCAAAGGTCTGAGGTAAACTACTCACACATCATCGGAGAGGCTATGGTGTTGATGTAGAAGCCCTCCGTGATCGATGCCTTCCTCCGTGAGCTCTGAAAAGGCCCCAAGATGGGATCTCACGGGTACAGAAGGTTGCGGCGGTGGAATTAGGTATTTGGCTCCGTATCTGGTAGTTTGGGGGTACATAGGTATATATAGGAGGAAGAAGTACATTGGTGGAGCAACGTGGGCCCCACGAGGGTGGAGGGCGCGCCTAGGGCGGTAGGCGTGCCCCCTACCTCGTGCATTCCTGGTTGATGTCTTGACGTAGGGTCCAAGTCCTCTGGATCACGTTCGTTCCAAAAATCACGTTCCCGAAGGTTTCGTTCCGTTTGGACTCCATTTGATATTCTTTTTCTGCGGAACTCTGAAATAGGCAAAAAAACAACAATTCTGGGCTGGGCCACCGGTTAATAGGATAGTCCCAAAAATAATATAAAAGTGTATAATAAAACCCAATAATGTCCAAAACAGAATATAATATAGCATGGAACAATAAGAAATTATAGATACGTTGGAGATGTATCAAGCATCCCCAAGCTTAATTCCTGCTCGTCCTTGAGTAGGTAAATGATAAAAACAGAATTTTTGATGTGGAATGCTACTTAGTATAATTTCAATGTAATTCTTCTTATTGTGGCACGAATGTTCAGATTTAATATGATTCAAGATAAAAGTTTAATGTTGACATAAAAACAATAATACTTCAAGCATGCTAACCAAGCAATTATGTCTTATCAAAATAACATAGCCAAAGCAAGTTATCCCTACAAAATCATATAGTCTGCTATGCTCCATCTTCCCCACACAAAATATTCATATCATGTACAACCCCGGTTTTAGCCAAGCAATTGGTTCATACTTTTTAACGCGCTTCAGCCTTTTCAACTCTTACGCAATACATGAGCGCAAGCCATGGATATAGCACTATGGTGGAAATAGGTATAATGGTAGGGGTTATGTGGGAAGACAAAAAAGGAGGAAGTATTACATCAACGAGGCTAATCAACGGGCTATGGAGATGCCCATCAATTGAAGTCAATGCAAGGAGTAGGGACTGCCATGCAACAGATGCATTAGAGCTATAAGTGTATGAAAGCTCAAAAATAAACTAAGTGGGTGTGCATCCAACTTGCTTGATCACGAAGACCTCGGGCCTTTGAGGAAGCCCATCATTGGAATATACAAGCCAAGCTCTATAATGAAATTTCCCACTAGTATATGAAAGGACAAAACGAGAGACTCTCTATCATGAAGATTACGGTGCTACTTTGAAGCACAAGTGTGGTAAAAGGATATTAACATTGTCCCTTCTCTCTTTTTCTCTCTCTCTCTCTCTTTTATTTGGGCATTTTCTCTTTTTATGGCCTCTTTTTTTTAGTCCAGAGTCTCATCCCGACTTGTGGGGGAATCATAGTCTCCATCATCCTTTCCTCACTTGGGACAATGCTCTAATAATGATGATCATCACACTTTTATTTACTTACAACTCATAAATTACAACTCAATGCTTAGAAAAAAATATGATTCTATGTGGATGCCTCCGGCGGTGTACCGGGATATGCAATGAATCAAGAGCGACATGTATGGAAGAATTATGAATGGTGGCTTTGCCACAAATACAATGTCAACTACATGTTCATGCAAAGAAATATGACAATGATGGAGCGTGTCATGATAAACGAAACGATGGAAAGATGCATGGCAATATATCTCGGAATGGCTATGGAAATGCCATAATAGGTAGGTATAGTGGCTGTTTTGAGGAAGATATAAGGAGGGTTATGTGTGATAGAGTGTATCATATCACGGGGTTTGGATGCACCGGCGAAGTTTGCACCAACTCTCAAGGTGATAAAGGGCAATGCACGGTACCGAAGAGGCTAGAAAATTGCGGAAAGGTAAGTGTGCGTATAATCCATGGACTCACATTAGTCATAAAGAACTCATATACTTACTGCAAAAATTTATTAGCCCTCAAAGCAAAGTACTACTACGCATGCTCCTAGGGGAAGGGTTGGTAGGAGTTAACCATCGCGCGATCCCGACCGCCACACAAAGGACGACAATCAATAAATACCTCATGCTCCGACTTCGTTACATAACGGTTCACCATACGTGCATGCTACGGGTATCACAAACTCCAACACAAGTATTTTTCAATTCCACAATTACTCAACTAGCACAACCATGATATTACCACCTTTATATCTCAAAACAATTATCAAGCATCAAATTTCTCATGATATTATAATTAAAGCAAATTGACATGCTCTTTTAAAGACTCTCAAAATAATATAAGTGAAGCATGAGAGATCAATAGTTTCTATAAAACAAATCTACCGCCGTGCTCTAAAAGATATAAGCGAAGCACTAGAGCAAAAACTATATAACTCAAAAGATATAAGTGAAGCACATAGAGTATAGTAACAATTTCCGAATCATGTGTGTCTCTCTCAAAAGGTGTGTACAGCAAGGATGATTGTGGCAAACTAACAAGCAAATACTCAAATAATACAAGACGCTCCAAGCAAAACACATATCATGTGGTGCACAAAAATATAGCTCCAAGTAAAGTTACGGATGGAAGTAGACGAAAGAGGGGATGCCTTCCGGGGCATCCCCAAGCTTTGGCTTTTAGGTGTCCTTATATTATCTTGGGGTGCCATGGGCATCCCCAAGCTTAATCTCTTGCCACTCCTTGTTCCATAATCCATCAAATCTTTTACCCAAAACTTGAAAACTTCACAACACAAAACTTAACAGAAAATCTCGTGAGCTCCGTTAGCGAAAGAAAACAAAACATCACTTCAAGGTACTGTAATGAACTCATTCTTTATTTATATTAGCGTTAAACCTATTGTATTCCAACTTTGCTATGGTTTATAAACTATTTTACTAGCCATAGATTCATCAAAATAAGCAAACAACACAGGAAAAACAGAATCTGTCAAAAACCGAACAGTCTGTAGTAATCTGTAACTAACGCAAACTTCTGGAACTTCAAAAATTCAGCCAAAATAGGACGACCTAGATAATTTGTTTATTGATCAGCAGCAATTGGAAATCAATATTTTATCACGTTCTGGTGATTTTTAACAATTATTTTCGTGAACAGAAAGTTTCTGGAATTTTCAGCAAGATCAGATAACTATCATCCAAGAAGATCCTATAGGTTAAACTTGGCACAAACACTAATTAAAACATAAAAATACATCTAACCAGAGGCTAGATCAAATATTTATTCCTAAACAGAAGCAAAAAGCAAAAAAACTAAAAATAAAATTGGGTTGCCTCCCAACAAGCGCTATCGTTTAACGCCCCTAGCTAGGCATAATAGCAATGATAGATCTAGGTATTGCCATCTTTAGTGTTCAAATTCTTAATGGAGTTATGCTCGGTGATCTTTTGATCTAAAGCATCCAACCGCTTATTGCAAAGGGAAATCAAATTATTCATGCGGTTGATATTCCCACTAATATTTTTAAGAGGTTCAACAAATTTTTGCAATTCACATAATTTCTCTAGAATTTGAGTTACTTCTTGGGTAAGGGGTGATTCATTTTGTAGGGGAAGTACTCCTACTATCCCCTCTATAATTTCATAAGTGGAGCTAGGATCAATTTCAAGAAAGCTCCCTTTGGCGGGAAAATCGAGGAGTTGTCTATGGGATAGGGTTAGCCCAACATAAAAATTGTGAAGTAAAATTTTGAAATCCCCCTCCATGTTGCAACTACGATAAGATTCTAGCATCCTAAACCAAGCATCTTGTAAATTTTCCACTTGCCTTTGCTTGAAGTGAAGGACTTCAAAGTAAGGAGACGAAGGGATGAAGACCGAGCTAGCGATAACGATGAAACAAGCACAAAAGAGGCAAACGGAAAAGAGAGAGGGCGAATAAAACGGCGAGGGTGAAGTCGGGGAGAGGAAACCGAGAGGCAAATGGCAAATAATGTAATGCGGGAGATAAGGGTTTGTGATGGGTACTTGGTATGTTGACTTTTGCGTAGACTCCCGGGCAACGGCGCCAGAAATGGCTCGTTGTCGGGAGTCAAATCTTGATTTGACTTTGCGTAAGCCTCTCGGGCAACGGCGCCAGAAATCCTTCTTGCTACCTCTTGAGCACTGCGTTGGTTTTCCCTTGAAGAGGAAAGGGTGATGCAGTAAAGCAGCATAAGTATTTCCCTCAGTTTTTGAGAACCAAGGTATAAATCCAGTAGGAGGCCATGCATGAGTCCCTCGCACCTACACAAACAAATAAATCCTCGCAACCAACGCAATAAAGGGGTTATCAATCCCTTCACGGTCACTTACGAGAGTGAGATCTGATAGATATGATAAGATAATATTTTTGGTATTTTGATGATAAAGATGCAAAGTAAAATACAAGGCAATGAAAGTAGCTAAGTGTTGGAAGATTAATATGATGGAAAATAGACCCGGGGGCCATAGATTTCACTAGTGTCTTCTCTCGAGAGCATAATTTTTACGGTGGGTAAACAAATTACTGTTGAGCAATTGACAGAATTGAGCATAGTTATGAGAATATCTAGGTATGATCATGTATATAGGCATCACGTCCGAGACAAGTAGACCGACTCCTGCTGCATCTACTACAATTACTCCACACATCGACCGCTATCCAGCATGCATCTAGAGTATTAAGTCCAAAAGAACAGAGTAACGCTTTGAGTAAGATGACATGATGTAGAGGGATAAGCTCATGCAATATGATATAAACCCCATCTTGTTATCCTCAATGGCAACAATAAAATACGTGCCTTGCTGCCCCTACTGTCACTGGGAAAGGACACCGCAAGATTGAACCCAATGCTAAGCACTTCTCCTATTGCAAGAAAGATCAATCTAGTAGGCCAAACTAAACTGATAATTCGAAGAGACTTGCAAAGATAACAAATCATACATAAAAGAATTCAGAGAAGATTCAAATATTGTTCATAGATAAACTTGATCATCAACCCACAATTCATCGGTCTCAACAAACACACCGCAAAAGAAGATTACATCGAATAGATCTCCACAAGAGAGGGGGAGAACATTGTATTGAGATCCACAAAGAGAGAAGAAGCCATCTAGCCAATAACTATGGACCCGAAGGTCTGAGGTAAACTACTCACACATCATCGGAGAGGCTATGGTGTTGATGTAGAAGCCCACCGTGATCGATGCCCCCTTCAGCGGAGCTCCGGAAAAGGCCCCAAGATGGGATCTCATAGGTACAGAAGGTTGCGGCGGTGGAATTAGGTTTTTGGCTCTGTATCTGGTAGTTTGGGGGTACGTAGGTATATATAGGAGGAAGAAGTACGTCAGTGGAGCAACATGGGCCCCACTAGGGTGGAGGGCATGCCCAGGGGGGTAGGCGCGCCCCCCTACCTCGTGCCTTCCTGGTTGATGTCTTGACATAGGATCCAAGTCCTCTGGATCACGTTCGTTCCAAAAATCACGTTCCCGAAGGTTTCATTCCGTTTGGACTCTGTTTGATATTCTTTTTCTGCGAAACTCTGAAATAGGCAAAAAACAGCAATTCTGGGCTGGGCCTCCGGTTAATAGGTTAGTCCCAAAAATAATATGAAAGTGTATAATAAAGCCCAATAATGTCCAAAACAGAATATAATATAGCATGTAACAATAAAAAAATTATAGATACGTTGGAGACGTATCAGCCTGTCGGCGCTGACATGCCTATCTTGATCCGCGGTGCTCAAGCGCCATGCGCCGAAGGTCTGCTCAAACCTGGTGATGACGCGCATCACGGCGTCGTCCATTGCGTTGCCGGGGAGCGCCTCGGCCTCGCCGGGGCGTGGTGCCTGCTCATTTTCCTCGTCGACGAGGTTGATGGCAGAGGCGGCGCTTTGGTGGGTTGGCATGCTTGGAAAAGGTGGATGTGCTACATGTTGCGCTTGTCGCCTCCGTGCATCGCACGCCGCCTAGGTTTATGCGCAATATCACTAGGTGGCGGGAAACAGGTGAGGAAATGGCGGGAAAATGTGGTGTGTTCATAAAACGCCATCAATTAATGGAAACTTAGCATAGAAGGAACATCGAGCTAGCACATGAAGTAGATGATGATCAGATGAACAGGGAACACACTAGGGAACCCGTCGGTGATGAATTCATCAATCGCAAACGGTTGAATACTAGCAAGCGTTTGCCCACAACACACACGGCTTATTCCATCACAAACAGGTCGGATGGATCAACTGTATGCCACATATCGTACATTGTCAAAAAGTAATGTGGTAGACCTTCTTTAACATGTGTTAAAAAAGGACCTCGAGGTTAAATTAACTCATCGGATGGGTCGTATCAGTCATTTAATTTGACAAATACGACCCATCCTATCAGTTAATTTAACATCAACAGAACTTCCCATCCAGTCACCCATCTGATGGCTGCTCCAGCCTGAGCACACTTAACTTGAGAGCTCTCTTACATGAGCTACTGGTGGAACTACTAGTCCTTGCTGATATAGGATGCCTCTTCGCATCCTTATGGAGTATCCGGATGACCGCCCGTCCCCCAATGACCAATAGATATTGTGTAGATAGAGCATATCACATATGTCTTATTAGAAGCAATCATCTGTGTTATTATCGGTCTTCGCACACATTTCTGATTACAGACCTGTTTGTCGCGTATCACACACATATTGTTAAGTTGAACCGTTTTTGTTCTCATGTCTCAACGCAAACAGTTCATCCGAGTGAACCATATGATGTACATCGCACACACCTTGATCTGGCTGACCGTTTCTTTTGTGTTGCCTAATCACAAACAGTTCGTCCGAGTGAACCATATGATGTACATCGCACACACCTTCATCTGTCTGCCTGTTTCTTTTGTTCCTCCTCATCGCAAACGGTTGATTGAATTGAACTGTATGCCCTGCATCGCACACGCAACTAAAATCTGAACCGTGTTTGATGCATCCTCCATCGCAAATGTTTTACACCTTTTTTGAAGGGTTTTTACACCACCGTTTGCGATTATGGCATCGCACACAGTTTCGTCGAAGGGTCTCTGATCGTAGTATCGCGTTAGCAGCATCCTGCAGTAGTGAATGGTAAACAACATGCTATGGATTCTATTTATGGTAACTGGCAGGAAAGTTTTCAATTGGTGTATGCATTCAAAGGTGAAGTGGAGAGGACCAGCCCAAGTAGTATTGTAGATATTGACCACCACACCATGGAGTACACATTCAGGGGAGTGACAAAGACCAAGGAATGCTTTAGGAGGGTTTTTGTCTGCTTTGAGGCTTGTCGCCGGGTTTTCTTGGCAGGCTGCAGGCCTTATTTGGCTATTGATGCTACTTTTCTCACAGGGAGGTTTAAAGGATAGTTAGTAGAAGCTTGTGTAGTTGATGCACATAGTTTTGTATTTCCGGTTTGAAAGTGCAACTATCGCTAGGTGGTTATGGTAATCATAACAACATATAGCTCATTGAGCTAATGCTATTCCAAGACTATTGTTTCAAGAAAGCTCAATGAATGGCATGGCACGGATGATGAAAGTGGATCCCTCAAAATACTAAGGACAAAGGATTGGCTCAAGCTCAAAAGCTCAAGACTCTTCATTTTACATTTTAGTGATCCAAGATCACATTGAGTCTATAGGAAAAGCCAATACTATCAAGAAGGGATGAGGTGTTGCTTAATGAGCCTCTTGCTTCATGTGCTTAGTGATATGCTCCAAAACCCTCAACTACTTTCCCACATCCACAAATGACCTAAACCTAAAGCCAAAATCGGTCACACCGATTCTTTCTATCCGGCGCCACTGATTCCAAAAGTCATAGCCACTGCCACAAACCCTAAGCAAATCGGTCTTACCGATAGGGATCTCGGTCTCACCGAGATGGGTTTGCAATCTCTTTGTTTCCCTTCGTAACGTTTCGGTCTAATCGAAGTGAGCGATCGGTCCCACCGAGATTGCAATGTAAACTCTCTGTTTCCTTTTTGTAACATTTCGATCTCACCGAAAAGAGCAAATAAGTCCCACCGAGTTTACCTGACCAACTCTCTGGAAAGCTTATTACCAAATCGGTCTCACCGAGTTATTGTAATCGGTCTCACCGAGATTACGTTATGCCCTAACCCTAACCAAATCGGCCTCACCGAGATGCATGTCAGTCCCACCGAAAATCACTAACGGTCACTAGGTTTACTAAATCGTCCGACCGAGTTTAACGATTCGGTCCCATCAAGTTTGGTAAATTGTGTGTAACGGTTAGATTTTGTGTGGAGGCTATATATACCCCTCCACCTCCTCTTCATTCGTGGAGAGAGCCATCAGAATGAACCTACACTTCCAACTTACCATTTTTGAGAGAGAACCACCTACTCATGTGTTGAGGCCAAGATATTCCATTCCTACCATATGAATCTTGATCTCTAGCCTTCCCCAAGTTGCTTTCCACTCAAACCCTCTTTCCACCAGATCCAAAACCTATGAGAGAGAGTTGAGTGTTGGGGAGACTATCATTTGAAGCACAAGAGCAAGGAGTTCATCATCAACGCACCATTTGTTACTTCTTGGAGAGTGGTGTCCCCTAGATTGGCTACGTGTCACATGGGAGCCTCCGACAAGATTGTGGAGTTGAACCAAGGAGTTTGTAAGGGCAAGGAGATCGCCTACTTCGTGAAGGTCTACCGCTAGTGAGGCAAGTCCTTCGTGGGCGACTGCCATGGTGGGATAGACAAGGTTGCTTCTTCGTGGACCCTTCGTGGGTGGAGCCCTCCGTAGACTCGCGCAGCCATTACCCTTCGTGGGTTGAAGTCTCCATCAACGTGGATGTACGATAGCACCACCTATCGGAACCACGCCAAAAACATCCGTGTCTCCAATTGCGTTTGAATCCTCCAAACCCTTCCCTTTACTTTCTTGCAAGTTGCATGCTTTAATTTCCGCTGCCTATACACTCTTAGCATGCTTGCTTGAATTGTGTGATGATTGCTTGACTTGTCCTAAAATAACTAAAATCTGCCAAACTCTAAAATTGGGAAAAGGTTAAGTTTTTATTGGTCAAGTAGTCTAATCACCCCCCCTCTAGACACACTTCAAGGTCCTACAAGTGTTATCAGAGCGTTGGTCTCCATTTGCTTTGATTTCCATAGCTTTTGGTGGTCATAGCCTTGGGTTCACAACCAAGGAGAGTATGGCGTCCAGCGAGGGAAATTATCACCGTAGAGGTCCTTACTTTGATGGTACTAATTTTGCTAGTTGGAAGCATAAGATGAAAATGCATATTCTTGGACATAACCCCGCCGTTTGGGCAATTATTTGTATTGGCTTGCAAGGTGAATTCTTCGATGGGAGAGAACCGAACCGTGAAGCTAATGCAGAAGAATTGAAGATGCTGCAATACAACGCTCAAGCATGTGACATCATCTTCAACGGATTGTGCCCCGAAGAATTCAACAAAATCAGCCTTTTTGAGAATGCAAAGGAAATTTGGGATACTTTGATTGATATGCATGAAGGTACCGAGTCCGTCAATGAATCCAAGTTGGATGTGCTCCAAAGTCAGCTTGACAAGTTCAAAATGAAGGATGGTGAAGGTGTCACTGAAATGTACTCTATGCTTGCTCTTATCACAAATGAGATTGCCGGCTTAGGGAGTGAAGAGATGACCGACAAATTCATCATCAAGAAAATCCTAAGAGCATTAGATGGAAAGTATGATACTGTGTGCACATTGATCCAAATGATGCCAAACTACAAAGATCTCAAGCCAACGGAAGTTATTGGAAGGATTGTTGCTCATGAGATGTCACTCAAGGATAAGGAGGAACTTCACAACAAGTCAAGTGGTGCTTACAAAGCCTCAAGTGAAGCCCCCACATCATCAAGTGAGAAACCAACCTTCAATGAAGAATTGAGTTTAATGGTGAAGAACTTCAACAAATTCTACAAAAGTAGAAGCAAAGAAAGAAGCTCCAAGTCAAGGTCTTACAATGACAAGAGATCTTCTAGTCGAGAGCGCAATTGCTACAATTGTGGGAGACCCGGACACTACTCCAATGAGTGTACGTCACCCTACAAAAGAAGAGAAGATTCTCCAAGAAGAAGGAGCAAAGAGAGAAGAATCACCACCAAGATAGAGGAGGAGTAGAGATGATCGTTATGAGCGAAGACCCTCACGGAGAAGTAAGGATTCGGAAAGAAAGGACAAGTCATCAAGGAGCTACACAAAACGAAGACATCAAGCTCATGTTGGTGAATGGGTTTCCGGCTCCGACTCCGACAATCACTCCGAGAGAAGCTATCACTCCGACTCGAATATACTCAAGATGAAGGTGTTGCCGGTCTAGCACTTGTGCCAACCAACTCCTACGACATATTTAACTCACCAAATGAAGGTGTTGGAAGATGCTTCATGGCCAAAGGTCCAAAGGTAACACATCCCGAGTATGTTGATTTTAATAGTGATGAAGATGACTTGCTTGTGGATGATGATTTACTTGTTGACAACTCTAGTGATGAATACTATGATGAAACGTCAATTAATCATGCTAATCGAACGATTGACAATGATAAGGAGAAAATTGAGCTACTAACTAAATAACTAAACACTCTTAAGTTGGCTCATGAAACTATCTTCGAAGATCATCGAGAACTTTTAAGGGCTCATGAGAAGTTACGCTTTGAAAAGCTCAATCTTGAGCAAGAGCATGAGTTATTAAAGGCAATCAATGATGATCTCCGCAAGAAAAGTTCTTCTTACATTGCCAAGCGTTTACTCTTATCTACTTACATGCCTCAAGTCAAGTCTAGTAGCAAGTACAAGAAAGATACTTCCTCTAGTAGTAACAATAATAATGTCAAATCCAATGTTGTTGCTTCTAGTAGTTCTCTTGATCCCACTAATGATTCTCTTAGCCAAGTTACACTTGAGCAAGAAAATAGTTTATTGAAGGGAATTATAGAGAAAGGTGTTTACAAGAGCCTTGCCAGGAGTAAGCAATTCGAGGAAATTGTACGCAAGCAAGGAAGGCATCGGAAGAATCAAGGTGTTGGTTTTGAACGAAAGTTCAACGCCAATGGAGTTGAGTGGGAAGAAGATCAATACCCCAAGAAAAAGTTTGTTCCTCAACAAGAGAAGTATGATCCTACTTCCTTCAAGGGAACACAAGCTCAAGATGATCTTCCACCACAAGACCACAAGAACAAAGGCAAGGACAAGCTTCAAGAAGAGATTGATGCATTTGAAGAAGCACCTAAAGCCTCGTTCAAGTGGGTCCCCAAGACTACGTCAAGTTCTACTTCATCAAGTACAACTACAACTCCAAGGATTCCCATCAAGATGATGTGGATCCCGAAGAAGAACTAGAGAGTTCTTGAGGGTGACTCCGCCAACATTCTTCACTCATATCATTTTGGCAAGAACAAGTGCAATCAACTTTCACATCTTGCACTAGTTCAAGGAGTCACAAACCCTCATGTTGGTAAGACAAGGGACAAGGTAACCTAATGTTTTCATGGACATCATCTTGTGTGTGCATCAATCTATGTCTATGGATATTCTTGTTTGTTCCTTGTGGGACTAACCCATGTAGGCAGGTTGAAAGTGCAACTCACTCTAAAGGATTGCTCCAAATGATATACATCAACATTGAGCATCTACATCTTCAACACCTACATGAAGTCATCATCGACAAAACCCAAGGTTAGTTCATCCCTCTAAGGGGGGATCTCACATCTAGGGGGAGCTTAACTCTAAGAATTGAGTCAAAGCAACTCTAATGGTGTGAACACATTAATGCATTATGTAAAAGTGGTAACCCCACCTGAGCTTAAAGGATGAGTATGACCTATGATCAAATGTTCTCATTTGACTCCGAAGTCAATATGCTCATATATAGATGACCTAGTCATCACCAATTGCTTGATAGATGCTAAAATTGGTTGTGCATGCTTTGCCACATATTTCAATTGCCATCTTATTGTGTGAGCATGTTGGTGCATATTTTACTCATTCAAGGACATCCACTTGTTGTTTTGTTTGTTTGGATTCTTTTCTTTGTGCCAAGTGGATGGACAAGAATGCCTAAGAACCTTATTTAGCTATCTATGCTTTTCTCGTCTCAAACTCTATTCATGCTACATCACAAAATTTGATCAAGTCGATTCGAACCACTACGTGTGAGGAGCACTCGGAGTCCCCGATTCGTCAAAGACTTAAACTTCCAAAACCTCTTAGTGATTCTCGGTCTGACCGATCCTTCCATTTCGGTCCTACCGAGATCATCAAGTTGATCTGAGTTTTCAATCTCGGTGCAACCGATTTGAACTTTTCGGTCTCACCGATTTGCTGTAACTGAACACAGTTATGCATCTTGGTGCCACCGAGTTGTTCCACTCGGTCACACCGACAGGGTCGAGGCATATATATAGCCACAGGCAAATTTTTGGAAATTTCTCCGAAACCCTTCGCCCGCGCAACAGCTCGCTCTGCCATCATGGTCTCCGGATCGTCTCCTCATCGCCAACAGCCTCCTGTCGCTGGTCTCCGCCGCCGTCAATGGATTTCGTCCCTGCCGTTGCCACCGTAGCAAGTCCACCGCCAAGTTAGGGTATGGACTTAATCTTTGTGCTATCCATGTCTGATTCCTGGCACATTGTTTTCATATTGATACTTGCCACAATTGAAACTCTTCTATCCAGCGAAAGTAGTTCATAGATTAGATGTGATTCAAATTTTTAGGGTTAGGTTTCCGCCGAAACCATCTCGGACCCACCGAGTAGAAAAACTCGGTCTCACCGATTTGGCTTATGCCATTGCACTAGTGACTCTCGGTCTGACCGGGAATTACTAATCGGTGCAACCGATTTGAGGATTCTGTGAAACCCTAGCAGTCTCGGTACCACCAAACTGAAACTCGGTCCAACCGAGATCATCGATTTAGGTTCCAAAACTGCTTGGTATCACCGAGTTTGAAAATTGGTGGATCCGAAATGCTTTCTCGTGGAAAACTAAGACTGAACTTTTGAGTCATTCTTTTGCAAAAACCTCTGCATTTTGTGATGCTCATCTTTTCTATCTCATCTATAACTCTTCATGGTCAGCTAGTCAGCTTTTTCCAAAGATGTCCGATCAAAGTGACAGTAACAGGTCAAGAGCAGATGGACTTGAGTGAGGGCACTAGTCCCTCAACTTCAGATGAAGGGAGCAGAAGTACTCCTGGAAATTTGCCTAAGGCTGCAACTAGGCAAAGGAGGAAAAGAACTTCAGATTCAGAGGATGAAGATTACAAAGCTGAGGAAGATGAGGCTACTTCCAAGAAAGAGGTGCTCAAGAAGGAATATGGCTCAAAGAAAGAATACAAAGCCAGGCATGAATACCAAAAGGCCTGCAGGAAGACAACCAATGTCCAAGGCCAGAGCATCAACTCAACAGCCTAAAAGGCCTGATCCCAAAGAGCCAGCTGCTGAAGGAAAGAAGAGGAAGGAAAGGGTCAAGAGGACCATGGCCAAAATTGTTGGTCAACCTTCCATGATGGAAGAGGAAGAGCTTGCTGCACCAGCTCCAAAGGCAGCTAAGCTTATGGGAGATGCAATCAGATCAGGGGCTATAACATCCAAGCCCAAGGAAACACCCAAAGTTGCCTCCAAGGCCAAGCAAGTTCCAAAGAGGAATACTAGGAGTATTCCAGCTGCTGAGAAGAACAAGGCCCCAGTGCCCAATGTTGCTGAAGATTCAGAAGAAGAAGGACAGGTTCTAAGAAAGCTCAAGCCCAAGATACCAGACCACAATGATGCCCATCCTGTGGCTGAGGACATGAGAATCAGGAAGGATTCCGGGCTGAGACTATGGAGAATGGAAGATCCATATGCTTCAAGAAGAAGAACTGCTGTTAACTACAGGTTCCACACAAAGGAACAGCAGGACTTCTATGAAACAATTCTGTTGGACAAGAAGCCCATAGTCTGTGACATGAGGTGGGTTGACTGAAATTCATCAAGGAAAATGAACAAAGACTATCCTGGAGTGCAAGACAGCTTTGTTGCTTGTGGAGTTGCAGATTTTGTTGGACAGAAGTTCACCAACTCGAATGATGAGCTTATCATGCAGTTCTACTCCACATCACACTTTTACCCAGATGGAAGAATAGTTTGGATGTCTGAAGGTACAAGGTACCGGTCCACTATTGAAGAATGGGCAAGTCTGATCAATGCCCCCAAGGAGAATGAGGATGACCTAGACATTTATGCAAAGAAGAAGATGGGTCACAATTCAATGGCTCACATGTACAAGGAAATTCCAGACAAGGCATTAGAGACTCACAAGTTTGGATCAGTTCACTTTCTGATGTCAGGGTTGCCAACCATAAATTGGATTCTGAGGCACACTTTGTTGCCCAAGTCTGGTGACCATAACATGATCAGAGGGCATGCCATCAACATGTTGCATGTGTTTGATGTGCCACAGAAGTTCAAAGTCAAGAGCCTGATCATTGAAACAATCAAGAGGACTGCAGCAGCTCAGAAGAGGAGCTGTGGATATGCACCTCAGATTCAAGAATTGATAAACTCAAAGATGGGCACAGGAAAATATCAGTTGGATAAGGAACACTTTCCACTTTATCCGGACTTTGAGGACAATGAGGTTCTCATGAATGAAGATGATCCACAATCAGTTCAAGCTCAGGAGAAGAAGGAGAAGGCAAAGAGGGAGAAGGCTGCCAAGATGCCAACTCAAGAGGAGTCATGTGAATATTTCTTGAAAACCAAACAGGAGCAGCTTGGTTACTTGATAGCATCATCTCTGAGGATTGAGAAGGGGTTGGCCACCCTAACTCAAAACCAGGAGAGCCTGGAAAGAATCATGGAACAAAAATTCTATGATCTAGATGTCAAGGTAACTGAGATTCAGTCAATTGTGGAGCAGCTGCAGGATGACATGAAGGAGAGGAAGGGCAAGACTACCACAATGTATTTGCCAGAGTGCCCAGAGCCCAGAGGTCAGTTCCAGTGCAACCAGCTCGAGCACCAACTCCTCCAGCTCCATCCACTTCAACTGAATCTTTCATCCAAGGAGCCATCTCTACACCACCACCAGAAGATCAAGCCTGAGAGTCGATCTAGCACTATGCATTTTCTATGAACTTTTTGGTAACTTGTTGCCAAAGGGGGAGAAAAATGTATAGATCTGTGGCTTCGAGTGTGTGCGTGTTGCTTTTGTTCTCTCTTGCTTTATTGGGTGGTTTTTCAATCTTTGTTTGCTTTTGGTTGAGATACTATGCTTGTGAAACATTGATGATCATGTGTTTGATCATAAGCTACACTTATGCATGCTTGATATTATTCTATCTATCTTATGTGATCACTCACTATGCTTGGTGATGAGTGCATGTATTCATTGTTTATTATTTTGAGCGCTCCACCAAGATGTATGTGACATGGAAGAGTAACCCATGAGCCTAATTCATTGTGCATTTGCAGTCCAAAGCAAATCTAAGACTATGCACAAATTTAGGGGGAGCTCTTGCTTATCACATACTTCTCAAAGCGACGATGTTATTTAAATTTTATTATCATTTCGAAGCTTTGATCTATATGTTGTCATCAATTACCAAAAAGGGGGAGATTGAAAGTGCAACTATCCCTAGGTGGTTTTGGTAATTCATAACAACATGTAGCTCATTGAGCTAATGCTATTCCAAGACTATTGTTTCAGGAAAGCTCAATGAATGGCATGACATGGATGATGAAAGTGGATCCCTCAAAATACTAAGGACAAAGGATTGGCTCAAGCTCAAAAGCTCAAGACTCTTCATTTTACATTTTAGTGATCCAAGATCATATTGAGTCTATAGGAAAAGCCAATACTATCAAGAAGGGATGAGGTGTTGCTTAATGAGCCTCTTGCTTCATGTGCTTAGTGATATGCTCCAAAACCCTCAACTACTTTCCCACATCCACAAATGACCTAAACCTAAAGCCAAAATCGGTCACACCGATTCTTTCTATCCGGCGCCACCAATTCCAAAAGTCATAGCCACTGCCACAAACCCTAAGCAAATCGGTATTACCGATAGGGATCTCGGTCTCACCAAGATGGGGTTGCAATCTCTCTGTTTCCCTTCGTAACGTTTCGGTCTAACCGAAGTGAGCGATCGGTCCCACCAAGATTGCAATGTAAACTCTCTGTTTCCTTTTTGTAACATGTCGGTCTCACCGAAAAGAGCAAATCGGTCCCACCGAGTTTACCTGACCAACTCTCTGAAAAGCTTATTACCAAACCGGTCTCACCGAGTTTGTGTAATCGGTCTCACCGAGATTACGTTATGCCCTAACCCTAACCGAATCGGCCTCACCGAGATGCATGTCAGTCCCACCGAAAATCACTAACGGTCACTAGGTTTACTAAATCGGTCCGACCGAGTTTAACGATTCGGTCCCATCAAGTTTGGTAAATTGTGTGTAACGGTTAGATTTTGTGTGGAGGCTATATATACCCCTCCACCTCCTCTTCATTCGTGGAGAGAGCCATCGAATGAACCTACACTTCCGACTTACCATTTCTCGAGAGAGAACCACCGACTCATGTGTTGAGGCCAAGATATTCCATTCCTACCATATGAATCTTGATCTCTAGCCTTCCCCAAGTTGCTTTCCACTCAAACCCTCTTTCCACCAGATCCAAAACCTATGAGAGAGAGTTGAGTGTTGGGGAGACTATCATTTTAAGCACAAGAGCAAGGAGTTCATCATCAACGCACCATTTGTTACTTCTTGGAGAGTGGTGTCTCCTAGATTGGCTACGTGTCACTTGGGAGCCTCCGACAAGATTGTGGAGTTGAACCAAGGAGTTTGTAAGGGCAAGGAGATTGCCTACTTCGTGAAGATCTACCGCTAGTGAGGCAAGTCCTTCGTCGGCGGCGGCCATGGTGGGATAGACAAGGTTGCTTCTTCGTGGACCCTTCGTGGGTGGAGCCCTCCGTGGACTCAAGCAGCCGTTACCCCTTCGTGGGTTGAAGTCTCCATCAACGTGGATGTATGATAGCACCACCTATCGGAACCACGCCAAAAACATCCGTGTCTCCAATTGCGTTTGAATCCTCCAAACCCTTCCCTTTACTTTCTTGCAAGTTGCATGCTTTAATTTCCGCTGCCTATACACTCTTAGCATGCTTGCTTGAATTGTGTGATGATTGCTTGACTTGTCCTAAAATAACTAAAATCTGCCAAACTCTAAAATTGGGAAAAGGTTAAGTTTTTATTGGTCAAGTAGTCTAATCACCCCCCCTCTAGACATACTTCAAGGTCCTACACAGTTGCGTACGGTGTGCTAGAGACAGAGTCTAAGGAGAGCTGGACTTGGTTTTTGCATAATCTGCGCTAGGCTATTGCACATCCCAATGGGTTGGTAATTCATACATATGCCTGCAAAGGTTTAGAAGTGGGCGTGGACAATGTGTTCCCTATAGTAGAGCATAGGGAATGCATGTGTCACCTTGCTACAAATTTTGTGAAGAAATTCAAAGGAAAGGTGTATACCGACAATTTATGGCCAACATCTTTGACTTGCAGTGTGAAGAAGCACAACTACCAATTGAGGCAGTTATACATGAATCCCAAAGTGAAGGAATACTTGGAAACACACCACTCCAAGTTATGGGCCAGAAGCCAATTCAATGAACTGAGCAAAGTTGACTATGTGCACAATAATCTAGCAGTGTCTTTCAACTCAACAATCCAGAAACTAAAGGGTCATTATGTGGTGGATTTGCTTGACAGGATAAGGATAGAATACATGCAGAAATTTCATTATCGTGAAGGAATAGCCAAGGCAAAATTCATGGGCCACATTATCATCCCTGTCATGATGAATGAACTGAAGCAGAAAACAACAGGCTTGGAAATGAACATGACTCTTTGCTCGGGTACCACAGCAGAGATATCATATTTGGATAAAGAGAAGAGGGAATGGAGATATCCAGTGGATTTAGAAGCTAGAACTTGCAGTTGTAGGCAATGGCAGATAACTGGGTTGCCATGCATTCATGCCTTTTTTCATCACTTCTCTCCCAGGTCCAACAGGGAACATACAGCAGTATGCGCATGATTACTACTCTGTTGCAAGGTTCAAAGCCACATATGTGTATGCCTTGCCTGCTATGGAGGGGAAACAACAATGGGCCATGGTGGACCCTGGATTCAAGCTTTGCGCTCCAGTTCTGAAGAGAGCAGCAGGTAAACCAAGGAAGAGTCGAATCAGACCTCGCAGTGAAGGAGCTGGACTTGGTTCGAGGAAGCGTAAGTGCACAAGGTGTGGTGGGTCTGGTCATTTCGGTAAGTATTGTGATAACACAGTAGATCCAGCATTCGGAGAGTGTTTAGATGAAGGCTTTGATGAAAATGTTGGTCAGCAGCCGGTTGCCTCAACAGATGATGAAAATGATGGTCAACAGCCGGTTGCATCAGATGAGGATTTTGACGAGGTTCCAAATGATGATGGTCAACAGTCGCATGATTTTGATGATGATCCAAAATATCTCCAAATGATGATTCAAGTGAGGCTCCAAATGGTGATCCAAGTGAGGCTCCAAATGGTGATCCAAATGAGGCTCCAAATGGTGATCCAAGTGAGATGGTGACCAACCTTCTGTTGTTGTGAGTTCTGCTAGGTATGTAAATCTTGCAAATACTATTGTACATTTATCACTTGACATGATCTCATTACCCTTTATGTTTTCTACAGCTCTGCGGTAGGTTTGAAGAAGACACACAAGGTACCGACAACCAAGAGGAGAAGAGAAGAAGCAATGAGCACAAGGTGCACGAGGAGCAAAGTGATGGCAAGAAGCTCAAGGAACAAACAGAAGCCCCAACACTATTTATGAATAATTATGAAACATTATGAATAATGTTGTATTTCTATTGAATGATGTTGGACCTATGTTTGAATGATGTTGGACCTATGTTAGAACTTCAAATTTGACATGCTATATGGATGCTGTAATTCTTTCGAAACTTTTGTAGGGTAAGCTCACATTCATGAAAAATGTGCTAAAAAGAGCACCAAAGGTAGGGTAAATGGCCTCATTTCTAAGAAAGACATTTTTGACCTTGTTTAAATCAGCCAAATAACTTTCCTACACATATATATTATATATACACAGACTATGTGCGCTGGTTTTTTCCTTTTTTTTGAATTTTGTTTTGTACATTTGAATTCTGGTCAAACCTAACTTTCACCAAGATTTAAACAAGTCTAAAACATAAAAATGAAAAACTAAGCCTGGATCCTTCTTAGTCACTCCAAAATGAAGCTGTGGTGAGGTTTTTGAAATTTTCATGAAAAATGTGCTTAAAAGGAGGGGTCCAAAGGTAGGGTAAACAACCTCATTTCTAAGCAAGGTTTTTTTCAACCTTGTCTAAATCAGCCAAATAACTTTCCTACACATATAATCTATATATACAGACTATGTGCACAAGGTTTTTCCATTTTTGATTTTTTTTAATTTGTTTTGCTCATTTGAATTCTGTTCAAACTTAACTTTGACCCAAATTTAAACAAGTCTAAAACATCAAAATGAAAAACTAAGCCTGGATCCTTCTTAGTCACGCCAAAATGAATTTGTGGTGAGGTTTTTGAAATTTTCATGTTCATTTCCCCAAAACACTTCTCTTCACTTCATACAAGAGAGTTTGAGATACTTGAGATATCACATAAGACACATGAACTTTTCATTTAAATGTATGTAGACCTTGTTTATCAACTTAAATCGTTAGTATATGACATAAGAAGACTATGTGCGCATGTTTTTCATTTTTTTGATTTTTGTTTAAGTTATTATGCTCATTTGAAATCTGGTCAAACCTATCTTTGACTGCTCCAAACCCCTCCCAAACCCTGCTAACCCTAGCGTTGAACAAGGACCATCCATCTAACCCTAGCGGCGATCAAGGATCGTCGATCTAACCCTTCTAGAAGGAATCTGTGGGGAGGAGAGGGCGATTCGCGAGATGCACTCTGATTGGCTGGGCGGTTTTTTTCTCAACACGTACCAGGCATGCTGGATGGACCGTTGGGCCGTCTCGCTGTCCGAGCCTGAGAGCGTTGTTAATGCATGTCTCAGCCTTTCTAGGCCTGCATGCATGGGAAGGGCGGCGACATGGGAATGCACGTGTGGGAGGCGGATGTGCATGCATGCGCGGGAGGCGAGCTACATGGCCATGCACGTATTGATTCAGAATTACGCCATTGTTTTCAGATTACGGCAGTGATTCAGTTACGCAGCGATTCAGATGCACGCGCGTGGTCAAAGAGCAGCCCTATCGTTTCGTTGCAGTGATTCAGATGCACGCACGCACCCCATCGTTTCCGTGCAAAAACTTAAGGGTCCAAAACTTAACGGATACACACACGTGTCCGGGTTCACACACGCACCATTCTCATCCCTTCTTTCTTCCTCTCCCACACACACGCCTATTTATATGCCTCTCTTCCTCTCCCACTCACCACCCAAGCCAGAACCATTCTCTCCAACTTCAAACACCCAAGCGACTAAGCCCTCCAAGCGACCAAGTGAAGATGCAGTACAACAGGCCGACCTTCCTTCGTCCGCCTATCGTGCAGGAGCTGCATTACCCACGGGGCGTTCTTGTGGAGAGGGAGCTCCGTGTGTGGGCGACTTCAAGGTGGAGGGGGTCCGTTGACCTCACCCACGCCTTCCTCAGAGCCGGCTATGTCCACCTCCCACGGGGCTCGCCTAGGATGTACACCCTCAACGAGGTTCGTGACCGCGTCGGCATCCTCCTACTGCTCACGGTCACCTTTGCCAACCCGTTTGACGCGCGGGAGCTCCTCGGCCAAGTGTTTTGGTGCGGCTGCGAGTCCATCTTCTTCACGGTGTACAACATCTTCACCAACTACGAGTGCATCTTCCCCACTGGAAACCAGATGCACTCCCTTCCCTACGATGAGGAGGAGTGAAGTTGAAGACGGTGTTGAAGGGGCGCGCGGCCAAGGTGGAAGAAAGGTCAAGATGAAGATGTTCAAGAAGGGGTGCGAGCCCAGAGTGAAGTTGTTCGTCAATCTCGTCATGTTTTAGTTTTATCGTTTTTATTTTGTTGCTTTTCTATGTCGTGTGTGTCGTGTTGTGTCGTGTCCCTGGACTTATCTATCTATGTAGGGTACCCATCTATGTAAGGGTACGGTGGGATGCATCTTATCTATCTAAGTTATTATGTGTGTTAAAAAATGTCCGTGCCCAAAGATATCATTTCTTCCCTAAACCAAGTCATGAACTAACATGCACATTTATTCCCTCTAACCAGAATCATGTGGCAGTGCAAACATACGTTTCCAACCCTCCAAAAGTTCAGTGCAAAACAAAGGAAACACACTCTCACGCGTGTGCAAACTTTCGGCACAAACATGCATTTAGTCCCAGCCGCACCAATTTATTGTGCATTTTCCACCCTTCATTTTTTTAGACAAATTATTTTTTTCTCAATGTAATGCCCTTAAAAAAAGTTCATTAATTTTGGCAACAGGTGTAAACCTGTGCCAGAGCTGAGTCACATTTTCCATGACATTTGGTCTTTGATTTAAATCACGGTGTATTTCAATTGGAGTAATTAAATTGCTATTAAATATTTAACAGCTCCAAAAAATCTAAACTTAATTGTTTGGCTCTAGAATAATTCAGTTAGCTTCCACAAAAATTTTCAGGATTAAAAAAAATGATTTACGTACTGCCTAAATTAAATCAGAACAGAAAACAGAAAAACACGCAAGAGATCTCATTTGCCCACCCCCGAATGGGCCTAATTGGATGCAGTTGGCCCATTAGTATAGCCAGCACTTGGCTCCCCGCTCTGAATTTGGCCCACAGAGGAACTTTTTTTTTGACAGAAAGGCAGAGCAGAGAGCTGCAGTTCATTGATCAAAGTTTCTAAATTTCTCATTTCTTCTCCCTTTTTTCAACATATTTAAATTTTGGTCATTTCTTCTTTTTTTCAACATTTAAACAACTTTGACCAACATTTAAACAAGGTGAATTTCTCATACAATTTCAAGCTTACAAATTCCTCCATGATTCATGCCTTTCCATACAATTTCAGCATTACACCCAGTGCGATTACCAACACCTACAAATGCCCAAAAATAGTTGCAAATGGGTATTTGTGCTTGATCTTCAAGCTTCCTAACCTTCTTCAATATCCTAAGCTCAACAGCTAGCTCTCTGTCAGTGCGTGCTTCGCCCTCCATCTCTTCTTCCGGAGCTCGTGCTGCGGCCACTGTCGTTCATGGCAGCATGGGCAACCAGTCTTCATGCTCTTCTTGCAGTTCATTCATTAGAGTCTTGGCCAGAGCATTGACCCAAAGGAAGAAACATTTCACCTGCATGAACGCCAAACAGATCAACCCATTGCTCAAAGATCCCGACCACGAAAATGGTGCAGTTGCCCTGATTCTTACCCCATTCTCGCAGCACACGTAGAACGGACGATTATGGTTCTTCGGTGTGTGAGAAACCCTCCGATCAACGCCCGCCCGGCACCGCAGACAGACGAAGATAGGCATCTCCACGCCCGTCGGACTCTGCATCCGCGAGGTGGCGCAGGAGCTTGAAGAAGACATGGAGCTCGGAGCCGAAGGGGATCTCAACGTCGTCGTGCCCTCCACAGCTATCTTCTCACCGCCGCTCTTTCTATCGCTGTGGTCACCTCCGTGCTCTTTGTCGCCCGCTCTCTCTGTCGCCGTGGTCACCGCCGCTCTTTGTCGCCCGCTTATATAGCACACCCGCAACGGCTCTCTGCTCAACGGCTCTTTGCTGGGTCCCACAAGCCACGCGTGCAACGGTCTGATCGTCTAGCGCGTTTCTGCCGCTTGGTCCCACCTGTAAGGGCCGAGTCAAAACGTTGACCTAACGGAGATGGCAGTGTTCACGGAACAAGTCAGTGCGGACAGATTAGGGGCAAAACTGAGCACGATTTACAATTGAGTGCAAAACTGAGCACATGGACACCACTAAGGGCAAAAGGATAATTAACCCCATAATATAAGAGAGTTTTTTAGACGTGTGTGAAATTTCATCACGAGATACGTACCATAAAAACAAAATCATGTGATTTTATAGTGAATAGTACATGTGCTAGAAATTGTGATTTTTTTTTGTGTAGCCCGCATAAAATAGTACTTCTTCATGAAATTTCACACACAAGTAGTCTACATCTATATGTGTATGTGTATTTTTTTAAATGAATTTTGATATTTTTTAAATAAAGGGCTTTATGGAGCTGGAGATCCATTAAATGGTTTTGGAGAGGATTTTCTGGTGGTTTTGATTAAAAGTTTCCGGACTGGACATGTTCACTTGTACAATATTTGACTTTTATAAAAACCGTGTCGGTCTTCTTGGTGGAGAGACTTGTTGTCGTTGTGACGTCTTCAAAGCGGCGTGTGCTGCCGTGACAAGAGGTCGGCCTCGCCAAAGTTGGAAGTGCCCAGTGTGCTCCATGGGGCGGAGGCAACACCATTCTTGCCGGGGCATTAGGAGGGTACTACCGCTGGGCAGCGGTACTACCGCATGTGGCTCTTTAGCGGTACTGTCGCTTGAGTCTGTGGTACTACCGCTGGGACCAGAACAGGCTTAAAAAAGGAGCAACTAAAGATCCTCCATCGAAGCGGGAAGGCTTAGTGGGTGCAAAGGAGGTGTGTACGTGTTGATTCCACCCTAGCCTTTCCAATGCGGACCCCCTCTTGATAGTATGGTAACTCCTACAAAACAAGTCCACCGCTACTGAAACGAAAGAGCTACACCGTCTTCACTTAGAACTCTGAGGGGAAGGAATCATCTCGTGCCAAAGAATGAATCTCTGAAATACTCAACGCACACAATTAGTTCGCAGAAGCATTGTCATCAATCACCAAAACTACTTAGAGAGAGACATGCCTTAACAATCTCCCCCTTTTTGCTGGATTGATGACAACACGGGATTTGCACAAAGGTAAGACATGAAAGTAAACGAATCCCAAAAACTACAAAATATAGACGGGCTCCCCCTGAATGTGTGCACCTAATTAGAGGTGCCTTTGGAATGCAAGGCACACACATTAGGATCAACACTCCCCCTATATTTTATAGTTTGGCAATATTTGCAACAAATAATGGTACATATATAGCTAGGATGCAGTAGAGTAGGAGTGAGCCAAGTATATAACAGGATAAGCATGCAAGTCACATATTACCAAAGTACTCGACAAACATAGATAATAGGAGGATAAGGTAGCATATGTCTCACACCATATGATAGGGCATCAGGTCTCACAAGCACAAAACAAACCAAAGCAAATGACGAGAAAGGAGTTTGCGAGAACGAAAGGCAAGGCAAACAAGACACTCAAACACACACTCGCAACTCGACAATGACAAATCCCTAAACTCTCTCCCCCTTTGGCATTGAGACCCCAAAAAGGCAAAGAGCGCTGCTACAGCTCCAGGTGATAGCAAACTGAGCATATCCATCATCACATCCTAGCGGGATCGTCTGCACCACCGTCATCAGCATGAAACTGCTCGGTGTTTGAGTCTGACCAAGGACAGTGCTGGTGAACCCACTCCTGCTCGTCGGTGATCTTTCCCTCGGATCTGCTGGCAATAGTCGCACCCAACTGACGCATGAGCACCTTGTGACACCTCCTGGCCTTCTTCTCAGATACATGAGCCATATACTGTCCATGAGACTCCAATGCAGAAGAGTTTCTTCATCTTGCGCTTGATCCTCTTTGCCCATGAGGGCTCCACTAGAGGGCTCATAGTCCGCATCATCATCAGCATCAGCCTCAACCTCTATCTCCATGTCAGCAGCTCCAGATGGAATCCCAGACCTCAGAGCTGAGGTGCCCCAGTTCTCCTTCTTCCTCAGACGCTTGATCTCATGAGAGATTAACTCACCAGTCTCCAGCACAACATTAGGATAAGCGCGCGCCCAAGCCTTCTCAATGAGCAACATGATAAACGAACCATAGATAGGGCACCTGCACTCAGAGATGGCGGAAACCAGTTCAGACCACATGACATGAGAGATATCCAAGGATTCTCCAGTGTTTTCTTCCTTCTCATGCTGGCAGAAAAGAAGCATGTCCACAAGAAAGGAGTGAACCATATCCAAGTTCCCAATGTGAGGGAAGAGAGTCTCTCAGAAGATGTGATGAAGTATGTCCAGATAGGCAGGCAACTCATAGGTCTCCTTCTAAGTCTCAGGTTGAATCTTCAAAGTACAGTAGGGCCAAAGAGATTGCTTGTGAGTGGAAGTTGTATTGCGGTGAGGGCGAAAGCCAACTGGGTTCTCAAGTCCTTGATCTTCAACCCCAAGTAACTCCATGAAGGCCTTCCACTTGACAGAAAGCAGCTTGCCATTTTTCATCCAAGTCAGAGTTCTATCCTCATCTGTTCCAAGATGGACCGTGGCATAAAACTGAGCCACTAAATCTGCATCAAAGTCCTTGTTGAACTGCATGATCCTGAGGATGTTCAGCTGAGAACACATCTGTAGGGCTTCACCAAAGTAGGCAGGATCCTTCTCCAAATAGTCAGTGTCGATGGTGTGAACATCAACATAGAGATTCTTCTTCGATTTGATCACATCAAAGTAGATGGCAAACTGAAAACAGTTCCAGAACAGGCAGTTGACCAAAGTGGGTTCTTGATCTTCCGCATAGGGGTTGCGCCGACGCCTTTCCCAGAACTCCTCGGCAGACATTTCCATTACGGTCTTGCCTCTGGGCTTGGGCTTGTGTGCAGTCGTCTTCTTGGGCTGAGGAGGAACACTTGAGGAGGCAGCTGCTGTCTCAGAGGTGCGATAGCGCTTTGAAGTAGAACGCCCGGGATTGACACGGCGGACATGTTGCTCAGAAGGGCCATCACCTGGAACCAAACACAAGGACACAAGAAACAACACAAGAGAACGAGCATAAGCCACCAGAAAAAGCAACACGGATCGATATTTGGTACGAGTGTGGTGGAACTGGGCAGCCAGCGATAGTACCGCGATCTGGAAGCGGCAGTACCGCTCCAAGGGGGCGGCAGTACCGCGCCAGGCGGGGAAACGGCGGTTCCCTACTGCTGTGGCCAAATCTGGCACTACCGGGATGCCAAAATGAAACATAATCCTACCAAACACCAATCCAAATAGTCTAGATGCCTTCTCCAACCTACTCAAGCCTTGATTTAGCCAAAAATCAAGAAATGCAACAACTATTGCCCCTAAAGACTAGATCTTAAAACTAGACACAGAGAGAAGAGGAACGGGGGCAATACCGGCATCCATGGAAAGAGGACGGGGTGGGGATCGATTCCACCGAAGGAAATGGAGAGGGACGACCCAGAGACGGCGGCCCGCCGGAGCCCTCCCGCGGTGAGTACAGCGCTGAAGCACGAGAGGGGTCGAGGGAGGTTGGCAAATGGGTGTGTGGGAGAAAGAAACTCCCCCTGCCCGACATAACCCCCCCCCCCAGAGTCCCGCCCCACAGCGGTAGTACCACTAGGGAGGGCGATAGTACTGCTTACTGTCCATCAGCGGTAGTACCGCGCTCCACCAGCAGTAGTACTGCTCAGCCATGTACTCAAGGACTAGACACTAAAGGGCTTAGCTCAAGAAAGAAAAAGAACCGACGAAAAGAGAGAGCAAACACAAAGGCAGAAAAACACTAGCGAGAGGACAAGAAACACACACCTCTCCAAGAGAGGGCGGTGGCCGAGGCCACCTATGTTTGAGTCAAGAGGTATGTCATAGCAAAGATTTTAACCTTGGGCCCATGACCAAAACTCATCTTTGAAGCACAAGTACCATAAAAAATGGCTAATGTGAAAGACTTGATCAATTTATGCATAATGGGGGGAGGGAGAGTTCACTTAGAAAACAACACTCCCCCTATGTCCATGCCTACACCTAAACGAGACATCACGATGAGTATGGTGGGGTGTGCAAAGGTTCAAGCCACATTGCTCGAATCAATGATATTTAGCTCATGCCTTAACTCGTGAAATCTTGCTTCATCCAGGGGCTTCGTGAAGATATCTACAAGGTTATCATGAGTGTTGACATAGTTGAGCTCGATCTCCCCTAGCCTAATGTGATCCCGGATGAAATGATACCGAATCTCAATATGCTTCGTCTTGAAGTGTTGCACCGGGTTGAGAGAAATCTTGATGGCACTTTCATTGTCACACCAAAGAGGCAATTTATCACAAATGACACCGTAATCTTTTAAAGTTTGCCTCATCCATAGGAGTTGTGCACAACACTACCGGCGGTCACGTACTCCGCTTCGGTGGACGAGAGAGACACACAACTTTGCTTCTTAGAAAACCAACTTACCAAAGAGCAACCAAGAAACTGGCACCCTCCGGAAGTTGACTTCCTATCCACTTTGTCTCCCGCCCAATCCGAGTCCGAAAATCCCACAAGGTTGAAGTTTGCTCCTCTTTACCGTAAGCCAAAGTTTGGGGTATGAGCCAAATACCGAAAGATTCGCTTGACCGCCACATAGTGGCTTTCCTTAGGTGCGGCTTGAAACCGTGCACAAATTCCCACACTCAACATGATATCCGATCTAGATGCACAAAGGTAAAGCAAGGAGCCAATCATGGAGTGATATACCTTTTGACCCACCGCTTTACCATTGGGATCTATGTCAAGTTGGCATTTGACGGGCATTGGAGTGGAAGCCGGCTTGACATCACTTAGATTGAATCTCTTGAGCATGTCTTGAGTATATTTGGCTTGGTTGATGAAGGTTCCTTCTCTTCTTTGCTTGATTTCGAACCCGAGAAAGAACTTCAACTCTCCCATCATGGACATCTTGAACTTTGAAGTCATGAGAGCAGCAAATTCCCCATTGAAAGCTTTGTTAGGGGAACCAAAGATAATATCATCAACATATAGTTAGCATACAAACAACTCCCCTTTGACCTTCCTAGTAAAAAGAGTGGGGTCAATTTTCCCAATTTCAAACCCACGATCTTGCAACAACTCGGTAAGGTGCTCATACCACGCACGTGGGGCTTGTTTAAGGCCATATAGTGCCTTATCGAGTTGGTACACATGATCGGGGAAATAGGGATCCTCGAACCCCGGGGGTTGTTTGACATACACCAACTCATCAATAGGACCATTAAGAAAAGCACTCTTCACATCCATTTGTTGCAACCTGAAGTTATGATGAGAAGCATAAGCAATCAACACACGAATGGATTCAAGGCGAGCAACGGGAGCAAAGGTTTCACCGTAGTCGATACCCTCGACTTGGGAGTAGCCTTGTGCTACCAAACGAGCCTTGTTGCAAACGATAATTCCATGAGCATCTTGCATGTTCTTGAATATCCACTTGGTTCCAATGACATTATGGTTCCCCGTTGGCCTTGGCACTAATCTCTACACGTTGTTATGCTCGAAGTTGTTGAGTTCTTCGTGCATGGCATTAAGCCAATCCGGATCCTCGAGCGCCTCATAGACCTTTTGGGATTCAACACAAGAAACAAACGCGTGATGTTCACAATAGTTTGCTAATTGTCTACGAGTGCTTACCCCCTTTCTTAAGATTCCAAGCACATTCGTCATGAGATGATGTTTGGTAGTGAGCTTGGATGCGATCTTGGCGGCACGGCGCTCCAATTCCTCCTCAGGAGTGAGTTGAGGGGCAAAAACTTGATCATCTTTGAGCTTGTTCTTGATCTTGAGCTTGCTCTTGATCTTGAACTTGCTCGGTGCTGAGAACTTGATCTTGGGCATCAGTTGGTGGTTCACCACCATCTTGAGGTTGATCTTGCCCTTGATCTTGTTCATTTTGTTGAGGGCCTTCAATTTGTTCTTCGAAAGCATGTGGGTCTTGGGTTGGTGATGGTTCCACTTGAGTGGAACATTGTCCTTCTCGTTCGGCCACAAGGGGTTCCTCAATGGGTAGGATATGACCAACATCCATTCTTCTTATGACTTGGGGAGGAATTTCATCACCTACATCGCAAGTACCACTTTGCTCCACTTGGGAGCCGTTATTCTCATCAAACTCCATGCTACATGTCTCCTCAATAAGTCTTGTGGACTTATTGAGGACACGGTAAGCATGAGAGTTTGTACCTTAACCAACAAATATGCCCTCATGATCTCTAGCCTCAAATTTAGACATATGAACACCTTTCTTGAGAATGAAACACTTACACCCGAACACCCGGAAGTACTTGAGGTTGGGCTTGTTACTGGTGTGTATTTCATATGGAGTCTTGTTCAAGCCTTTGCGGAGATAGAGCCGATTGGATGCATGACAAGCGGTGTTGATGGCTTCGACCCAAAAGTTGTATGGAGACTTGAACTCCGCCATCATGGTCCTTGCCACATCTATCAATGTCTGGTTCTTCCTATCGGCTACACCATTTTGTTGAGGGTTGTATGGTGCAGAATATTGATGCTTGATCCCCTCATCACTAAGAAACTCATCCAAGGTGTAATTCTTGAACTCGGTGTCATTGTCACTTCTTATCGTCAAGATCTTTGCATTGTGTTGGCGTTGAGCTTCATTTGCAAAGTCGATGACGGTTTGTTGGGTCTCACTCTTCCTCTTGAAGAAATATACCCAAGTGTATCTTGAATAATCATCCACAATCACCAAGCAATACTTTCTACCCCCAAGACTATCAAAGGATGGAGGTCCAAAGAGATCCAAGTGAAGGAGCTCCAAGGGCCTCTTCGAGTAGATGATAGTCGTGGGAGGGTGAGCCTTCTCATGTAGCTTTCCTTTGATACAAGCACTACAAGCACGATCTTTGGCAAAACTAACATTTGTTAGTCCACGGACATGGTACCCCTTGAGAAGACTTTGCAAAGATCTCATATTGACATGGGCTAATCGGCGATGCCAAAGCCACCCACGTCAACTTTAGCCATTAGGCATGTCACAGTCTTCGTGGGTCGCTCCGAAAAGTTAATCACATAAAGACCGTTCTCGACATGCCCAACAAAGGCTACTTTAAGAGTCTGGCTCCACAAAAGGGCCAAGTATCAATATCAAAGAAAGTGGAAAAGCCCATGAGTGCAAGTTGACAAACGGAAAGTAAATTGTATGCAAGGGACTCAACAAGCATGACCTTCTCGATCGTGAGATCATGAGAAATGACAACCTTGCCAAGACCCAATACCTTAGAAGACGAGGCATCACCCCACTCGACATTGGTGGGCATAGATGGAATCTTGTGCACGTCCACCACCAAGTCCTTGCTTCTGGTCATATGATTTGTGGCTCCACTATCGAGAAACCATGATCCCCCACCATAAGCAAACACCTACAAGAGAACAATGCTTGGTTTTAGGTAACCATTTTGTAATGGGTCCTTTGATGTTAGTAACAAGGGTCTTAGGAACCCAAATAGAACATTCAATGTATTCATAAGGAGAACCAACAAATTTAGCATAAACATGCCCATCACTAGCACGACATAACACATAAGAAGGGTTAAAGTCGCCGGCTTTGTTGGAAGGGGTGGTGAGGGAGTCCTGGACTAGGGGGTGTCCGGATAGCCGAACTATCATCTTTGGCCGGACTCCTAGACTATGAAGATACAAGATTGAAGACTTCGTCCCGTGTCCGGATAGGACTTTCCTGGGCGTGGACGGCAAGCTTGGCGATTTGGATATGTAGATTTCCTACCATTGTAACCGACTCTGTGTAACCCTAACCCTATTCGGTGTCTATATAAACCGAAGGGTTTTAGTCCGTAGAGAGCGAACAACAATCATACCATAGGCTAGCTTCTAGGGTTTAGCCTCTACGATCTCGTGGTAGATCTACTCTTGTACTGCCCATATCATCAATATTAATCAAGCAGGAGTAGGGTATTACCTCCATCGAGAGGGCCCGAACACAGGTAAAAACATCGTGTCCCTTGTCTCCTGTTACCATCCGCCTAGACGCCTGATTCGGGACCCCTACCGAGATCCGCCGGTTTTGACACCGACATTGGTGCTTTCATTGAGAGTTCCTCCGTATGCCGTCACCTATAGGCCCGATGGCTCCTCCGATCATCAAGAACGATGCAGTCCAGGGTGAGACTTTTCTCCCCGGACAGATCTTCGTATTCGGCGGCTTTGCACTGCGGGCCAATTCGCTAGGCCATCTGGAGCAGATCGAAAGCTACGCCCCTGGCCATCAGGTCAGATTTGGGAGCTTGAACTACACGGCCGATGTCCGCGGAGACTTGATCTTCGACGGATTCGAGCCCACGGCGAGCGTGCCGCCTTTGTCTCGATGGGTACGATCTAGCTCTGCCGCCGAGCGATTGCCTCGGAGGTCGCGATGCCGCTCCGACCCTTAATCCGGAGCTGGTTTCGCGATCGAGGGCGATTGGTTGGACACCGCCTCGGGCTGAAATCTCTACGGCGATTGAGCGAACACCATCCTGTCCTTTGCAGCTTCGTGACTCTGTGTGCCGGACTCCTTTCCGGACTCGAACCTCCAGCGCCTCTACCGGTCGAATCCGATTGGGCGCCCGATGATGGAGTTCACCGCCGTGGACATCTTCAAAGCACTCGCCCTTTGGCGATATCCTGAACTCATTAAAGTCTCTCTTTTTGTCAGGGGAGCCATGGCCGAACTATGGTCGGGAAGGTTGGGATTCGGACGACGAAGAAATTCAACGCCCACCCACCACCCACTTTGTAGCCACTGTCGATGACTTAACAGACATGCTCGACTTCGACTCCGAGGACATCGACGATATGGACGACGACGCCGGAGACGACCAAGAACCAGCGCCCATAGGGCACTGGATGGCCACCTCAACGTATGATATATATATGGTGGACACACCTAAGGGAAGAGATAACGAGGAACGACGAGACGCTGCGAAAGAAAATTCCCTCGGGAAGCAGTCAAAGCGGCGGCGTAAGCGCCGCTCAAAACCCCACCTCGACAAAGATAGCACCCACAGACTCCAGCCATAGAGCAGGGTGATCCGGCCGACGACGAACATGCCATTGAGCAACCATCCGAATAGGCCAACTTGGACAAACAACCCGTCCCCGGCAAGGACAACAGTCCGGACAATCTCACGCCGGACACGTCATTGGATCAGAAGAACCTCCACAAAGAGCTCCTCGCTATTGCGCGTAGCTTGAAAAAGAAGAAACAAAGGCTCAGAACAGCGGAAGACGCACTCCGAATGAAATGGAGTAAATTACTCAACACTGCAGACAAATATGGCGACAGCCGCCAAGCAAAGAGCTACCCAAAGCGCAAACTACTGCCCCAATTCGATGAGGAGGCCGTAGCCGTAGAGCCCCCACGATCAAAAAACAAAGAGGCCGCCGGGTCGGATAGACGACCACATGGCAAACGTAGAGCGGCAAGCGGCACCGCACACAAGCCGGCACGCGATCCGCATAAGGATTCACACCTAAAGGATGGCCCAGTTAGATCTATCTACGGGCCAAGGAAACAAGTTATGGTGAGCAATACAACACGTCAAATATCCGAACATCACGGCACACCCAAATACAGGGGCACCGCGCACCCTCTATGTTTCACCGATGAGGTGCTGGATCATGAATTTCCAGTGGGATTCAAGCCCGTAAACATAGAGGCATATGACGGAACGACAGACCCTGGAGTCTGGATTGACGATTATATCCTCCACATACACATGGCCAGAGGAGATGATCTCCACGCCATAAAATACCTACCCCTCAAGCTTAAAGGGCCACCCCGGCATTGGCTTAAAAGCCTCCCCGAAAACACCATTGGTAGTTTGGAAGAGCTTGAGGATGCTTTTCGGGCCAATTTCCAGGGAACCTATGTCCGACCTCCGGACGCAGACGATCTAAGTCACATAACCCAATAGCCCGGAGAGTCAGCTCGAAAATTCTGGAACAGGTTCCTCACCAAAAAGAACCAAATAGTCGACTGTCCGGACGCCGAAGCCTTAGCAGCTTTTAAACACAACGTCCGAGACGAATGGCTCACCAGACACCTTGGCCAGGAAAAGCCAAGAACAATGGCCGCACTAACAAGCCTCATGACCCGCTTTTGCGCGGGAGAGGATAGCTGGCTAGCAAGATGCAGTACCAGCGACCCAAGTACATCCGAAGTCAGGGATGGGAATGGGAAACGACGACGCAGCAAGGACCAGCGCCGGATTAAGGGGAACGGTCCAAAGAGCGCGGCAGTCAACGCCGGATTCAAAAGCTCACGGCAGAACAATAAAAACTGCCCTTAAGGATAATAGCGATGAGCTATCCAACTTAAACAAAATCTTGGACAAGATATGCCAAATCCACAGTACTCCCGGGAAGCCCGCAAACCATACCCACAGAGATTGTTGGGTCTTCAAGCAGTCCGGCAGACTCAACGCCGAACACAAGGGGCTCGACACACCAAGTGAGGATGATGACGAGCACCGCAAGCGAGCCCGGAAAACAAAAGAATTTCCCACAAGAGGTCAAAACAGTAAACTTACTTCAAGTAACAAAAGGGGAAAAGCAGAGCGGCACCCATTGAATTACGCGCCGCACAATCTACCCAATGAGTCCCAACACTGGTTGTCAAAACCAATTACCTTCGACCATCAGGACTACTCTGAAAGTATCCGGAACGCAGGATGGACTGCCTTCATACTAGAACCTATAATCGACGGTCTTCAATTTAGCAAGTCCTAATGGACAGCGGCAGTGATTTAAACCTGCTATTTCAGGACACAATCCGCAACATGGGGATAAACCCAAACAGGATTAGCCATAGAAACACTTCCTTCCAAGGAATAATGCCAGGCACATACGCCCATTGTACGGGCTCCCTACTATTGGAAGTCATGTTCGGCTCACCCGACAACTTCCGTCGGGAAAAGTTGGTCTTCCACATCGCCCCATTTAAAAGTAGCCATCAAGCACTCTTTGGGACGCTTGAAGCTTTCGCCCGCTTTAATGCAATACCGCATTATGCATCTCTTAAACTTAAAATGCCCGGTCCACGAGGCATCATTTCATTAAAGGGAAGCTGCGCGTGTCCCTCAAGGAAAGAATGTGAGACCGCCTTAACAGCCTCACACTAATACGGCCTTGCTGGCCAAAAGCGTCTAAAGCAGGTCGTTCAGACCCCGGACACGGTTAGGCGAGTCCGGCATAAATAAACATGATGCTTACTAGCCGCGTACCCCCCTTACAAGGGGCTCCACACATGTACAACAAGAGACAATAAAGCTCAATTTTACTCATTTTTGAATCATACTCTATTTTATTTCCAATTACATTTTAGCGCGATCTTTTTCAAACTAAGTTCCTCTCTTTTACAGATGAACGCCGTGCTATACCCGTCCAGGATACGGCACAACGGAGACACAGGCGCAGACGTGCAGCAGGGACCCGTTGCAAGGATTCTTTTCAGATTAAGACCCTGCGTAAACCTTTTTCACTGTCTCTTGTTGTTACTCATCCCCCGGTCTCTTATTATAACCGAGGAGGAGGCTGGCGTTTTGGCATCGCCGCGTCGAAGTTTGCACGCACTGGACACGGGGGCTTGTTGCCAAGGGCATTGTTCGGCCCGCTTTATAAAAGACCGAATATCTTCGGGAGTGTTCGGCGTCTCGAGTTAGGCCTTATATGCATCAGCTCTGAATCATGTCTTTGGTCAAATGTTGGGTTTGCCCGGCTCCTGTGTTTTGTTGCCTTGCGTTCCGTTCTATCGGCTAACGCGGCACCGTGGAGAACTCTGCGATTGTGCCCGATTCGCCGGGCGAGCACCCGAGAGAAAGCCAAAACCGACTGTCATGATATAGCGAGACTGATCAACCACTCGATGACTCATCGGAATGTTTAGAATTCCTCCGCATTAATGAAGGGCCGTTTTGATCAGCACATACGCACCCGAATTCGGGAGAGTGCGGTGCCCCCAGGGGCTATATAGTAGCCCCACCATCGAACTCCTATGGCTAAGTGAAAGTGATAAAGCATTATAGTCCGGTTGCCTAGTTTGCTACACTACCACCTCCTTTATAGGAGCAAGACGTTGGATTAAGTGTGAAAGCGCGAATTCTTTGCAAACACCCCCGCACTATGTGCGTAAAGTCAAGACTGCCATCTTTCAGGTTATATACATATATACATCAACGGCCACACAGGAGGTAGTTTACTACTTGAAGGCACAAGTATAAAAAGCTCTTACATTAAATTGAAACGTTGTTTCATAAAATTATACATGTCATTCAAACATAACATCCTTCGAGCACTGCGTCTCTATTAAACGAGCGCCCGGAAGAACTTCCTCAAAATAGCGCTCGACTGGTACTCGGCTGCCGTCCGAATCTGGGGACGCAATATCGGTGGCCTTCATCTCAGCCCAGTATGCCTTGACACGGGCAAGAGCCATCCGCGCCCCTCAATACACGCCGACCGCTTCATTGTGTCGTCACGCGATACCGCACCAAGGAACCGCTGCACTAAGCCAAAATAACTCTTGGCTGGGGTCCGCTCGCCACAAATGAGTCATGACATGCTTCATGGCAAGTCCGGATAATCGATTCAGCTCAGCCCATTCGGCCAACCGATCGGTCAACGGAAGAGGATGCTCTGGACTATGGAATTGCGACCAATATAGCTCTTCCCTTCTGTGCCCCTTCTGGCCTCGGAAGTGCTCAATCGCGTCCGCAGCGCTCGCCGCTAAGTCTAGATAAGCATCCTCCAAACTCCACAACTTGTCCAACTGAGCATACTTCAGATCCCTATATTTCCTCCGCAGCAGAAACGGTTTTCCAGCCGCAATATCCCCGGCCTGACCCAGCTCCTCCATCGCAGCTCTCATAGCGGAACGGGCATCCTTGGATTCGGCGGTGGCCTTTTTCAGGTCCTCTTGTTCCGCTTGACGTTCATTTTCAAGAACCTCGCAGCGGTCGGTAGTATTCTTCAGTTTCAGGGCCAAATCGGCCATTTCCTCTTTGCTTCGGCAGTGAGCAGCCCGTTCGGCATTCAGCTCTTCAGCCGCCTTTAAAGCAGCCGCATTACTCTTTCGGGCTTGCTCTTTAGCTCGGGCAAGTTCCGCCCGCAGCCTCTCCACAGCAGTGGCACCGTCTGCATCAAAGCATACAAGTAGTAAGGCATGGGCGTCAAGCTCCCTTACCAGGTGTCCGCGGAGAAGTCGAATACCTTGTGACTCGTCAAACCGTTTATTGACCAGCGCGATGTCCGCATCCGCCTCGTCAAGTGCCGCTTTAGTTCGGCAAATTCATCGATCCGGCTAGCCACAGGGCGCCCGCCACCTACATAAGAACGGCGACATGTTAGTATCGAGATTATGATCCTCGACGCGCTGTCGGTTGCCAGACAGCATACCGAGTCGTGGGCTACTATCTATACAGGCGCATTCTATATGCATAAGCGCCGAAGGTACATCATTTTTTTTCGTACCTCAAACCCCGTCAGTAAACTTCTGGCGGATTCATGCAATCCGCTCTCAGCGGATGCAATTCTTTCAATTACCGTAGCCATTAGCGCACGGTGATCTTCTGAGATATACGCTCGCCCGAGCAGGTCCTTCAGCTCCTCCGACCGCACGCCAGTTGGCGCCGGACCGTCCGGCCCCGCCGGACTCGGGGAAACTCTCCGTGACGACACTTCAGGGTCGCCTGCCTCGCACGAAGGCGTGATAGGTGGAGGCGTTTCGCTCTCTATCATCTCCGGATGATGATCCCCCGAAGACGAGCTCTGCTGAGAAGGGCTGAGATCCGAACTACAAGGTACAATTTCGGTTATCTTCAGAAATAAATACAGGGATGTTCTTTATTCACAGGACCCCTCCTTTTTACTTACGGCTCATTTGGAGGGCTGATCCCCTTGGGGAAATAGTTCGGCTGGGGTACTTCACTGCGCGGGACTTTCTGACAAAGACTTCTTTCCCCGTTTTGAGGCCTTGGCTTCCGGGTCTTCGGAAGCGGGCCTCTTCTCCTGGAGGGGAGGATCCCTGGTCCCTTCTTCCTTGAAAGCCTCCTTCGCGGAGGCAGTTGCTTCCCTGCTCCCCCCTTCGCCTTCTTTAAAAGGCGCGGCCTTCAACATCTTGGTCAGCATGGGATCCGGCGTGGTCTCTGGGAGGGGAGCCGGACACCTTATCAACTTTGCCTTGGCTATCCACTCCTGTTCAAGAAACGGCTCCCTTAAAGGGCATATATATGATAAATGAATGAACAGCATGTCCGGTTACAGGGCTACTTACTTGAGTATCTGGGTGATTGCAGCTTAGACCTGCGTCCTCGGTCAAGTCCGGACACTTCTCTTGTGATCCGAAGAACAGTTTGTACATCTCCTTGGGTATCGCGCCCATAAAATGTTGGAGAGCTCGTGGTCCCTCCGGATTAAACTCCCACAGACGGAGGGGGCGACGTTTGCAGGGCAGAAGGAGCCGAATCAGCATAACCTGCGCCGCCACGACCAGATTGATCTCTCTTTCTTGGAGGTCTCAAATGCGGCCCTGCAACAGAGGAACGTCCTTGGACGGCCCCCAGTCGAGCCCCCGGTTAACCCATGATGCCAGCCGCTGTGGTGGACCTGAGCGGAAGGCGGGTGGCGCCACCCATTTGGTGCCCACAGGGCGGTGATCTAAAACCACTCCCGTTGCCACAAACCAAGCTCCTCTTGAAAAGAGCCCTCGGGCCACGGAGCGTCGGCACACTTGCTTATGACCGCTCCTCCACTTTTCTGCTTGTTGCCCCACGATCATCTTCGGCTCCACCTTGATGGTCTTGAGCCACAATCCAAAGTGAGGGGTAATATGGAGGAAGGCTTCACATACGACAATGAATGACGAGATATGGAGGATGGACTCCGGATTCAAGTCATGGAAATCCAGCCCATAATAAAACATGAGCCCCCGCACAAAGGGATCCATCGGGAAGCCTAAACCCCGAAGGAAGTGAGACACGAACACCACGCTCTCGCCGGGCTCGGGAGTGGGAATTACCTGCCCTGGAGCAGGCAGCCTATGCAAAATCTCGCAGGTTAGATACCTGGCGTCTCGCAGCTTTAGCACATCTTCTTCTGTGACGGAAGAAGACATCCATCGGCCGAGCTGGTCGGAGCCGGACATCGTCGAAGGTCAAGCGCCTAAATCTGAAGCTTTGGGCGTTAGAACACGGCGAGGCGAATTTGATGGAGGGTGGAAAAAGAAGAGGGCCTTGGTCTCATTATAAAGAGGTTGAATACCAAGAGCCCTCCCGTGGTCGATTGGGACTCGCCGATAGAGGAGGCGTGCCAACGAACTGCAGTTGGGTTACCCACGTCCGTATTGATGAGAATCCCGGAATAAGGGGGCACGATCTACGCTTTTATAAGACATGCCAAGGAAACCGCCTCGCTAAACGCGCTGAGGTGGGACAGTAAAAAATGATTCGAATAAAGGCTTGGCCGTGGTGTGATGTCACGCCGCGGAATACGTCAGCAGATCTGTGCGAAAAATTATTCTCTCTACGGTGGTATGTGGAACTTGTTTTGCAGAGCCGGACACTATCCTTGTGTTCAAAACCTTCTATGAAGTATTCGGAGGAGGAACCCGCCTTGCAATGCCGAAGACAATATCTGGCGCCCGGACTCGTCGTCATTGAAGCTTGGTTCAGGGGGCTCTTGAGGAGTCTGGACTAGGGGTGTCCAGATAGCGAACTATCATCTTTGGCGGACTCCTAGACTATGAAGATACAAGATTGAAGACTCCGTCCCGTGTGCGGATAGGACTTCCCTTGGCGTGGAAGGCAAGCTTGGCGATACGGATATGTAGATTTCCTACCATTGTAACCGACTGTGTAACCCTAACCCTATTCGTTGTCTATATAAACCGAAGGGTTTTAGTCCGTGGGGACGAACAACAATCATACCATAGGCTAGCTTCTAGGGTTTAGCCTCTCGATCTCGTGGTAGATCTACTCTTGTACTACCCATATCATCAATATTAATCAAGCAGGAGTAGGGTATTACCTCCATCGAGAGGGCCCGAACCTGGGTAAAAACATCGTGTCCCTTGTCACCTGTTACCATCCGCCTAGACGCACAGTTCGGGACCCCCTACCCGAGATCCGCCGGTTTTGACACCGACAAGTGGCATTGCCCTTCTTGACACTACCATCTTTCACATTGTTCTTCTTCTCCTTAGAAGCACCCTCTCGCTCCTTCACAAAAGTTTGCATGAGAGGAGGAGGTCGTTGATACGTCTCCAACGTATCTATAATTTTTTATTGTACCATGTTGTTTTATTATCAATCTTGGATGTTTTATAATCATTTTATGGTCATTTTATATCATTTTTTGGTACTAACCTATTTACATAGTGCCAAGTGCTAGTTGCTGTTTTTTTCATGTTTTTTACATCACAGGAAATCAATATCACACGAAGTCCAAATGCCACGAAACTCCATGATGTTTTTTATGGGCCAGAAGGAACACTTTGGGCCCTGATTGCACCTGGGGGAGTCCCGAGGAGGGGACAACCCACCAGGGCGCCCCAGGAGGCCCAGGAGCGCTCTGGTGGGTTGTGCCCACCTCGGGTGCCCCCAGACCGCCTTTTTGCTCTATAAATACCCCAAAAATACCAGAACCCTAGGGGAGTCGACGAAATATTCATCCAGCCGCCACAGAGTCCAGAACCACCAGACCCAATCTAGACACCATCTCGGATGGGGTTCACCACCTCCATTGGTGCCTCTCCAATGATGCGTGAGTAGTTCTTTGTAGACCTTCGGGTCCGTAGTTAGTAGCTAGATGGCTTTCTCTCTCTCGCTGAAATCTCAATACAATGGTCTATTGGAGATCCATATGATGTAACTCTTTTTGCGGTGTGTTTGTTGGGATCTGATGAACTTTGAGTTTATGATCAATTATATCTTTTTATATCCATGAAAGTTATTTGAGTTTCTTTGATCTCTTATATGCATGATCTCTTATAGCCTCGTATTTCTTCTCTGATATTTGGGTTTTGTTTGGTGCTACATCTCCAACGTATCTATAATTTTTGATTGCTCCATGCTATTATATATTCTGTTTTGGATGTTTAATGGGCTTATTTATACTTTTATATTATTTTTGGGACTAACTATTAACCCAAGGCCTAGCCCAAATTGTTGTATTTTTGCCTATTTCAGGGTTTCGAAGGAAAGGAATATCAAACGGAGTCCAAACGGAATGAAACCTTTGGGAACGTGATTTTCGGAACAAACGTGATCCAGAGGACTTGCGGTGACGTCAAGCAATCAACGAGGAGGCCACGAGGCGGAGGCGCGCTGACCTCGGGCGCCCCCCACCCTCGTGGGCCCCTTGTAGCTCTCCTGACCGGCCTCTTTCGCCTATATATACTCATATACCCTGGAAACATCAGAACAGGAGCCGAAACCTTATTTCCACCGCCGCAACCTTCTGTACCCGTGAGATCCCATCTTGGGGCCTTTTCTGGCGCTCTGCCGGAGGGGGCATTGATCACAGAGGGCTTCTACATCAACACCATAGCCTCTCTGATGATGTGTGATTAGTTTACCTCAGACCTTCGGGTCCATAGTTATTAGCTAGATGGCTTCTTCTCTCTCTTTGGATCTCAACACAAAGTTTTCCTCGATTCTCTTGGAGATCTATTCGATGTAATCTTCTTTTGCGGTGTGTTTGTCGAGATCCGATGAATTGTGGGTTTATGATCAAGATTATCTATGAACAATATTTGAATCTCCTCTAAATTCTTTTATGTATGATTGGTTATCTTTGCAAGTCTCTTCGAATTATCAGTTTGGTTTGGCCTACTAGATTGATCTTTCTTGCAATGGGAGAAGTGCTTAGCTTTGGGTTCATTCTTGCGGTGCTCGATCCCAAAGGATGTGAGGGGAAACGACATGTATTGTATTGTTGCCATCGAGGATAAAAAGATGGGGTTTATATCATATTGCTTGAGTTTATCCCTCTACATCATGTCATCTTGCTTAAAGTACTCCGTTCTTATGAACTTAATACTCTGGATGCATGTTGGATAGCGGTCGATGTGTGGAGTAATAGTAGTAGATGCAGGCAGGAATCAATCTACTTGTCACGGACGCGATGCCTATATACATGATCATACCTAGATATTCTCATAACTATGCTCAATTCTATCAATTGCTCGACAGTAATTGTTCACCCACCGTAATACTTATGCTACCTTGAGAGAAGCCACTAGTGAAACCTATGGCCCCGGGTCTATTTTCCATCATATTAATTTCCCGTCAACAAGTTATTTCTGGCGCCGTTTATTTTGCAATCTTTACTTTTATTCTTTATCATGAAAATACCAAAAATATTATCTTATCATCTCTATCAGACCTCACTTTTGCAAGTGGCCGTGAAGGGATTGACAACCCCTTTACCACGTTGGTTGCAAGGTTCTTATTTGTTTGTGTAGGTACAAGGGACTTGAGCGTGGCCTCCTACTAGATTGATACCTTGGTTCTCAAAAACTGAGGGAAATACTTACGCTACTATGCTGCATCACCCTTTCCTCTTCAAGGGAAAACCAACGCAGTGCTCAAGAGGTAGCAAGAAGGATTTCTGGCGCCGTTGCCGGGGAGGTGTGCACCAAGTCCAGTCAAGATTTGATTTCCCGACAACGAGCCATTTCTGGCGCCGTTGTCGAGGAGTCTACGCACAAGTCAAGACATTCCAAGTACCCATTACAAACTCTTATCCCTCGCATTACATTATTTGCCATTTGCCTCTCGTTTTCCTCTCCCCCACTTCACCCTTGCCATTTTATTCGCCCTTCTTTTGTTCGTCTTTTTCGTTTGCTTTGATGTCTTACTTGGCTCGTTTGCTCGTTTGGTTGGAATAGTTGATTATTTATTGCTAAACAGAGAACCTAAGATCTATGGATCCTCATCCGCTTGCTAATCTCTTTAACAGATCCAATTATGATGAACCAATTGATAGTGAGTTTTGTGCACTAGACTATCTTTATGAAGTTTTGCTTGAAATTCGTGAATCTGAAAATTATGATGAAGAAATTTATGAAGAGATTCACGATAGCTCCTTGAATAAAAAGCATGATTGCAATGATTTTACTATAAATTCTCTTGATGTAAATTGTGCTAATAATATGCAAAACCCTAAGCTTGGGGATGCTAGTTTTGCTATGTCTACTACCTGTTGCAATGATCATGATTGGGGTGATTCTTCTTATGATCTTGAAAATTTATTTAGGCCCCATGATGAATATGAGATTGATAATAGTGTTTGCAATAATATTGAAAGTGGTTTTGGAAGAGTGTCAACTTTAGATCCCACATATTTGGAGAATGTTCAATCTTATGGTATTTTTGATAAAAGTGGGTTTGGAGAGGTTATGACTTTAGTTAATGATAATCCCACTATTTTGGAAGAGTGTCAACTTTGCATGCATGTGGATCGTGTTGAGAATATGTTATGTGATAGATATATTATTGAATTTTCTTATGATCCTACATGTAATTATTATGAGAGCGGAAAATATGGTTGTAGGAATTTTCATGTTACTAAATTACCTCTCTTCATGTTGAGATTGCTATCATCTCTTTCTTCTTCCTTGCATATGCTAGTTTTTGCTTTACTTGATAATGTGTTTGCTTATAAAATACCTATGCATAGGAAGTATGTTAGACTTAAGTGTGTTTGTCACATGTTTTATGATGCTCTCTTTGTGCTTCAATTCTTGCCTTTCATGTGAGCATCATTAAAATTATCAATGCCTAGCTAAAAGGCTTTAAAGAAAAGCGCTTGTTGGGATACAACCCAATATTTTTCCTTGCTGTTATTAAATAAATAATCCATATAGCTTCTGTTTAGATGTGTTTTTGAGTTTTAATTATTGTTTGTGCCAAGTAGAACCTTTGGGAAGACTTGGGGAAAGTCTTTGCGATCTTGCTGTAAAAAACAGAAACTTTAGCGCTCACGAGATTAGCTACAACTTTTTACAGGAGAGTGATATTTAGTTGATTCTTTTTGCAGATGATTAATACATAAATTCCTCAAGTTCAGAAATTTATTTTAGAATTTTTGGAGTTCCATAAGTTTGCGTTTGTTACAGATTACTAGAGACTGTTCTGTTTTTGACAGATTCTGTTTTTCGCGTGTTGTTTGCTTATTTTGATGAATCTATGGCTAGTAATGGAGTTTATGAACCATAGAAAAGTTGGAATACAGTAGTTTTAACACCAATATAAATAAATAATGAGTTCATTACAGTACCTTGAAGTGGTGTTTTGTTTTCTTTCGCTAACGGAGCTCACGAGATTTTCTGTAAAGTTTTGTGTTGTGAAGTTTTCAAGTTTTGGGTAAAGATTTGATGGATTATGGAACAAGGATTGGCAAGAGACTAAGATTGGGGACGCCCAAGGCACCCCAAGGTAAAATTCAAGGACAACCAAGAGCCTAAGCTTGGGGATGCCCCGGAAGGCATCCCCTCTTTTGTCTTCGTCCATCGGTAACTTTACTTGGAGCTATATTTTTATTCACCACATGATATGTGTTTTGCTTGGAGCGTATTGTATGATTTGAGTCTTTGCTTTTTAGTTCACCACAATTATCCTTGCTATACACACCTTTTGAAAGAGACACACATTATTCGGAATTTATTAGAATACTCTATGTGCTTCACTTATATCTTTTAGAGCACGGTGGTGGTTATATTTTATAGAAATTATTGATCTCTCATGCTTCACTTATATCATTGTGAGAGTCCTTTAGAACAGCATGGTAATTTTCTTTGGTTAAAAAATTAGTCCTAATATGATAGGCATCCAAGATAAAAACTATAAAGTGCATTGAATACTAAGAGAAGTTTGATACTTGATAATTGTTTTGAAATATGAAGATGGTGATATTAGAGTCATGCTAGTTGAGTAGTTGTGAATTTGAGAAATACATGTTCTAAAGTTTGTGATTCCCGTAGCATGCACGTATGGTGAACCAGTATGTGATGAAGTCGGAGCATGATTTATTTATTGATTGTCTTCCTTATGAGTGGCGGTCGGGGATGAGCGATGGTCTTTTCCTACCAATCTATCCCCCTAGGAGCACGCGCGTAGTACTTCATTTCGATAACTAATAGATTTTTGCAATAATTATGTGAGTTCTTTATGACTAATGTTGAGTCCATGGATTATACGCACTCTCATCCTTCCACCATTGCTAGCCTCTCTAATACTGTGCACCTTTCGCCGGTATCACATACCCACCATATACCTTCCTCAAAACAGCCAACATACCTGCCTATTATGGCATTTCCATAGCCATTCCGAGATATATTGCCATGCAACTTACCACCGTTCCATTTATTATGACACGCTTCATCATTGTCATATTGCTTTGCATGATCATGTAGTTGACATCGTATTTGTGGCAAAGCCACCTTCATAATTCTTTCATACATGTCACTCTTGATTCATTGCATATCCTGCACATCACCGGAGGCATTCACATAGAGTCATATTTTGTTCTAAGTATCTAGTTGTAATTCTTGAGTTGTAAGTAAATAAAAGTGTGATGATCATTATTAGAGCATTGTCCCATGTGAGGAAAGGATGATGGAGACTATGATTCCCCCATAAGTCGGGATGAGACTCGGACGAAAAAGAAAGAAAGAAAAGAGGCCAAAAGAAAGAAAAAAGAAAGAAGGCCCAAACAAAAGAAAAGAGAATGAGATAAAAAGAGAGAAGGGACAATGTTACTATCCTTTTGCCACACTTGTGCTTCAAAGTAGCACCATGATCTTCATGATAGAGAGTCTCCTATGTTGTCACTTTCATATACTAGTGGGAATTTTACATTATAGAACTTGGCTTGTATATTCCAATGATGGGATTCCTCAAAATGCCCTAGGTCTTCGTGAGCAAGCGAGTTGGATGCACACCCACTTAGTTTCTTTTGTTGAGCTTGCATACACTTATAGCTCTAGTGCATCCGTTGCATGGCAATCCCTACTCACTCACATTGATATCTATTGATGGGCATCTCCATAGCCCGTTGATACGCCTAGTCGATGTGAGAGTATCTTATCCTTTTTTGTCTTCTCCACAACCACCATTCTATTCCACCTATAGTGCTATGTCCATGGCTCACGCTCATATATTGCGTGAAGATTGAAAAAGTTTGAGAACATCAAAAGTATGAAACAATTGCTTGGATTGTCATCGGGGTTGTGCATGATTTAAATACTTTGTGTGGTGAAGATAGAGCATAGCCAGACTATAAGGTTTTGTAGGGATAACTTTCTTTGGCCATGTTATTTTGAGAAGACGTGATTGCTTTGTTAGTATGCTTGAAGTATTATTATTTTCATGTTAATATTAAACTTTTATCTTGAATCTTTCGGATCTGAACATTCATGCCACAATAAAGAGAAATACATTGAAGAATATGCTAAGTAGCATTCCGCATAAAAAAATCTGTTTTTTCATTTACCTACTCGAGGACGAGCAGGAATTAAGCTTGGGGATGCTTGATACGTCTCCAATGTATCTATAATTTTTCATTGCTCCATGCTATTATATATTCTGCTTTGGATGTTTAATGGGCTAATTTATACACTTTTATATTATTTTTGGGACTAACCTATTAACCCAAGGCCCAGCCCAAATTGTTGTTTTTTGCATATTTTAGTGTTTCGAAGGAAAGGAATATCAAACGAAGTCCAAACGTAATGAAACCTTCGGGAACGTGATTTTTGAAACAAACGTGATCTAGAGGACTTGGAGTGGACATCAAGCAATCAATGAGGAGGCCACAAGGCAGGGAGGCGCGCCTGCCCCCCCCCCCCCCTGGGCGCGCCCCCCACCCTCATGGGCCCCTCGTAGCTCACCTGACCGACCTCTTTTGCCTATATATACTCATATACCCTGGAAACATTAGAACAGGAGCCGAAACCCTATTTCCACCGCCGCAACCTTCTGTACCCGTGAGATCCCATCTTGGGGCCTTTTCCGGCGCTCCGCCGGAGGGCGCATTGATCATGGAGGGCTTCTACATCAACACCATAGCCTGTCCGATGATGTGTGAGTAGTTTACCTCAGACCTTCGGGTCCATAGTTATTAGCTAGATGGCTTCTTCTCTCTCTTTGGATCTCAATACAAAGTTCTCCTCGATTCGCTTGGAGATCTATTCGATGTAATCTTCTTTTGCGGTGTGTTTGTCGAGATCCGATGAATTGTGGGTTTATGATCAAGATTATCTATGAACAATATTTGAATCTCCTCTGAATTCTTTTTATGTATGATTGGTTATCTTTGCAAGTCTCTTGAATTATCAGTTTGGTTTGGCCTACTAGATTGATCTTTCTTGCAATGGGAGAAGTGCTTAGCTTTGGGTTCAATCTTGCGGTGCTCGATCCCAAAGGATGAGGGGAAACGACACGTATTGTATTATTGCCATCGAGGATAAAAAGATGGGGTTTATATCATATTGCTTGAGTTTATCCCTCTACATCATGTCATCTTGCTTAAAGCGTTACTCCATTCTTATGAACTTAATACTCTAGATGCATGCTAGATAGCGGTCGATGTGTGGAGTAATAGTAGTAGATGCAGGCAGGAGTCGGTCTACTTGTCACGCACGTGATGCCTATATACATGATCATACCTAGATATTCTCATAACTATGCTCGATTCTATCAATTGCTCGACAGTAATTTGTTCACCCACCGTAATACTTATGTTATCTTGAGAGAAGCCACTAGTGAAACCTATGGCCCCCGGGTCTATTTTCCATCATATTAATTTCTCGTCAACAAGTTATTTCTGGCGCTGTTTTTTTTTTGCAATCTTTACTTTTATTCTTTATCATAAAAAATACCAAAAATATTATCTTATCATCTCTATCAGATCTCACTTTCACAAGTGGCCGTGAAAGGATTGACAACCCCTTTATCGCATTGGTTGCAAGGTTCTTATTTGTTTGTGTAGGTACAAGGAACTTGAGCGTAGCCTCCTACTGGATTGATACCTTGGTTCTCAAAAACTAAGGGAAATACTTACGCTACTTTGCTGCATCACCCTTTCCTCTTCAAAGGAAAACCAACAAAGTGCTCAATAGGTAGCATTTGGCCAACTTGATCTATTTATCTTGCAATGGGAAGAGGTGCCCGGTAGTGGGTTCGATCTTACGGTGCTTGATCCTAGTGACAGAAAGGGAACCGACACGTATGTATCGTTGCTACTAAGGATAAAAAGATGGTATCTATATCTACGCAATAGATAAACAGATCTTGTCTACATCATGTCATCGTTCTTATTGCATTACTCCGTTTTTCCATGAACTTAATACACTAGATGCATGTTGGATAGCGGTCGATGTGTGGAGTAATAGTAGTAGATGCAGGCAGGAGTCGGTCTACTAATCTTGGACGTGATTTCTATGTAATGATCATTGTCTGGATATCGTCATAATTATTTGAAGCTCTATCAATTGCCCAACAGTAATTTGTTTACCCACCGTTTGCTATCTTTCTTGAGAGAAGCCACTAGTGAAACCTACGGCCCCCGGGTCTTCTTCCTCATATATTTGCTTACGATCTACTTTTCCTTTGCATTTTTATTCAGATCTATTAAACCAAAAATACAAAAATACTTTGTTGCACTTTATTTTATTCGTGATCTGTTATTGCAATCTATTACAAATTTCTGGCATCGTTACCTGAAAGGGATTGACAACCCCTTTAACACGTCAGGTTGCGAGGTGTTGTTATTTGTGTGCAGGAGCTGCTTACGTTGTGTTGCTTGGTTCTCCTACTGGTTCTATAACCTTGATTTCACCACTGAGGGAAATACCTACCGTCGCTGTGCTGCATCACCCCTTCCTCTTTGGGGAAATACCGACGTAGTCCTAGCAGAAAGGAGCTTTTCTGGCGCTATAGTCAGAGAGTGATCAAAAGGAATTTCTGGTGCCGTTGCTGGGGAGGATCTTCAACATAACCAGGTTCCTAATCACAAATCTCATCTCCTCGCAATTTACATTATTTGCCATTTGACTCTCGTTTTCCTCTCCCCCAATTCACAAAAATTTGCTGTTTTATTCGCCTCTCTTTTTTCGTTCGCCGTTTTCTCGCCAGATCTGTTTTTGAGTGCAATCTTGTTGTGTAGTCATCATGACTCAAGAGAACACCAAGTTATGTGATTTCTCAAATACCAACAACAATGATTTTATTGGCACTCCACTTGCTCCTCCCGCCACTAGTGCAGAGACATGTGATATTAATACTACTTTCCTGAATCTTGTTACGAAAGACCAATTGTCCGGTACTCCTAATGAGGATGTTGTGTCCCATCTTAATACCTTCGTGTAATTATGCGATATGCAAAAGAAAAAAGGTGTTGACAATGATATGTTCAAGATGAAATTATTACCGTTTTCTTTGCGTGATTCTGCAAAAATTTGGTTCTCTTCTTTGCCTAGCAATAGTATCAATTCTTGGAGTAAGTGCAAAGATGCTTTTATCACTAAGTATTTTCCTCCCGCAAAAATTATTTCCCTTAGAACCCAGATCACATATTTCAAGCAACTTGAACAGAGCATGTTACACAATATTGGGAAAGGATGAAAATGATGTTAAGGAATTGCCCAACTCATGGGTTAAATCTTTGGATGATCATACAAAAATTTTATGCGGGGTTGAATTTTGTTTCTCGTAATCTTTTAGATTCCGCCGCGGGTGGAACTTTTATGGAAATTACTTTGGGTGAAGCCACCAAATTTCTTGATAATATCATGGCAAATTATTCATAATGGCATACCGAAAGAGCTCCTACTAGTAAAAAAGTTAATTCGGTTGAAGAAATTTCTTCTTTGAGTGAAAAAGTTGATGCTCTTATGAAATTGGTTGCTATTGAAAGTGTTCCTATTTGTTTTAATGATATGCCTTTGTCTACTTTGATTGAGCAAAATAGTGATGCCATTGATGTGAATTTTATCTCTCGAAATAATTTTAACAACAATGCTTATAGAGGTAATTTTAATCCTAGGCCTTTTCCTAGTAATTCCTCTAATAATTATGGTAATTCCTATGGAAATCAATCTTACAATAATAATAGGAATACCTCTGATCTTGAGAATAATATTAAAGAATTTATCAACACGCAAAAAGTTTTCAACACTTCCATAGAAGAAAAGTTGAGTAAGATTGATGATTTGTCTAGAACTGTTGATAGAATTGCTCATGATGTGGAAAATCTCAAAATGAAAATCTTTGTGCCTAAGGTAGATGAATCAATTAAAGCTCTTTATGTTTCTATGGATGAATGTAAGAAAAGAACTGCTATGCTTAGAGCTAAAAGAGAATTTTTAGAGAAAGCTTTTTCTAGTGATTATGCTTGCAAAAATTATGAAGATCTTAAAATGATTGGTGTTTCTTCTATTGATTCTCTGTTTAGTAAAGATAATATTGATGAAAAAGTGACTGGAGAAGAGTCAACTTTAGGTAGAAGGCGTCCCAATATTTCGGAGGGTGAGAATCTTGTTGAGAAAAGTGATAAAAGTGGGTTTGGAGAGGTCAAAACTTTAGTTAGTGATGCACCCACTCTTTTGGATTACAAAGACTTTAATTATGATAGTTTCTCTTTGATTGGTTGCATTTCTTTGTTGCAATCCATGCTAAATTCACCCCATGCCTATGAACAAAACAAAGCTTTCACTAAACATATTGTTGATGCTATGATGAAAGCTTTGGAAGAAAAATTGGAATTAGAAGTATCAATTCCTAGAAAATTGCATGATGAGTGGGAAGCTACTATCAAAGTCAAGATTAAAATTATGAGTGTTTTGCTTTGTGTGACTTGGGTGCTAGTGTTTCTACAATTCCGAAATTTTTATGTGAGGTGCTTGGTCTTACTAATCTTGAAGAATGTTCTTTGAATTTGCACTTGGCGGATTCTACTATTAAAAATACGATGGAAAGAATTAATGATGTTCTTATTCTTGCAAATAGGAATTATGTGCTCATAGATTTTATTGTTTTTGATATTGATTGCAATCCGTCTTGTCCAATTATTCTTGGTAGACCGTTTTTACGCACTATCGGTGCCGTGATTGATATGAAAGAAGGCAATATTAAGTTTCAATTTCCTTTGAGGAAGGGTATGGAACACTTTACTAGAAAAAAATTAGGCCACCTTATGAATCAATCATGAGGTAATCTTATGGATCTCGAACCAAAGAAGACAAAACTTAGATCCTTGCTTTATGCCTAGCTAAGGGCGTAAAACTATAGTGCTTGTTGGGAGGCAACCCAATGAATAAAATTTATTTTTGTTTTTTGCTTTCTGTTCTTGAGTGTTAGCACAATTATGCTACTGTTATTATTGTGTTTTTTATGTTTTAATTAGTGTTTGTGCCAAGGAAAGCCTTTAGGATCTTCTGGGGTGATAGTTGTTTGATCTTGCTGAAAAAGACAGAATCTTTGCGCTCACAAAAATAATTTTTATAAATCACAGAAAAGAGATTTTGCCCTGATTATTTTTTTCAGAAGACTAATATACAAATTACCCTAGTCTTCCTAATTTGGTAGAAATTTTGGAGTTCCAGAAGTATCCGCAAAAGCTAGATTGCTACAGACTGTTCTGTTTTGACAGATTCTGTTTTCTTTGTGTTGTGTGCTTATTCTGATGGCTCTATGGTTTTCTTTGATGAGTTTTTGCCATAGAAAAGTTGTAATACAGTAGATATAATACAAAAACAAAATAAGAATTGGTCTGATACAGCACTTATAGTAGTATTTTTTTTTTTTACACTAGCGGATCTCACGAAGGTTTTGTTGAGTTTTCTGTGATTGAAGTTTTCAAGTTTTGGGTTATCTTACGATGGATGAAAGAAGGATAGAAGAGCCTAAGCTTGGGGATGCCCCGTCATCCCAAGCTATTATCTAAGAATGAGCAACCAACTAAGCTTGGGGATGCCCCCGAGTGGCATCCCCTCTTTCTTCTAACGACCATCAGTATTTTACTCGAGGCTATATTTTTATTCGTCACATGATACGTGTTTTGCTTGGAGCGTCTTGTATGATATGAGTCTTTGCTTGTTTTATTTTGTGTTTTAATTCATCAATCCTTGCTGGACACACCTATTTGAGAGAGCCAAAATTATATCATGACTTGTTAGAATTGCTCTCTGTGCTTCACTTAAATCTTTTATGAGCTAGGACTTGCTCTAGTGCTTCACTTATATCTTTTTGAGCGCGGTGTGCTTAGTATTTTTGAAGAAATTCTCTCTTGCTTCACTTAGATTTGTTTGAGAGTTAGTTAAATTTTGAAGAATTCTCTCTTGCTTCACTTAAATTATTTTGAGAGAAAGAAAAAATTATGCTCATGATCTTCACTTATATTTGTTTGAGCTTATGAAAAGCAACACATGAAAATTAGTCCCAAAGTGATAGATATCCAAGAAGGATAAAGAAAAAGAAAATAAAAATTGTCATGAAGATCATAGGACAAAATAAACTTGATTCTTAGTAATAGTTTTGAGATATGATGATGTGATATGTGAGTTATGTTGATGAGTAATTATGCTTTAGTAAGAATATTGGTGTTAAGGTTTGTGATTCTCTATGCATGCACGAAAGTCAATAATCATGCAATGAAAATTTTATCCTACTTGTGGTGCACTATTTGGTGTTAATTATGCTTAATTCTTGCTTATGAGATTATTCGTTTCTTGGTTGGTTGCTTCTCAATCTTTTTGCTAGCCTTCATTTTGCACTAAGTATGACCTCTACTTGTGCATCCAAAATCCTTTAAACCAATTTTGCCACATGAATCCACTATATCTACCTATATGCGGTATTCTTTTGCCACTCTAAGCAAATTTGCATGTGCCATCTCTAATTTTTAAAATAAACTTCTCTTTTGTGTGTTTCTTTCGCTCGCGGAACGGTAACGGGTGGCTAATATTTTCCATGCTGGATGTGTTATTCTCACGATGAGTGTTTATTCACTTGTCATTGCATGAGAGTAAGGCAAAGGTTTTAGGGATGCCCAGTCCCGATATGCAAAATGAATTTACTTTATGTTGTCAAATAATAAATTCCTTGGAAAGTGTTGGTATGGAGGGCACCCGTGGATATGGTTAGCCATGGAAAGTGAAAGTATGGTGGAAAAAGGAATAAACTTTATTTTCTGTTTGGGAACCGCCTATGGCATATCTAGCATGGAAAGTGTTCGTAGCTCTACGTCGTTTTCGTTGCTGGGATGGATACACCTCCCAAAATGTTTTCATCTCTATTTTTTCGCTTTGAGCTATGGCACCTCTACAAATCCCTACTTCCCTCTGTGAAGGGCCTTTCTTTTACTTTATGCAATTTTTATTTTGAATTTGAGTCTCCATCTTCTCTTATAAAAGCACCAACTAGGAGGCAATATGATCGTACTTAAGTATTGGATGTAGCTAATATTCGAGTGTGTTTCATGAATGGATCAATGTTTGAGCATGATGGGCTAGGGATAACTTATTTTAGCGTTGATATTTTGAAAGACATGGTTGCTTGTTCATATGCTTGACTATCTAAATTATTATGTCAAAACTAGACTATTGCTTTGAATCACATAAAAGTCCAAATGTCCATGCTATAAAGAAAAGAATATGATATGACATGATGAACAGCACTCCACATCAAAAATTCTGTTTTTATCACTTACCTACTCGAGGACGAGCAGGAGTTAAGCTTGGGGATGCTGATACGTCTCCAACGTATCTATAATTTTTTATTGTTCCATGTTGGTTTATTATCAATCTTGGATGTTTTATAATCATTTTATAGTCATTTTATATCATTTTTTGGTACTAACCTATTGACATAGTGCCAAGTGCCAGTTGTTGTTTTTTCCATGTTTTTTACATCAAGGAAATCAATATCGTATTTAAGTCCAAATGCCACAAAACTCCACGATGATTTTTTATGGGCCAAAAGGAACACTCTGGGCCCTGGTTGCACCTGGGGGGAGTCCCGGGGAGGGGACAACCCACCAGGGCGCGCCAGGAGGCCCAGGCGCGCCCTGGTGAGTTGTGCCCACCTTGGGTGCCCCCCGGACCGCCTCTTTGCTCTATAAATACCCCAAAAATACCAGAACCCTAGGGGAGTCGACGAAATATTCATCCAGCCGCCACAGAGTCCAGAACCACTAGATCCAATGTAGACACCATCTCGGATGGGGTTCACCACCTACATTGGTGCCTCTCCGATGATGCGTGAGTAGTTCTTTGTAGACCTTCGGGTCCGTAGTTAGTAGCTAGATGGCTTTCTCTCTCTCTCTCTCTCTCTCTCTCTCTCTCTCTCTCTCTCTGAATTCTCAATACAATGGTCTCTTGGAGATCCATATGATGTAACTCTTTTTGCGGTGTGTTTGTTGGGATCTGATGAACTTCGAGTTTATGATCAATTATATCTTTTTATATCCATGAAAGTTATTTTAGTTTCTTTGATCTCTTATATGCATGATCTCTTATAGCCTCGTATTTCTTCTCCGGTATTTGGGTTTTGTTTGGCCAACTTGATATATTTATCTTGCAATGGGAAGAGGTGCCCGGTAGTGGGTTCGATCTTACGGTCCTTGATCCTAGTGATACAAAGGGAACAGACACGTATGTATCGTTGCTACTAAGGATAAAAAGATGGGATCTATATCTATGCAATAGATAAACGGATCTTGTCTACATCATGTCATCATTCTTATTGCATTACTCCATTTTCCATGAACTTAATACACTAGATGCATGCTGGATAGTGCTCGATGTGTGGAGTAATAGTAGTAGATGCAGGCAGGAGTCGGTCTACTAATCTTGGATGTGATGCCTATGTAATGATCATTGCCTAGATATCGTCATAATTATTTGAAGCTCTATCAACTGCCCAATAGTAATTTGTTTACCCACCGTTTGCTATCTTTCTCGAGAGAAGCCACTAGTGAAACCTACGGCCCCCGGGTCTTCTTCCTCATATATTTGCTTGCGGTCTACTTTTCCTTTGCATTTTTATTCAGATCTATTAAACCAAAAATACAAAAATAATTTGCTGCACTTTATTTTATTCATGATCTATTATTTCAATCTATTACAAATTTCTGGCATCGTTACCCGAAAGGGATTGACAACCACTTTAACACGTCGGGTTGCGAGGTGTTGTTATTTGTGTGCAGGTGCTTCTTATGTTGTGTTGCTTGGTTCCCCTACTGGTTCGATAACCTTGGTTTCATCACTGAGGGAAATACCTACTGTCACTGTGCTGCATCATCCCTTCCTCTTTGGGTAAATACCGATGTAGTCCTAGCGGACAGGAGCTTTTCTGGCGCTATAGTCAGAGAGCGATCAGTCGTTTGGCCTTGTCATTCTTCTTCTTGTTCTTGGACTTGGGTGCGAACCCAATTCCCTCCTTGGCCACAACTTCCTTTTGATTGCTCAAAAGGTCGTTGAGGTTCTTCTTACCTTGTATGCAAGACACAAGGCCTTTCTCAAGTTGCTCCTTCAATTTTACATTCTCCTCCACAATATGCACATGCTCACAACATGGGTTAATACCATTTGCATTATCAATTAAAACCATATGAGGAAAGGTGGCTTTCTCCTTGGTTAACTTCACTTGGAGTTGATCATGAGACTCTTTAAGGCTAGCATGAGTACCCTTCAAGGCCTTGTGAGCCTTGTCAAGTATATCAAACTCCTCCTTGAGTCTAGCAAGATCAACCCCAAGTTTGGCCTTCTCGGAATTTAGTACACGAGATACAACAAGAGCATGATCAAGATCTTTCTTAATTTTAGCATGATCATCATTGTGTGACTCCTCAAGAGCCAAACGACGACCACGCTCCTCCTCAAGCGCATTAGATAGATCCGATATCTCATCGGCATAGTCACGACTATGCCCCTCCATCTTAGAGATTGTTTCTTCGTGAGTCTCGATCATGTCATTGGCTTCACCAAGTTGTTCCAAGAGAGCAACAAAGTGCTTCTTGGACTTACCCTTGAGCTTATTCATAAAAGACTCAAATTCATTTTCCTCCTCATTAGACCCCTCACTTTCATCAATGCAATCCGTCAAAGAGGGATTAGTAATGATGGTAGTTTTGATGTTGGAGGTTACCTTGTTGGTGGCTTTATCCATGAGGCACTTGGCGGTGATGTTCTCATTGGGTGAGTCGAAGAGGGACACCCGTGGAGTTGTCGCAATGGCAACGGAGGCCATGGCAACCGACTCACCGTCTTCATCATCATCATCATCCTCATTGTACTCTTCTTGTGCCACCAAACCCTTGAGAGGAGTCTTCTTGGTGAAGTTGTTCTTGTTGGGGAAGTACTTGGCCTTATCTTTTCGAATGAGCTTGCCAGCATTGTCTTCCCTCTTCCATATGGGCACTCCGCAACAAAGTGGCTCACATTGCCACAATTATAGCAAGTCCTCACACGTTGCTTGCCCTTGGCGCCACTTGAGTTGTTCTTGTTGAAGTTGGGCCTTGAGTTCTTCTTGCTCCAAAATTGCCTTGAAGCGAGAACCATGTGCTCATGATAAGCATATTTTTTATTTTCGGGGTTACTCTCCTCTTCTTCCTCTTCATCCTCTTCTTCCACACTATCCTTGGCCTTCAAGGCAAGGTTGGGCTTCTTTGCTCTCTGAGAACGCAACATCGCATTATCGGCGGTCTTGTCCAAGATCCTCATTGCCACAAACTCATCCAACACTTCACTTGAGGACAAGGTGTGTAAGTCCGGCCTTTGACGGAGGACATGGCCTTATGGTAAGGCATCATGGCCTTGATAAACTTGCGCTTGAACCAATTGTCATCCGTATCCTTGCTCCCATGATCTCGGAGTGAGACCGCGAGAGTGGTTAATCTCCGGTAAAGCTCACAAGGTTCTTCATCTTCATTCATTGCAAACTCATCGGCTTCACCTTGCACCACTTCATAGTTGGAGCGTTGAAAGCTTGCGCTTCCCTTGTAAATGGACACTACATGGTGCCATGCTTCCTTGGCCACGGTGAAAGGTCGGAGATGCGCAATATCTTTGGATGGAATTGCATCTTGGATGATGAAGAGAGCATTCTCGTAGAATTGATGATCCGCGGTTTCTCTAGGGGTGAAGTTGCTTGGGTCATGCGGATAAAAAACTTGCTCAATGATTCTCCAAAGATTAGTATTAACATGATTTAAATGATGTTTAAAGCGATAGACCCAAGAGTCAAAATCCTCATTTTTCACAATCTTAGGAGGAGGACCAACATGATTTAAATGAGTGGAAGGAACTGGTACTCCATACGTAAGTGGAGGTTCCACATGGGCAACGATGCCACTTCCATTTCTACCACTAGATAAGGAAACTTTGTCACTAGTAGCTTCCCCCTTGTCGGAGTTAGCATCTGTCACCTTGTTAGCGGGATCACCCACTTTCATTGGTGCGGTGGATAATTTAAGGTCTTCTAAGAACTTGTTGAACATGCTTTCAACCTCGGTCGTCGTGGAGGTTTTCAATGTGTCCAAAGCCACATTGAACTCCTCACGAGAGATCGCGGTTTCCCCATCGGCCGTAGACGAGAACGGATTCACACCGGAGTGCTCCTCCCCACCGTCTACGGTGTCAACCATACTCTTCGGACGGCAAAGTCCTTAAAAAAGAGACGAGGCTCTGATACCAATTGAAAGGATCGATATAGTTGACTAGAGGGGGGGCGAATAGGCAACTAACAATTTTTAGCTTTTCTTTACCAAATTAAACTTTGCATCAAAGTAGTTTGTCTAGATATGTAACTAGGTGAGCAACCTATATGATGCAACAATAACAAGCACACAAGCAAGCAAAGAATACAACACAATATGAGCTTGCACAAGTAAAGGTGAGAGATAACCAATAGCGGAGCCGGTGGAGACGAGGATGTGTTACCGAAGTTCCTTCCCTTTGAGGGGAAGTACGTCTCCGTTGGAGAGATGTGGAGGTACAATGCTCCACAAGAAGCCACAGGGCCACCGTATTCTCCTCACGCCCTCACATAATGTGAGATGCCATGATTCCACTATTGGTGCCCTTGAAGGCGGCAACCGAACCTTTACAAACAAGGTTGGGCTATCTCCACAACTCAATTGGAGGCTCCCAACGATACCACTGAGCTTCACCACAATGGAATATGGCTCCAAGGTGACCTCAACCGTCTAGGGTGCTCAAACACCCAAAAGTAACAAGATCCGCAAGGGATTAGTGGGGGAATCAAATTTCTCTTGGTGGAAGTGTAGATCCGGGCCTTCTCAACCAATCCCTAAAGAATCAACAAGCTTGATTGGCTAGGAAGAGAGATCGGGCGAAAATAAGCTTTGGAGCAACAATGGAGCTTGGGGGAAAAGAGGTAGGTCAACTTGAAGAATAAGACCTCCTTTTATAAGGGGGGAACAATCCAACCGTTATCCCCCATTCAGCCCGCACAGAGCGGTACTACCGCTGGGTATCGCAGTACTACCGCTCCCCCATGCGGTAATACCGTGCAGACAGAGGGAGACCAGAGGCGGAGCAAGGTCTAGTCCCAGGGCTGTACTTGCAGTGGAGGTAGGGGCGGTACTACCGCTTACGAGCGGTACTACCGCCTCTACTGCCGCTGCCAGTGCCTCAAAACCCGACACGAGAGGCGGACCTACCGAGTCGAGGCGGTAGTAGCACAGCACCTCGGCGGCACTACGGCTGAGAGCCCCCAGGCAGTACTACCGCTGGGCAACGGTACTGCCGCCTATGGCTCTTGAGCGGTACTGCCGCTTGAGTCTGCGGTACTACCACTGGGACCAGAACAGGCTCACAAAAGAAGCAACTAAAGATCCTCCATCAAAGCGGGAAGGCTCAGTGGGTGTAAAGAAGGTGTGTACGTGATGATTCCACTCTAGCCTTTCCAATGCGGACCCCCTCTTGATAGTACGGTAACTCCTACGAAACAAGTCCTCCACAACTGAAACGAAAGAGCTACACCGTCTTCACTTAAAACTCCGAGGGGAAGGAATCGTCTCGTGTCAAAGAATGAATCTCTGAAATACTCAACGCACACGATTAGTCCGTAAAAGCATTGTCATCAATCACCAAAACTACTTAGAGAGAGACATGCCTTAACACCAATTAATGCAATCTTCTTTGCACTCATCTCATTCAATTTCTGTATAGAAGAGTATTTATGAGTGTACTAAAAAATTTAAACAGCAGGTCGAGTGCTCAAATGCCAATTAAACAACATATATATGTAGGATGCAAAAAAAGAGAGTAGGCGATTATAAGTACCATGGTCATTATGAAATATCCGTATGTTGAAACTTTTTCAAGAGAAATAGATGGTAGAAAAAATTCAGCAATGTACTAAATTTACAAAAACACATATTTGTAACCGACTAAAGGAAGCTACTTGATGCGCCAGGAAGGAATGGTTTGTCGCTTTTGAGTTTGAGTGAAATATGTGAAACTTCAAACTGTCAGAGAATTAAATGAACACTAGAACTTTGTGCAAAAAGAGAGTCAAATAAGCTTTCATATTTACTACTAGGAGGTTTAGAGTTTCAGTAAATACTCTTACCATAGTAAAGTTGACAGCAGAAGAGACAAGAAATTTCACGTTTGAAGGAAGGTCATATTGATGGCGCCTCAAAGGAATTGTAAAATAGTTATTTGCAAGGTCATTTGCCCCCATGACTGTGAAGTATATACCTTCGGAGATTACAAGTCTCATCTCCTCTTCTCCGACTATAGCTCTTAGTCGCTCCTTATATTCAAGGAATAGTTCAAGTTGCCCAGTACTCGATGTAGCAGTCTGAAGCATAGGAAATTAGCATTTGCAAACTCTAGTGGTAACAAGCTTAGCTTCGAATGAAAGCAAAGTGAAATATACTTGACGAGAACTATATTGTGAGATGCATGTGACATATTTTGTTACCGCGGGTATCGAAGTTAGAGGATCGTATCCACTGCCACCAGAAGCAAAGACGACACCGGTGAGTGGCTCACTTAGTGGAAGATCATTTCCGAGGTAGGGTGGCAATAGTTCCTTAATTCCCAGCCTAGAAATTGCTCGTCAAGAAAAATGTCATCAGCAGTGGGGCTCGGGGGTCTTGGTGTCATGGTCTTGGTGTCCGGGGCGGCGGCCCTTGTGGTGGTGGCGCGGTGCTCATGGACAGAGCTCGTGCCTCGGTGCTGCCCGGCTGCCATGGCCGTGTGGGCGGCGTGGTAGCCGGGGTGTGGCGTTCGGTGGCGGTGAGTATTGGCCGGGGTGAAAACCTACTCTATCTTCGGACGGACTGGCGATGGCGAAGATCGCTCCCTTCTTGAAGGCGTCGTCGTGGCTATCATTGCCCGTCGTGTTGCTCCAGGGGAAACTCTGATCCTCGGATCGGGCGGTGGCGGCGCTCCGGTGTCGTATCCTTCTTGAAGGCGCCGCCTTGGAGCCCACGGTTCGTCATATGCGGCTTCACTTCTTCGCGGTCACGGCTGAAGCCCTCGGCGGCTCTTGTAGTGCTAGGGAGTGTGTTGCTGCGCTCAGCGCCTATGTATCCTGCCTTGGGTGTGTGTGTGCGTTTGTGGTGGGTGAGTGCGGTTGTATCGGACACTGTTGTCTATGCTTTATATATAAAGCAGGACGAAAGCCTTTTTCAGTAAAATGTCATCAGCACTGGATATTCAAGTTTTCAATTGGAGTCTTTAAAGAGTTTAAACTTAAAGAGAACACATAATTTTTTTAAGATGTAGTAATTAATCATTTTAAATAGTATAGTACTGTTTAGACACGTGTTGATGGACGCGCGCAGGATGATGGTGCTGTCTAGCGTCGTGGTGGCGTCGACGGTAGTTGGGCAAGATCAATGCGTGGATTTCTTCTGAAGTTGGGACGACGAAAGATGGCGGCGGTGGATTGTAGAGCGTACGTGTGTAATGCTCGCTAAGGGTCTTTTAGATCGGTTGGTGCTCTCGGCTCACCATGGGATGGCTTGGAAATGCCACCGGATTAGATGGTATGCGTGGTGTAATGTTAGGGCACATCATCAAACTTGTAACGGTAGCGAGATAAATCGTCATAAATGTGGCTTTGGATTAACCTATGTATTTGTTTTGTCAGACCATATTGAATAATTTAATAAACATGACCGTGTGCGTTGCTTGATCCAAAGGCCGGTAATCTCCTTCTTGAAAAGAGAAAAAATAGTACTGTTCGGTCGTGGTTCTTCTGTCACGTGATTAATTATTGGTCATTGCTCGACATGCAACTTAATTCTGCAACATACTCCCTCCGTTTTCAAATATTTATTTTTCTAGCTATCTCAAATGGACTACAACATACGGATGTATGTAGACATGTTTTAAAGTATAGATTCACTCATTTTGTTCCGTATGTAGTTATTCGTTAAAATTTCTAAAATGACAATTATTTAGTAACGGAGCTAGTATATAGCAAGCTGTCCCAATGATGGAGTACGTGAATTCAAAATTAATGTTGACAGAGCCATGATAGAGTAGTTAGCTGTGCGCTAAATGGAGAAGGGGGCAGGAAAAAAATGCACGACGGATGAAAACCAAGCTGACGGGCCAGTACGACTGAACTGTATGCATTTCATTAGCAGCTCCTATCCTATGTACATGCACAGCGTTCTGATCTGGACCCCAAAATGTCTCCTGCAACAATACAACCCATTAACGGTGGCGCAAAGGGCAATCTCTCACGCGTTCCATGTCGTGCATAGCGGTTGGTTGAGAACAACGATGTGAAAAAAAAAAATCACGATGGAGTACATGGCGATCGAAATATCTATGACCTCTAACAAGGACATCTCCTCGTGACCCTCCACTCTCGCCGCCGCCACCTCCTCTCCTTCCTATTCTAAGCAATAGTGGTGCGAAGACTTCAAAGTTGCTGCCGACGTACGAAACTTGCTACTCCCTCCGAAAGGGAAACCACACTGCTAGCCGTTTGGCTCCAAATTTAAGTTTGCCCCATCTGATCTTAGGCATGTCATAATTTTTTAGTACTACATCAGTCTTAAAATAAGTATCTCAACTTTATATTCTCTTCTAAAGAAATATAAACGCGTTTAGATCATTAAAGTAGTCATCTAAACCTCTTATATTTTTTTAAAGGGGTACAAAGTTAATACAAAAGTGAGACATTTATTTTGACATTGGAGAGTATTTGCTTCTCAACTTTTTTCACAGCTTTGTCACTGTTAGACTAGGTATATTGTAGATATACGTGTTGTAACACAATACATGTACCTGTACGTTCTCTCTTATATATACATGACAGCCGTACCCGCTTAGGGTATCGAGCATTGTTCCAAACCCTAGCTTTGTCTAACATGGTATCGCACGACGCTGCTCGATCCGCGCCAAGCTTCCGCCTCCTCTCGCCGCCATCGTGTCGGCCTCCGCCGATGCCGCCTCCGTCAACCCTGGCGATGGACTCGCCGTTCATGGCGTCCGCACCACTCGCCTGGGCCCGTCCGGATCGCAGCACCGCCTGCGTCCCGATCGCCCGCGCCGATCGGGCGAGATTCCATCGACCGCGATCGTCCCTCGCTGCGCAGCTCCGTGGCGATCCATCTGGTGCTCTGCGGCGGTCGATCTACGTCGGGACACAGCTCTCCCTCGATGCATCTGGCGTTGGCGCTACGTCGCGGCTGCCCTACGCCGCATCCCAGTTGCATGCTGAGGCGCCTCCATCAACACATGCAACGTCGCTGCATGTGTTGGGGAACGTAGTAATTTCAAAAAATTTCCTACGCACACACAGGACCATGGTGATGGCATAGCAACGAGAGGGGAGAGTGTCTGTCCACGTACCCTCGTAGACCGAAAGCGGAAGCGTTATAACAACGCGGTTGATGTAGTCGTGCGTCTTCACGATCCGACCGATCCAAGCACCGAACGACGGCACCTCCGGAAGTTCTGCACACGCTCAGCTCGATGACGATCCCCGGCTCCGATCCAGCAAAGCGTCGGGGATGAGTTCCACAAGACGACGCGGCAGGACGATGATGATGCTCCACCGACGAGGGCTTCGCCTAAGCTCGCTGACGATATGACTTCTCCGGCGCAGGGCTTCGCTTAAGCTCCGCGACGATATGACCGAAGTGGAATATGGTGGAGGGGGCACCAGACACGGCTAAGGAACGATCCGTAGATCAACTTGTGTGTCTTGGGGTGGCCCCCTGCCCCGTAGATATAAAGGAGCAAGGGAGGGGTGGCCGGCCTAGGAGGAGGCGCACCAGGGGGAGTCCTACTCCCACCGAAGAGGACTCCTCCTTTCCTTGTTGGAGTAGGAGAGAAGGAAAGAGGAGGAGAGGAGAAGGAAAAGGGGGCTGCTCCCCTTGTCCAATTCGGACCAGAAGGGGGGCGCAGGCCTCTTTCCTTTTGGCCTCTCTTCTCTATTCCCGTATGGCCCAATAAGGCCCATATACTCCCCGGCGAATTCTCGTAACTCTCCGGTACTCCGAAAAATACCCGAATGACTCGGAACCTTTCCGAACTCCGAATATAGTCGTCCAATATATCGATCTTTACGTCTCGACCATTTCGAGACTCCTCGTCATGTCCCCGATCTCATCTGGGACTCCGAACTCCTTCGGTACATCAAAACTCATAAACTCATAATATAATTGTCATCGAAACCTTGTTGCGTGCGGACCCTACGGGTTCGAGAACTATGTAGACATGACCTAGAACTATTCTCGGTCAATAACCAATAGCGGGACCTGGATGCCCATATTGGCTCCTACATATTCTACGAAGATCTTTATCGGTCAAACCGCATAACGACATCGTTGTTCCCTTTGTCATCGGTATGTTACTTACCCGAGATTCGATCGTCGGTATCCAATACCTAGTTCAATCTCGTTATCGGCAAGTCTCTTTACTCGTAACGTAATGCATCATTCCGTAACTAACTCATTAGCTACATTGCTTGCAAGGCTTATAGTGATGTGCATTACCGAGAGGGCCCAGAGATACCTCTCCGACAATCGGAGTGACAAAACCTAATCTCAAAATACGCCAACCCAACATGTACCTTTGGAGACACCTGTAGTACTCCTTTATAATCACCCGATTACGTTGTGACGCTTTGGTAGCACCAAAGTGTTCCTCCGTAAACGGAGTTGCATAATCTCATAGTTACAGGAACATGTATAAGTCATGAAGAAAGCAATAGCAACATACTAAACGATCAAGTGCTAGGCTAACGGAATGGGTCATGTCAATCACATCATTCTCCTAATGATGTGATCCCGTTAATCAAATGACAACTCATGTCTATGGCTAGGAAACTTAACCATCTTTGATTCAACGAGCTAGTCAAGTAGAGGCATACTAGTGACACTGTGTTTGTATATGTATCACACATGTATTATGTTTCCGGTTAATACAATTCTAGCATGAATAATAAACATTTATCATGATATAAGGAAATAAATAATAACTTTATTATTGCCTCTAGGGCATATTTCCTTCAGCATGCCGGGCCTCCGTTGCATGCTGCGGTGCCCGCCTCTGGTTCCCATGGTGCCCCCACACAGATGCCCTACGGTGGCCCATATCCAGCACCATACGTCACGCAGTCGCCGTCGCTGTACGTCGCGCCGGTGCCGTATGATTCGTCCTCCGCGGTGCCCTACGAGGCTCCATACGACGCGCCCTACGCTGCCCCGGTGTCGTACGTTGCGTCGCTGCAGCCCCACGGCGTACTCCTTACGGGCGCCTCACGGTCATCACCAACACTATCATACGCCTCCGTCGGCCGATGCGCTAATTTCGTACAGTGCTCCGCCGACGTATGACTCGCAGCTCTCCGCACCGGTAGCTGAACCAGGACCGTTCCACTTCACTCATCTGGTGACGGCGAAGCTCTCTGCCGACAACTACCTCCTGTGGCGTGCTCAGGTGTTGCCGCTACTGCGTAGTCACTACCTTGAGGGGTATGTCGACGGTACACTGCCGTGTCCCCCGGCCATGGTTCCGGTGCCCTCGGTCACCGGTGGCTCCGGCCATGGTGTCCAACCCTGCTCATCGTCGGTGGATCGCCAGGATCAAGCTATTACAGGTGCCATTCAGTCCTCGCTCACTCCCTCCGTGGCCGGCATGGTGATCTTTGCCGCGACGTCGAGGGATGCATGGGCCACGCTCGACTCCAGCTTCTCCTCGCAGTTGCTGGCCCGTTCCTTTGCCATTCGTAATCAGCTGGGTGAGGTCAAGAAAAATGATCTCTCCGTCACGGCCTTCTTCAACAAGGTCAAAAGTTTGGCTAATACACTGTCGTCTATTGGGAAGCCTCTCCGTGACGAGGAGTTTACTTCGTTCATTCTCAATGGACTTGACGAGGACTATGACTCTCTTGTTGAAAATATCAATGGACGTGACACACCGATGCCGCCTCGCGACCTCTACGCGCGCCTCCTCAACACCGAACAACGCCTAGCTGCTCGTCGTTCCGTCGGCGTCTACACGGAGGGCCCTTCTGCGAACGCTGCACTTCTCGGGGGTGCCCGTGGTGCCAAGCAGAAGGCGCCGCCGTCCGCGGGAAATCGGCCCCGTTCGTCGGCTCCACCTCCTCCGACGGCTGGTCGCAAGCGGCTGCGCTGCGAGTCATGCGGTGGTGACGTTGAGTGTCAACTCTGCGGCATCGAGGGGCACTTGGCGTCTCGCTGCCATCGCCGCTTCAAACGCGACTTCCTTGGCATTGGGAACAACGGGAAAGGCAATGAGAAACAAGCTGCTCTCGCTACACAGGAGCCTGGGTTCACTCCTTATTCTGTGGATCCGTCCTGGTACATGGATACCGGTGCCACCGATCATCTGACGAGTCAGCTCGACAAGCTGGCTACTCGCCAGCCCTACACTGGTCATGACCAGGTCCGTACTGCCAGTGGATCAGGTATGCCCATCTCACATGTTGGTCAGGCATCTCTTCTTTCACATACCACTAAAACCTTGCGTCTCCTTGATGTTCTTCGTGTTCCTTCAATCACACGTAGTTTGCTCTCGGTTCCTAAATTAACTCGTGACAACAATGTGTTTGTTGAGTTTCACCCTTTCCATTTTTTTGTTAAGGACCGGGACACGAGGGACGTTCTTCTTAGTGGTCGAGCTCGCCATGGCCTATATGCTCTTGATGTGCCGCCTGTTTCTGAAGTTTTCAGTGGTGTTCGGGTGTCGTCGTCGCAGTGGCATTCGCGCCTCGGTCACCCTGCCACTCCCATTGTGCGACATTTGCTTCATCGCCATAGTCTTCCTGTTGAGTCCAGCAATAAGGAGTTTCTAGTGTGTGATGCCTGTCAACAGGGCAAGAGTCATCAGCTACCTTTCTCTCAGACGAGTCGTGTTGTCAAGGCTCCTCTTGAACTTGTGTTTTCGGATGTGTGGGGCTATGCCCAAACTTCTGTTAGTGGTCACAACTATTATGTCAGTTTCATTGATGCCTTTAGTTGCTTTACTTGGATTTATCTCATTAAGCGCAAATCTGATGTGTTTCATGTTTTTATGCAATTTCAAGCCCATGTTGAGAGGTTGCTTAAGTGCAAAATTATCCATGTTCAGTCTGATTGGGGGGGGGGGGGCGAATATCGCAACCTTAATACTTTTTTCACGAAACTTGGCATCTCGCATCATGGGTCTTGTCCTCATACACATCAGCAGAACGGTGCAGCTGAGCGCAAGCACCGTCACATAGTTGAAACTGGCTTAACACTGCTTGCATATGCCTCTGTTCCATTCCGGTTCTGGAGTGATGCTTTTGTTACTGCTTGTTTTTTAATCAATAGGCTACCCACACGACTTCTTCACATGAAATCTCCCCTAGAGGTTTTACTTCATGAGACTCCAGATTACTCTCTTCTCAAAGTGTTTGGTTGTGCATGCTGGCCACATCTTCGACCGTACAACAAGCACAAACTCGAGTATCGATCTAAGAAGTGTGTGTTTCTCGGATACAGTCCTCTTCACAAAGGTTATAAGTGTCTCCACATTCCGACAAATTGTGTTTACATTTCTCGTGATGTTGTATTCGATGAGACTGTTTTTCCTTTTTCCACATTGTCACCTTCCACCGATACTACCGCTACCGAGCTGCACTCCTTTCCAGTTTTGCCTGACCACTGCATATTCTCCTCTGTTGTTACCTAACCATGGTGCAGGAACTGGACGGGGTGCTCGGCTTGAGCTTCTTCATGACGACGTGGTTGCTACGGCACCAACTGCAGTTGTGACGCCGGATGGGTCGCTTGACTCCGCGCTTGATGATGACCGCCACGACGATCGCACGTGCATGCCCCATGCACGTGGATCAGGTGGGGTGGCCACCTCACCTAGCCCGGCTGCTAGCCCGGCTGGGTCTCGATTCGCCACCCGAGCCGCTGCCATCGCAGTTCGGCCGCTCGAGCCGGCAACCTCCACGGCCTCTGCCCCGCGAGGACCGTCCTCGCCTGGCCCGCCTTCACCGACCACTCCGGGCCCAGCATCACCGCGCCCGTCTTCGCCGGTCTCTCTGGCGCATGCATACCCTGTGGAATCTCCTTCGGCAGAGTCTGTGGACTCGCCTGCTGTTGTGGCTTCTCCAACACCTCCGCCGCCTGTCGTACTGCGCCCTCATACGCGCAGCAAGAGTGGCATTGTCAAGCCTCTCCAACGCACGGATGGTACGGTCGCATGGCTTGCGGCCTGTGTTGCTCGTGCTGAGGCCGATCCTACGGTGGAACCGCGGCATTTTCAGGCAGCGCTTGGCATTCCACACTGGCGTGCTGCTATGGAACAGGAGATCCATGCTCTTCGGAAGAATAATACTTGGCGTCTGGTTCCTCCTCCTTCCAGTGTCAATGTTATTGATTCCAAATGGGTGTTCAAGGTGAAGAAATATGCTGACGGGTCCATTGAGAGGTACAAGGCACGACTTGTGGCCAAAGGATTTAAACAAAGGTATGGCCTTGATTATGAAGATACGTTTAGTCCTGTTATCAAGCCCACGACTATTCATGGTCTTCTTTCGCTGGCTGTTACTCGAGGATGGTCGCTTCGTCAGCTCGATGTTCAGAATGCCTTCCTTCATGGAGTTCTGGAAGAAGAGGTATATATGCGTCAGCCCCCCGGTTTTGTTGACCCTGCTCAGCCCCATCATCTGTGTCGCCTCGACAAGGCTCTTTATGGTCTGAAGCAGGCTCCTCGTGCGTGGCATGCACGTCTTGGGGCTGCTCTTCGTGCACATGGGTTTGTACCGTCTACAGCAGACACGTCTCTGTTCATTCTTCAGCGACCTGAGGTGACTATGTACATTCTGGTCTATGTTGATGACATCATACTTGTCAGTTCATCAGTCACTGCTGCAGATCGGCTCGTGGCTTCTCTAGGGGATGTTTTTGTTGTTAAGGATCTTGGGAGACTGCACTATTTTTTGGGTTTGGAGGTTCTTCATTCTGACAGTGGCTTGACTCTCACTCAGCAGAAGTACTCTCATGATCTGTTGCGACGTGCAGGTATGATGCAATGTAAACCTGCTACGACTCCTATGTCCTCCACAGACAAATTATCAGCTTTTGATGGGGACTTGCTCTCTCGAGGATGCCACCGAGTACCACAAAGATCGTTGGTGGATCGCAATACTTGCTCGCCACTCGGCCAGATATTTCATTTGCGATTAACCGTGTGTGTCAATACCTTCATGCACCACGTGATCCTCATTGACGGCGGTTAAGCGCATTCTCGCGCCACGCTCGACACACCGCCATTATGGTCTCCATTTGCAGCCTGCGGCTTCTGGTTTGATCTCAGCCTTCTCTGATGTTGATTGGGCTGGTAGTCCCGATGATAGGCGATCCATGGGGGGACATGTTGTGTTCCTTGGTCCTAATTTGATCGCCTGGCAAGCTCGAAAGCAAGCTACCGTGTCTCGGAGTAGCACTGAAGCTGAGTACAAAGCAGTTGCTAATGCCACAGCTGAGATCATATGGGTTCAGTCATTGCTTCGAGAGTTGAAGATCTCTCAAGCCCAGCTGCCTGTTCTTTGGTGTGATAACATCGGTGCTACATATCTTTCATCCAATCCGGTATTTCATGCCCGAACGAAACACATCGAAGTTGACTATCATTTTGTGAGAGAACGTGTTGCACAGAAGCTACTTCAGATCAAGTTTGTTTCTTCTAAGGATCAGCTTGCTGACATTTTCACTAAACCCTTGTCCTTGACCTCTTTTGAAGGATGTCGACGCAATCTTAACCTCCTGAGTGTTTCAGGACATAGTTAAGATTGAGGGAGGGTGTTAGACTAGGTATATTGTAGATATACGTGTTGTAACACAATACGTGTACCTGTACGTTCTCTTTTATATATACATGACAGTCGTACCCGCTTAGGGTATCGAGCATGGTTCCAAACCCTAGCTTTGTCTAACAGTCACAAGTGTGGTGTCAATTTTCTTGGCCACACTTTTCTTGTTAGGTGCGGTAAAGTTAGCCTTCAATTAGACATTTCCGCTTATGTTCTCATCTTGTTGTAACCAAAATTGCATATAAAACGTACAAGAAGCTACTCCATTAGTCCTCAATTTAAAGATAAGTGATGCATGCCATATACACATCAAAAATAGCGTAAAAAACAAAGTTGCACCAAAAGTAAATACAAAAAAGCAACAGCAAAGTCAGTTGTCGGTTGTTACGACTTACTACGTACATACTCTCTTCCAGTGATCTAACTGCTCTCATATTAGTTTACAGAGGGAGTACGTACCTAGCATGTCTCCGGGAACCTTCCTGTTGGAGAACCTCCCGGTGGCCACCCCGCTGGGGAAGTCCTGCCCGTACGGTGGGAAGTTGGCCTTGGCCTCCGTCAGCCGGTCGTTGTTGTTGCCGGGGTCGACAATCGAATCGCCAAACATGAAGGCAGCGGAGATTTTGCTTCTAGCCATGGCTGCTCCATGGGCGGATGGGAGAAGCGCCATCAGTAGCAGCAGCAGGCCTCGGTAGGTAGGGGAAAATATCTAGTGCACCGGAGCTTGTGGTGCTACCGGTGCACCGAGCTCATATTGTGCGTTTAAAATGTTCAAAAAATTCTGAAAAAAATTTAGCACACTCACACAACATCAATGTAGCTTGTCACAAAATTTTAAGTCAAAATTCAAAACATAACTTGAAAAACAAAAATGACAAATTCAAAACAGAATAGTACATAACATAACTTGGGCTTTAGATTTGGCCCATTATCACACTGAAGTCTAATTTGTCATTTTTGTATCTCAAAAAATATTTCAAAATTTTATATGAAATTTTATGACATCATACATTGATGTTGTGTCAGCGTGCTAGGTTTTTTTTTCAAAATTTTAAAAACATTCTATGACATCCGGTGCACCAGTAGCACCAGAAGTACGGGTGCACTAGATACATTCCCCGGTAGGGAGACACCATTGCTTGGCGTGTAGAGGAGCAGAGTGTCGCTGGCTCTGGCTGGTGCAAGATGGATCAAGCCGTGGGAGGTTTTATAGCGAGGCATGGAGAAAAGTACGTGCGCGTCCGGTGCGCAGTGAGGCGACTCAGATCATCATCATCATGCATATATGGTTGGTTGCTCGCTGCATGCATTGAATACACCGTCTCCAGTCCTGTCGATTTAACGGGCAGTGTGATGGTGTAAAATTGTAGAAGGCCCAAGTCTCGCTTCTTTGTGAACATGCCATGGTTGTTCGTGTTTTTAGGCACACGTACCGCCTCCCATGGCCTACCTGTCAATACAGGTCCGTGTTGAATGGCACAATACGTCCAGATCATGCGGACGTATGCGGATAAAATCATGTGTAGTCATTTTAAAATAGTGTAGTCAAATGTATATAATTTTATGTTTTTTGCATGATCTATACTTGCTATATGATGTTTTATCCAAAAAGTTGTGTAGTCAAGTGACTACACAACATATGTGTGGCTTCGCCACCGGTATGCGGACGGTTTGAGAGTCAGCGTCAGAGATTTGTGCCTGAGTAGTGCATCCAAACACACGTGACGTGTACACCAATCTCGCGTGGAAAATAAAGAGGAAGAAGGTGCATAGAAAACACAAACAAAAGGACGGTTAACTAGTTATGGACGACGTTGATGCGTGATGGCGCTGATGCTGAAACACGCACACGTGCGTCCTCAAATCTGCCTTGTTTTTGTACGGAGAAAGCTCCGGGTAACGTGACCAACATCAACTAGGCTGCGATCCATGGCCGCGGCTTGTCTTTCCTTTTCAGGCTTGCTGTTGGTTTTGCAGACAAGCTGGGAGAGAAAGCATTGGTATTCTGCTTCAAAGCATATATGAAGATGATGAGATATCGGGTTCGTCTCTGGTAAATCTTCTTTCGCTCTATCCAGTTGGAGAGAAGTTTCTGGCAGGGATCGCTATTCCATGGTCAGGATTAGGTCAGTGTTTTGCTGGTTTTATATAGCGACTTTTGGTCCAGAGACATTAGCATTAGCCAACTTTTTACGAACTTGGAAAATGGTTCGCAAAAGTTCATCCTTCACTTGGAAGATCTAAATTTTGGCTTCATTCCAAGAATGTCATAGGAGCCTCGTTCTGATTATGCCTGAAGAGGAGCAGTGCATTGTGCGTCTAAACCCTAAGTTGCAGTGTACACATCGCCTACCATGGAAAAACACAAGAAAGCTCCAGGCTGAGGCAACCACCATCAGCGCCTGCGTTCCATTTCCATGGCCGCATGCAACTTGTCTGTCCTTTTCAGTTCTTGTTCGTTTTCGCAGACAACCCAAAGAAAAAATAAGCGCCGGAATTTTGGTTATCTGATTTGACTGGGATCTCCCTTGACTGAACCGTATCGAATGACTGATTGCAAAGCAAAAAAAGGACAAACACTTGGCTGTCTTCTGTGACATAAACATCTCACCTCATCAGAGAACAAAAAGCTTCTGGAAACAATGAGATGTGTTGGCTACGTTAAGGGCATGTACAATGGTGGCATATGGGTACAGATGCCCCATGACAAAAAATAAATTTAGGCATTTGTATTGATTTTTTCTCCTCAATGCAAGCTACTATCAGTGGACATCATTAAAGAATATAAAATAGACTCTCACTACACATGCATCCATACTCTTCACTTCAACTTTTCCAACTTTATGCACCGGACCACACTTTTTCTCTTCAAACACCCACCTCTTGTAGAGGATCTCGTTTCCCTATCTAAACCTATTTTTCCTGACATCTGATCCTACATGGGATGTGAGGCATCATCCCGGAGCTGTGCATTGGCCATCTGAACTCATTATGCTTCTTTTAACACCAGTGGGCTCAAGAGAAGTTTCTAAAAGCTTTCGACAGCATGATCTTTCGCTTGAAAAGTATATATGGATTAAAGCCAACTTGCAACATGTGCTCCAAACTATATTTCACCAAAGTTTACACAAATATATATACTCCCTCCGTTCCACAATATAAGTCTTTTTACACATTTCAAATGGACTACAACATACGAATGTATGTAGACATATTTTAGAGCGTAGATTCACTCATTTTGCTCCGTATGTAGTCACTTGTTGAAATTTCTAAAAAGGCTTATATTTGGGAACGGAGGGAGTAGTACAAAACTATACTCCGTATTATAGACTTAGGGCAGTGCTAGAACTTTATATAATTTGGAACATGGTGAATATTTTAGACCGAATGATCAAACACACATACCGGGCCATAGATGGCACACACATCATGTGACTGTGCGGCTGTTCCTGAGCAGTGTGCATTCAGACTCGTCTCCCGTGAAAAACAAGGCATAGAACACAGCAAGGGTGGTTACCTGGTTATCGAAGACGTTGATGATGCTGAAACACACACTGGCAGACACTCCGCCTCTCCATTGCTTGTATGCTATAAGCTGTGTTCCACGGCCGCAGCTTGTTCTCTTTCAGTCTTCCTGTCATTTTGCAGACAACTAGAGGAAGCACCAGAATTTTAGTTCCTTCCCGTCACTGCCACGTCCCCGCAAAAATTCTGCGCTTGAAGTACGCATTTAGTGACCAAAGCAAAATGCTTTGAAATTGCCGTGTTTGAATCCGTTCTATGCTTCTTTCAGTACATAATTAAAACTGTCTGCGGTTCTCTGCAGCTACTGTACTCATGCAGAGGAGATACTTACAAATCATCCAGCTTCTTTATAAGTCTGGTAGAAAAAAAACAGAGCCTCAAAAGGCTGTTGTGGGTATTTACAGGACAAAAAGGGGAGGCGCGCGCCTCGGTCTAGATATTCAGAAGTCTTCTCCTAACCCACTGTGCTACGAGTTGCCAAAGGCAGTTACATACGAGACCACAACGGTGATGTCGTCCAGCTTCCCGCCGTAGTACCGGTACCCAGCGTCTTGGGCCGCGGTCGAAAACGGCGTCGGCCTGTTCTTGTCCTGTGCCCGCTGGCGTGCGAGCGCCGCTATCTTCTGGGCTGTCACTTGAGGTTCCAGGCCAGCTCTGGTTGCGTGGACCACTACAGCTGTTATATCGTTGTTGTACAGGTTATCAAACAACCCATCTGTTCCAGCGACAATTACATCACCAGACGCGACAGGTACCTTGAAGACCTGAGTATACAGGGACAGCAGGCAAAACAACATGGATATTAACAAGGACTACAATTTGCAGACGATTGCTAGACTGGATACATGTGCTCATATGTTTTAAGAGATGGATATTAACAAGGACTACAATTTTACAGTCCACGTGTCGCAGAATTATACTTCATGTGCTCATATGTTTTAAGAGATGGATACAGAATGGAGTATAATTCGGCGACACGCAGATTATAAAATTCCTAATTTATATGGCTATTATATATGCATTTGTTTCACCTGGGAGTACTAGTAATAATCCATCAGCACAAAGGCTTCTTTTACTAGAACATAAAACTATGGTTTTCATTAAAAAAACAGCCACAAGCCGTGAATATTTGTTAACGACCAAATTGTGTCCATATACACTGGTTACTAAAAAACAAAAAGCGTTGCCAGCAGTATATGAACATACCTGTGCAGCATTAGGCAAGTCACTCGAGTTGCCACTCTGAAGTTGGTAGGAGAAATTGAAATCATGTTGTTGTACAGGTGACCTACACAATGTGCAGCCATCTCGGATGACTATAAAGCCACTGTCACCAAGATTAATTGCTTGTATTCCCTGAAATAATGTACAACCAAATCTGAAATCGTGATAAACTATCTAAGAACTGAACAAGTTAAACACTCAGGTCAGTTTTGTGGCATTATATCATCAACAAAGAATGGTGGTCAACTTTTAGCTTCTCTTACTGATGCCAAAGCCATAGACAAGGAAACATGAAATCATATCACAGCAAAAATAAACAAGATCAGTAACCAACCTGATTTGTTATAGCAATGATACATGCGGTCGATGAACCCGGCACAGTTGTGCTACTATGGGCCTTCTCTAGTACCCTTGTAAGATCAATTGAATCTTTTGGCTCTTCTTCTATTGCGGTTACTGCATTAGACATAATATCTCTAGCATATTGACCTGCATCAATACCGTAGCTTGCCCAACCACCAACGCCATCAGCTATGCCTATAGCCTGTTCATCCCAAATAAAATGTGCATCCTCACCACCAGTTTCTTCCTTATCCGGATGTGGTAGATAACATACCCCTGAAACAAGCTTCAAGGACCTATCTCCTAACATAGTCCTGAAATAGTGATCAATGTTTTAGAATAATCTAAGCAGATATATACAGTCATAAAAATCATCACAATACATATGAGAAGCGCCATGATGCAGTGCTTAAGCACAACACCCAAGCAGGGCACAAAGACTCTGTCAAGACTCATGACATAGGTGGTCGAGGGAAGCAACCTCTATCTCCAGGAGTTAAATATCTAAACTTCCTAATTTGATTGAACTGTGATACCTACCCCTTAATTGCAACTGTATCCTGCTTTTGCAATCTGTGCACCCTTGGTGGCCCACTTGGGGCTGTAAATTGCATTACATACCCCACGTGACAGCAATTATTCCGATTTTCTTTCTACTATTGAGGAGGGTGTCTTCACTAGCAGACTTTTTTCTCTCACCAATCTCTACCAACTTATCATATTTCCGTATGGCCCATTAAAACCTACGAGCATGGATTCCCACTTCCCAGTGACTATTAGTTATCTAGATGAACAAGACCTCCAATCCATGCCCCAGTGCCAAATTTTATCAGAAAAGTGTAACAACTGTCGAGTTTTGACATGATTAGTACTCTTAGAACAACTGGAATCATAATGCACACAATGAGAAGACAATGTTCACGGACTGGGCATCTGCTAAAACCCCAACAGTGAGAACCTCATTTGAGCTAATTTGAAATTGAAAATGTACTCACTAAGCTAAGATACGCCGACTGCGAAATTAAACAGGTAGATACACAATAGGAAACATACTTAAACAGGTAGATACACAAGAGGAAACATACTTATCTGAGGTGCCTGCGGACTTCTGAGACTGCGAGACATCCGCCTCGCGGGCGGCCGGGCTGAAGGACACCTCTTCCGGGGCGGCACCGGTCGCGAAGGAGCGCCCGCCGCCGACGAGGAGCTGCTCCACCAGCAGGCCTGGCCTGGGCACGCTGCTCGCGGCGCACCGGAACCACCAGGACCCGCCGCCGCCGCCCGCCGCGGGCCCTCCCCAGATGCCGAGGAACCCGGCCGCATCCCTCCCCTGCAATCCGCGCGCGGGAGACAGCAGGGCCCCGCCCATGCCCGGCAGCGCGGCGGAGGACGCGGCCCTCGGCGCGCCGGCGGTTCCCCGGAGCAGCCATGCGGCCGCGCGCCGAAGCGCGATCGCCGGGGACATCCTGCCGCGGCGCCCCTGCTGCGCCCGAGAAGCTGCCGGAGAGACGCTCCGGCGAAGGTGGTGGAAACCCTAGGGTGCGGGAGAGGGAGGGACAAGGATGAGATGCCGTGCCGGGGCAGAAGGATGCAACAGTTTTTCAACGCGGTTTTTTTTTTTTCGCACTTGCTATGGGAAGGAGCGTTCATTCTGGAAAGAATATAAGTACCACGCAAAACCTTTTTTTGGAAAGAATATACGAAATCTTATGCGGTCTGTAGAATTGATCAGTGGTTGCGGCTGATTCAGTATAAACCTGGACCATTTTCCTGCAAAAACTTGTTTGTCTGACTTTTTTATAGTTTACCAGGCATGCCGCTTGGTATTGTCCTGTAAAAAGTTGGACGTCAATATTTAATGCTCGTCAAATCATGAAGATGGCTGAAACAAACAATTCATTAGATCAGGAAGGATCCTTTCAGCGAATGATTTCATTCAGTGGAGTAGAGCACTCAGCGTGACCCTGATGAGTCGACATGCCATTTGATGAGTCTCCCTCGCTTTATTCTTTATTGACAAACAAAAGGCTCAGTTAACTGGTTTTTGTAACACAAATTGCCATTGACAAAAAAACACAGAAAAGGCAGAGAAGCATATATTTACATTTTTCATGCTCTAATTTATAAAAAAATGCATGCTATACTTAAAAAAATGGCATGCTTCATTTTTTTAACAAAAAAGTTGTAGAACAGCGAAAAATTTCAATGGTCTATACATAATAAAAATGCCATTGTCAAAATAATTAAATTGCCAACAATAAAATTACCATGGTCTAATTAACAAAAATTTCATGGTCAAACTAAAAAAAACTGCCATGGTCTAAATAATGAAATTACCATGCTACCTAGAAAAACAACCATGGTCTCAATAATTAAATTGCCATGGTACCTACAATATAGAAATGTCATGGTGTGGTTAATAAAATGTCCATGGTCTAACTGAAAAACTTGTCATGGTCTAAATAATGAAATAGCCATGCTAACTACAAGAAAATACCATGCTCTAATTAATAAAATTGTGATGGTCTGAATAATATAATTGCCAAGCTACCTATGATAAAATTAACATGGCAAGTTTAGAACATTTTATCCTCTAAAAAAACATGACAAGTTTTGGGAATTGTTATGGGCACATGGCAAAAATTATAAAATTGCACATGACAAGTTTAGAAAAATTGTTCTCTAGAAACATGGCAAATTTTGGGATTTGCAATGGGCACATGGCAAAAAATAGAAATTTGTATTCTTTCAAAGATGAAGAAAAATTGGAATTTCAGGAAAACAATCACACAAAATTTCAAATGAAAAATCAAATTCACAAATATTTTAGCTTCAAAATATATAGCAAGTTTAATCGTACGTGCTCAAAATCCACTTCAAGTGTCAGCTGATCTGTACTTCCTTTAGAGTATCATGAGTTCAAGCCACCCCCACGCACCTTTGGTAGATTTTTTTTATAAACTTGAATGAGTGGGTGAGGCTGAAAGAAGAGGATCGGGGAGAATAAAGGAAAGGACGTTCGCGCTAGCAGTTGGTTAAGCGAAACGATCCCAAAAACTGACGTGGCATCAGCCTTGCATCGTGATTCATGCCAGGAGATCGAAACGGCAACCAACGTGTTCTCTGGGAGGGACGAAAAAAGTGACATCAAGTAAATAACATTTCCCCAAAGAAGTTGGGCATGTAAAGACCAACGAGCCAGATTTATGAGTCCTTGAGCAATATGATACAATATATTTTAGCGTAGTTTACTAAGAAATGGTTTATTTTCTAAGTCTACTAGGGTAGTTTAGTTTCAGATTTTTGAATAGTTCTTTGTAAAGATCTTGATATACAATTGAATTTCTCGCACGAGGGCTCTTCACGACATGAATAAAAGCCGTAGATGTCATGTAAAATTTTGAATCCCAACTATGAGTTACAATGACTTTCCCCAGAAGATGATCATATGACACATGTGTCATAGACTCGCCCTTTACTAATTTGGCCACACTTATTTGGAAAGTAGATTCATCTTGTTGGCGGCTAAGAATCTTGTTTATTGTGTTTGTCTCCAACTAACCTGATATATGTGGGAGAACGCCGCGTCCGGGAAGCCAGTTTGCGATAGTATCGAAAGGGCTGTCACACTGACTGCCATGCTCAATGCAAAGAGCGCAACAAAAGATCATGGAAGAAGATGATGTTGATTGTGCCGCATGGTGGGCGGTGAAGAATATGCCAAGAACTGCAGGTAATAGACCGTGTGCGTTTTATGTTTTTATGTTCTTATATTTCTCGGTGAATCATTTTTGTAGATAACCTCTATGAATCATTTATTATAGAGCGTATTGAATAAAATATTTAACCTGATTAATAAGTAGAGACGTTGATGTCTAAATCTTACTTTAGACGATTCTCTTTACAGTTACTATAATAAAAGGTATATGGTGCGCTTACGTCGCAGTTTTGTGTATGTACATTAAAAAAAGGACAAGAAAAAGAGGAGAGTGAGCTCTCCTGTAGGAGCGCACCTCTACCAAAGATCTAAAAGAAATGTTAGAATATTTTCATCTTTACTGTAGGAGTGCTAAGGGATAAGTTGCTAGCTAAATAACCATTCATTTTCTTGTAACCATGAATAAAAGTAAAAAAAAGATACATGCACCTATGTATATAACGTACAAGATCATATTTAGTGTCAGGAAATAGGAAAACAATATACTGACCGCAAGGCGGATAGGGAAAGTCCTTTTCCCTTCGATCTTCGCCGGCGAGCCCGTGGATTCGCCTCCCCTCCGTCTGCCGCTCCTGCGGCTGGTGGCAGGGAGGGTATTCCTCGTGGCTCGTCTTAGATAGGTAGGGTTTTGGTTCGCGCAAAGGCGGTGCTCAGACAGATGACGACGCTTCTTCTTCAAGTTAGTCTTTTGGGCTCTGATCCTTCTCAAGTTCGTTCATTGGGACAGGTTAGACGGAGCTCCAACGTAGATTCCTGCCAGTTCCTCGGAGCGGCGAGTGATGAAGCTATGTACCTAGGGTAGGGTCATGGACCTGTCCAAGATACCCTCCCCAAGGACATCTCTAGAAGAATCACCTTTCAATCGACTCGGAAGTGTTTCACTCGACTGACTCGAAGACACTTGACCATGAAGCCAACCACTCGACAGCGGGAGATCTAAAGTCACTCACGCATAAGCGGTCGGTCATTAAGTAGCTTTTATGGTCATCATAGCACTTTATTAGTGGCGTTACGATGAACGCCCGACCTTAATGTACCTTTAACCCTACATGGCGAGGGCGGAGGTGCAGCGAACTCTATATAAGCCATCCCCCTCCTCAGTGTAAAGGGTTCGCACCCCTGTAATCCATACATAGATAATCCAGTCGACCGCCTCCGGGCTCCGAGACGTAGGGCTGTTACTTCCTTCGAGAAGGGCCTGAACTCGTAAACCTCGTGTGTATACAACTACTCCATAGCTAGGATCTTGCCTCTCCATTCCTACCCCCCTACATTACCGTCAGACTTAGAACCACGATAGTTGGCGCCCACCGTGGGGCAGGTGTCTTAGCGACTTGTTGGAGAAGTTGTAGTTTTTCCGATCCCCTTCATCATGGTTTCAGGCGGAGGTTTGGCTGAGGGCCGCGAGATCTGTCTCGGCGCGCTCGTGTTCGACGCCGACGACTCCGCTTGGCTTCAGGAGGCACCACTCGACATCGACGCACTTCCCGTCCGCGAGGCAACGCACTTTCGCGCGTGCATCCGTGGCGTCCTCTTGTGGCAGCCGTCGACCCAGTATCGGTCGGCTCCCGTGGCGTCCTCTCTCCCTGTTGACCGTCGGCGCAAGCGTTCCGGTCGGTCGAGGCTTCAGCGGTGGGTGAGGCACGCGGTGGCTCGCCAGTCGGCCACCCCCAAGTCGCGGCGATCGAGCCCGACGAATCTCTCTACGGCCTGTTCGACCTGTCGACTGGCTCCGCAGAGACTGCATCCGAGTGCGACAGCAGTGATCCAGCGGTGGAAGTCCTGATGGTCGATGGACCATGCAGTCCTCCCGGCTTTCCCCGCGCCGACGGTGGCGACGGCAAGGGCGATCCGTCACAAGCCCATGAAGAGTACCTGTCCGAGCCACTCACTTCGCTGCAGAGGGAGGAACTTCGCCGCCGGAACATGGATGCACTTCACACTCCTATCGTTGGAGAAACCCCCGAGGCCCGTGCTTTGGAAGACGCGCGCTTGGCCAATAACTTGGTCGCGCGACTTGGATCGGAGAATCTCCAGCGAGTACTCGATTTAACGAGCGACAACGGGTCCCATCATCTAGTCGACGTCATCTTTTTCAGCCACCGACTCAGGTATATCAAACTCCGATTCAAAATTTAGCAGCTGCGGCCCGTATAGCAGAGTCGATTCAGCCTTCCTAGTCCGAGGCTGGCAGAGGCTTGTTGCAGATCGGAGAATTACTCCGGGCGGCAGGAAACCAGAATTCAGCCGTATCACAGTCGCAAAACAGGATCCACAGCAAATCTGTTATTGAAGATACAGTTCAGTCGGTTCACAGCCCAAGATCGCCCCTAGGCGTGAGGGACGTGAAGACCGGCGAGATCAGTATAGGAACCGTGAGCAGTATGATCACCGATTCAATCGCGATGATCGACGTCGAGTGCCCACCCCTCCTCCAAGGAGTGGGTCATACGTGCCTCGGCAGCAGGATGACAGACGCTCTCACAGTGCTGGGCAAAGGATTCCAGTCGACCCCAGAGAACCAGGCTTTGATGCGAGACCCATTCTCGTTCAGGGTTTGGTCGACAAGAACAGAGCTCACCGAGGAGGTCATGACAGAGATGCCCCCACCAGCAGCAGAGTGCACGTCTCGGGACGAGTGCTTGGCAGAGCCATCGAGGCCTGATGATTCCTCCCAACTTCAAAGTTGGCGATCGGAGTCGATAAGTTCACCGGTGAGTCCAAACTGATACTTGGCTTGAGGACTACCGAGTGGTTGTTCAGATTGGCGGCGGCAATGATGAAGTGGCCATGAAACACACCTCTTATGTTGGAGGGCTCGGCGGGCGTGGCTGAACGATTAGCACCCAAAGAACATTTACACTTGGGAAGATCTTTCCCGAGTGTTTGTCAGAACATTTGAAGGAACCTGCAAGCGACCAGCCGGGTTGACAGAATTGCAATCCTGCGTGCAGAAGACAAATGAAACTTTGAGGGATTACATCCAGAGATGGATCACATTGCATCACACAGTGGAGAACGTGTCGAATCACCAGGTAGTTTGTGCCTTCAAGGAATGCGTTAAGTACAGAGAATTGAATCTGAAATTCGGTCGAACCGGAGACATGTCTCTGAGTCGAATGATGGAGATTGCCACCAAGTATGCTAATGGCGAAGAGGAGGATCGACTCGGAGTGGCAAGCACAAGTCGATCGCTCATGAAACCGGAGGAAATTCGGTCGGAAGCGAAGCGGAAAGCCAAGCCAGTTGCTCTGGGGAAGCCTTGGCTGTGACTCAAGGAAAGTTTAAGGGGAAACCCAAGGGGCCTTGGAACCCCAAAAAAGTGAAGGATCAAGACGGAAATGATGTATTGGACTTGCCATGCCACATTCACACAAAGAAAGATGAAGAGGGTAAACTCAAAGCATACCACTCGGCGACAAAGGCTCTTGATCCAGCGGTTCGGGGAAGCAGCCCAAGGATAAGGAAAATGAGTCGGACAAAGTTGAGGACAAGGAAGATAGTGATGATGGATACCCCTGTGTCAATTCCACCACGATGATTTTTGGCCGACGTTGAAAGCAAAAGTCGATTGAAAGTTATCAACCGAGAAGTGAATATGGTCGCTCGGCGACACCCGATTATTTGAAATGGTCTCAGAGTGCCGTCACATTTGACGGTCGATCACCCGACGCACATAGCCACCACAGGAGGCAAGCTTTGGTGGTCGACCCGATCGTCAAAGGCACTCGGTGACTAAAGTTTTGACGGATGGTGGCGATTAGTGCGAATATTACGTATGCAAAGACCTTTGAAAGGGATGGGCATTCCGATGTCCAGGCTCAGTACCAGCAACATGAGTTTCCATGGAGTCATTCCCGGAAAGAAGGCCGAGTCACTCGGTCAGATTGCTCTTGATGTGGTTTTCGTGGATTCCAAGAATTTCCGCAAAGAAAAGTTGACGTTTGAAGTAGTGGATTTCTAGAGTGCTTATCACGCTATTCTGGGAAGGCCGGTATGCGCTGCGTTTCATGGCTCGACCATGTTATGTATACCTTAAGCTGAAGATGCCAGGCCCCAAAGGTGTGATCACTGTCACCGGCAATCGGAAGAAAGCGGAAGAGTGTTTTCAGAAAGGCTCAAAGATCGCCGATGCACAGATGGCAGTGGTAGAGCTGTAGGAATACTAGAAAACTGCAGACCCGAGTGATTTTGTAGCGACCCGACCCGAATGGATCAAGTCTCTGTGCTCAGGTGTCATCCCTGGATCAGTAATGCTGACACCACACAGTACTTCGAAGGATTTATAGCAGAGTAGCAATCACACACTTATTACATCGTTGTCCAAAAGAGGACTTATTACAATAAATATGGCTTAAGGCCATCTAATAACGATAACAGCGGAAGACTTGGAAGATAAGTGAGTCCATCAACTCCATCGGCATCATCGAGTATAGAACCACGACCTAAACACCTTACTGTCGTAAATGCGAAAAGTCTGCAACATGAAAGTTGCAGCCCGAAAACGGGTCAGCACATGGAATATGCTGGCAATGTAACACATAGAGAGTAATGAAGGAATAAGCCTATACTACATGCATATGTGGCTGGTGGTAAAGCTCTATGGTTACAGTTTTGCATAAAGCCAGTTTTTCCCTACTGCAAAGGAATAAATTTGTTTAACTATCATGGTGGTTGTTAAACATTGAGAATGGTTGACAGCATCCTCAATCCCAATTAAAAGTACTCATTAAAATCCAATAACATTAATTAAAGTAACATGTTGAGATTCACATGATATTCAAGTACTAGATACTCAAGATGTCCATAACCGGGGACACGGCTAATCATGATTAGTTTATACACTAGGTTTGCGCACTTTTCCCCACAAGACTCGATCGCCTCCGTTTGGTTTCTCGCACTACATGGTGTTTGAGAGGCGGATAACCGAGACACAGTCTTTCGTAAGCGCTTAGCACCTTACGATGGGTGGACGGTACACCTACATCCCCTACATCTGCTAGTCCACCACTATAAGAGTTCGCACGACTTACTCAACTATGCCAGAGCCCATAATGGCTTGTGGCTGCACACGGAAGTTTCTAGTTTGAATAATCTTATGATCCCTTTGAGCATGGGTGGCGGTCCGAAGAAAAACAGGCAAGTCCTGATAGAAACCAGGTGCCTCAATCCACCCGGATGTGTGTTTAAGTTGCCACCTTAAATAAACCATTAAATTAACAATCTCACATACATCATGGATATCACTCACCCAATCCACGTCTACTAGCATAGCATGGCATAATAAGCAAACGAGAAGTAACTCCCAAGGTTTCATAAGTAAGCAGGTAATAGGTACTACCTCAATCTACTTCCCATCCCACAATTTAATTAGATCCTAATCATGCGGTGTTTGAGGATTGATCTAATGCATAAAAGCTGGGTAGTAGAAAAAGTATGATCAAGTGTTACTTGCCTTCTTTGACGATCCATGAAACCTAGAGACTTCGAAGTAACAAGCGGCGCACTCCGGTGATCTATCGCAGACAAACAACAAGCATACAATAAGTACTCATCTAATGCAGGTAAATCTCGAATGAAAGATCTAACCAGAAAGTTCAACTTAAAAACCCTGGTTGCAAAAAGAATCGAATCAAATAAAGCAACGAAAGTCAAACGTCGAAGAAAAGCGACTCGGTTCTAGCAATTTGAAACTAGGTCAAATTTTACAGTAGCAAAACTTTGTTTAAGTGGATTAGTCGGAACGGTGGTTTCGTAACGAAACTCCAGGCGCTTGAATCACCTGATTCCGATAAATGAGCGAGAAGATAAACTAGATCGAAGATTGGATCTGAAATCGAGATCGGAAAATAACGGATTAAATCCGATTAAAAGAAAAACGACGAATGGTTAAGCGAGCGGACGTTCGTTAGCGAAAACTAACGGTGAACACGTTCGTTAAAACGAACGGATCGGTGAAACGTTCACTAAGTAACTAAACCGAAAAATAAAACCGATCTAGGGTTTTAAAAAACCGAACAACGGAAAAGAAACCGGAGCGGTTTTAAAACAAAACCGAACCGGGAGAGGGTGCGGCGGCTACCTCGGCGAGGTCGCCGGGGCACCGGCTCCGTGGGTCGGCGATTAGGCGGCGGCACGGGCGGCGGCGGCTATGGGCGGGCTGCGGGTTGGGCGGGGTTGGGGAGGAGAGGGGGGGGTGGGGAGTATATAAAGGAGGGGGGGTTGCTTGGGGATGGGGCAAGCGGGAGGAGGAGTCTCGTCGGACTCGCCTACGGGCGGCGTGGCGGGCGTCTTGGTGAGGCGCGAGGAGGGGGCGGTGGCCGGGCCCTTGGCCCAGCGGGCGTGCATTTTTTAAAAAACTTATGAGAAAAACTAATAAAATAAAATCTAAACGAACTCCAAATTTAATAAAATAAATTTTCCCGACTCCTAAAATGAGTCGAACAAAATGAACTTTAATACGGGGCCAAAATGCAAATTTTTAAAATACGCATTTTTTTCCTAAAGCAAATAAACTCCGAAAAATCCAAAATTTGATTTATTTATTAAATCTTCATTTTTTCCAAATTTTTGGGAAAGTCATATTATTCCCTCTCTTAATTTTTTTTATTGGAAAAATATTTGAAGATAAAATATGTAAATCCAACGATCCTCTTTTCATAGTTTTGAGAGGACTCAGATATGAAAATTTCGAAACCTCCAACTCTCTTCGAGGGTCCTCGAGTTGCGTGAAATTCGTAGGATCGGAAAAATGCAAGAAAATATGATATGCATGATGACTTAATGTATAACATTCCAAATTGAAAATTTGGGATGTTACAAACCTACCCCCCTTAAGATGAATCTCGCCCTCGAGATTCGGGTTGGCTAGAAAATAGGTGAGGGTGATCCTTGAGCAAATCTTCTTCTCTTTCCCGGTGGCTTCATCCTCGGTGTGGTGGCTCCTTTGAACTTTGCAAAACTTGATAACCTTGCTGCGAGTAACTCTGCTGGCATAATCGAGAATCTTGACTGGTTTCTCCTCATACGTCAAATCATCCTTCAACTGAATTGCTTCAAGCGGCACTGTATCCCTTAACGGTACTTCCGCCATCTCGGCGTGACATCTCTTCAGCTGAGAAACATGGAATACATCATGAACTCCTGACAGTCCCTCTGGCAATTCCAGTTTATAAGCAACTTCTCCCATGCGTTGCAAAATCTTATACGGTCCAACGAAACGCGGTGCTAATTTTCCTTTAACTCCAAAACGCTTAACTCCTCGAAGCGGGGATACTCTAAGATATACTCTGTCTCCAACGTCATATTCTATCGCCTTGCGTTTTGAATCCGCATAGCTTTTCTGTCTAGACTGGGCTACCTTGAGCCTATCACGAATCAACTTAACCTACATTGAGACTCCTTAATCAAATCTGGTCCAAACAAGCGACGGTCTCGGCTTTCGTCCCATGATAACGGTGTCCTGCACCTCCTTCTCGCATAAAGCCTCGAAAGGTGCCATCTTCAAGCTGGTTTGGTAACTGTTGTTATAAGAAAACTCTGCATACGGCAAATTATCATCCCAACTAGATCCATAATCTAGTGCACAAGCTCTCAAAGATATCCTCCAAAATCTGATTGACTCTCTCGGTCCCATCCATCACGTGGGTGAAAAGTCGCATCAATTCCAGCCTGGTTCCCAATGTTTCGTGTAATGATTCCAAAACTTTGAGGTAAATTGGGTTCCTCTATCTGACACGATACTCCTCGGAACTTCGTGTAAACACACAATTCTGGTCATGTATATCTTTGCCAACTTAGCACTACTATAGGTAGTCTTATTTGGAATGAAATGAGCTACCTTCGTCAAACGGTCGACTATAACCCAAATCGAGTCATAGCCAGAACGAGTCTTTGGCAATCCTGTGATGAAATCCATGCCTAGTTTATCCCACTTCCATTCGGGTATTGGCAATGGTTGTAACAATCCTGCTGGCTTCTGATGCTCTGCCTTCACTCTCTGACATACATCGCAAACTGCTACATACTCCGCGATATCTTTCTTCATTCCGGTCCACCAGAAAGTATTCTTCAAATCCAAATACATCTTGGTATTTCCTGGGTGAATCGAATATGGTGAATCATGTGCCTCTTGCAAAATCAACTTCCTGATCTCCAGGTTATTTGGCACATAAACACGGTCCTCAAACCATAGGGTATCGTGCTCATCCTCACGAAATCCCTTAGCTTTTCCTTCGCTCATTTTCTCCTTTATAGAGGCAACTTCCTTATCGCCTTTTGAGCTTCTCGATTTTGTCCATCAACGAGATCGAATCTTTAATGCTGCTACATAGCCACTCGGAACTATTTCCAAACATAGCTCTCGAAGGTCCTCGGCTAACTCCTTGGGTATTCCTCCCATCATTAGGGTATTGACGTGGCTCTTACGGCTCAATGCATCGGCTACTACATTAGCCTTCCCGGGGTGATAATGCAGTCTCATATCATAATCCTTAATAAGCTCCAACCATATCCTCTGTCTAAGGTTTAACTCCTTCTGCGTGAAAATGTACTTTAAACTCTTGTGATCCGTGTATACCTCACAATGATTTCCAATGAGGAAATGTCTCCATGTCTTCAATGCATGCACAACGGCTGCTAACTCCAAGTCATGTGTGGCATAATTCAACTCATGAGGCTTAAGCTGTCGTGAAGCATCTGAAACAACTCTTCCTTCCTGCATAAGCCTGCTCCAAGTCCTCGGCGTGAAGCGCCGTAATACACCTCATAATCCTTGGTCCGATCCGCAAAATTAACACTTTGGTGAGGTAACCAATCTTTTCTTGACTCACGAAAACTTGCCTCACAATCCTCGGTCCATATGAACTTGGTATCCTTCTTGACAATTCCGTCATAGGCTTTGCAATCCTTGAGAAATTCTCAATGAATCTTCGGTAGTATCCTGCGAGTCCAAGGAAACTCCGGATCTCTCCAACTGTCGTTGGTGCTTCCCATTTGGTTACGGTCTCAACCTTTGTGGGGTCAACTGCTATCCCTTCTCCGGATATAACATGTCCAAGAAATCCAACTTCCTTTAGCCAAAACTCACATTTGCTGAACTTGGCATATAGCTGATGTTCCCTTAGTTTCTCCAAAACCAATCGTAAATGTTCCTTATGTTCCTCTTCATTCTTCGAGAAAACCAAAATATCATCAATGAACACCACGACGAACTTATCCAAAAACTCCATAAACACTTTGTTCATCAGGTTCATGAAATAGGCAGGCGCGTTAGTCAATCCAAATGACATAACGGTGTACTCATATAGTCCATATCTTGTGGTAAATGTTGTCTTAGGTATGTCCTGCTCTCGAATCTTCAACTGATGGTACCCTGATCGCAAATCGATCTTGGAAAATACTTTAGCTCCTTGCAAACGATCAAACAGATCATTTATCATTGGTAGTGGGTACTTGTTCTTGATTGTTACTTCATTCAATCCACGGTAATCAACAACCATCCTTAACGATCCATCCTTCTTCTCCACTAACAGTACGGGTGATCCCCAAGGCGAAGAACTTGGGCGTATAAAACCTTTATCCAATAACTCCTTTATCTGCTTCTTGATTTCCGCCAAATCACATGCGGGCATCCCGTATGGTCGCCGATATTGGGCCTGTTCTCGCAAAAGTTCAATCAAAACTCAATGTCTCTATCCGGTGGCATTCACGGCAACTCTTAGGAAATACATCGTGGAAATCCTTCACCACTGGTACTTCTTCTGCACAACTCCCCGATAGGCAATTTACATGAGCTCTCCTCGGCTCATGCCGTGATACATACTTAATCCTTCTTCCTTCCGTGTTGTGAGCAAAATCGTCTTACTTATGCAATCGATGTTCCCTCCATACATCGACAGCCAATCCATACCGAGAATCACATCAAATCCTTGGGATTCCAAAATGATCAAATCCGTCGGGAACACATGCCTTCCTATACTTAATGGCAATTGAAAACATCCTTGTCTGGCCATATATTCCGCTCCTGGTGAGCTTACTAGCATAGGGGTTTTAAGAATCCGAGTAGGTAGACTATACTTCTCTACAAATCCCCTTGATATGTATGAATGCGATGCACCGGTATCGAAAAGAACTAGTGCAGTAAATGACTTAACCAAAAACTTACCGATTCTTTGCATCGGGCTGATCTTCAACCTCCTCCACATCAATGTGGTTCACATCCCCTGTTGAAAGGGTTTGGCTTCTTTCGAGCTTCCATTACCACCTTGGCCTTCTGGACAGTCATTTGCATAATGTCCGGTCTTGGAACACTTGAAACAGGTGACATGGCTTAGGTCTTTCTTGGTTGGGGTTGATGGTGTGGTGCGGTTCTGTCCATTGCTTCCTCCATTCCCGTTCCCATTCTTGGTGCCATTATGGTTGTGTGAATTTCCTCCTCCATGGGTATCTTTGGCCCGAACTCCCTGTTTAGGGGTATATAACGGGCTTCTGCTTTGGGCTCCAGAGTTATACTTCCCCTATCCATACTTCCTCTTGCGATTCTCAATTTCTTTGTTGCTTTCCTTCAATCATGAGGGCACGGTCTACCAACTCCTGGTAGTTCTTGAAACTTGCTACCATCAACTGCATGCTTAACTCATCATTCAGTCCTTCCGAAACTTCTCCCGCTTAGTGCATCCGTGGTAACGTCATCCGGGGCATAACGTGCTAACTTACTAAAATCATCCACATCTTGCCAATGATCCTTCCTCCTTGGCGTAAGTTGCGAAACTCACGCTTCTTCATGGCCATAGCTCCTGCCGAGACATGGGCGGTCTTGAGCTTCTTGGCCCGATCCCATGTGACAGTATCTATAGGGTAAGTGGTTGTAAAATTCTCCCACCATGCTGCTGGTCCTTCAAGCTGGTGTGCAGCAAACTTCACCTTCTCTCCATCTCAGACATCCTGCAGTGGTCAACTCCTTCCTACCTTACGGAGCCAATCATCCGCTACTATCGGCTCGGTGCTCTTTGGAAAACACCGGCGGGTTCAGCCTTAAGAAATGTGTCAAGTGATCCGCAGTGGTGGTGGTGGCGGTGGGTTGTTGTTGTTGTTGTTGCCTTGATTACGTACCAATGTTTGGATCAAAGTGTTACTGCTGCTTTGGATCAACTGGGTGATCTCTGGCGGAAAACAAACCCGGGGTCGCATCTCGGAGGCATCTGATGGGTTTAGAAAAGATGAGAAATTAACAATAGAGTGGGGTCTAAGGAGAAACACTACCCAAATGTATATGAGCAAATGCACACAATATCACTTCATTCAATTCAAACAAAGGGCTTACAATGATCTAGCTAACGCAAAAGTGCGTGAACAAAATGTTACATGGGGGGGGGGGGGGGAATACTACTAATATGTGGGGGTCATCTATTAATTTGAACCGGTGGAAGACTCCATGATGTCTGCTCCGGCTTCATCTTCAAAGTCGGGTTCACTTGGATCCGAATCGGTGTCGTCGATGTTGATGTAGTCGTTTGGACAACCGACGTACTGGTCTTCATTCTTGAGCGCCAATTTCTTCTTGAGTTCTTCAATCTCATACTTAAGGTCGTTGTTGTATCTTGCCAAAGCTACGATCTCGTCCATGTAGTCCTTGCGTGTAGACTTTAGTTCTCCTTCAAGTTCGATGATCCTTCCCTTCGCATTCTTCAATTCGAGCATATCATTGCACATCTGGTTCTCCCGGCATCGAATGTGCTGGTTTAACTCCTGGATGAAAGCTGCAATGGATCTATCCTTCTTGGTGCTGACTATCTCCCATTGTTCATCTCGGCGTCCGCAAATCTGATAGATGGTGTCCTTGAGGTCTTCTTGATAAACTTCTCCAATGCGTCCCATGGTGATATGAGCTGCCATGCTCTTTCCTGGACTCGAGTTGGTGCTCCTAAAACACTATCTATAGGCTTGGTGATTGGGGCGAATGTCCTTCCAAAGCGTGAGCTTGAATCTTCGGTAGCTCCTCTTGAGCAGAGTGGCGTTGAAAGTCCGGTGAAACTTGGTAGTCCAATGTTCAGTACTTGGTGACTTCCTTCAAGTGAAATCCAAAAGGTGTGCCTTCATCCGGTTGGGTGTACTTGATCTTCGCGTCCTTCATCCTAAAAGAGTGGAAAAGATGAGGAGTTAGAAAATGAGAAGAAAGTGGTGATATATGGCTTTAACTTAGTGGTCGTGTCCTACAGTCAACGTGTGCTCTGATACCATCTCTGTAGCGACCCGACCCAAATGGATCAAGTCTCTGTGCTCAGGTGTCATCCTGGATCAAGATGTCTTGACAAAGACACAAGATGCCGAAGGATTTATAGCAGAGTAGCAATCACACACTTATTACATCGTTGTCCAAAAGAGGACTTATTACAATAAATATGGCTTAAGGCCATCTAATAACGATAACAGCGGAAGACTTGGAAGATAAGTGAGTCCATCAACACCATCGGCATCACTGAGTATAGAACCACGACCTAAACACCTTACTCGTAAATGCGAAAAGTCTGCAACATGAAAGTTGCAGCCCGAAAACGGGTCAGCACATGGAATATGCTGGCAATGTAACACATAGAGAGTAATGAAGGAATAAGCCTATACTACATGCATATGTGGCTGGTGGTAAAGCTCTATGGTTACAGTTTTGCATAAAGCCGCTTTTTCCCTCATGCAAAGGAATAAATTTGTTTAACTATCATGGTGGTTGTTAAACATTGAGAATGGTTGACAGCATCCTCAATCCCAATTAAAAGTACTCATTAAAATCCAATAACATTAATTAAAGTAACATGTTGAGATTCACATGATATTCAAGTACTAGATACTCAAGATGTCCATAACCGGGGACACGGCTAATCATGATTAGTTTATACACTAGGTTTGCGCACTTTTCCCCACAAGACTCGATCGCCTCCGTTTGGTTTCTCGCACTACATGGTGTTTGAGAGACGGATGACCGAGACACAGTCTTTCAGAAGCGCTAGCACCTTACGATGGGTGGACGGTACACCTACATCCCCTACATCTGCTAGTCCACCACTATAAGAGTTCGTGACGACTTACTCTACTATGCCAGAGCCCATAATGGCTTGTGGCTGCACACGGAAGTTTCTAGTTTGAATAATCTTATGATCTCTTTGAGCCTGGGTGGCGGTCCGAAGAAAAACAGGCAAGTCCTGATAGAAACCAGGTGCCTCAATCCACCCAGATGTGTGTTTAAGTTGCCACCTTAAATAAACCATTAAATTAACAATCTCACATCATTAATGGATATCACTCACCCAATCCACGACAACTATCATAGCATGGCATAATAAGCAAACGTAGAAGTAACTCCCAAGGTTTCATAAGTAAACAGTAATAGGTACTACCTCAATCTACTTCCCATCCCACAATTTAATTAGATCCTAATCATGCAGTGTTTGAGGATTGATCTAATGCATAAAGCTGGGTAGTAGAAAAGTATGATCAAGTGTTACTTGTTTTGCCGACGATCCGAAAACCTAGAGACTCGAAGTAACAAGCGGTGCACTCCGGTGATCTATCGCAGACAAACAACAAGCATACAATAAGTACTCATCTAATGCAGGTAAATCTCGAATGAAAGATCTAACCAGAAAGTTCAACTTAAGAACCCTGGTTGCAAAAAGAATCGAATCAAATAAAGCAACGAAAGTCAAACGTCGAAAGAAAACGACTCGGTTCTTAAGTGGATTAGTCGGAACGGTGGTTTCGTAACGAAACTCTAGGCGATTGAATCACCTGATTCCGATAAACGAGCGAGAAGATAAACTAGATCGAAGATTGGATCTGAAATCGAGATCGGAAAATAACGGATTAAATCCGATTAAAAGAAAAACGACGAACGGTTAAACGAACGGACGTTCCTTAACAGAAACTAACCGGTGAACACGTTCGTTAAAACGAACGGATCGGTGAACTTTCACTAAGTCACTAAACCGAAAAAATAAAACCGATCTAGGGTTTTTTTTAAAAAAACCGAACAACGGAAAAGAAAACCGGAACGGTTTTTAAAACAAAACCGAACCGGGGAGAGGGTGGTGCGGCGGCTACCTCTGGCGAGGTCGCCAAGGGCACCGGCTCCGGGTCGGCGATTAGGCGGCGGTGCACCGGCGGGCGGGCTCATGAAGGGCACCGGGCGGGCGGGCTATGGGCGGCGGCTGGGTTGGGGGCGGGCAAGGCAGTTGGGGAGGAGAGGGGGTGGGGAGTATATAAAGGGGGTGCTTGGGAGGGGGCAAGCGGGGGAGGAGGAGTCCTCCTCGGACTCGCCTCGCCCGGCGTGATGGTTGCGTCTATGTGAGGAGGGTGGGCAGTGGCGGCTGGGCAGCTGGGCCCTTGGCCCAAAGCGGGCACGCATTTTAAAAAAAAAAACTTGCGCAGAAAAACGAATAAAATAAAATCTAAACGAACTCCAAATTTAATAAAATAAATTTTCCCCGACTCCTAAAAATGAGTCGAACAAAATGAACTTTAATACGGGCCAAAATGCAAATTTTTAAAATACCCATTTTTTTTCCTAAAGCAAATAAACTCCGAAAAATCCAAAATTTGATTTATTTATTAAATCTTCATTTTTTCCAAATTTTTGGGAAAGTCATATTATTCCCTCTCTTAATTTTTTTATTGGAAAAATATTTGAAGATAAAATAAATAAATCCAACGATCCTCTTTTCATAGTTTTGAGAGGACTCAAATATGAAAATTTCGAAACCTCCAACTCTCTTCGAGGGTCCTCGAGTTGCGTGAAATTCGTAGGATCGGAAAAATGCAAGAAAATATGATATGCATGATGACTTAATGTATAACATTCCAAATTGAAAATTTGGGATGTTACAGATTTGTTGCGAGCCAAGAAGCCCGCTACGGAATCAACATTTCAGTCGTCCGGTGAGACAAAGCCGATTCAAATTCACCCGACCGACCCCAATGCTGCTCCGACTCATATCTCAACAACACTCGATTCCAAATAGGAAGAAGCGCTCACCCAGTTCCTCCGTGAGAACTGGGACATCTTCGCATGGAAACCTTCTGACATGCGAGGTGTTCCCAGGGAACTGGTTGAGCATCGTTTACGAGTCGACGCGAAAGTAAAACCGATTAAGGAACATCTTCGACGGCCCGTCGTACAGAAGAGAAAAGCAATCGGTGAAGAAGTGGCTCGACTCCTTGCAGCAGAGTTTATCCGAGAGATTTACCACTCCGAGTGGCTCGCCAATGTTGTCATGGTCCCCAAGAAGGACAATTCACTTCGCATGTGCATTGACTTCAAACATATCAATCGGGCCTGCCCGAAAGATCATTTTACTCTCCCCCGTATCGAACAGATAGTCGACTCAACTACGGGATGTGAATGCCTGTCTTTTCTAGACGCCTGTTCCGGGTACCATCAGATCCGTCTGTATGGACCCGATGAAATTAAAACAGCTTTCATCACTCCATTCGGGTGCTTCTGTTATGTCACCATGCCATTCGGCCTAAAGAATGTCGGAGCCATGTTCATGAGAATGATTCAGAAGTGTTTGCTCACTCAAATCAATTGGAATGTGGAAGCGTACATGGATGATATTGTGGTCAAGTCACGGAAAGGTTCCGACCTGCTGACTGACCGTGCTGAAACCTTTGCCAATCTCAAGAGGTATGATATCAAGCTTAATCCATCAAAGTGTACATTCGGAGTTCCTGGCGGAAAGTTACTCGGTTTTCTCGTTTCCGAGCGAGGAATTGACGCCAACCCAGAGAAAGTTGGTACTATACTCCGAATGAAACGTCCTGTGCGTGTGCACGATGCCCAGAAGCTTACTGGTTGCTTGGCCGCTTTAAGTCGATTCATTTCTCGTCTCGGTGAAAAGGCATTGCCTCTTTACCGGTCGATGAAGAAATCGAGACAAGTTTGAGTGGACTCCTGAAGTCGATGCACGGCATTCGCAGAGCTAAAACTCGCTCTCCACCCGGTAGGTGCTTGCTGCCCCAATCGGCAAAAGAGCCTTTGCTGCTTTACATTGCAGCCACGGGACAAGTCGTCAAGATCTGATGCTTTCGGCGGAAGAAGAAGGAAAAGCCTTTAAAGTTCAGCGTCCAGTATATTATGTTTCTGAAGTTTTAACTCCGTCAAAGCAAAGATATCCTCATTATCATAAGCTTGTATATGGGATTTATATGACCACGAAGAAGGTTGCACATTACTTCTCTGACCATTCCATTACAATCGTCAGCGACGCCCCATTGTCAGAGATTCTGCACAACAGAGATGCAACTAGTCGAGTGGCAAAATGGGCGATTGAACTCCTTCCCTTAGATATCAAGTTTGAGGCAAAGAAAGCCATCGAGTCCCAAGCAATAGCAGATTTCGTCGCTGAGTGGATTGAACAACAACTGCCGACTCAAGTTCACTCGGAGCACTGGACCATGTTCTTTGATGGCTCCAAGATGCTGAATGGTTCCGGTCTTTGGGGTAGTATTAGTTTCCCCGACGAGATAAGCTCAGATATGTTCTCCAAATTCACTTTGATTCCTCCAACAACGAAGCGAGAATCTGAAGCGCTTATGTATGGGTTATATGGCCATTTCACTTTCGGCGTCCGTCGCCTCATGGTCTATGGCGATTCAGATTTGGTGGTTAATCAAGTGATGAAGGAGTGGGACGTCGAAGTCCGGCCATGATTTGATTCTTGCAATGCGTGAGAAAGCTAGAGAAGAAATTCGAGGGTTAGAGCTTCATCATATACCCGGTGAAAAAATCAAGCAACTGATGATTTAGCAAAAATAGGTTCCAAGAGAGAAGCCATTCCCAGCAATGTGTTTTGGAACACATCCATACACCATCGGTTCAAGAGGATCCTTTCATCAAGAAGTTCCGCAACCAAAAAGTGCCACGGATCCGCTGAAGTTGAGGTTCGATGGTGGTCGACTGATCATGGAAGTCTTGGTCATCACTCCCGATCGGGCGGTGCTGCATTACATCGCGTACATCCTAAGGAAAGAACTCCCGAGAGAATGAAGAAGAGGCTCGACGGATCGTCTGTCGATCCAAGGCCTTTCTTGTGATAAAGGGACGATTATCTGAGGAAAGCGCGATCGAGTCGGACAGAAGTTTATAACATCAGAAGAAGGTCAGATAATTCTTGATGATATCCACTCGGGGACCTGTGGTCATCATGCGTCCTCTCGGACTATTGTGGCCAAAGCATATCGAGCGGGATTTTACTGGCCAAGAGCAAATGAAATGGCGAAAGAGATAGTCGACAAGTGTGAAGGATGTCAGTTTTACTCCAATATGTCACACAAACCCGCGTCAGCCTTGAAGACCATTCCACTCGTCTGGCCCTTCGCTGTTTGGGGATTGGATATGATTGGACCACTGAGAACTGGCAGGAGCGGCTTCACTCACGTACTAGTGGCAGTCGACAAGTTTACTAAATGGATCGAAGCTAAACCTATCAAGAATATCGATGCGTGCACTGCTATCAGTTTCATCAGAGAGTTGATATTCAGAATGGAGTTCCGCATAGCATCATCACTGATAACGAGTCAAACTTCGATTCCGACAAGTTCAGAGCCTTTTGCGCCTCTCAAGGCACGCGGGTCGACTACGCTTCAGTCGCTCACCCCCAGTCGAATGGACAAGCGGAAAGAGCAAACAGTCTAATTCTCAAAGGATCGAAACCCGATCGATGCGCGATCTCAAGCACACAGCAGGTGCATGGGTCGACGAACTTCCATCAGTTCTTTGGGGATTGAGGACCACCCCTAATCGATCAACTGGACGAACTCCATTCTTTCTGGTCTATGGAGCCAAAGCAGTTCTGCCTAGTGACTTGCTTCACAATGCACCCCGAGTCAAGCTCTACTCTGAAGGTGAAGCAGAACAAGCCCGGCAGGACGCAGTCGACCTCCTAGAAGAGGAAAGAGAGATGGCCCTGATCCGATCGACTATCTATCAGCAAGACTTGCGTCGATTCCATGCCAGAAATGTGAAGAGTCGAGCCTTCCAAGAAGGAGACTTGGTCCTCCGAGTAGATCAACAGAAACCACACAAGCTTGCTCCCACTTGGGAAGGCCCCTTCATCATCACCAGAGTTCTCCACAACGGAGCGTACCATCTTTACAATGTCGATTGCCAGATTGATGAGCCACGAGCTTGAAATGCGGAGCTGCTCCGCCCCTTTTATACTTAAGTACTCACTCGGATGGGATGTAATAAGAAGTACCTCTGTAGTTTATTTATCAAAGACAAGAGTGTTATAATTTTCCCAGTGATTGTTGTTGCTTTTGTTTACGTGTGAAATCCCCGGTGGGTGGCTTGGTTCTTGAATCCGTTTTGCCTAAGTTTGTAAAAAATCCTACTGAGTGGTGAGCCAGCCTCCCACTCGGGGCTTAAACTGCAGTCAAGTACTCGCCTAAGTTTAAAAAATCCTACCGAGTGGTGAGCCCGGCCTCCCACTCGGGGCTTAGCTGCAGATCCGATGCTACTCGCCGAAGTTTGAGAAGTCCTACCGAGTGGTGAGCCAGCCTCCCACTCGGGTGCTTAGCTGCAGTCCAAAGACTCGCCGAAGTTTAAAAAAATCCTACCGAGTGGTGAGCCAGCCTCCCACTCGGGGGCTTAGCTGATCCAAGACTACTAAGTTTGAGAAACCCCACCGAGTGAAGAGCAATACTCTCACTCGGGGGCTTAGCTGCAGTCCAAATACTCGCCTAAGTTTAAAAAAAATCCTACCGAGTGGTGAGCCAGCCTCCCACTCGGGGGGCTTAGCTGATCCAAGATACGCCTAAGTTTGAGAAATCCCACCGAGTGAAGAGCAATCCTCTCACTGGGGGCTTAGCTGCAGTCCTGTACTCGCCTAAGTTTGAGAAATCCTACCGAGTGAAGAGCGATCCTCTCACTCAGGGGCTTAGCTGCAGTCTTGTACTCGCCTAAGTTTGAGAAATCCCACCGAGTGAAGAGCGATCCTCTCACTCGGGGGCTTAGCTGCAGTCTTATACTCGCCTAAGTTTGAGAAATCCTACCGAGTGAAGAGCGATCCTCTCACTCGGGGGCTTAGCTGCAGTCCATCAAAACGCGTAGTTATTAGAAATCGTACCGAGTGAAGAGCGATCCTCTCACTCGGGGGCTTAGCTGCAGTCCTGTACTCGCCTAAGTTTGAGAAATCCTATCGAGTGAAGAGCAATCCTCTTACTTGGAGGCTTAGCTGCAGTCCAAATACTCGCCTAAGTTCGAAAACATCCTGATCCGCAAGGACGACGAGGTGCAGGTCAACTGCTACCTTCTCCTTCGGAGCTACGCCACAAGTACAACGTGTGCTCCATCCCGATCCGCAAGGACGACGAGGTGCAGGTCGACTGCTACCTTCTCCTTCGGAGCTACGCCACAAGTACAGCGTGCTCCATCCCGATCCGCAAGGACGACGAGGTGCAGGTCGACTGCTACCTTCTCCTTCGGAGCTGCGCCACAAGTACAACGTACGTGCCATTCCGATCCGCAAGGATGACGAGATGCAGGTCGATTGGATCTTCCACCTCTAAGCTGCATCTTGTTGGGTAACGTAGTAATTTCAAAAAAATTCCTACGCACACGCAAGATCATGGTGATGCATAGCAACGAGAGGGGAGAGTGTTGTCTACGTACCCTCGTAGACCATAAGCGGAAGCGATATGACAACGTGGTTGATGTAGTCGTACGTCTTCACGATCCGACCGATCCAAGTACCGAACGTACGGCACCTCCGAGTTCAGCACACGTTCAGCTCGATGACGATCCCCGGACTACGATCCAGCAGGGTGTCGGGGATGAGTTCCATCAGCACGACGACATGGTGACGATGATGATGTTCTACCGACGCAGGGCTTCGCCTAAGCACCGCAACAATATGACCGAGGTGGAATATGGTGGAGGGGGGCACCGCACACGGCTAAGAAACGATCACGAAGATCAACTTGTGTGTCTATGGGGTGCCCCCTGTCCCCGTATATAAAGGAGTGGAGGAGGGGGAGGGCCGGGCCTCTATGGCGCCCTAGGGGAGTCCTACTCCCACCGGGAGTAGGATTCCCCTTTCCTAGTAGAACTAGGAGCCCTTCCAAGTAGTAGGAGTAGGAGGGAAGGAAAGGGAAGGAAAAGGAGAAGGAAGGAAGGCGCCTCCCTAGTCCAATTCGGACCAGCTCATGGGGAGGTGCGGCCACCCTTGAAGCCTTTCTCTCCTTTTCCGGTATGGCCCATTAGGGCCCAATACGAATTCCGTAACTCCCGGTACTTCGAAAATACCCGAATCACTCGGAACCTTTCCGATGTCCGAATATAGTCGTCCAATATATCAATTTTTACGTCTCGGCCATTTCGAGACTCCTCGTCATGTCCCCGATCTCATCCGGGACTCCGAACTCCTTCGGTACATCAAAACTCATAAACTCATAATAAAACTGTCATCGAAACCTTAAGTGTGCGGACCCTACGGGTTCGAGAACAATGTAGACATGACTCCCACATATTCTACGAAGATCTTTATCGGTCAAACTGCATAACAACATACGTTGTTCCCTTTGTCATCGGTATGTTACTTGCCTGAGATTTGATCGTCGGTATCCAATACCTAGTTCAATCTCGTTACCGACAAGTCTCTTTACTCGTTCGTAACGCATCATTTCGTAACCAACTCATTGGCCACATTGCTTGCAAGGCTTATAGTGATATACATTACCGAGAGGGCCCAGAGATACCTCTCCGACAATCGGAGTGACAAAACCTAATCTTGAAATACGCCAACCCAACATGTACCTTCGGAGACACCTGTAGAGCACCTTTATAATCATCCGATTCGTTGTGACGTTTGGTAGCACACAAAGTGTTCCTCCGGTAAACGGAGTTGCATAATCTCATAGTTGTAGGAACTTTGTATAAGTCATGAAGAAAGCAATAGCAACATACTAAGCGATCAAGTGCTAGGCTAACGGAATGGGTCAAGTCAATCACATCATTCTCCTAATGATGTGATCCCATTAATCAAATGACAACACATGTCTATGGTTAGGAAACATAACCATCTTTGATTAATGAGCTAGTCAAGTAGAGGCATACTAGTGACATTATGTTTGTCTATGTATTCACACATGTATCATGTTTCCGGGTAATACAATTCTAGCATGAATAATAAACATTTATCATGATATGAGGAAATAAATAATAACTTTATTATCGCCTCTAGGGCATATTTCCTTCAGTCTCCCACTTGCACAAGAGTCAATAATCTAGATTACACAGTAATGATTCTAACACCGATGTTCATATATGTATATGATTAACATCCATACACTACTAGGGAAAAGCCTACCAGCAGCGCGGGTTTTAGGCCTATCAGTAGCGTGGCTGTGAGCGCCATCGATAAGGCGTTCTGACTAAAGCTTAGCGATGGCGCTGCTGGACCAGCCATCGCTAAAATGATCTAGTAGTAGCGCTTCTCCTAAGCGGCGCTTCTGGTAATTAGTAGTAGCGCTCCTCCTTGCCCGCGCTACTACTATTATTTTGTATTTTATTTCTTTTTTATTTCATGTTGTATTTCATACACCTTTACACAAGTTTTCATACAACAGGAATTTAGAGACTGTTTTTACATCATAATGAGTAGGTGAAACAACCGTGGACTAGTTTCGGTGGATGGACATCCACTTGAAACTAATCATGATTCTTTCACCCAACACATTGTATCATCATTATCATATCATTAACAACTTATCATCATAATACATAATTGTCATATAACACCTCCTCAAGATCATCGTTTTTCATCAATGAGACATCACATAGCAAATTGGTCACTAGTCGTAATCACAAGTACTCCTCATCATCAACTCTAACACATTGTATCACATAATAAACATATTGTACCTCATAGGACCTACTAGATTCTCTTAGGACCTACTATATTCTCTAAGGTAAAATAGCAAAAAACAAGATAGCCCCTGACTCTCCATGATGGAGAATGGAGATTATCCTGTCTCTAATTCTTGCCTTTCGCTTAATGTTACTTCCAAGAACCTCCTTGCGAATGTCCAAACATTTTTTCCATTCTTTGATTAGCATGTGTTTACCGGTTTTAGAAATCGGATATGCACAGTGAGATCCGTAGGATGACACGGCTGTATGTTCGTAACTTCAAGGCGACCATTGTAATACATCGGATGAGGCACACAATCCATCGGGATTTTCTGTTGAAAAACATAGTAATAACTTCGTAGTTAGCAATGATGTACTAGTTTTGGAAGTATGCAAAAGATGCACGGATGTCGTAATAGTAAAAAATCTTACCAGGTATCTCCATAGAAGTTATCGTGGTTCAACACGTGCACTAGTGGCACGTATTCACCATAATTTGGAGGAGTTCGATAATAGGTATTGTAATTCTCAAAGAAAGTACAAAATGCGATTAGATGATTTTTCTCCTTATAAGTTAATTCGAGCCACCACTGTAGTGGGTTTTGTCTACCATCTTACGCACATTCTTTGAAGATTCAAAATAAGTTGTCAATGGAAATAAGCTGTCAACTATTTTGAAATAAACAATATAAATTAGTTAATAACTATGTTTGAGAAACTCACATTGCGGTAGAATCGAAGCGTATCAACAAGGACCCAAATGTCCATATTGTCTTGCTCGATGTCAGGATCACCAAGATCCATGATGACAATCATACCCTCATAAAAACCATACATTTTGCAAAGTGCTTCCCAATTTTGGCAACCAAAATGGGTTACGCTCTGAGCATTGTACAGATTTACTTCAAAATCCATATCATGATGGGTCCTTAGGTGTATTTTCTTTGTTTCAAAATTTTCATGGTCTTCAAAACCCATCCTCTCCAAGACATAGCGACTTGCATGGCATGGGATAAGCTAGTCGAATTGTAAAAGATGAAAATTAGACGTTGAAATAGTTGAAGTCATGCTTAATTACGAAAAAAACTCTTGTCGTTGTTGCGTACCGTTTCAACATCGAAGGTCTCCTCGAGCTTAATGTTGAAGCGCCGATCTTCGTCCAGCTCAACGAACCTATCGCACATACCTCGATCGTCGTGGCACCAGCTGCACTCCCCCGGGAGACTGTCGTCGTCCGAGTATGACATTTCCTACGTTCATAATTCAAAGATTAAACTTGTACAATTAAATATATGTACTAAAAAACATAGGCCTGAAAAATCCGGCATGACCTTTGCTAAAAAGGACATATCGAGCGCTGAAATTTGCGGAACGGAAATTAATCAACACTCCGCAAAACATAGGCCACTCGGAGGTGTAAACTGAACATGAACGGCCACTTGGCAACCACTATCCTATTTGAGCAACAAAAGATATACATGGATATTTGGCTGGTCTCACCTCGATGTCGGAGGGGTCGGTGACGGGACGACGGCGGGGATGATGGAGGGGCTCCTTGATTTCTGCAAAAGCAAAAACCGTATAAGTTATCACTAATACATCCCGAATAATTGCTTAAACTGAAAAATAACAACAAATATGACATGTTCAACTAGTTTTATTAACTCAACTAGTTCTTACTAAATATAAACTTACTATAAATAGAATATGTGGTTCAACTAGTTATATTAATTATCTTACTAAAAAACTAGTTCTTTCTAAAAATAAAGTAGTTCAACTAGTTATATTAATTATCTTACTAAAAATACATTAGTTTTATTAATTCAACTAGTTCAACTAGTTCAACTAGTTTATTAATTTACTTACTAAACTAGTTCAAGTACAACTAAAATAGTTCAACTACAACTACTATTAATCATACTGCCCTAAATTTCTTACTTCTATTTTATTCAAAACACCTACGATTTGCAAGAACAGAGACAAGGGAGGGAGGAGGAGAGAGGAGGGAGCGGGCGGCGGAGGAGGAGGGAGGGGCAGCAGCAGCGGAGGGATGAGGGCACGGTGGGAGGAGGAGGGAGGAGGCGCGGTGGGAGGAGGAGGCACGGAAGGAGGAGTACCTCGGTGGCGTCGAGACGATGGTGAGGTTGAGAGCGCGGTGAGGTCGAGAGCGGAGGGTGGGGAGGCGGCTGACGGTGAGGTCGAGAGCGGGCGGCGGCAGCGGTGAGGTTGATGGCGGCGGTGAGGGCAGGCTCGGGCTCGGGCGGCGGCGATAGAGGAGTAGGGGAGCAGGGAGGAGGACTTAGTGAAATTTTGAGCGGGGTTAAGTCGAACTAGCGATGGCGCACTTTAGGAACCGTGCTATAGCTAATGTAGCTATAGCGCATTTTACTAAAAAACGCCATCGCTAAGTCTAAGAACGCATAAAAAGTTACATTGGCCATCAATGATCTTTTTGTGTACAATCTGAATTGTCAATATGAGTCCACTCCGGTAGGAACTGGAGAGGACTCATATTGCGCCACAAATTCTACACATAGAGTTCAGTGAAGACCAACTGGTTGTGATACTTTAAGTAACATATTTAAGGTGGTAAACACCTGCTCATGAGCGAGGTGGGACTAAACTTGTGGGCTGATTGTAGCGATGGCGATTTTCTTAGAAGCGCCGCTAACTTCTATAGCGATAGTGCGGTTCACTATAGGGCGCCACTGTTATAACTAGTTGGATTACGAGGTCATGGCAATTAGAGCAAGAGCAGCGGTTTCGCGTGGGGAGCGCCATCGATACTTTCCTTTCAGCAGCGCGTTTTTATATCAAGCGCTGCTGCTAATTAGCAGCAGCGCCTTATTTTAGAGCGCGCTGCTGGTAAGATTCTATGTATAGGCTTTTCCCTAGTAGTGATAGTTCACATCGTCATGTGACCAACACCCAAAGGGTTTACTAGAGTCAATAATCTAGTTCACATCGCTATGTGATTAACACCCAAAGAGTACTAAGGTGTGATCATGTTTTTCTCGTGAGAGAGGCTTAGTCAACGGGTCTGTCATATTCAGAGCCGTATGTATTTTGCAAATATTCTATGTCTACAATGCTCTGCACGGAGCTACTATAGCTAATTGCTCCCACTTTCAATATGTATCCAGATTGAGACTTATAGTCATACGGATCGGTGTAAAAGCTTGCATTGTTGTAACTCTTTACTGACGGGCTCTTTTATCACCTCCATAATCGAGAAATATTTCCTTAGTCCTCACTAAGGATATTCTTGACCGCTGTCCAAAGTGATATACTATTAGATCAAAATTGTATTCCTTTGCAAAACTTCGAGCAAGGTATACAATAGGTGCAGTTCATGACATAGCATACTTTATAGAACCTATGACTAAGGCATAGGGAATGACTTTTCATTCTCTTTCTATTTTACTCGCGTGGTCGGGCTTTGAGTCTTACTCAATTTCACGCCTTGTAACACAGGCAAGAAACTCTTTCTTTGACTGTTCCATTTTGAACTACTTCAAAATCTTGTCAAGGTATGTACTCATTGAAAAACTTATCAAGCGTCTTGATATATCTCTATAGATCTTGATGCTCAATATGTAAGCAGCTTCACCGAGGTCCTTTTTGAAAAACTCCTTTCAAATACTCCTTTATGCTTTGCAGAATAATTCTACATTATTTCCGATCAACAATATGTCATTCACATATACTTATCAGAAATGCTGTAGTGCTCCCACTCACTTTCTTGTAAATACAAAGCTTCTCCAAAAGTCTGTATAAAACCATATGCTTTGATCAACTCATCAAGCATATATTCCAACTTCGAGATGCTTGCACCGGTCCATAGATGGATCATTGGAGCTTGCACATTTTGTTAGCATCTTTAGGATTGACAAAACCTTACGGTTGCATCATATACATCTCTTCTTTATTAATTCCATTAAGGAATGCAGTTTTGACATCCATTTGCCAAATTTCATAAATGTGGCAATTGCTAACATGATTCGGACAGACTTTTAAGCATCGATACGAGTGAGAAAATCTCATTGTATTCAACACTTTGAACTTTGTCAAAAACCTTTTTCGACAAGTCTAGCTTTGTAGATAGTAACACTACTATCAACGTCCGTCTTCCTCTTGAAAATCCATTTATTTTCTATGGCTTGCCGATCATCGGGCAAGTCAATCAAAGTTCACACTTTGTTCTCATACATGGATTCCATCTCAGATTTCATGGCCTTAAGCCATTTCGCGGAATCTGGGCTCATCATCGCTTCCTCATAGTTCGTAGGTTTGCCATGGTCAAGTAACATGACCTCCGAGAATAGGATTCTTGTACCACTCACAGTGCGGATCTTACTCTGGTTGACCTACGAGGTTCGGTAATAACTTGATTTGAAGTTACATGATCATCATCATTAGCTTCCTCACTAATTGGTATAGGAATCACAGGAACAGATTTCTGTGATGAACTACTTTCCAATAAGGGAGTAGGTACAATTACCTCATCAAGTTCTACTTTCCTCCCACTCACTTCTTTCGAGAGAAACTCCTTCTCTAGAAAGGATCCGAATTTAGCAACAAAAATCTTGCCCTCAGATCTGTGATAGAAGGTGTACCCAATAGTCTCTTTTGGGTATCCTATGAAGACACATTTCTCCGATTTGGGTTCGAGCTTATCTGGTTGAAGTTTTTTCACATAAGCATCGCAGCCCCAAACTTTAACAAATGACAGCTTAGGTTTACTGCTAAACCATAGTTCATACGATGTCTTCTCAAACGGATTTAGATGGTACCCTATTAAACGTGAATGCAGCTGTCTCTAATGCATAACCCCAAAACGATATTGGTAAATCAGTAAGAGACATCATTGATCGCACCATATCAAATAGAGTGCGGTTTATGATGTTCGGACACACCGTTACGTTGTGGTGTTCCAGGTGGCATGAGTTTGCGAAACTATTCCACATTATTTTAATTGAAGGCCAAACTCGTAATTGAAATATTCATCTCCACAATCAGATCACAGCAACTTTATTTTCTTATTACGATGATTTTCCACTTCACTCTGAAATTCTTTGAACCTTTCAACTATTTCAGACTTATGTTTCATCAAGTAGATATACCCATATCTGCTCAAATCATCTGTGAAGGTTAGAAAATAACGATATCCGTCACGAGCCTTATATACTCATTGGTCTGCATACATCAGTATGTATTATTTCCAACAAGTCAGTAGCTCGTTCCATTGTTACGAGAACGGAGTTTTAGTCATCTTGCCCAAAAGGCACGGTTCGCAAGCATCAAATGATTCATAACCAAGTGATTAGAAAATCCATCTTTTATGGAGTTTCTTCATGCGCTTTACACCGATATGACCCAAGCGGCGATTACCACAAATATGTTGCACAATCATTATTAACTTTGCATCTTTTGGCATCAATATTATGAATATGTGTACTACTACGATCGAGATCCAACAAACTATTTTCATTGGGTGTATGACCATTGAAGGTTTTATTCATGTAAACAGAACAACAATTATTCTCTGACTTTAAATGAATAACCGTTTTGCAATAAACATGATCAAATCATATTCATGCTCAACGCAAACACCAAATAACATTTATTTAGGTTTAACACTAATCCCGAAAGTATAGGGAGTGTGTGATGATGATCATATCAATCTTGGATCTACTTCCAACACTCATCGTCACTCCCTTCAACTAGTCTCTGCTTATTCTCAGTAGCTCTGTTTCGAGTTACTAATCTTAGCAACCGAACAAGTATCAAATACTGTGGGCTACTATAAACACTAGTAAGGCACACATCAATAACCTGTATATCAAATATACTCTTGTTCACTTTGCCATCCTTCTTATCCACCAAATATTCAGGGCATTTCCGCTTCCGGTGACCATTTCCTTTTGCCTTGTAAGCACTTTCAGTTTCGAGCTTTGGTCCAGCTTTGGTATTCTTCATGGGAGTGACAACTTGTTTGCCATTCTACTTGAAGTTTCCCTTTCTTTCCCTTTGCCCTTTTCTTGAAACTAGTGGTCTTGTCAATCATCAACACTTGATGCTCTTTCTTAATTTCTACCTTCGTCGATTTCAACATCACGAAGAGCTCGGGAATTGTTTTCGTCATCCCTTGCATACTATAGTTCATCACGAAGTTCTACTAACTTGGTGATGGTGACTAGAGAACTCTGTCAATCAACATCTTATCTGGAAGATTAACTCCCACTTGATTCAAGCGATTGTAGTACCCAAACAATCTGAGCACATGCTCACTAGTTGAGCGATTCTCTTCCATCTTTTAGCTATAGAACTTGTTGGAGACTTCATATCTCTTAACTCGGGTATTTGCTTGAAATATTAACTTCAACTCCTGGAACATCTTATATGGCCCATGACGTTAAAAACGTCTTTGAAGTCCCGATTCTAAGCCGTTAAGCATGGTGCACTTAACTATCAAGTAGTCATCATATTGAGCTAACCAAACGTTCATAACGTCTGCATCTGCTCCTGCAATAGGTTCGTCACCTAGCGGTGCATCAAGGACATAATTCTCCTGTGCAGCAATGAGGACAATCCTCAGATCACGGATCAAATCCGCATCATTGCTACTAACATCTTTCAACACAGTTTCTCTAGGAACATATCAAAACAAACATATGAAAGCAACAACGTGAGCTATTGATCTACAAAATAATTTGCAAAATACTACCAGGACTAAGTTCATGATAAATTTAAGTTCAATTAATCATATTACTTAAGAACTCCCACTTAGACAGACATCTCTCTAGTCATCTAAGTGATCACGTGATCCAAATCAACTAAACCATAACCGATCATCACGTGAGATGGAGTAGTTTTCAATGGTGAACATCACTATGTTGATCATATCTACTATATGATTCACGCTCGACCTTTCGGTCTCCGTGTTCGAGGCCATATCTGCATATGCTAGGCTCGTCAAGTTTAACTCGACTATTCCGCGTGTGCAAAACTGGCTTGCACCCGTTGTAGATGGACGTAGAGCTTATCACACCCGATCATCACGCGTGGTGTCCGGGCACGACGAACTTTGGCAGCGGTGCATACTCGAGGAGAACACTTCTTGATAATTAGTGAGAGATCATCTTAAAATGCTACCGTCAATCAAAGCAAGATAAGATGCATAAAGGATAAACATCACATGCAATCAATATAAGTGATATGATATGGCCATCATCATCTTGTGCTTGTGATCTCCATCTCCGTGAGCACCGCCATGATCACCATCGTCACCGCGCCGACACCTTGATCTCCATCGTAGCATCGTTGTCGCCTCGCCAACTATTGCTTCTACGACTATCGCTACCGCTTAGTGATAAAGTAAAGCAATTATGTATGCGTTGCATTTCATACAATAAAGCGACAACCATATGGCTCCTCGCCATTGCCGATAACTCGGTTACAAAACATGATCATCTCATACAATAAAATTTAGCATCATGTCTTGACCATATCACATCACAACATGCCCTGCAAAAACAAGTTAGACGTCCTCTACTTTGTTGTTGCAAGTTTTACGTGGCTGCTACGGGCTTAGCAAGAACCGTTCTTACCTACACATCAAAAACCACAACGATAGTTTGTCAAGTTGGTGCTGTTTTAACCTTCGCAAAGACCGGGCGTAGCCACACTCGGTTCAACTAAAGTTGGAGAAACTGACACCCGCTAGCCACCTGTATGCAAAGCACGTCGGTAGAACCAGTCTCGCGTAAGCGTACGCGTAATGTCGGTCCGGGCCGCTTCATCCAATAATACTGCCGAACCAAAGTATGACATGCTGGTAAGCAGTATGACTTATATCGCCCATAACTCACTTGTGTTCTACTCGTGCATAAAACATCAACGCATAAAACCTAGGCTCTGATACCACTGTTGGGTAACGTAGTAATTTCAAAAAATTTCCTATGCACACGCAAGATCATGGTGATGTATAGCAACGAGAGGGGAGAGTGTTGTCTACGTACCCTCTAGACCGTAAGCGGAAGCATTATGACAACGCGGTTGATGTAGTCGTACGTCTTCATGATCCGACCGATCCAAGTACCGAACGTACGGCACCTCCGAGTTCAGCACACGTTCAGCTCGATGACGATCCCCGGACTACGATCCAGCAGGGTGTCGGGGATGAGTTCCATCAGCACGATGACATGGTGACGATGATGATGTTCTACCGACGCAGGGCTTCGCCTAAGCACCGCAACGATATGACCAAGGTGGAATATGGTGGAGGGGGGCACCGCACGCGGCTAAGAAACGATCACGAAGATCAACTTGTGTGTCTATGGGGTGCCCCCTGTCCCCGTATATAAAGGAGTGGAGGAGGGGGAGGGCCGGCCCTCTCTATGGCGCACCCTAGGGGAGTCCTACTCCCACCGGGAGTAGGATTCCCCCTTTCCTAGTAGAACTAGGAGCCCTTCCAAGTAGTAGGAGTAGGAGGGAAGGAAAGGGAAGGAAAAAGGAGAAGGAAGGAAGGGGGCGCCCCCCTCCCTAGTCCAATTCGGACCAGCTCATGGGGAAGGGTGCGGCCACCCTTTGAGGCCTTTCTCTCCTTCCCCGTATGGCCCATTAAGGCCCAATACGAATTCCCGTAACTCCCCGGTACTTCCGAAAATACCCGAATCACTCAGAACCTTTCCGATGTCCGAATATAGTCGTCCAATATATCAATTTTTATGTCTCGACCATTTCGAGACTCCTCGTCATGTCCCCGATCTCATCCGGGACTCCGAACTCCTTCGGTACATCAAAACTCATAAACTCATAATAAAGCATCATCGAAACCTTAAGCGTGCGGACCCTACGGGTTCAAGAACTATGTAGACATGACCGAGACAAGTCTCCAGTCAATAACCAATAGCGGAACCTGGATGTTCATATTGGCTCCCACATATTCTACGAAGATCTTTATCGGTCAAACCGCATAACAACATACGTTGTTCCCTTTGTCATCGGTATGTTACTTGCCCGAGATTTGATCGTCGGTATCCAATACCTAGTTCAATCTCGTTACCGGCAAGTCTCTTTACTCGTTCCATAATGCATCATTTCGTAACCAACTCATTGGCCACATTGCTTGCAAGGCTTATAGTGATGTACATTATCGAGAGGGCCCAAAGATACCTCTCCAACAATCGGAGTGACAAAACCTAATCTTGAAATACGCCAACCCAACATGTACCTTCGGAGACACCTGTAGAGCACCTTTATAATCATCCAGTTACGTTGTGACGTTTGGTAGCACACAAAGTGTTCCTCCGGTAAACGGGAGTTGCATAATCTCATAGTTGTAGGAACTTTGTATAAGTCATGAAGAAAGCAATAGCAACATACTAAACGATCAAGTGCTAGGCTAACGGAATGGGTCAAGTCAATCACATCATTCTCCTAATGATGTGATCTCGTTAATCAAATGACAACACATGTCTATGGTTAGGAAACATAACCATCTTTGATTAATGAGCTAGTCAAGTAGAGGCATACTAGTGACATTATGTTTGTCTATGTATTCACACATGTATCATGTTTCCGGGTAATACAATTCTAGCATGAATAATAAAAATTTATCATGATATGAGGAAATAAATAATAGCTTTATTATTGCCTCTAGGGCATATTTCCTTCACATCTCAAACACAAAGACTATTCCGGGTGAAGGGTAAAAACCACTCGAAGGCAAATGCAAGCATATTCAGAAGTAAAGCAAGTTCAGATAAATCTCAAAGGTTTCAAACCGCAGATCAAAGTACTCGGGCTCTCAGCCCGAAAGAGTTTAACGGTTACAAAATCCACTCGGCATTCCGAGGCAAATTTAAGGTGGGGCATGAAAGTTTGTTCACTCTGCGGGAGGAGGACTGGCAGGCTCGACGAACTCGTCCAGGTCGACGCCATCGGTGATCCGAGTGGCAGCATCAATGAAAGTCTCCATAAAGGATCGGAAATCGTGCTTCTTGGTGTTGGCGACCTTGATAGCTACCAGCTTATCATCTCGCGCCTCCTTACAGTGGACACGAACCAAAGACAGAGCCACATCAGCACCGCACCGAGCAGAAGACTTCTTCCACTCCTGCACTCGACCAGGGATCTCATTAAGTCGAGTCATCAGAGACTCGTGATCGTTCTGGAGTGTTGCCCTTGGCCAAAGCGCTGTGTCGATCCGCGACGTGGCGACTTTCAGTCGAGCCAAATAGTCAACAACACCGTCGATGCGGGATTCCAGTCGGAGCAGGTTCATAGCAGTATTGTCCTTCACAGGAGAATTGATAGGGTCCAAATTCAAGTCTCCTCCTCGAAGTCCCGGCAAAGCTATGCATGCACAGTCCAAGAATGAGTCAATATTCGTATGCCGAGTCGACAAAGACGAACCAGTCGGAACGAGATATGTACCTTCAAGCTTGATGAATAACTTCTTGGCGAGGCTCCTCAGATAGCTTTCCAGATCGTCCCTCCTACGAGCAATGCTGTCCATCTTCTCGTTCAGGCTAACCTTGTCCTTCTTCAAGCGGGTTACCTCCTTGTTGGCTTTGCGGATTTCATCTTCGCGTTCTCCTCCTCCAAAGGTGCCAGCTGAAGCCGGCTTACATTCGGCCAGCGATTTGGTGTCGGCCTTCTTTTGTGCTGACGGACCTTGATCCTTCTTTGCGAGCCTGGTTTAGTTTTTACGAAAAGAAACAACGCTTCGATTCGAAGAGCAGAATGAAATCCAGATCTAAGACAAACCAGTCGACAAAGCTTCCTTACCATTGGCGTCATCTTTGGCCTTCTGCAGCTCGGACTTGGCCAACTCCAGATCAAGATTGAGTTGAATTTGCTTCTTTTCCAAGTCGGCAAAGCGAGCTCCAAGGTCACAAGATTTCTGCAGATAGAGAGGATGGGTTATTTTACAGAGAAAAACGACAAAGACAATAAATACTAAGACTACGGTCGACTGCCCGCAGTCCACCATAGTCTCGGGGACTACACCCAGTGGGTGCACTTAGCGTGCCCCCACTGGTTCAGTTAGCACTCGACGAGACCTATTCGGCGCGAGTGTGTTAAAAAAAGAGACAGCAGCAAACGAGTTCTTCAGACCATAGTTGACTGCAAGCAGTCGACCACGGTCTCGGGGACTACACCCAATGGATGCACTTAGCGTGCCCCCATTGGTTCAGTTTACACTCGACATGGCCAGACCAGATCGAGTGAAGGAATTGAAATATCAAGACTACAGTCGACTGCCCGCAGTCCACCGTAGTCTCGGGGACTACACCCAGTGGGTGCACTCAGCGTGCCCCCACTAGTCCAAAACTTCAATAACAAAATTCAGCTCAAAGTATGGATTTGCTTAGTGACAAGTCGAAACACCCAGTGGGTGCACAGACGCAAAGATCTTTGGAAAGAGAGTTTTCAGGTAGCATATCCTAATAGAGCAAAGCCAATAAAATCAGTCGACGTGTTGCTGACCTGAACATTGCTTTGGAGAGCCGAGCTGGCATCATAGGCGGCTTGACTAACATCCCGCACCATCTTCATCTTCTCCATCATAATACCTGCTTGGCGTATGGCTTCCTTGGCAGCATTCACTTCGTCCTCTGGGACGTGATGGGTAGCAAAAACCGAAGGTGGGTCGGTAGGAGCTTGAGCAGTCAATGAAGAAGGCCGGGCACTCGGCGATTGGTACGGCGAGAAATGTGAAGCCCGATTGGCGTCACCAGCATCCTGAACGACTGTTTCAGCTATCGGCGTCGATTGTGGCACCTTGTCTGCAGGAGTTTTCCTATTTTTCCTCGTCAAAGGCCTCTCGGGCTCTTCATCGTCATCGTCGGGGAGGTCAATAACATTGGGAGCTGTTCAAAGATCAGTCGTCAAATTTGCATCACCCAATGGTACATATTACGCTTGAGTCGACCAAATAAAGACAGTAATCTACGTAAATCATACCCAGATTGAGGTGACTGCATCCTCCATTGCCTCATCTTCATCCCCTGTAAGTCAAGTCCTAGAAGTAGCAGCTGCCGGTTCCAAAGTTTATCTGGTCAAATCAAGGAAAAAATAAACAAAGACAGAGCGCCGAGTGAATACAAAGGGAGGCACTCACGCAGGTTTACGGGATGTCGATCTTAATTTTCGAACGCCTTCCGAGGCCTTTGCACTACAACTTTGGGCTGCTTTGGCGCTTTTTCGATCGGAGCCGGTGAGGACGTCCGAGGGCGCTTGGAAGACGGGCCACCGAGCGATCGCTTTTTCACGGGCGCTTCGGCGGTCTTGGTCGAGCTTGGATCGCCTCTCCCTGCGAGGAGGTGACTCGGCTTCTTCTTCGTCGCTTGAGTCGTCACTTTCCTCGCTCTCCTCTCCGTCAGAATGTGAGTCGCCACTCTCGCCGCCGCTCGCCTCCCCTTCCGGGTCTTGCTCTTGCTCCCCGTTGGGCATTGAGTACATTTCGAGAAGAGCCTGGCAGAAAAAAAAGTAGAACAAAAGTCAATCGACGGAGCATAAATAGCTGCATGGTTAAAATTATAGTCGGAAGCTTAGAGTTGAACCTTGTCCGGTACGTGGGATTGATCGAATGGGGGAATACTCCTGGCTCCCCTAGGGTTGTCCCTGTTTCCAGTGATGCTCGTCAGCCACCCCTCCAGCGTGGCATCCTCGACCTCCTCCGGGTGGATCCGAGTGGTGTCCTCAGGGCCCGAATACATCCACATCGGATGGTCTCGAGCTTGAAGCGGCTGGATGCGTCATCGAAGGAAGACCTCCAAGAGATCCATACCAGTAAGCCCGTCACGGATAAGCTGGACAACGCGTTCGACCAGTACCTTAACCTGCGCCTTCTCTTCCGGGATCACCTTCAAAGAGGAGGGCTTTCTCACCCAGTCCATAGAAAAAGGAGGGAGTCTGGTCGACTGCCCTGGCGTCGGCTGGTCTTGGCAGTAAAACCAAGTCGATTGCCATCCACGGACCGAGTCGGGTAGGATCATGGCCGGAAAAGAACTTTTCCCTCTCATCTGAACCCAAGACCCCCACACATCTGAATCACTTTTGTTCTCTCGTCACTCGGATTGGCCTTTTTCACCGTCTGGGAGCGACAGGTGAAAATGTGCTTGAAAAGGCCCCAATGAGGCCGACAGCCCAGGAAATTCTCGCACAAAGACACGAAAGCAGCGAGATACACGATTGTGTTGGGGGTGAAGTGGTGGAGTTGTGCCCCAAAGAAATTCAGAAATCCCCGAAAGAAAGGGTGAGGAGGCAAGGAAAACCCGCGGTCGACATGGGTGGCCAAGAGAACGCACTCACCCTCCTGAGGCTGCGGCTCGGACTCCTTCCCCGGAAGCCGTGCTGATCCATAGGGGATCAGTCCTCCATTGGCCAGGTCGTCGAGGTCTTCTTGGTGAATCATCGAGCGGATCCAATCGCCCTGGATCCAGCCCTGCGGCAGGATGACCCTCGATGAAGATCCGCCCCGACTGGTCGTCCTCCTCTTCGCCTTCGCCGTCGCTTTCTTCGCCCGCTCCAGGGCCGCCATCTTCTTTTTCACCATCGTCGACGGCGAGACGCTTGCTCTGAGCAGCGGCCTTTGGGGACGAGAGCGGCCTTGGCCGGATAAGTCTGGGGAAGGGAGGAGGAAATGAGAACGCACTGTTCAAAAACCCCGGTCCGGTGCCTTATATGAAGTTGCTTCCGAGTGACTGACTTGTAGGCCCGGGTGATCCTGTCAAATCCCGCAACAGTCGCGCGCGCGATACATGGCGAAAAAGGTGGCACAGAGATCGAGGCGTCCCTGCCTTATCCCATCCGATTACTGCGGCCTCCTCCGCCCCGTGCGCTTCCTGAAATTCGAATCCGCGAAATCCGGCTGCGTAACAACTTGTCAGAAGGAAGATCTCCTCCGCTCTGTCACTCGGAGCTCTTCAAGTAAAGAAACTCACTCGACGGGAACAAAGAATGGATCAAAGCGACTGAAAAAAGAAGTTGGTATCGTCACCTAGGTTCATTGATCTAGAGCAAGCTATACTCGTAACACAAAAAACGGGTCGGAAGTATGTTCAAATCTTTCCCCACTCAAATCTCGATCCATTCGGGGGCTAATGATGAAGCTATGTACCTAGGATAGGGTCATGGACCTGTCCAAGATACCCTCCCCGAGGACATCTCTAGAAGAATCACCTTTCAATCGACTCGGAAGTGTTTCACTCGACTAACTCGAAGACACTCGACCATGAAGCCAACCACTCGACAGCCAGGAGATCTAAAGTCACTCTGCATGCAAACGGTCGGTCATTAAGTAGCTTTTATGGTCATCATAACACTTTATTGGTGGCGTTACCAGTAACGCCCGACCTTAATGTACCTTTAACCCTGCATAATCGAGGGCGGGAGGGTGCAGCGAACTCTATATAAGCCACCCCCTCCTCAGTGTAAAGGGTTCGCACCCCTGTAATCCATACACACATAATCCAGTCGACCGCCTTCGGTTTCCGAGACGTAGGGCTGTTACTTCCTGCGAGAAGGGCCTGGACTCGTAAACCTCGTGTGTATACAACTACTCCATAGCTAGGATCTTACCTCTCCATTCCTATCCCCCTACATTACTGTCAGACTTAGAACCACGCCAGCGAGGTTAGGTTTTCTAGTCGTGCATACGCAACGACAAGATTTGGTGTCATATTCTTCAGATCGATTCAAGGATTCAATGACGACGACTGCAACTCCCAAACGTTGGTCCTTAGGGGCACGTGCACGAAGACTTCCCGGCTGTCATCGACAAGGTCAGGCCGGCTCCGGTATGGGAGCGGCGACAACGACGCGTCGAAGGCTCGTTTTGGCAGAGGCAATGGTTGTTCGATTGTCCATGGACCTCGATGCAATTTTTATTATGTTTGCGGTGCTATGTATTTCCAGTGAATCTTTATAATAGATCCAATATTTTCGCAAGGAAAATAGAAATACAATATCCTTAGTCTAGATTGATAAAATAATGCACAACAAAAGATTTAGTCATGGATTACATGATTGATTTTGCCTTAGTGATTATTAAGATGTTATATAGGAGGGTTGAGTTAGGAAACATGCCTGATTTCTGATGGCTATAAACTTGCATGCTTGATATCCACATTTTAATTCATATGGCTATAAATAACATTTTATAATTTGCGGATGTTATTATAAATACTGTACAAATAACACGCTTGATATCAACATCCCCACCTGATTGAAAATGTGCGCAAGTTACTTGTACAAGAGGGCTGAATAAGATGTTATAGTCGTCTATGATTCAAAACTCGGATTTGAAACTAAAATAAGACCACAAAGAGCAAAATTATAAATAGCACTCTTCATAACACATTCGTATAGTTCATAATTAAAAGTAGATAGAACTTACTTAGAGCTAAACCAAAGCTAAAATTAGTTATTTAAGCTAAAAACGAGCAATAACCCTAGTCAAAGTCTGAGGTTTATCACCGTCAGCATGCCAGATCTCACCGCTTGGGCGTCATGGGTGCCCCGCCACATCACCGACCCATCGCCGAAGTCGTCAACGATGCGGTTGGCCTTCACTCACGCTCGTCGGTGATGGTCAATAATATAGTCAGCTGGTGGCTACAATCAACACTTACATCCATGCCATCCATCTCCAAACCAACGGGTGAGACTATTTTTCTCTTCTAATTTTCACCACAAGCTCTGTTTCTATTTTGCAAAATAGTCGTCCGCCCGAGGCTCCTCTCTTCTTGGTCCCGAAGCCATCCACGCGGACCGCGCTTCCTTCGCTCGCCATGGCGTCCAGAGATCTCCGGCGGCTGCTCGACGGCGCAGCCCTCGTCGCCCGCGAGGCCGCCAAGCGCTCTTCCGGCCCCGACGTCCTCAGGTCCGCCCTCCTCGCCGCAACCGACCTCGCGGGCCTCACCAGGGGCACCCCTCGCCGCCCGCAGCCCGTTCCCCTTCCTCCTGAATCCCACCCCGAGGGAGCAGACTCATCTCGCCCCTCGTCTTCCTCCGTCGTGTACTTCTCCCACGACGACGCGCCGCCGCTCGAACCCTCATTGGAGCAGCAACCCCCGCCGCAAGAATCCCTCCACCCCGCCCAGGCGCGGGAGATCACCGGCACCCATTCAACCGCCGCAGCTGTGGCTGAACCCGAAGCCGTGGCGGTAGCTAGACCCAAAGACGAGGCGGTTCGCCCTGAGGTCTCACCGTCATCCACGCCCAAGCCCACGCCCTCGCCCTCGTCCTCGCCCTTGCCCCCGCCTGCGCCTGCGCTGGTGGAGAAGAGGCGCCGGCCAAGGGAGCGGAATGTTCCCTCCACACCGTTCACCCGAGCCCTCGGGTCAGTATGTTACACTTTGCAACGATACTGACTGAAAGAAATGTTTATTGTTGTTTACTTGTATATATGTATATGTATGTATGAATCCAATGCTGACGCCGACTAAATCTTCTTCTTTCTCGATGATGTGCCGAAAACAATTAAGGTTTGCAGGTCTGGGTGCTGGGCTTGCATGGGGAGGTCTACAGGAATCAGCCCGGCGGGTGATATATGGTACACCTGTTGGGGATGGCAAGCAGTCTGCACTCTCGCCGTTCTTGTCCGATCAGAACGCTGAGCGTGTCGCCCTTGCGCTGTGTCGGATGCGGGGAGCGGCGCTCAAGGTGGGACAGCTGCTGAGCATCCAGGACGAATCGCTCGTGCCCCCGCCGGTATTATTTGAAGCTGACGCTGCAATATTTTGGGTTTGGCCTATTGTTATGTGCTTGTGATGTGCCACTGAATTTGTGTGCTGATTTTATGTAGGTGTTGGCAGCTCTGGATATTGTTCGTCAAGGTGCTGATGTTATGCCGAGGAAGCAGCTGAATTCTGTCCTTGATGCCGAGCTTGGTCAAGGTTGGTCCTCTAGGCTGAGGAGTTTCAACTATGAACCTTTGGCTGCAGCGAGTATCGGACAGGTTGGTCTGCCTGAGGCAACTCTCTTAGACTTTAAATAATTGCATACATAATTGAAGTTTTGAGTTTTGACGGTCATCAACATTTCAACACCCACTGAAGCTAATATACCATTCGTTCCCTCTTTTTTATCAGGTCCATCGGGCGGTCTTGAAGGATGGTTCGGATGTTGTGATGAAAATACAATATCCTGGAGTTGCTGACAGTATAGAGAGTGATATCGAGAATGTTAGGCGACTCCTGACTTACACAAATCTCATCCCTAAAGGTCTTTTTCTTGATAGAGCTATAAAGGTAATTTAAAAATAAATTATAAAGCAACACAAATCATTACTATCTTTTTTCTTTTCTTATTTTACATATGCATACTATTTAATCAGATATATTTGTATCTCCAAACCATGTCTCTCAAAATAGTATTTGTTCTCAAATGATGGTTGATCTGTGCTTTGGTCCTGAGGTTGCACGGATAATTAACTGGAGGTTAAGGCCGGCGGTATGGGGTAGCCGTGGTCGATGTGGTAGGCATCAGGAGATTGAGAAACTAGAGAATTGGATTGGATCCAGAGAGCATATGGGAAGATAGATGTCCCATGGTCGGTGATTTGTGGAAGGATTAAGGGAAGATGATAACTGTGGGCAGTAGGAGGATGTGGCCCTGGACCTCTACCGCTCTACGGCGCTATGCCAGCCATGATGGGGCTTCCGTGTAGCGAAGGCAGTGCTGGAAAAGGGAGAGGGATAGTTGAGATCTGTTTATTGCTTGCCTGTAAGGAGCTAGAGGTAGTCATTATATAACCCATGTACATGACTTGAGGCCTAAGTTCAGATCCTAACACACTTGGGAACAAACTCTAGAGAAGGATCCTACTCCTTCCGTCCCGTATTAACTATCGCTCAAACGGATGTATCTAGTGTTTGAGCGACAGTAATATGGGACGGAGTGAGTACTAAATTAAAAGGATACAGATTAATTCTCTATTTATCTGCTGATGGCTGCACCAGGTGAAGCCCTCACCTGACAGAGACTTATCTTATTGCCTGATCCAGAATGATACAATGGACATGCTTATGTAGCATCATGCAGGACTCAATTAAACTAGGACTCAACTTGCCAAGGACATGGATTGTACTTTCTAACTTAACCTATAATTCCTATGGCTGGGCTCCTCAAGCATTGGCTGCTCCTTGCTGAATCCGAGTTGATCTCTGCCTGTGCAGAGTTGTAGTCAGATTCATTAAGCTGCCCCTGATCTTGTCTTGCTGGCCGGGCAGCTGCAACTCTTCCTTAACCTTATATTCCTGATGCCTTATGTGACTATCTTTGAACTACCTTGACATCACAACGATCGTACAGCAATATGTTACTCCCTCCGTCCCAAAATAAGCGTCTCAACTTTGTACCTACTCTAGTATAAAGTTGTACTAAGGTTGTGACACTTATTTTGGGACGGAGGGAGTATTTGCTATGTGAAGTAGTGTACACAAGAGTATGCGAACACCATCTGGAGATGCTGTAGCCTATATGCAAAATGATCAACCCAGGCCATCCTTACTCAAATTTCAGCTATATCAAAATGAAATATGATAACACTGAAGCCATGAAAAAAATTACTGCATTTATAGTCTTTCTCCGCTCGTTTCATGATCTTATGAGTTCTGAACCGAAACAATGGTATTCTGAATTCTAAATAACTTAGGTTTCCAATATTGAGCTAAAATTGTTGCGAATTCATGGATGAGTGATGACAGAGCATAATTTCTTCCACTTTCATATTATAACAGGTTGCAAAGCTAGAGCTGGCAAGGGAATGTGATTATTTCTTAGAAGCAAGCAACCAGAAGCGTTACAAAGAGTTGCTCTCTGATAGTGAGGGCTATTATGTCCCTAAGGTCACTGATGAATTGTCGAGCAAAAAGGTGTTGACATCGGAGTTTGTTCCAGGTACTTTTGATTTTTCGTTCTGCGTATTTTTGGTTTATGATATTATAGTTTGCGATTCTCTAATAATTTTTATAGTGATGACACTTTTCAATCCATGCCAATTTTGGTTTAATATGGTCGCAGAAATTGATAAAGGATTCCTATTCAGTGAGAACTGTCGTTATTATGCAAACGCTAAGCATTATATACTATTGTCAGACCAAGAATTTGAAGTAACCACAAATACCGACATCTGAAAGCCTTTTTAATATCATTTGATTCAGAGCATGAGCCACATCTATATGACATTTCATACCGATAAATTGAAATAACCATATGGCATTTCATATCTATATGGCGTTCCATATTTGTTCAATATTGGAAGACTCTTGACATCATTCCAGTAATAGGAATACTCCCACTTCATTATTTGTCCTTGGGAAATTTGAGCAATTTATGCTTGAATAATTACTATGTCGGCTAAGTGGCCAGTCGGTTAACATTCAAGTGAAAAATTTGCTCTTTCTTATTGCTCCTGAACTAAAATTTTCTTGGAGAACTGAGCTGAGTATTGAATAACCAATGTGGTTGCAAGTTATTGTGGATATGGGTCCAGACATTTCTTAAATAGCGGCAAGCATATAAACTGGAGTCCTGACAAACCAGATATGCTATGTTCTTAGTGTCCAATACTGCTACTGAAAGATATAACCCCACACTCAGCATAAAATCGGACTGCTAATGGAGTCCTAGCGAAGTTCAACTGCATTCTAACCATGCTGCCAGTGCTGCTGTGATGCACGTCGCTCCTGCTATCTGGTTCAGTGTCAACAACACAAGTCCTCATATTCTGTGTAAACTTCTGATTGACTCAAAGTTAATCCTTGTATTTTAGTTGGGACATGAGCACATCTTGTGTATTTTTTATGCTCCCTCTTCTTTGTGCAAACCACTTTCTTATGGCAGGGTCTTCTGACAACTATACCTACATGTTGGTTTTGTACAGGAGTTCCTATCGATAAGGTGGCAGTACTAAGCCAGGAAACCCGCAATTATGTTGGATGTAAACTTCTCGAGCTTACGATAAAGGAGTTGTTTGTCTTCAGATTTATGCAGGCATGTGTTGCTTCTCATACCATTTGTTTAATCCCTAAATAATAAACATGGTAGATTTAGAGCTTGCTAGTTATATAGACTGCATTGGCATTAGAATTCTAGCAATATTCATTTCGTCATTTATGTTGCGGCTGATGTGAGTTCTAAATTTCTCTCATCCAATCTACTTCCATGAGGTTAAACTGGGTAGTGCAAACAAAAGGTTATAATCTCACGACTCTTTTTATGCAGACTGATCCAAATTGGAGTAATTTCCTTTATGATGATTCAAAAAAGCAATTTAATCTTATCGACTTTGGGGCAGCCCGTGAGTTCCCTAAAAAGTTTGTAGACGATTACCTACGTATGGTAAGCAATCAAAACTTATCCTCATATCCAATACAAAATCTGCGTGTTATTTACTGTATTCAAGATGGCCGCCTAAATTGTGGTTCTGCCAGGTAGTTGCCTGTGCAAATAGAGACAGAGCCGGTGTGTTAGAGATGTCCCGGAGACTGGGATTTCTCACGGGTGAGGAACCAGAGGTCATGCTGGATGCTCATGTTGAGGCGGCCTTCATCGTCGGGGTGCCATTCGCAACACCTGGTGGTCATGATTTCCGCGCAAACAACATCACACACAGCGTTTCAAACCTTGGGGCTACCATGTTGAAGTACAGGCTGACTCCGCCTCCGGATGAAGTTTACAGCCTCCATAGAAAGCTGTCAGGCGCGTTCCTGGCCTGCATCAAGATTGGCGCAGTTGTCCCCTGCAGAGAGATGCTGTTCAAGGTTTACGAGCAGTACGATTTTAGTGATGATCACTCGGAAGTGTTGTCCAACACTGGATAAAACACGGGTAAGTGCGCCTTTACCCTCTTGTCCTGAAATTGTCAAATAGTTACACAGGCTGGTTGCAGCTCATTTTTTGGAGAGCTTTGCAATTGGCTTCTCCTGAGCTAATAATGTGACAAATTATATTCTTCATGTCATGGAAATCGACGTGATTTTGTTTGGTTGGGTCCCATTCAAGTTAGGCGTTTTCATTGTAATGTGAGCTTGTGCTCTTTGTATACTATACTGTAATATGAGCTTTTGTCGAAGAAACTGAAATAAAACATGATGAGTTGCTGCGTTCGTTTGCTTCCACTGAGAAGTAAACAATGTATATAAAAACTGTGCTTGCTTTAGTTGTCACAAGACTATTCATTGACCCCCATTTGACAGGCAATTTCATCCCAAGACTTGAGACAAATGGGATTAGATGGATTATCAATTTAGATACTTTGTGCACGGAATGTTTACCATACTTGTGAGTATAGATACAACATTGTGTTGAGGAGGATGCAAGACATGTAAGTAAACTGGAATGGAGGGGAAATCATATTTAATTAAAGCTAATCTCCCTGCATGAGATATAGCCTAATTGCTTGTAACAAGTTAATAGAGAACGGACGTTTGGCTCTCAGCCTCCATTGAGGCCTTTTTTTGAAAAAAAAAATTCAATTTTTCCAGTTTCAAAAAAATCTGAAAAAAATTGTGCAAGTAAACAAGGATGTTATGTGTATGTGTGTAAAATTTCAGGATGAAAAACGTTGAAATGAGACCTGTACGAAAAAGACAAAAGACAAATTCATGGTCTGGGAGGATGAGTATCATGTGTTAAAAAGCCCCAAATTTGTCTTTTTTGCATAACCCTCATTTCAACATATTTTGCCATGAAAATTTATACCATGTGTTATGCCTTCATGTATATCTGTGTTTTTTCAGAATTTTTTGAAACATAGAAAATATGAATTTTGACAAAATTCGTTTTTTTCAAAACCCCATGGAGCTCGGCCTCCAAAGACAATATTCGCAAGTTAATACAACTTTAAATTTATCAGTGAAAAATGTATGGAGTCGATCTCTTTTTTAGGGAAAACTGAGAGGTGACCACCATGCAAGGGGGAGAATCTGTGCCATATCAGGAAGAATCATTTTTTTCTAATCATAAATCTAAAGAACCATTTTGTTGGGGTGGTATGAAAAATTCTACACCTAGTTTTAGTGGTTGTTAGTTTTAGAGTAATAATTTCTATCATAACAAGCCAGCTAAAAAGCATGGAGGCTCGGAGCACTTGCGCTTGTGATTGATTCTCAGTATCAGAGCATTCAAACACATAATTAGAGTCTAAAAGAGCATTCAAACACATAATTAGAGTCTAGAGGCAAATCCAACGGGCTTCTTCACTGTTGAGCGAACATTGTCTACCGCATGTGTATAGGACTTGGGTCTCTATTTATACCGTTATATATCTCTCTCTCCCCATCGTATATTTGTACATCTTGGGAGACAAGTAGAGGCCGGTCCACCCTGTATCTATATATGTGCGTCATGTACACGATCAATGAATTATCTATGCATGCAATCCCTTCTTTCCAACTAACATGGTATCAGATAGCATGCCGATCTCTTTCCTCGCTTAGTCTAACGCTTGGCCGCTGCCTTGTTGCCGCCCTCTGGCCGCCGCCGCCCGCCGCCGCTTGTCTGGCCGCCCGGCGTGCCTCACTCTCTCTGTGACCGCCGCCCCTTTCTCTGCCGCCGCCGCTCCCTCCCCCCTAGCTGCCGCCGTGCCCCTCAACCCTAAACCTACCCGCGTCGCCGCCGCTAAACCCTAACCCATCTGAGCCGCCGCCACCCTCCCACCGCCGCAGCTCCTCCATGGCGTCTCCCCACTCCAGCAACTCGAACCCGTTCACCGGACCCGAGCCTGACGCCACCGCCGTTCGCGATCTCGACATCCACACCCGTGTCCCCATCAAGCTCGACCAGTCCAACTCTTCGTACTACGCGTGGAAGACCTACTTCAACCTCCTCTTCCGCGAGTATCACCTCCTCAAGCATGTCGACGGGAGCGTTGATGGCGACCTCATGGCAGGCGATCCGGATTGGGCGGCCATTGAGGCCTCTCTCATCCGGTGGTTTTATCTCACCGTCTCGCTGGACATCTTCCACACGGTCGTCTCGGAGGATGACGACGTGTGTGCCGTGTGGACCAAGATCAACAACTTCTTCACTGATAATAAGCTTCAACGTCTCGTGTTCTTGTAGCAGGAATTTTTTGGGTGCCACCAAGATGACTCCTCCATCGGCGACTACTGCATGCGCCTTAAGCGGCTCGCCGACGAGCTCCGCGATATCGGTGCCAAGGTGTCGGACGAACTCATGCTCAGCACCCTCACCGCCGGCCTCAACGAGGATTTCGGCAATGCGGCCTCCAACCTCTCCCTGCTGTCGAACCCGACCTTCCACTCCGTCGCCGCGTATTTACGCTTGGAGGAGCGCCGGATGAAGAAGGTCAAGGCGCGCGTACAACACACCGCCCTCACTGTCGGGACCTCTCGCGGGGCGCCTCCGTCGGCCCCGCCTCACCCGCGCCCGACCGCGCCACCGGGGTTCTTCCTCCCGACGGCCCCGCCCGCGCCTCCAAAGCCGCAGCAAGAGTAGCAGTGGCGTGGCGGCGTCAGAAGTGCCGCTGGAGGCGGTCGCCCGAGCCACCACAACAAGAAGCTGTAGGAGACGGGAGGGGGCTCCATGTCATCATCTGCCCCGCCTTGGTCGGTCGGCACCAACCCATGGCTCGGGGTGGTACATGCATACCACATGCCGATGCCACGAGCCCCGGGCATCCTCGGCCCGCACCTCACCGGCCCTCAGGCGCACTATGCCGCGGCCCCGTACCAGGCGGGCGGCGCTGGCTACGCCGCGGCCCTGTGTTGGAAATATGCCCTAGAGGCAATAATAAATTAGTTATTATTATTATATTTCCTTGTTCATGATAATCGTTTATTATCCATGCTATAATTGTATTGATAGGAAACTCAGATACATGTGTGGGTACATAGACAACACCATGTCCCTAGTAAGCCTCTAGTTAACTAGCTCGTTGATCAAGAGATGGTTACGGTTTTGACCATGGACATTGGATGTCGTTGATAACGGGATCATATCATTAGGAGAATGATGTGATGGACAAGACCCAATCCTAAGCCTAGCACAAAGATCGTGTAGTTCGTATGCTAAAGCTTTTCTATTGTTAAGTATCATTTCCTTAGACCATGAGATTGTGCAACTCCTGGATACCGTAGGAATGCTTTGGGCCCACTCGGCAGGACATCATGTGACGGAGAGGTATCTCTGGGCCCACTCGGTAGGACATCATCATAATGTGCACAATGTGACCAAGGGGTTGATCACGGGATGATGTGTTATGGAACGAGTAAAGAGACTTACCGGTAACGAGATTGAACAAGGTATCGGCATACCGATGATCGAATCTCGGGCAAGTACAATACCGCTAGACAAAGGGAATTGCATACGGGATTGCTTGAATCCTTGACATCGTGGTTCATCCAATGAGATCATCGTGGAACATGTGGGAGCCAACATGGGTATCCAGATCCCGCTGTTGGTTATTGACCGGAGAACGTCTCGGTCATATGCGCATGGCTCCCGAACCCGTAGGGTCTACACACTTAAGGTTCGGTGACGCTAGAGTTGTTATGGGAAATAGTATGTGATTACGAAGGTTGTTTGGAGTCCGGATGAGATCCGGACATGACGAGGAGCTCTGGAATGGTCCGGAGGTGAAGATCGGTATATTGGACGAAGGGTATTGGAGTCCGGAATTGTTCCGGGGGTACTAGGTGATGACCAGCGTGTCCGAAAGGTGTTTCAGAGGCCCTGTCAAGCTTTGGGGGGCCTTATGGGCCAAGGGGAGAGGGCACATCAGCCTACTAAGGGGCTGAGAGCCCCTCCCACCCCATCTCACGTAACCTGGAGAGGTGGGGGCACCACCCCTAGGGCAGCCGCCCCTCCCGGCTTGGGGGGCAAGTTTCCTAGGGGGTGGGGGCGCCAAAACCCATCTAGGGTTTCCCCTATGGCCGCCGCCCCTCCCCTAGAGAACCCTAGGGCGCCTCCCCCTCCTTCCTTCTCCCTATATATAGTGAGAGAGAGAGAGGGCAGCCGCACCTTCCTGGCGCAGCCCTCTCCCTCCTCCAACACCTCCTCCTCCTCCGTAGTGCTTGGCGAAGCCCTGCCGGAGAACCACGAGCTCCATCACCACCATGCCGTCGTGCTGTCGGAGTTCTCCCTCAACTTCTCCTCTCCCCTTGTTGGATCAAGAAGGAGGAGACGTCCCAGGGCTGTACGTGTGTTGAACGCGGAGGCACCGTTGTTCGGTGCTTAGATCGGAGAGAAAATTCCTTATTTGACACTATCTTAAAATCTGCTTCCTTATTTGACACTGGAAAAGTTTTTCTTCCCTATTTGACACAAGCTCTAAATTTTATTCCCTATATGACATTTCCGTCCATTTTGAGCCTAAATGACACATGAAAAGACTCTTTTGCCCCTCATGCGGTATGTGTGTGGGGGCAATAGCGCACACACGCAACATCGGTCTTGAGGTGAGCACACACGCAGCAACACATACACATGCACCAACACACACGCAACAACACGCACGCGCGCGTGCACACACACACACACACACAACAACAACACACATGCACGCGCACACACACGCACACAGCACACACACACATACACACACACACGCAGCAACAGCACACACGCAGGCATCACATAGGCACGCACCAACGCGCACACACACGCGCGCACGTACACACGCAGTAGAAAACACACACGCAGCAGCACACATGCACACACACATGCAGCAGCACCACACATGTGCGCGTGCACCCACACACGCAACAGCTCACACGCGCGCGGACACACATACCGCATGAGGGGCAAAATCGTCTTTTCAGGTGTCATTTAGGCTCAAAATGGACGGAAATGTCGTATAGGGAATAAAATTTAGGACTAGTGTCAAATAGGGAAGAAAAACTTTTCCAGTGTCAAATAAGGAACCAGATTTTAAGACAGTGTCAAATAAGGAATTTTCTCTAGATCGGAATCAACCGCGATCTGAATCGCTGCGAGTACGACTCCTTCATCCGTGTTCTTGTAACGCTTCCGCTTACCGATCTTCAAGGGTATGTAGATGCACTCTCCTTCCCCTCGTTGCTAGATTACTCCATAGATTGATCTTGGTGTTGCGTAGAAAATTTTGAATTTCTGCTACGTTCCCAACAAAGTGGTATCGAGCTAGGTCTGTGCGTAGTTTCTATGCACGAGTAGAACACAAGTTGTTGTGGGCGTTGATTTTGTTCAATATGCTTATCGTTACTAGTCCAATCTTGTTTCGACGGTATTGTGGGATGAAGCGGCCGGACCGACCTTACACGTACACTTACGTGGAGACAGGTTCCATCGGTGACATGCACTTGTTGCATAAGGGGCTAGCGGGTGCCAGTCTCTCCACTTTAGTCAGATCGGATTCGATGAAAAGGGTCCTTGTGAAGGGTAAATAGCAATTGACATATCACGTTGTGGTTTTTGCGTAGGTAAGAAACGTTCTTGCTAGAAACCCATAGCAGCCACGTAAAACATGCAAACAAAAAATAGAGGACGTCTAACTTGTTTCTGCAGGGTATGCTATGTGATGTGATATGGCCAAAAGAATGTGATGAATGATATGTGATGTATGAGATTGATCATGTTCTTGTAATAGGAATCACGACTTGCATGTCGATGAATATAACAACCGACAGGAGCCATAGGAGTTGTCTTAATTTATTGTATGACTTGCGTGTCATTGAACAACGCCATGTAATTACTTTACTTTATTGCTAAACCGTTAGCCATAGTAGTAGAAGTAATAGTTGGCGAGACAACTTCATGGAGACACGATGACAGAGATCATGATGATGGAGATCATGGTGTCATGCCGGTGATGATCATGATCATGGAGCCCCGAAGATGAAGATCAAAAGGAGCAAAATGATATTGGCCATATCATGTCACTATTTGATTGCATGTGATGTTTATCATGTTTATGCATCTTATTTGCTTAGGACGACGATAGTAAATAAGATGATCCCTCATTAAAATTTCAAGAAAGTGTTCCCCCTAACTGTGCAGCGTTGCGAAAGTTCGTTATTTCGAAGCACCACGTGATGATCGGGTGTGATAGATTCCAACGTTCACATACAATGGGTGTAAGCCAGATTTACACACGCGGAACACTTAGGTTGACTTGACGAGCCTAGCATGTACAGACATGGCCTCGGAACACAAGAGACCGAAAGGTCGAGCATGAGTCGTATAGTAGATACGATCAACATGAAGATGTTCACCGATGATGACTAGTCCGTCTCACGTGATGATCGGACACCGCCTAGTTGACTCGGATCATGTAATCACTTAGATGACTAGAGGGATGTCTATCTGAGTGGGAGTTCATTAGATGAACTTAATTATCACGAACATAGTCAAAAGCCCTTTGCAAATTATGTCATAGCTCGCGCTTTAGTTCTACTGCTTTAGATATGTTCCTAGAGAAAATATAGTCGAAAGTTGATGAGCAATTATGCGGACGATGAGAAGGCTTATGTCCTTAATGCACCGCTCGGTGTCTTTGGACCTCGAACGTGGTGCCGTGGATGTTCGCGGACATCTGACATACACATTTTGATGACTACATGATAGTTTGGTAATGTTAAATGGTTTAGAATTGAGGCACCAAGGACATTTTTTAAATGTCGCAGAACATATGAGATGTTCCAAGAGCTGAAATTGGGATTTCAGGCTCGTGCCCACGTCAAGAGGTATAAGACCTCCGACGAGTTTTTCTAGCCTACAAACTAAGAGAGAAGATCTCAATCGTTGAGCTTATACTCAGATTGTCTGGGTACAACAATCACTTGATAGTGATGTTTCTCCAAAGACATTGCCACCAAGCTACTAGAGCTTCGTGATGAACTATAACATAACAGGGATAGATATGATGATCCTTGAGCTATTCGCAATGTTCGACACTGCGAATGTAGAAATCAAGAAGGAGCATCAATTGTTGATGGTTAATGAAACCACTAGTTTCAAGAAGAGCAAGGGCAAGAAGGGGTACTTCATGAAACGGCAAATCCGCTTCTTGCCCAAAGGAAGAAACCAAGGGTTGAACCCAAACCGAGACTAAGTGCTTCGTAATGAGGAACGGACACCTGAATCGAACTACCCTAGATACTTGGTAGATGAGAAGGTCGGCAAGGTCGATAGAAGTATATTGGATATACATTATGTTAATGTGTGTTTTACTAGTACTCCTAGTAGCACCAGGGTATTAGATACCGGTTCGGTTGCTAAGTGTTAGTAACTCGAAATAAAAGCTACGGAATAAACGGAGACTAGCTAAAGGTGAGCTGACAATATGTGTTGGAAGTGTTTCCAAGGTTGATGTGATCAAGCATCGCACGCTCCCTCTACCATCGAGATTGGTGTTAAACCTAAATAATTGTTATTTGGTGTTTGCGTTGAGCATAGACATGATTGGATTATGTCTATCGCAATCTGATTATTCATTTAAGGAGAATAATGGTTACTCTGTTTATTTGAATAATACCTTCAATGGTCTTGCACCTAAAAGGAATGGTTTATTGAATCTCGATCGTAGTGATACACATTTTCATGCCAAAAGATATAAGATAGTAATGATAGTACAACTTACTTGTGGCAATCGCCATGTAAGGCATATTGGTGTAAAACGCATGAAGAAGCTCCATGTTGATGGATCTTTGGACTCACTCGTTTTTTGAAAAGTTTGAGACATGCGAACCATGTCTATTGGTGTATACGCATGAAGAAACTCCATGCAGATGGATTGTTTGGACTCACTTGATTTTGAATCACTTGAGATATGCAAAATCATACCCACATGGGCAAGATGACTGAAAAGCCTCGTTTTCAGTAAGATGGAACAAGATAGCAACTTGTTGGAAGTAACACATTCTGATGTGTGCAGTCCAATGAGTGCTGAGGCATGCAGAATATCGTTATGTTCTTACTTCACAGATGATTTGAGTAGATGTTGAGTATATTTACTTGATGAAACACAAGTCTGAATTATTGAAAGGTTCAAGTGATTTCAGAGTGAAGTTGAAGATCTTCGTGACAAGAGGATAAAATGTACGTGATATGATCATAGAGATGGATATCTGAGTTATGAAGTTTGGTACACAATTGAGACATTGTGGAAATTGTTTCACAACTAACACCGCCTGGAACACCATAGTGTGATGGTGTGTCCGAACATCATAGATGCACCCTATTGTATATGGGGCATACCATGATGTCTCTTATCGAATTATCACTATCGTTCATGGGTTAGGCATTAGAGACAACCACATTCACTGTAATAGGGCACCACGTAATTCCGTTGAGACGACACCGTTTGAACTATGGTTTGGATAAACCTAAGTTGTCATTTCTTGAAAGTTTGGGGCTGCGACGCTTATGTGAAAAAGTTTCAGGTTGATAAGCTCGAACCCAAAGCGGATAAAATGCATCTTTATAGGACACCCAAAAACAGTTGGGTATACCTCCTATCTCAGATCCAAAAGCAAAAGGGATTGTTTCTAGTAACGGGTCCTTTCTCGAGGAAACGTTTCTCTCGAAAGAATTGAGTGGGAGGATGGTGGAGACTTGATGAGGTTATTGAACCGTCACTTCAACTAGTGTGTAGCAAGGCACAGGGAGTTGTTCCTGTGGCACCTACACCAATTGAAGTGGAAGCTTATGATAGTGATCATGAAACTTTGGATCAAGTCACTACCGAACCTCGTAGGGTGACAAGGATGCGTACTACTTCAGAGTGGTACAGTAATCATGTCTTGAAGGTCATGTTGCTAGACAACAATGAACCTACGAGCTATGGAGAAGCGATGGTGGGCCCAGATTCCGAAAAATGGCTCGAGGCCATAAAATCCGAGAGAGGATCCATGTATGAAAACAAAGTGTAGACTTTGGAAGAACTACTTGATGGTCGTAAGGCTATTGGGGTACAGATGGATTTAAAAGGAAGACGGACAATGATGGTATGTATCACCATTAAGAAAGCTCGACTTGTCGTTAAGATGATTTCCGACAAGTTCAAGGAGTTGACTACGGTGAGGCTTTCTCACCGTAGCGATGCTAAGAGTCTGTTGGAATTGGATTAGCAGTTACTGCATCATTTATGAAATCTTGCAGATAGGATGTCAAAAACCATTGTTTCCTCGACAATTTTCTTGAGGAAAGGTTGTATGTGATACAACCAGAAGGTTTTGACAATCCTGAAAGACGCTAACAAGTATGCAAAGCTCCAGCAATCCTTCTAAGGACTGGAGTAAGCATCTCGGAGTTGGAATGTATGCTTTGATGAGATGATCAAAGATTTTGGGTTTATACAAAGTTTATGAGAAACTTGTATTTCCAAAGAAGTGAGTGGGAGCACTATAGAATTTCGATGAGTATATATTGTTGACATATTGTTGATCAGAAATGATGTAGAATTTCTGGAAAGCATAAAGGGTTGTTTGAAAGGAGTTTTTCAAGGGAAAACCTGGATTAAGCTGCTTGAACATTGAGCATCAATATCTATAAGGATAGATCAAAACGCTTAATGGTACTTTCAAATGAGCACATACCTTGACATGATCTTGAAGGTGTTCAAGATGGATCGATCAAAGAAGGAGTTCTTGCCTGAGTTGTAAGGTATGAAGTTAAGACTTAAAGCTCGACCACGGCAGAATAGAGAGAAAGGACGAAGGTCGCCCCTATGCTTAGACGTAGGCTCCATAGTATGCTATGTCAGTGTACCGCACTGACGTGTGCCTTGCCACATGTCCGCAAGATGGTACAAAGGTGATCAAGGAGTGGATCACCAGATAGCGGTCAAAATTGTCCTTGGAGTAATAAGGACATGTTTCTCGGTTATGGAGGTGATAAAGAGTTCGACGTAAAGAGTTGCGTCGATGCAAGCTTTAACACCTATCCAAATGACTCTGAGTAGCAAACCGGATACATATAGTGGAGCAACCATTTGGAATAGCTCCAAGTGGAGCGTGGAAGCAGCATTTACAATATGACCTAGAGATTTGCGAAGTAAATACGGATCTGAATGTTGCAGACCCGTTGACTAAAAACTCTCTCACAAGCAAAACATGATCAAACCCCAGAACTCGTTGAGTCTTAATCACATGATGGTGTGAACTAGTTTAGTGACACTAGTAAACTCTTTGGATGTTGGTCACATGGCGATGTGACCTGTGAGTGTTAATCACATGGCGATGTGAACTAGATTATTGACTCTAGTGCAAGTGGGAGACTGTTGGAAATATGCCCTAGAGGCAATAATAAATTAGTTATTATTATTATTATATTTCCTTGTTCATGATAATCGTTTATTATCCATGCTATAATTGTATTGATAGGAAACTTAGATACATGTGTGGGTACATAGACAACACCATGTCCCTAGTAAGCCTCTAGTTGACTAGCTCGTTGATCAATAGATGGTTACAGCTTTCACGACCATGGACATTGGATGTCGTTGATAACGGGATCACATCATTAGGAGAATGATGTGATGGACAAGACCCAATCCTACGCCTAGCACAAAGATTGTGTAGTTCGTATGCTAAAGCTTTTCTAATGTTAAGTATCATTTCCTTAGACCATGAGATTGTGCAACTCCCGAATACCGTAGGAATGCTTTGGGTGTACCAAACGTCACAACGTAATCGGGTGGCTATAAAGGTGCACTACGGGTATCTCCAAAAGTGTCATTGGGTTGGCACGAATCGAGACTGGATTTGTCACCGTGTGACGGAGAGGTATCTGGGCCCACTCGGTAGGACATCATCATAATGTGCACAATGTGACCAAGGGGTTGATCACGGGATGATGTGTTACGGAACGAGTAAAGAGACTTGCGATAACGAGATTGAACAAGGTATCGGCATACCGACGATTGAATCTCGGGCAAGTACAATACCACTAGACAAAGGGAATTGCATACGGGATTGCTTGAATCCTTGACATCGTGGTTCATCCGATGAGATCATCGTGGAACATGTGGGAGCCAACATGGGTATCCAGATCCCGCTGTTGGTTATTCACCGGAGAACGTCTCGGTCATGTCTGCATGGCTCCCGAACCCGTAGGGTCTACACACTTAAGGTTCGGTGACGCTAGAGTTGTTATGGGAAATAGTATGCGGTTACCGAAGGTTGTTTGGAGTCCCGGATGAGATCCCGGACATGACGAGGAGCTCTGGAATGGTCCGGAGGTGAAGATCGGTATATTGGACGAAGGGTATTGGAGTCCGGAATTTATTCCGGGGGTACCAGGTGATGACCAGCGTGTCCGAAAGGGGTTTCAGAGGCCCCGGCAAGCTTTGGGGGCCTTATGGGCCAAGGGGAGAGGGCACATCAGCCCACTAAGGGGTTGAGAGCCCCTCCCACCCCATCTCACGTAACCTGGAGAGGTGGGGGCGCCACCCCTAGTGCAGCCGCCCCTCCCGGCTTGGGGGGCAAGTTTCCTAGGGGGTGGGGGCGCCAAAACCCATCTAGGGTTTCCCCTATGGCCGCCGCCCCTCCCCTAGGGAACCCTAGGGCGCCTCCCCCTCCTCCCTTCCCCCTATATATAGTGTGAGAGAGAGAGAGAGGGCAGCCGCACCCTTCCCCTGGCGCAACCCTCTCCCTCCGCCAACACCTCCTCCTCCTCCTCCGTAGTGCTTGGCGAAGCCCTGCCGGAGAACCACGAGCTCCATCACCACCATGCCGTCGTGCTGTCAGAGTTCTCCCTCAACTTATCCTCTCCCCTTGCTGGATCAAGAAGGAGGAGACGTCCCGGGCTGTCACGTGTGTTGAACGCGGAGGCACCGTTGTTCGGTGCTTAGATCGGAATCAACCGCGATCTGAATCGGCCATGCAGTACGACTCCTTCATCCGCGTTCTTGTAACGCTTCCGCTTACCGATCTTCAAGCGTATGTAGATGCACTGTCCTTCCCCTCGTTGCTAGATTACTCCATAGATTGATCTTGGTGTTGCGTAGAAATTTTTGAATTTCTGCTCCGTTCCCCAACACCCTGTACCAGGCGGGTCGCGCTGGCTACCCGCTGGTGCCCGCTCCTCCGGCCGGCCATCCGCCGCAGGGCGGCTACATGCCACCACCCGTGCCGCTCCAGCCCGGGGACTACTCCCTCCCGCCGGCCCCGTGGGACCCCGCACTCCTCGCGCGCTGCACTCGACACCGTCTCCCTCCAACTACGGAGGCGGCGGTGATTGGTACATGGACATGGGGGCTACCGCCCACATGACGTCGCACCCCGGTAACCTTGTCTCTTCCTTCCCGGTGACCACTTCAAACCGCATCACCTTCGGTGATGGTTCCTCCGTACCCATTACTCATGTCGGTGATAGTTTCTTTTCGTCTACTTCTATGCCTATTAACATGACTAATGTTCTTGTCTCACCTAACCTATTTAAAAATCTCGTCTCCGTTCGTTGTCTTGCATGTGACAATTCTCTTACCGTTGAATTTGATGGCCTTGGTTTCTCTGTGAAGGACGCCCATACACAGATGGTGCTCCACCGATGTGACAGCCCCGACGACTTGTACCCGGTGCACTCCGCTTCCACCGCCACCGCCACCGCCACCGCCTCTCCAGTCGCCCTCGCCGCCGGTGTCGACCTCTGGCATGCACGCTTGGGTCACCCCAACTCCACCGTCCTTCGCCAGATTCTCAAGACTTTTTCATTTTCATGTAATAAGTTCGACGAGCACACTTGTCATGCTTGCCGTCTCGGTAAACATGTTCGTCGACCCTTTAGCGAGTCAAACACTATTTCTACTTTTCCGTTTCAGTTAGTTCATAGTGATGTATGGACATCTCCTGTTGCGAGCAACACAGGTTTCTTATATTATCTTGTCTTACTTGATGATTTCTCTCATTTTGCGTGGACGTTTCCACTCCGTCGCAAATCCGATGTTCTCGCCACCCTCACGGCCTTTTACTCCTACATCACCACCCAGTTCGGGCGTCCTATTCTCGCCCTCCAGACTGACAATGGAAAAGAGTTTGACAATGCTGCCACTCGCCACCTCCTAGCGTCTCACGGCACCACCTTTCGTCTCACATGCCCCTACACATCCCAGCAGAACGGCCGAGCCGAGCGGATTCTCCGCACTCTTAACGACTGCGTCCGCATGTTGTTGTTCCACTCCAACGTGCCCCCTCGGTTTTGGCCCGACGCTCTCGCCACTGCTACTCTCCTAGTCAACATTAGGCCATGTCGTCCCTGCTGGAACTACACTCCGCACCAACTTCTCTTCAGTTCCTCCCTCCTACAACGGTCTCCGCATATTCGGCTGTCTGTGTTACCCTAGCACCGCCTCCACTACACCACACAAACTCGCCCCTCGCTCTGTAGCGTGTATCTTTCTAGGATATCCCCCTAACAACAAAGGTTACCGGTGCTACCACCCTATCTCCCACCGTGTGTACACCTCCCGACACGTGTACTTTGATGAGCGGGTATTTCCTTTTCACCAGGTACCACCTTCTGCAGAGGAGTCGGCGCCCTCTAATGGTGTCTCGGACGCGGCCCTGGTGCAGCCCTCGGCGCGGCCCCATGTGGCCCTGGCGCGGCTCCTTCCGGCCCCTCCTGGCGTGGTCTCGGCGCCCCCAGCCGTGGGCCCCTCGGCCTCAGCGCCCCCTCCCACGGCCCCAGCCGTGGGCCCCTCGGCCTCGGTCCCGGTGCGGCCCCCTGCGGCTTTGGGTGGCCCTTCGGCTCCCACCCCGCCGGCCGGCCTCGCTGCTCCGACCGGCGCTGGTCCCGCCGCACTGTCGGGAGCGACGGACCCTCCGTCATCCTCATCCGTTGCTCCTGCCGCAGTCGACCCACCTCCTGCTGGCATGGTGACGCGGTCCCGCGCCAGTATACACCGGCCCAGCACGTGCTACGCCGCTGATGAGTATGTGTGCGCAGTGTCGACATCATCCTCTCCACCATCGCCCATCCCCTCATACGCACGCGCTGCCCTCCGTGATCCACATTGGCTCGCCGCGATGCGTGAGGAGTTTGATGCGTTGCAGCGCAACCGCACCTGGCATCTTGTTCCGCGACCCCCTCACGCCAATGTCATCAACGGCAAATGGGTTTTCCATCACAAGACCAACCCGGACGGTTCTCTCGAGCGCTACAAGGCTCGCTGGGTGGTGCGCGGCTTCCGCCAGCGCGCCGGAGTGGACTTCACCGACACCTTCGCCCTGGTCGTTAAACCGGGCACGATTCGCACGGTGCTTCAGCTGGCAGTCTCCCGTGCCTGGCTTGTGCATCAGTTGGACGTTTCCAACGCTTTTCTGCACGACCACCTCACGGAACGGGTCTACTGCGAGCAGCCGACTGGCTTCGTCGACGCCGAGCATCCCGACCACGCTTGCTTGCTCTCTCGGTCCCTCTATGGACTGAAGCAGGCCCCCCGGGCATGGTACCAACGCATGGCTGGTTTTCTGCAGCAGCTTGGGTTTCGCATGACCCGCTCCGACGCCTCTCTCTTCGTCTACCATCAGGGCACTGCTACTGCGGACCTGCTCCTCTATGTGGACGATATCATCCTGACGGGATCCTCGCCTGAGCTTCTTCAGCGGCTCATGGCTCGTCTTCGTGATGAGTTTGCCCTCAAGGATCTGGGAGCGCTGCACTACTTCCTGGGCATTGAGGTCGTTCGCCGTGCTGATGGGTTCTTTCTGCATCAACAGAAGTATGCTCATGAGCTTCTTGAGCGCGCGGGTATGCTTAACTGCAAGCCCGCCTCCACTCCCGTCGACACCAAGGCGAAGGTGCCTGCTTCGGAGGGTTCCCCTGAGTCCGATGTCGCGTTCTACCGCTCCATCGTTGGCGCCTGTAGTATCTTACCCTCACTCGGCCTGACTTGCAGTATGCAGTCCAGCAGGTGTGCCTCCACATGCACTCCCCGCGTGACTCCCACTGGACTCTGGTGAAGCGTACTCTTCGGTACATACGCGGCACTATGACCCTGGGACTCACCCTGGCGGCTTCCTCCTCCATCGACATGGTTGCCTACTCCGACGCCGACTAGGCTGGCTGCCTCGACACACGTTGCTCTACGTCAGGCTATTGTGTCTACCTCGGACCTTCGCTGATTTCGTGGTTGTCCAAGCGGCAACCCACGGTCTCTCGCTCGAGTGCCGAGGCGGAGTATCGGGCAGTGGCTAACGCCGTTGCTGAGTGCTCCTGGCTCCGTCAGCTGCTTCAGGAGTTGCTCTGTGTGGTCCCTAAGGCCACGATCGTCTACTGTGACAACGTCTCCGCCGTTTATCTCTCCGCCAACCCCGTTCATCATCGCCGGACGAAGCATATTGAGCTCGATATTCACTTCGTCCGCGAACAGGTGGCTCTTGGGAAGGTTCGTGTGTTGCACGTTCCTACCACTCAACAGTTTTCCGATGTTATGACTAAGGGACTACTGACCCCAGTCTTTGAGGAGTTTCGGTCCAGTCTCTGGGTCTCCGTGACGCCGCTCATGGGGGGTTGATAACGTTGTCTACCTCATGTGTATAGGACTTAGGTCTGTATTTATACCGTTGTATCTCTCTCTCTCTCCCCCTCGTATATTTGTACATCTTGGGAGACAAGTAGAGGCCGGTCCACCCTGTACCTATATATGTGCGTCATGCACACGATCAATGAATTATCTATGCATGCAATCCCTTCTTTCCAACTAACATCCACCATATGTCTAGACCAAAGAAGCCATTGAACGGGCTCCTCCATTTCAGCCCGGATAGTCATATCCCCTACTTCAGGCTCAAATGAAGTAGGGATAATAAACAAATGGAGTAGGGGATATAGGGGAGTCCGGACTTTCTGCCGCACCGGCCCAAAACCAGCGTCTTGTAGTAACCGGGTTTGGGAGCCTCGTGTCTGTTTTTTTCTTCTTCTTTCCTTTTCTATTTTTCTTTCCGGTTTATTGGTTTTGTTTCGGTTCTTTTTTCTGTTGTTTTCGTCTTTGCTGTTATTTTTCATCCAACCTTTTAGTTTCAGAATTCATTGTTTTTAAGAATCTATGTGAATCTGTGAACCTTCTTTTTGAATTCATGTTTTTCCCCTTAAATTCATGCACTCTTTCAAATCTATGAACATTTTCAAATTGATGAACCTCTTCAAATTCAATTCGTGAACTTTTAAAATCCGCTAACATTTTTGAAAGCATGAACTTTTTATAATCCATAAAAAACTAGGAGTCATTTTTTACTCCAAACCATTAGCAAGCGGCGAGGCGCTAAATGGTTGGCCCAAGTGCGGCTATTCGGTGCTTGACCGGGCCGGCCTGCTTGTTGGTTAGCCCGTGGCGGGGGGGGGGGGGGGGTTGAGCGAACGTTGTCTACCTCATGTGTATAGGACTTAGGTCTCTATTTATACCGTTGTATCTCTCTCTCTCTCTCCCCTTCGTATATTTGTACATCTTGGGAGACAAGTAGAGGCCGGTCCACCCTGTACCTATATATGTGCGTTATGCACACGATCATTGAATTATCTATGCATGCAATCCCTTCTTTCCAACTAACATCCACCATATGTCTAGACCAAAGAAGCCATTGAACGGGCTCCTCCATTTCAGCCCGGACAGTCTGTTATCCCCTACTTCAGGCTCAAATGAAGTAGGGATAACTAAACAAATGGAGTAGGGGATATAGGGGAGTCCGGACTTTCTGCCGCACCGGCCCAAAACCAGCATCTTGTAGTAACCGGGTTTGGGAGCCTCGTGTCTATTTTTTTCTTCTTCTTTCCTTTTCTATTTTTCTTTCCGGTTTATTGGTTTTGTTTCGGTTCTTTTTCTCGTTGTTTTCGTCTTTGCTGTTATTTTTCATCCAACCTTTTAGTTTCAGAATTCATTGTTTTTAAGAATCTATGTGAATCTGTGAACCTTCTTTTTGAATTCATGTTTTTCCCCTTAAATTCATGCACTCTTTCAAATCTATGAACATTTTCAAATTGATGAACCTCTTCAAATTCAATTCGTGAACTTTTAAAATCCGCTAACATTTTTGAAAGCATGAACTTTTTATAATCCATAAAAAACTAGGAGTCATTTTTACTCCAAACCATTAGCAAGCTTAGCGAGGGCGCTAAATGGTTGGCCCAAGTGCGGCTATTCGGTGCTTAACCGGGCCGGCCTGGTTGTTGGTTAGCCCGTGGCGGGGGGGGGGGGGGGGGGGTTGAGCGAACGTTGTCTACCTCATGTGTATAGGACTTAGGTCTGTATTTATACCGTTGTATCTCTCTCTCCCCCCTTCGTATATTTGTACATCTTGGGAGACAAGTAGAGGCCGGTCCACCCTGTACCTATATATGTGCGTCATGCACACGATCATTGAATTATCTATGCATGCAATCCCTTCTTTCCAACTAACATCCACCATATGTCTAGACCAAAGAAGCCATTGAACGGGCTCCTCCATTTCAGCCCGGACAGTCTGTTATCCCCTACTTCAGGCTCAAATGAAGTAGGGGATAACCCCTAAACAAATGGAGTAGGGGATATAGGGGAGTCCGGACTTTCTGCCGCACCGGCCCAAAACCAGCATCTTGTAGTAACCGGGTTTGGGAGCCTCGTGTCTATTTTTTTCTTCTTCTTTCCTTTTCTATTTTTCTTTCCGGTTTATTGGTTTTGTTTCGGTTCTTTTTTCTGTTGTTTTCGTCTTTGCTGTTATTTTTCATCCAACCTTTTAGTTTCAGAATTCATTGTTTTAAGAATCTATGTGAATCTGTGAACCTTCTTTTTGAATTCATGTTTTTCCCCTTAAATTCATGCACTCTTTCAAATCTATGAACATTTTCAAATTGATGAACCTCTTCAAATTCAATTCGTGAACTTTTAAAATCCGCTAACATTTTTGAAAGCATGAACTTTTTATAATCCATAAAAAACTAGGGAGTCATTTTTTTTACTCCAAACCATTAGCAAGCGGCGAGGCGCTAAATGGTTGGCCCAAGTCTTGACTATTCGGTGCTTAACCGGGCCGCCTGCTTGTTGGTTAGCCGATGGCGGGGGGGTTGAGCGAACGTTGTCTACCTCATGTGTATAGGACTTAGGTCTATATTTATACCGTTGTATCTCTCTCTCTCTCCCCTTCGTATATTTGTACATCTTGGGAGACAAGTAGAGGCCGGTCCACCCTGTACCTATATATGTGCGTCATGCACACGATCATTGAATTATCTATGCATGCAATCCCTTCTTTCCAACTAACATCCACCATATGTCTAGACCAAAGAAGCCATTGAACGGGCTCCTCCATTTCAGCCCGGACAGTCATTATCCCTACTTGGGGCTCAAATGAAGTAGGGGATAACTAAACAAATGGAGTAGGGGATATAGGGGAGTCCGGACTTTTCACAAGACCGCCCAAAACCAGCGTCTTGTAGTAACCGGGTTTGGGAGCCTCGTGTCTGCTTTTTTCTTCTTCTTTCCTTTTCTATTTTTCTTTCCGGTTTATTGGTTTTGTTTCGGTTCTTTTTCTGTTGTTTTCGTCTTTTGCTGTTATTTTTCATCCAACCTTTTAGTTTCAGAATTCATTGTTTTTAAGAATCTATGTGAATCTGTGAACCTTCTTTTTGAATTCATGTTTTCCCTTAAATTCATGCACTCTTTCAAATCTATGAACATTTTCAAATTGATGAACCTCTTCAAATTCAATTCGTGAACTTTTAAAATCCGCTAACATTTTTGAAAGCATGAACTTTTATAATCCATAAAAACTAGGGAGTCATTTTTTTACTCCAAACCATTAGCAAGCGGCGAGGGCGCTAAATGGTTGGCCCAAGTCTTGACTATTCGGTGCTTGACCGGGCCGGGCCTGCTTGTTGGTTAGCCCGTGGGGGGGTTGAGCGAACGTTGTCTACCTCATGTGTATAGGACTTAGGTCTGTATTTATACCGTTGTATCTCTCTCTCTCTCCCTTCAGATATTTGTACATCTTGGGAGACAAGTAGAGGCCGTCCACCTGTACCTATATATGTGCGTCATGCACCACGATCATTGAATTATCTATGCATGCAATCCCTTCTTTCCAACTAACATCCACCATATGTCTAGACCAAAGAAGCCATTGAACGGCTCCTCCATTTCAGCTCGGACGGTCTATCCCCTACTTCAGGCTCAAATGAAGTAGGGGATAACCCCTAAAATGATGGAGTAGGGGATATAGGGGAGTCCGGACTTTCTGCCGCACCGGCCCAAAACCAGCGTCTTGTAGTAACCGGGTTTGGGAGCCTCGTGTCTGTTTTTTTTCTTCTTCTTTCCTTTTCTATTTTTCTTTCCGGTTTATTGGTTTTGTTTCAGTTCTTTTTTCTGTTGTTTTCGTCTTTGCTGTTATTTTTCATCCAACCTTTTAGTTTCAGAATTCATTGTTTTTAAGAATCTATGTGAATCTGTGAACCTTCTTTTTGAATTCATGTTTTTCCAATTAAATTCATGCACTCTTTCAAATCTATGAACATTTTCAAATTGATGAACCTCTTCAAATTCAATTCGTGAACTTTTAAAATCCGCTAACATTTTTGAAAGCATGAACTTTTTATAATCCATAAAAAACTAGGGAGTCATTTTTTTTACTCCAAACCATTAGCAAGCGAGCGAGGGCGCTAAATGGTTGGCCCAAGTGCGGCTATTCGGTGCTTGACCGGGCCGGCCTGCTTGTTGGTTAGCCCGTGGCGGGGGGTTGAGCGAACGTTGTCTACCTCATGTGTATAGGACTTGGGTCTGTATTTATACCGTTGTATCTCTCTCTCCCCTTTGTATATTTGTACATCTTGGGAGACAAGTAGAGGCCGGTCCACCCTGTACCTATATATGTGCGTCATGCACACGATCATTGAATTATCTATGCATGCAATCCCTTCTTTCCAACTAACATCCACCATATGTCTAGACCAAAGAAGCCATTGAGCGGGCTCCTCCATTTCAGCTCGGATAGTTCATATCCCCTACTTCAGGCTCAAATGAAGTAGGGGATAACTAAACAAATGGAGTAGGGGATATAGGGAGTCCGGACTTTCTGCCAAGACCGCCCAAAACCAGGGCCTTGTAGTAACCGGGTTTGGGAGCCTCGTCTGTTTTTTTTTCTTCTTCTTTCCTTTTCTATTTTTCTTTCCGGTTTATTGGTTTTGTTTCGGTTCTTTTTCTATTGTTTTCGTCTTTGCTGTTATTTTTCATCCAACCTTTTAGTTTCAGAATTCATTGTTTTTAAGAATCTATGTGAATCTGTGAACCTTCTTTTTGAATTCATGTTTTTCCCCTTAAATTCATGCACTCTTTCAAATCTATGAACATTTTCAAATTGATGAACCTCTTCAAATTCAATTCGTGAACTTTTAAAATCCGCTAACATTTTTGAAAGCATGAACTTTTTATAATCCATAAAAACTAGGAGTCATTTTTTTACTCCAAACCATTAGCAAGCGAGCGAGGGCGCTTAAATGGTTGGCCCAAGTCTTGACTATTCGGTGCTTGACCGGGCCGGCCTGCTTGTTGGTTAGCCCGTATGGCGGGGGTTGAGCGAACGTTGTCTACCTCATGTGTATAGGACTTAGGTCTGTATTTATACCGTTGTATCTCTCTCTCTCTCCCCTTCGTATATTTGTACATCTTGGGAGACAAGTAGAGGCCGGTCCACCCTGTACCTATATATGTGCGTCATGCACACGATCATTGAATTATCTATGCATGCAATCCCTTCTTTCCAACTAACATCCACCATATGTCTAGACCAAAGAAGCCATTGAACGGGCTCCTCCATTTCAGCCCGGACAGTCTGTTATCCCCTACTTGGGCTCAAATGAAGTAGGGATAACCTAAACAAATGGAGTAGGGGATATAGGGGAGTCCGGACTTTTCGCCAAGACCGCCCAAAACCAGCATCTTGTAGTAACCGGGTTTGGGAGCCTCGTGTCTTTTTTTTCTTCTTCTTTCCTTTTCTATTTTTCTTTCCGGTTTATTGGTTTTGTTTGGTTCTTTTTCTGTTGTTTTCGTCTTTTGCTGTTATTTTTCATCCAACCTTTGAGTTTCAGAATTCATTGTTTTTAAGAATCTATGTGAATCTGTGAACCTTCTTTTTGAATTCATGTTTTTCCCCTTAAATTCATGCACTCTTTCAAATCTATGAACATTTTCAAATTGATGAACCTCTTCAAATTCAATTCGTGAACTTTTAAAATCCGCTAACATTTTTGAAAGCATGAACTTTTTATAATCCATAAAAAACTAGGGAGTCATTTTTTTACTCCAAACCATTAGCAAGCGAGCGAGGGCGCTAAATGGTTGGCCCAAGTGCGGCTATTCGGTGCTTAACCGGGCCGGCCTGGTTGTTGGTTAGCCCGTGGCGGGGGGTTGAGCGAACGGTGTCTACCTCATGTGTATAGGACTTAGGTCTGTATTTATACCGTTGTATCTCTCTCTCTCTCCCCTTCGTATATTTGTACATCTTGGGAGACAAGTAGAGGCGGGCCACCCTGTACCTATATATGTGCGTCATGCACACGATCATTGAATTATCTATGCATGCAATCCCTTCTTTCCAACTAACATCCACCATATGTCTAGACCAAAGAAGCCATTGAACGGGCTCCTCCATTTCAGCCCGGACAGTCATATCCCTACTTCAGGCTCAAATGAAGTAGGGGATAACTAAACAAATGGAGTAGGGGATATAGGGGAGTCGGACTTTTCGCTGACCGCCCAAAACCAGCGTCTTGCAGAACTGGGTTTGGGAGCCTCGTGTCTGTTTTTTTTTCTTCTTCTTTCCTTTTCTATTTTTCTTTCCGGTTTATTGGTTTTGTTTCCGTTCTTTTTCTGTTGTTTTCGTCTTTGCTGTTATTTTTCATCCAACCTTTTAGTTTCAGAATTCATTGTTTTTAAGAATCTATGTGAATCTGTGAACCTTCTTTTTGAATTCATGTTTTTTCCCTTAAATTCATGCACTCTTTCAAATCTATGAACATTTTCAAATTGATGAACCTCTTCAAATTCAATTCGTGAACTTTTAAAATCCGCTAACATTTTTGAAAGCATGAACTTTTATAATCCATAAAAAACCAAGGAGTCATTTTTTTACTCCAAACCATTAGCAAGTGAGCGAGGGCGCTAAATGGTTGGCCCAAGTGCGGCTATTAGGTGCTTGACTGGGCCGGCCTGGTTGTTGGTTAGCCCGTGGCCGGGGGGGGGGGGGGGGGGGTTGAGCGAACGTTGTCTACCTCATGTGTATAGGACTTAGGTCTGTATTTATACCGTTGTATCTCTCTCTCTCTCCCCTTCGTATATTTGTACATCTTGGGAGACAAGTAGAGGCTGGTCCACCCTGTACCTATATATGTGCGTCATGCACACGATCATTGAATTATCTATGCATGCAATCCCTTCTTTCAATCTAACATCCACCATATGTCTAGACCAAAGAAGCCATTGAACGGGCTCCTCCATTTCAGCCCGGTCAGTCTGTTATCCCCTACTTCAGGCTCAAATGAAGTAGAGGATAACCCCTAAACAAATGGAGTAGGGGATATAGGGGAGTCCGGACTTTCTGCCGCACCGGCCCAAAACCAGCGTCTCGTAGTAACCGGGTTTGGGAGCCTCGTGTCTGTTTTTTTCTTCTTCTTTCCTTTTCTATTTTTCTTTCCGGTTTATTGGTTTTGTTTCGGTTCTTTTTTCTGTTGTTTTCGTCTTTGCTGTTATTTTTCATCCAACCTTTTAGTTTCAGAATTCATTGTTTTTAAGAATCTATGTGAATCTGTGAACCTTCTTTTTGAATTCATGTTTTTTCCCTTAAATTCATGCACTCTTTCAAATCCATGAACATTTTCAAATTGATGAACCTCTTCAAATTCAATTCATGAACTTTTAAAATCCGCTAACATTTTTGAAAGCATGCACTTTTTATAATCCATTAAAAACCAGGGAGTCATTTTTTTTACTCCAAACCATTAGCAAGCGAGCGAGGGCGCTAAATGGTTGGCCCAAGTGCAGCTATTCGGTGCTTGACCGGGCCGGCCTGGTTGTTGGTTAGCCCGTGGCTTGAACGTCTCCAGGATGATTGCTTCCCGCAAAGTGCCATCGCCCTCTGAGGCAATCGGCCATGGACCCATGGTTGTTGTTCCCGTGTTTACATGGGATCATACAATTTTCTCAAAAAGAAAAAAAAAGATGGGATCATACAACATGATGTTTGGATCACTGCGACAGACCCACAACCATATCTATGAAATGCCTTGTAAAAAATGGTTGAATTCAGGCATTCAACACTCATATGCGCAGCATATGAGAAATTGAGTTGAGCAAGAGTGGACCCGATGCGAGACAGACTACCTCAGCTCGGTAGTGCGAAAGAACGCAATACAAGGCATAGGTTCGGCTCGGGCTTGTTGCAGGATCAAGGCCATCTCCAATTTGACTCACGAGGCAGAAGATAGAAGGCATCAGCAAGCAGCAGGAATTCAGAGGACCAACATAACTATTCCGTACTTTCCTAGCACCAAAATAACTGCTTCCTCCTTAAAGAAATATAAGAGCGTTTAGATCACTAAAGTAGTGATCTAAATGCTTTTATATTTCTTTAAAGAGCGAGTACACAAGATAGTCCACAGAGCAAATCATCAGGAATTAACAAGCATGCGTAAGACTAGACATATGCCAACGCAGCAATCCAGCATGCACCAAACCAGCATTGCCGGTCCAGCAGCAACAAGGCTCGCAACTTCGAATTGCCATGCTGTTCATAAGCTGACCATTAATAACCATATAAGGTGCCAAGCAATCGACAACCAAGGTACAAGAAGGTTCAAAAGTAGATCCGAAATTCCAAAATACTGCATGCGCAAAAGGCACATTAAGATAAAAGGAGGACATCGGGCTCCCGAGATAGCCACGGCCAGTAGGACATAGGGATTTCAATCTGCAAGGTATCGACATACATATTGCTTGAGTCGTCATGAACCAGCATCGCCAAAACACCCCACAGCTATCTCGCCAAGTGATCCTGCAAGAACAAGGTAAAGAAGTGGAAACATTCATCAATATAGTGCATTGGAAATCTGAGTCAAGTCTACCATCTGATCGTGCAATATTTAAATACAAGTCGAATTTAAAAGCTAGGAATGGCAGGCTTTCAATCATCCAACGGGGTACCATCAAAATGCAGTAATGCTAGCAGCAGTGTGTAACCACCACGGAAAGGTAAGGCGGCTAAAAAATCATCTCAGGTGCATTCTTGAAAGCTTGGAGGTACATAGGCGATAGAAAACTAGCAGGTTAATCAAATTGACATTTAGAATTCTAACGAGGGTGCAGGTCCGTATCCAGTTATGCAAATCATCCAACTTCTGAATTTACAGCCTTCAGTCCACAATGTTAATTACCTATTAATTATGCTTTGGGAATCGATGCTGGCTCTGTTGGGTCAGCTCCAGCCTTCACATCGCTTCCTTCGGAGCTTGAGTTAGACCGAGCTTGATCATTTGAAGAGTGCCCCTAAAGAATTTAAAGCTTATGTAAGTATTGTGACCATGCATCCCAAAACAAAGTGAGTTTCTACTTTCTAATCTGAATTAAAATACGCAAAGCCACCGATGTTCCTCAATCTACAGTTGGACACATAGTGCAGTTAGTAGTCAGCAGAATGGAACGCAACATAAAGAAGTATACGAGCATGCACTTATAACAGTAGTAACGCTGAAAGAGTGGAAGGTTTTCCACTTTTTGAAAGAAAGCAGTTATAAGCCTACAGAGAATACCATTTACATATATCTGTAACTACTTCAACAATGGCTGCCTTGACATGACTAATTTTGAATTTCTTCATAATTGCAAAATGAGAATGATGTACAGTAAAGAGTGGGTAGCAGATTCCAGCAACAATCCACTAAATAGTCGATGCTCTCACGTAAAACAAAATTGCATATAATCCAGGTTTCAGACGTAGAAAGAAACTATACCAGCAACATTTTCACATGCATGCATATATATGGGCTCACCTTATCATGTACTCCTACCAAAGAAGGAGGCCACGCCATGACGTAGGGATGGAGCTTGTGATCATACTCACAGATCTTTTTCAGCTCCGCTGTCTCGAGACAAAAGGATAGGAGCAGCTGAGGAACTTCAGTATACCCGTCATAGGCAGTGCGCAGGTACACGATTCCATCGGTAACATCCATAACGTGCACAACGACATAAGAATCATCTTCAATCTCAGTGAGCCGACGGATCGTTTTGAGTTTGAACTCCTGGTCCAGCTTCCACCTCTCAACACCGTTGTATTCATCGGGTCTCCAGAAAAAAACTAGGAGCTCACAGCCACCCCACGGATCCGGGGACACGATGCAGGGTCTCCCATCCTTGGTATTACCAAGCACAAAATCACAATCACGGTTACTGCCTTCTTCCACCGCCAAGAGCGGCGGCAGTTCCATTCTAGAGAATTCCAGCGTCGCGGTGTTGAGCACGGTGATGTAGAGTCTCCTGGGTGTGTCCAGTAGAGGGACCCGTTCACCATCTTGCCGGTGGCTCCCACCGCCCCCGGTATCAAAGCCTCGGGGAAAATCTGCCACTCAATCTCGGCGCTCCCCGGCGAGATGACGCCGACGGAGGCGTAGAGGTAGCCACAGAAGAAACAAACCACACGGGGCGGCGAGCCGGGGTGCTCATCGGAGGAGGAGATTATGTGGAACTGAAAGGTCAAGGCGCTTTTGAAGATGCCCGGCGGCGAGGGGAAGAGATGCAGCGCCCGCGTGAGAGGGTTGTAGGCGGCGATCTGCCTGGCCCTCCGGTTGAAGAGGACGACGTAGCCGTCGCTGCATCGCTCGATCTCCCACACCGGGGAGGGATCCTCCTCCTCCTCCTCCTTCTCGTCTTCTTCGTAGCTGTCCTCCTCATCTTCGTTGTTCTCAACCTCTTCGTCGCTGTCCTCCTCCGCCTCCGCCTCGTTGCTGTCCTCGTCTTGGTCGCCGCAGTCTTCTTTGTCGCCGTCTGGGTCCGGGAGGCCGCTGAGGGCGAAATCGCCGCCGCGGACAGCGGCGGCGAAGTCCCGGTCGGAGCGGCGGTGGTGGGCGTCGAAGGAAGGGATGCCGGGCTCCCATTTTTCGATGAGGCGTTGGATGAAGAGGCCGACAAAGGGAGACGGGTGGAGATCCCGGAAGCGGCGGCGGAAGGCAGGGGACGAGCGGACGGCGCGGAGGAAGGCGTGGCAGGTGAGAGCGGCGCGGACGAGGCTCGGGAGCGCGGGGAGGCGGATGAACACCTCGCGGAGGAGATCGTCGTCGAGATCTTGTATGGTGGTGGGAACGGCACAGGGGCATTTCGCCGCCGCCGGCGGCGGCGGCGGCGGCGATGCCATCGCTGGAGACCTAGCGAGTAGTGGGGGAAGCCGAATGGGTTGTCTCGTGACGCCGGAAAGAATCCCGAATGACTTTTAGTTTTATCCACCAACGGATACGACCCAGGTCCGTCGGGGAGGCTGCGTGGGCTGAGCTGATCATCTCTGGACCAGCCCAGTTAGAGGTAGCTCGCTTTTTTCTTCCTGTTTTCCTTTTACCTCATTTTATTCTATTCTATTATATTTTAATTATCTATAAAACATAATTTTTCACATTTGTGTGCACATATTTCAAAAAAGATTATTTAAGAAAAATATAAAAACTGTGTAAAAATACCCGAGATGTATTAAAAAACATATAACATGTATTTGATTTTTTAACATGTATATATAAAATTTTCAAAGTGTATTTGAAAAATAATATGTGTGTATTTGTTAGAAAAAATTTCACATTTCCTTGTAAACAAATAACAAGTTGACACCATTTCCTTTTTTAGGGTTCCTAGGGAGAGGGGATCGGGAGACGACTTGCATCCCATTGAGGCGCCGGCACTGCCATGGGTTCCCCTGGTCTCCACCGGCCGATGCGATGGCAGGGAGGTTGAGGAACCTTAGGTCGTGCCCCAGTCCGTGTCTCGTACGGTCTTCGTCGTCGGTGAAGTTGGGGCAGCGACGGTGATGGGAATAATTATTTCTCGGCTTTCCCCATGTCGATATCCTCCCTCGGAGTGGCATCGAGGAGCCGAAACATGGTGTTGATCATCGGGCAGTTGGTCTGACATGTTTGATGTTTGTTCACGACAACATAGTCCTATGGAGAGGATGGTGTTGCGGCGTGTTTTTCTCCATTTCCATCTCAATCCAATAAATCTCAGATAGATACGACTACATAAAAGAACTTTTGAGATTAGTGTCCCCCTCCTCTGTCTGGCTGGGTTTTTTTTCCGAGAAAATGCAAAAGACATTTGTGTCTCCCTCCTATGTCATCCATGCTTCTTCCACAACAAGGTCAATTGTCTGCAATGCATCCGAAGGGCACATCATCGAGTTTTTTTAGGGGCGTCAAGCTTATTTGTAGCTTTACAGTTACAGTCTATTGTCATAGCATTACAGTATATGTTTACATCTATAAATAATGAAATTGTTTACATCAAGACTTCAGTGTTCCTGACATGTCAGACGCGTGTTCATCACGACGATGGCGCACACCCGCCTGTGCTTTTCGAGCAAAGGCGGCGCCGGTACTCCCCGAGAGCCCAGATGGGGAACAAGTTGCGGTAGTTGGGGTAATTGAAGAAAAGAGAGCAGTTGAAGCATCCGACGTGTTCCTATCATCGAAACGGAAGCATAGTCAGGTTAACCAGCATGTATAATCTGACCCTAATATATGATATAATAGGGCTTCTATGGAGTATATCAGCACCGAATTCTACCCGTTAAGTTTATTCATGAAAAAGTAATGTTGCAAGCACAAATGAAAAGGGAACTTACTTGCTGCGGAAATTCTCCTGTATCCATCTGCATATTGATCAACTCCTTCGCAGCACGGTGAAGTGGTGTTGGATCTCGTTCCATCTGGTGTTCAGTAAGGAAATCATGTAAGTTTGATAAAACAGTGTATTCCTGTCACAGTTGAATTAAACAATGTACAAAACATACCTGTCCAGCATATATTAAGGTCAACATTGCCCAAGCAGTATTCACTGCATGAGCACGGTCACCTTCAATGTTGACATATACCTGTTTAAGTTTAGATCACAGTAAATATAGGTAGAATTACAATGGGAGAAGCGCTTGTTTCTTACGAAATGGATTGAGAACGTCCTAAGAATAGAAGGCCCGACCCCGCAAAAAAAAAAGAATAGAAGGTCCAAATATCGCTAACTGATTTGATTCGCATGCTAACGAAGCAGATTTTCACCATATTGCATCTTTTATATGTTAGAATTTGCAAGCAATGCTTCCAGTAAACGATAAACCATAAGCAATAGTATCTAGATATTTACCTTTGTTTCATTAGATACGTGACTTTCTCCCCATCCACCAGTACTGAGCTGCTTTGATAATATGAAGTGGCATGCTTTCCTGATGGAAGAACTGCTCTCGTATGTTCTTCCAGCAGCAACTAATGCTTTAACCGAAAAGAAGGCCCCATAGGTGAAACACACACCCCAAGTGCCTAACCTGCGAAAGTAATAACTGCGTTATGAATTGTTCACGTAGAAGTGTGAAGTTTTCTACTGTATAAGGTAAGTCAGGAAATGCGGCCTTCTGACAAACCATGAACCGTCTTCTCCTTGTCTGCTCTCAATGAATGTTGCTGCATCTCTGATACACTGTTCTATCTCCTTAGTACGGTAACCATAACGTAGTTCTTTGAACAGCATAAGAGCTTGAAGCACCGAGGAAGTGCATTCTGGATATCTGCCATGTTTTACCATACACCATTAGTTTGTTTCTCAAGTTAAAACAAAAAGGGGTTTTGACAAGACTTTTCCAAACAACACGTTATCACTTACGGATGATCGACAATCATGTTTGGAAAACTCTCACAAGGATTGAGGATCTGGATTACCAAAAGCAGAAAACCATGTAAGAGCATGGCTAAAAAACTTGGAATATGAGTTCCGCTCGGTTAATTCTGGAAATATCAGACTATCAAAACATATAGGAGTCAATAAATAATTAAGATCTGAACATTCATAACCATAGGAGTATTTCTAAAGTATTTTAATCCTGAGATGCAAATCTCTCAATACTAAAAAAAATGAAAAATATAATCAACTAGTAATGAGATAAAAATATCGTAAATTGAAGATATCATATTGTATATCTAAAAAGCAACAATCGAGTACCCATAAATATTAATGGTTCACTCTCAATTGAATAAATCAGACAAGATTAGCAGCCTGTAAAAACTCACCTCTATCCAAGCAGAAGTTCTTTTACATTCATATGTGGAAAAGGTCCCATCTTTATTCTACAACCAAAATGATTCGCTGTTAATCGGGTGACCTTCACAGCTTAGAAAATCCAATAAAATAGCAAAAAATTAAACAACGGCAACATGCATGGTTTTATTTGACATCAATTACTAAATCTATTGACTGACTGCTGAAAGGAGCTGCAAAATTGTGCAAACACTATGAATGTCGACTTCACCACATTCATAGACTAAAGTTGGCAAAACATTTCAGATGCATTTTTTCCACTTTAAGTTTGGCGGGACAGATCCATATTCCTAGAAATATGAACGAATGCTTGGAAATTGCACAATCATTTTACATGGCTTAATTTTTTTGAGAATTCGTACCACAAAAGATAAAAGGCAATCAACAGCATCATGCACCCTTTCTCTTTCTATTGGATCGCCAACGATGTTCCTAGAGATCTTTGAGAGCAGCAGCACAGCCTGAAAATCAAATAATGTAAGACTTTCTTGTATAGACAAAATAAAAACAATACAGGATACCGTTGGTTGGTTGTAAGGGCTTCATTAATTTAAAGCCGGGCGCCAGCCTCTTTTCTAAAAAAGAGGATCGACAACTGAACCAAGGGAACACTGTACAAGTGTATGACTTTGCTGGATGTAAATTCATTTATTAAGATTAGGTTATATAATAGCACTTACTACTTGATTAATAACTAATTTCACATGTTGATATTAACAGGAGTAAAATGACCTTAAGTGCTTCTGCGGTAGTGTCAGATACAGTCCATCCATTGTCTGCACTTGAAAGAGTCCATGAACCCTTGGATCTGTGGCGATGTGAATAACTTTGGTCGCCAGGATGATTCCAAAGAACCTTCAGGTATGGACATGCACACTGTTTTAGATTATATTATGTAACTTTATCAATTGAAATAACTATGAGGAACAAAAAGAACCTGCGATTTTTTCATGAATGCATTGGCTCTCTCAAGAGTTGGGCCATACTCGCTGACAAGATCTGTAGCGCAATATGCTTGAATAATGAATGATGTCTCCCAGCTCTGAACACCATCATATACCTATCATTGATACAAATTATACATACTTCCACTTTCTCTTTAAAAAAATTAGCAATTTTCTGAAACAATGAAAGGCATGTTGTATTGTAAACAAAGCTTTACATGATTGTATCTATCTAATGATGACAAAATCGTCATGTACACATATTCACGATTCATGTCCAAGCAACTTGTGATTGTACCAGGAATTGTACTGCCATTTTAGATGACCAAATATCAAAGTTATTATGAAAAATCAACTCATAATTTAACCATGCACATCCGAGCTGAAAACATCATTCTAGTTTGATAGCAGTAGTGCACCCACAAATCATCCAATCACGGCAAAAAGCGCTGAAAATATATTATCTTCTTATACTAGACTTAAGTACCTAACGTAAACAGAAAACAGGGAAACAGGCTGAAAGTACCTACAAGTGCATGAAAACCGAAATGTCATCATACCTGCGCCTTCATGCCATCTTCCGAGATCCACAGGAAATCAGGTACCCTCGCAAGATGCCGCTTGAACGCTTCCGAACTTGGATCTTCGGCCCAGCAGCAGACCATGTTCAGAGCCTAAACATCACAAAGAAAAATATAATAACTGAATATCAAGACCCTGCATCTAGGCAGATGATCAAGGAAGCAGACGGCGCATTTTACCTTGTTGACGGAGCATATGCAGAGGTACTGCGTGTTGTCGTCCTCGTAGTGGATGTGCTCCATGAGGTTCTTCAGAGCCCTGTCCCTGAGCTTGTTGATCGGCCAGGTGCTCAGCACCGGCTCCACGCACTTGTAGAGTGAGGTCCACACAGCGTTCTGCAGCGTTGTGCGTGGGCACACAAGGTCCTCCTGTAATTATCCAGAAGAAATACAGATGATTAAAACACCATGCAATTGAGCAGTTAAATCAGGGTTTGCTAGTGCTTTGCTTTGTGCTTTCTCCATCTGCGTTGGTTTCCAGGAGCAGCAGAAAAAAAATCCAAATTAAAAGTGTGCTGCGAATCCTACGATTGATCGCGAACCAAACCTAGAAGGAATCATGCCCAACGTTTCTCCGGCGAGCGGCAACCTGAAAGAATTAAACTCCATTTACTTTTGTACGTATATCTGTGTCGGAGAGAGAGAAGGGTGGTGGCGCTGGCGAAGGCGCGCAGGCAGAGGCTGGCGATGTGCCGTCGGCCGCTCGGAGCCACTGCGTACTGCGGTCGTCTCCGCCTGCGGCGGCGCCGCCGCTTTACTTTTCGTTTTCTTTAGCAGCTGCCTTTTGTTTCTTTTGAGGGGTCGCCGCCGCTTTACTCAGTTGCGGCCCAGACCTCTTTTTGTGTTTTTGATTTTTGATCAATAGCGGCCCAGAGCTCTCCAACCGACGACAAAGCCCGCTACATGAATGAAACTACCAAAAGGCAAATACTATTTGACGCATTTAGCAATTCTCAAAAAAGTAGAAAAATTGACGCATTTAGCTGTCCGGTTTTGATCTCTCTCTCTCTCAATAAAAGCTGTCCGGTTTTGCTTTGCTATAAAAAAACTGTCCGGTTTTGGGAACCTTCTTGAAGATTCTGGTCCGGTTTTTACTTATTATTTTTAATTTTTTTGGCTGTTTATTATTGGTTTTCATATATTTTCCCTTTTGAAAACGTTTATTTTTTAACTGTATGAAAATTTCAAAAACTTTTTAGAATTTCAAATAATATCTGGCATTTTAAAAAACAACTGTGTTTCAAATATTTTCAGAATTATAAAAATGCCCCTATTTTAAAAATGTTCAAATTTTTTAAATATATTCTGGAATTTTAATTTTTGTTCAGAATTTCAAAAATAAATCTCTTTTACCAAAATATTTATATTATAAAAATACAAATTTTAAAAAATTGCGTAATTTTAAAAATTGTTCAAATTTTTTAAATAAAAAACTGATTTACAAATAATATTCATGTTCGCAAAAATTCATCACAAATTCAGAAAAATATTTGGGAATTTTAAAAAAATGTTCATGTTTTCAAAAAAATCTCCCAATTTCAAAACAAAATTGCGTCAGTAAAAAGTATTCCATTTTTTGCGGGAGACTATCGATCTATTCATCTTCAATCATGGCATTACAACGAACATCAGAAATAATAAAAATTACATCCAGATTCATAGACCACATAGCGACGACTACAAGCACTAAAGCGAGTCCAAAAAGTAGTTTTAACTATCTTACTTCATTCCTGCCTCCTGAAAAGGAGGCGTATAAATTTTGTTTCAAGCTAAAACGATGCATAATTTAACAAAGGTTGTAAAAAATAATGTCAACCATGACAATACTTATCATTGTGCTTAAGGGGTAGGTTTTAGGTTTTCTTCCATCTTAGCTTTTGTGTTTCGTCTGTGGCCAGTTAGAGGTGAATTTAAAGTTTAGCTTGCTATAAGTTCAAAGTGACCGATATATGCCGTATATCATCGACCTTCCTTATGTCCTTATTTTCACGGCATAATTTTATGGTGGTTGTGAACAAAACCTTGTTGTGAAGATAATTGTTCTTCCACTTTGATCCATTTTTATGTTTCATTTGGTTAACCGGGATATTGTACTGCGGTTCTCTCCTTAGAGGGACTGAACTAACCTTGGCGCATGCACTACGTGACATGCCCCAGTCGATCTCGTCGTACGGCACGCCGTAGATCTCCTCCCTTATCGCCAGGATCGTAGGCGTAATGGGCCCAACGAATTTCCTTCCGTAGAGATAAGCCATGGGCAGGTAGACCATACGACACAGGCACCAGAATTTCCCTATGCACAATGTGAAGACTTTAATTAGTACTCCGTACTAAGTCCTTTCCTCGTGAATAACACGCACGTGGTTGGGGCACACACAAACAGACACCACACACGTTATATATGTGTGTGTCCTCTACACGTATGTGCTGGGGAAAAACACCTTGATTTTATTTTAACCAAAGACAAAAGATTATGCATCAAATGATGGAAAAGGAAAACCATGTGAAAAATCTAGCATCAAAAGATGGAACCAGACGATGACATACCTGGATGAAAAGGGAGGAACTGTGGCGCGAGCCATAGTTCGGGGAAGATCGGGTTGTTTCCGGACCAGTCATACACCCCAAGTATCTGCAACAAGTAATCCAAACTTTAGTATTTCTCCAGTAGATTGCTTTCACACTTAATCTGACCAAAAATATTAATGCTCCAAGATTATGTATGTGTCCGAGGCCCTCCATGCGAGGTGGAGCCGCCAGGACCCGCTGCCACCTTCATCAATGCCATGCGGCCGCGCCGGAGGAGGGAGATGGAGGAGAGGGGGGCGGAGGCGACGACTAGGGTTGGCCCCCGAGTCGCCTCAAAGGAGACGACGTGGGGGGGGGGGGGTCTATCCATGAACAAGTAAACATACCGAGAGCCATATCTTCCCCCACTGTGGCACAAGAGTAGCGCCGCCGTGAGACAGTATCCAACCACGTCCCTTAGCCAACGCTGCGTTGCCATGTAGCTCCTCTTCCAGAAGCCGAAGGGTGATGTAGTTTGAGCATGTGCCGAACATGCTGCTCGACCCTAAAATTAGGGTGCCCCATCCTCCATCTTCGTTCTACAAGAAACAAAAAGGCAAAGGGGGAAAATATATGAAAGATGGGTGTGTGAGCAAAAAAAAAAGGTGCATAATTTGAAGAATACTCTCCCAGCCTCTACAGCCATAAGTGCAATATGAAACTGTATGATGACATGCCTGATGATTGTAGATGTAGCGGCATATCTCTCGCCGATGTTCTGCCGTCACCATAGTGCTGAGTGATTTAGTGACATAGAGGGCAAATATCTGCAAGTGCACACGGCAACAAAAACCAACGAGAACCTTAAACAGTTACTTGTAAATACAATTTTTTTCCTATTTCTTAGACATCTAAGAAGTAACTATTTTCAAGTTACTGTCAACAACCATGTAATTTAAACATGTGATTCATAGAAAAATATTTTTATTTTGATCAGAAGGCTATCAATATTGATTAAGAAATAAGAATTCCCAAGTTAACTGGCCTATAGTCACTCCTATATATGTACACAATTTTATTTTGGCCAGAGTATAAAATACTCATCGAAATTATTTTACATACCAAACCAGGCATGATGAACATTATCCCGCTGAAGTCCCCGGGCCAACAGTCGTCATCTGATTGCAGCGAAGAGAACTGATCGAGGGTCGCCTCAGCGACACCAGCACGGTGTCCTCAGTGACCTCGTCTTTCTCCTGGAGCTTCTCCATTGGCGGTAGACGACGGTCCCTCCCTTGATGTTTGTTCTCTTTTGAATACTGCAAATATTAGGTTAAATTTAGTTGGTTGAGTTGTGGGTGTCACGTATACTTGCAACACAAATTAAAGGTAGAGTAACATGTCAAGTCTTGAAAAATGGAGTGAGTGTCAGAAGGCTTGTTGGCTAGCCCAATAACTCCCAACTTTCTAGATAGGTACAAGGTTGGTAGATCGGCACATTCAAGTCATGAATGGAAATCGTACCTTGGAATCGTGGGTCCAAATAATTCGATCCCAAACCTGTACACTACTACAGTAACTGCCAGTGCTTCTGGACGTACAGAAATGTTATGCTAGGACGACCATGCATGCAAGAACTTCACAGAAAACAGCATAGCCATTGTAGACGAATTATAAGATCATTTAAATCACTATTTTAATGATCTAAACGATCTTATGGAAGTTTACAGAGGGAGTAGACTTCATTCAGGATTCAGCATAACCATCGTTCTCCAAAGAAGTGATCAGCTACTCGCTGTACACCTAACGAATGATATGCATGCATACCTGCAAGCGCATGAGGAGGTCGGCGGACTCTCGGCGCCGGAACCGGCCAGCAGTGAACTCCTGACGCACCCTCTCCACCTCGGCGCGCTCCTCCGGCGTGCCGGCGCCGGCGTCGAACTCCCATACCGCCCGGCCGAGGAAGCCGTTGGTGGACCGCAGCCACGGCCCACCGCCCTCCCCGATCTTCAGCCTCCACATGCCGGCGGCCGCTAGCTCCCGACAACTACGTGCTCACTCAGCTTGTCTCTCGCTGATCGGTCGGAATCAGCTGAGCTGAGCGATGAATGCTTGCATGTGCCCGTAGGGGCGCGCTTAAAAAGAGGAGGAGATTGGCGGCAACCGCTGCCACATGCATGGCTCTTTGGCAGTGTTTAATTGTTCACACACAACTGCACCATGCACTAGAGATCGATGGTACGTGTAACAACCAACGGCCATGTTTTTTTTTTGAGGGAACAACCAACGGCCATGTTTATTGACATACGGATGCGCGCTAGGGAGATATTGCGTGGGCAAACATAACAAGAAATTTGCGATGCGCAAAAAAAAGCAAGAAATTTGCAGCATAATAGAGGTACACTTCTAGCTGAAACTAGGAATGGCACCCGTCGGGGTTTGGATATGGGTGAAGTCACTCCATACCATTCTCCGTCTACTCTGAACTTACCGGGTACACTTTTTTCTCATACCCGTCAGGTAAATGGGTACCCCGTGGCACGTTAAGTGGGGCAAAACATAGTAAAAGACAAAATCATATAGTCATAATTTATAAACAACAACACAACCGGAAGACACCACATACTTATAAATAACAGCATACCATAAATAGCAACATATTCTCATAAACAACATAATTTACTTGGAAAAACAACACGTAGTCATACATTTTATGTTCACAAAGAGGCAATAAAGTTTGAGATACTTTGTAGATACACAAGGTCACGAAATAAGCACTACAATAAAGTTCAACATTGTAACAAGTTCAACCAAAATACTGAGGCCCACTTTTCATATTATATAAGGGCACATGGGTGCACGGGAATTCCCATACCGTACTCGCTCTATCCGATGGGGTTTGAGATTTCCCTATTTTGTATAACCATGGGAGTTTTTTTGTTCCATACCCTTACCTTAATAGGATTTTACCCACGAGGTACGTGGGTAATAGGTACCCATTGCCATCCATTGCTGAAACAATTATAGTGTATGGGTCTAGGAATCTGTTGTAAAATGTAAGTAATAATATTTTTAGAAGAGAACGAATTTAGTAATTAAATTATATGGAAATGTGAGTAATTTTTTTGATGTTTGTTTCTGAAGAATTGCTCCAGTAGATCTAGTAGTACAAATTAGAAAGAATAGTTCAAAAATAGTTTTGACACTATGTATCGTGTAAACATGATATTATGATTTCAAAATAGCAAGTTCATATCTATATGAAAGATATATAAATTTCAAACTTTGGTATCCAAATTACAAAACATAATAAGTCTGCATTGATTCTTCCGCAAATGTGTGAATTTGATTTTTTAGTATGAATTATGTTTACCAGTTTGTTGATGTCAATAGGAGTATTATGTCACATGTGCGATATTTATTTCAATCATATTGTAACTTTATACTGATTAAACAATGTGCAAAATGAAATGAATGATAACAATGTGAGCAAAAACTGTGATGTCTAGACACATAATGCTCAAAGTAAGTCCCTTTGTCAAAAGTGGATTACAAAAAGTAAGGTATATTTGTATTGATGTTTAATATGTACTTTGCATTGCAAAAAGGAAATAAATATTGTGTGTAAGCTATAACAATATTCACAATAGGTTCACAAAATGAACCTAAATTTTAATTAGTTTATGAACGTATTGCAGTTAATTTACGTCCTAAGAAATAATGCATACATATGACATCCAGGTGTAACTTGCTTAAATATGTTAAGATTGTTCCTTGTCCATGAACTACATAGTGTTCAAAATAGAAAATCAAAATAGTTAAATTTTACATGCATCATACACATATTTCATACACAATCTACTTCGATTGGTACATCTCTTAGCATCTAAGGTAAAAAAAAGTTGTCTAGTTCAATATAGGTTATGCACTTAATGCTAAGAAGAGGCAGGAAGCAACACTCTGCAATGTAAGTCAGGTATGTCACGTTGGGGAACGCAATATTTCAAAACTTTTACCTACGATCACGCAAGATCTATATATGTGATGCATAGCAACAAGCGGGAGAGTGTGTCCACGTACCCTCGTAGACCAAAAGCGGAAGCGTTAAGTAACACGATTGATGTAGTCGAACTTCTTCGCGATCGAACCGATCAAGTATCGAACGCACGTCACCTCCGTGATCTGCACACGTTCAGCTCGGTAACGTCCCTCGAACTCTTGATCCAGCTGAGGCCGAGGGAGATTTTCGTCAGCACGACGGCGTGATGACGGTGATGATGAAGTTACCGACGCAGGGCTTCGCCTAAGCACTACAATGATATGACCGAGGTGGAAATATGTGGAGGGGGGCACCGCACACGGCTAAACAATCAACTTGTGTGTCTATGTGGTGCCCCCCTCCCCCGTATATAAAGGAGTGGAGGAGGGGAGGGCCAGCCTCATGGGGCGCGCCCAAGGGAGGGATTCCTACTCCTAGTAGGAGTAGGTTTCCCCCCTTCCCTAGTTGGAGTAGGAGAAGAAGGAAGAGGGAGAGGGAGAGAAGGAAAGGGGGGCCGACCCCCTCCCCAATTCGGATTGGTCTTGGGGGGCGTGCGCCTCCCACTTGGCCGCCTCCTCCTCTCTTCCACCATGGCCCATTAAGGCCCATTAATCTCCGGGGGGTTCCGTTAACCCCCCGGTACTCCAGAAAATGCCCGAATTCACCCGAAACCTTTCCGGTGTCCAAACATAGCCTTCCAATATATCAATCTTCATGTCTCAACCATTTCGAGACTCCTCGTCATGTCCGTGATCACATCCGGGACTCCGCACAATGTTCGGTACATCAAAATGCATAAACTCATAATACCGATCGTCATCGAACGTTAAGCGTGCGGACCCTACGGGTTCGAGAACTATGTAGACATGACCGAGACTTATCTCCTGTCAATAACCAATAGCGGAACCTGGATGCTCATATTGGTTCCCACATATTCTACGAAGATCTTTATCGGTCAAACCGCATAACAAACATATGTTGTTCCCTTTGTCATCGGTATGTTACTTGCCCGAGATTCGATTGTCGGAGCTCAATACCTAGTTCAATCTCGTTACCGGAAAGTCTCTTTACTCGTTCCGTAATGCATCATCCCGCAACTAACTCATTTGTCACATTGCTTGCAAGGCTTATAGTGATGTGCATTACCGAGAGGGCCCAGAGATACCTCTCTGACAATCGGAGTGACAAATCCTAATCTTGATCTATGCCAACTCAACAAACACCATCGGAGACACCTGTAGAGCATCTTTATAATCACCTAGTTACATTGTGATGTTTGATAGCACACTAAGTGTTCCTCCTGTTGGGGAACGTAGTATTTCAAAAAAATTCCGACGCACACACATGATCATGGTGATGCATAGCAACGAGTGGGGAGAGTGTGTCTACATACCCTCGTAGAACGAAAGCGGAAGCGTTAGCACAACGCGGTTGATGTAGTCGCACGTCTTCACGATTCGACCGATCCAAGTACCGAATGCACGGCACCTCCGAGTTCAGCACACGTTCAGCTCGATGGCGTCCCTCGAACTCCGATCCGGTAGAGCTTTGAGGAGAGTTTCGTCGAGACGACGGTGTGGTGGCGATGATGATGTTCTACCGACGCAGGTCTTCGCCTAAGCACCGCTTCTGATATTATCGAGGTGGACTATGGTGGAGGGGGCACCGCTGCGGCTAAGAGATACAAGGGATCAATTGTTGTGTCTCAAGGGTGCCCCCCTCCCGTATATAAAGGAGTGGAGGAGGGGAGGGCCGGCCCTCTCTATGGCGGCGCCCTAGGAGGAGTCCTACTCCCACCGGGAGTAGGATTCCTCCTTCCAAGTAGTAGGAGTAGGAGTCAAGGAAAGGGGAGAGAAGAGAAGGAAGGAGGGGCACAACCCTCCCCGGTCAATTCGGACTAGGCATTGGGGGGGGGGGCGCAGCCTCTCCTCTCTCTTTCCCCTAAATCCCAATAAGGCCCATATACTCCCGAATTCCCGTAACTCTCCGGTACTCCGAAAAATACCCGAATCAGTCGAAACCTTTCCGATGTTCGAATATAGTCATCCAATATATCGATCTTTACGTCTTGACCATTTCGAGACTCCTCGTCATGTCGCCGATCTCATCCGGGACTCCGAACTAACTTCGGTATATCAAAACACATAAACTCATAATATAACCGTCATAGAACTTTAAGCGTGCGGACCCTACGGGTTCGAGAACTATGTAGACATGACCGAGACACGTCTCCGGTCAATAACCAATAGCGGAACCTGGATGCTCATATTGGCTCCCACATAATCTATGAAGATCTTTATCGGTCAGACCGCATAACAACATACATTGTTCCCTTTGTCATCGGTATGTTACTTGCCCGAGATTCGATCATCGGTATCTCAATACCTAGTTTAATCTCGTTACCGGCAAGTCTCTTTACTCATTCTGTAATACATAATCCATAACTAACTCATGAGTTGCAATGCTTGCAAGGCTTATAGTGATGTGCATTACCGAGTGGGCCCAGAGATACCTCTCCTCAATCGGAGTGACAAATCCTAATCTCAAAATACGCCAACCAAACAAGTACCTTTGGAGACACCTGTAGAGCACCTTTATAATCACCCAGTTATGTTGTGACGTTTGGTAGCTCACAAAGTGTTCCTCCGGTAAACGGGAGTTGCATAATCTCATAGTCATAGGAACATGTATAAGTCATGAAGAAAGCAATAGCAGAATACTAAACGATCGTGTGCTAAGCTAACGGAATGAGTCAAGTCAATCACATCATTCTCCTAATGATGTGATCCCGTTAATAAAATGACAACTCATGTCAATGGCTAAGAAACATAACCATCTTTGATCAACGAGCTAGTCAAGTAGAGGCATACTAGTGACACTCTGTTTGTCTATGTATTCACACAAGTATCATGTTTCCGGTTAATACAATTCTAGCATGAACAATAAACATTTATCATGATATAAGGAAATAAATAATAACTTTATTGTTGCCTCTATGGCATATTTCCTTTAGTCTCCCACTTGCACTAGAGTCAATAATCTAGTTCGCATCACCATGTGATTTGACACCAATAGTTCACATCACCATGTGATTAACACCCATAGTTCACATCGTCATGTGACCAACACCCAAAGGGTTTACTAGATTCAATAATCTAGTTCACATTGCTATGTGATTAATACCCAAAGAGTACTAAGGTGTGATCATGTTTTGCTTGTGAGAGAAGTTTAGTCAACGGGTCTGCCACATTCAGATCCGTATGTATTTTGCAAATTTCTATGTCAACAATGCTCTACACGGAGCTACTCTAGCTAATTGCTCCCACTTTCAATATGTATCCAGATTGAGACTTTAGAGTTATTTGGATCAGTGTCAAAACTTGCATCGACGTAACCCTTTATGACGAACCTTTTTGTCACCTCCATTATCGAGAAACATATCCTTATTCCACTAAGGATAATTTTGACCGCTGTCCAGTGATCTACTCCTAGATCACTATTGTACTCCCTTGTCAAAATCAGTGTAGGGTATACAATAGATCTGGTACACAGCATGGCATACTTTATAGAACCTATGGCTGAGGCATAGGGAATGACTTTCATTCTCTTTCTATCTTCTGCCATGGTTGGGTTTTGAGTCTTACTCAATTTCACACCTTTTAACACAGGCAAGAACTCTTTCTTTGACTGTTCCATTTTGAACTACTTCAAAATCTTGTCAAGGTATGTACTCATTGAAAAAACTTATCAAGAGTCTTGATCTATCTCTATAGATGTTGATGCTCAATATGTAAGCAGCTTCACCGAGTTCTTTCTTTGAAAAACTCCTTTCAAACACTCCTTTATGCTTTGCAGAATAATTCTACATTATTTCCGATCAACAATATGTCATCCACATATACTTATCAGAAATGTTGTAGTGCTCCCACTCACTTTCTTGTAAATACAGGCTTCACCGCAAGTCTGTATAAAACTATATGCTTTGATCAACTTATCAAAGCGTATATTTCAACTCCGAGATGCTTGCACCAGTCCATAGAAGGATCGTTGGAGCTTGCATATTTTGTTAGCACCTTTAGGATTGATAAAACCTTCAGGTTGCATCATATACAACTCTTCTTTAATAAATCCATTAAGGAATGGAGTTTTGTTTATCCATTTGCCAGATTTCATAAAATGCGGCAATTTCTAACATGATTCGGACAGACTTAAGCATAGATACGAGTGAGAAACTCTCATCGTAGTCAACACCTTGAACTTGTCGAAAACCTTTTGCGACAATTCTAGCTTTGTAGATAGTAACACTACTATCGGTGTCCGTCTTCCTCTTGAAGATCCATTTATTTTCTATGGCTTGCCGATCATCGGGCAAGTCAACCAAAGTCCACACTTTGTTCTCATACATGGATCCCATCTCAGATTTCATGGCCTCAAGCCATTTTGCGGAATCTGGGCTCATCATTGCTTCCTCATAGTTCGTAGGTTCATCATGGTCAAGTAACATGACCTCCAGAACAGGATTACCGTACCACTCTAGTGCGGATCTCACTCTGGTTGACCTACGAGGTTCAGTAGTAACTTGATTTAAAGTTACATGATCATCATCATTAGCTTCCTCACTAATTGGTGTAGGAGTCACAGGAACAAATTTCTGTGATGAACTACTTTCCAATAAGGGAGCAGGTACAGTTATCTCATCAAGTTCTACTTTCCTCCCACTCACTTCTTTCGTGAGAAACTCCTTCTCTAGAAAGGATCCATGATAAGCAACGAATATCTTGCCTTCGGATCTGTGATAGAAGGTGTACCCAACTGTCTCCTTTGGGTATCCTATGAAGACACATTTCTCCAATTTGGGTTTGAGCTTATCAGGATGAAACTTTTTCACATAAGCATCGCAACCCGAAATTTTAAGAAACGACAACTTTTGTTTTCTTGCCAAACCAAAGTTCATAAGGTGTCCTCTCAACGGATTTAGATGGTGCCCTATTTAATGTGAATGCAGCTGTCTTTAATGCATAAACCCAAAACGATAGTGGTAAATCGGTAAGAAACATCATAGATTTCACCAAATCTAATAAAGTACGGTTACGATGTTCGGACACACCATTACGCTGTGGTGTTCCAGGTGGCGTGAGTTGCGAAACTATTCCGCATTGTTTCAAATGAAGACCAAACTCGTAACTCAAATATTCTCCTCCACGATCAGATCGTAGAAACTTTATTTTCTTGTTACGATGATTTTCAACTTTACTCTGAAATTCTTTGAACTTTTCAAATGTTTCAGACTTATGTTTCATTAAGTAGATATACCCATATCTGCTTAAATCATCTGTGAAGATGAGAAAATAACGATACCCGCCGCGAGCCTCAACATTCATCGGACCGCATACATCTGTATGTATGATTTCCAACAAATCTGTTGCTCGCTCCATACTTTCGGAGAACGACGTTTTAGTCATCTTGCCCATGAGGCACGGTTCGCAAGTACCAAGTGATTCATAATCAAGTGGTTCCAAAAGTCCATCAGTATGGAGTTTCTTCATGCGCTTTACACCAATATGACCTAAACGGCAGTGCCACAAATAAGTTGCACTATCATTATCAACTCTACATCTTTTGGCCTCAATATTATGAATATGTGTATCACTACGATCGAGATCCAACAAACCATTTTCATTGGGTGTATGACCATAGAAGGTTTTATTCATGTAAATAGAACAACAATTATTCTCTAACGTAAATGAATAACCGTATTCCAATAAACATGATTAAATCATATTCATGCTCAATGCAAACACCAAATAACACTTATTTAGGTTCAACACTAATCCCGAAAGTGTAGGGAGTGTACGATGATGATCATATCAATATTGGAACCACTTCCAACACACATCGTCACTTCACCCTCAACTAGTCTCTATTTATTCTGCAACTCCCGTTTCGAGTTACTACTCTTAGCAACTGAACAAGTATCAAATACCTAGGGGTTGCTATGAACACTAGTAAAATACACATCAATAGTCTGTATATCAAATATACCTTTGTTCACTTTGCCATCCTTCTTATCTGCCAAATACTTGGGGCAGTTCCGCTTCCAGTGACCACTCCCTTTGCGGTAGAAGCACTTAGTCTCGTGCTTAGGTACAGACTTGGGCTTCTTCACTTGAGTAGCAACTTGCTTGCCGTTCTTCTTGAAGTTCCCTTCTTCCCTTTGCCCTTTTCTTGAAACTAGTGTTCTTGTCAACCATCAACACTTGATGCTTTTCTTGATTTCTACCTTCGTCGATTTCAGCATCACGAAGAGCTTGGGAATCGTTTTCGTTTATCCCTTGCATATTATAGTTCATCACGGAGTTCTAGTAACTTGGTGATAGTGACTAGAGAACTCTGTCAATCACTATCTTATCTGGAAGATTAACTCCCACTTGATTCAAGTGATTGTAGTACTCACTAGCTAAGCAATTCTCCTCCATCTTGTAGGCAAAGTACTGTCAGAGGTCTCATACCTCTCGACACGGTCATGAGTATGAAATACCAATTTCAACTCTTGGAACATCTTATATGCTCCGTGGTGTTCAAAATATTTTTTAAGTCCCGGTTCTAAGCCGTAAAGCATGGTGCACTAAACTATCAAGTAGTTATCATACCGAGCTTTGTCAAATGTTCATAACGCCGCATTCCGCTTCCTGCAATAGGTCTGTCACCTAGCGGTGCATCAAGGACATACTACTTATGTGCAGCAATGAGGATAATCCTCAGATCACGGATCCAATCCGCATCATTGCTACTAATATCTATCAACTTATTTTTCTCTAGGAACATATCGAAAATAAAACAGGGGAGCTAAACGCGAGCTATTGATCTACAACATAGATATGCTAATACTACCAGGACTAAGTTCATGATAAATTAAAGTTCAATTAATCATAATACTTAAGAACTCCCACTTAGATAGACATCCCTCTAATCCTCTAAGTGATCACGTGATCCAAATCAACTAAACCATGTCCAATCATCATGTGAGATGGAGTAGTTTCAATGGTGAACATCACTATGTTGATCATATCTACTATATGATTCACGCTCGACCTTTCGGTCTCAGTGTTCCGAGGCCATATTTGTTATATGCTAGGATCGTCAAGTTTAACCTGAGTATTCCGCGTGTGCAACTGTTTTGCACCCGTTGTATTTGAATGTAGAGCCTATCACACAGTGGTGATTACGTGGTGTCTCAGCACGAAGAACTTTCGCAACGGTGCATACTCAGGGAGAACACTTATACCTTGATAATTTAGTGAGAGATGATTTTATAATGCTACCGTCGATCTAAGCAGAATAAGATGCATTAAAAGATAAACATCACATGCAATCAATATAAGTGATATGATATGGCCATCATCATCTTGTGCTTGTGATCTCCATCTACGAAGCACCGTCCATGATCACCATCGCCACCGGCGCGACACCTTGATCTCCATCGTAGCATCGTTGTCGTCTCGCCAACTATTGCTTCTCGACTATCGCTACCGCCGTTGATAAAGTAAAAGCAATTACGAGCGATTGCATTGCATACAATAAAGCGACAACCATATGGCTCCTGCCAGTTGCCGATAACTCGGTTACAAAACATGATCATCTCATATAATAAAATATGGTATCATGCCTTGACCATATCACATCTCAACATGCCCTGCAAAAACAAGTTAGACGTCCTCTACTTTGTTGTTGAAAGTTTTATGTGGCTGCTACGGGCTGAGCAAGAACCGTTCTACTTACGCATCAAAACCACAATGACAGTTTGTCAAGTTGTGTTGTTTTAACCTTCGCAAGGACCGGGCGTAGCCACACTCAGTTCAACTAAAGTTGGAGAAACTGACACCGGCTAGTCACCTGTGTGCATAGCACGGCGGTAAAACTAGTCTCGCGTAAGCGTACGCGTAATGTCGGTCCGGGCCGCTTCATCCAACAATACCGCCGAACCAAAGTGTGACATGCTGGTAAGCAGTATGACTTATATCGCCCACAACTCACTTGTGTTCTACTCGTGCATATAACATCAACGCATAAAACCTGGCTCTGATACCACTATTGGGAACGTAGTAATTTCAAAAAATTTCCTACGCACACACAGGATCATGGTGATGCATAGCAACGAGTGGGGAGAGTGTGTCTACGTACCCTCGTAGATTGAAAGCGGAAGCGTTAGCACAACACGGTTGATGTAGTCGTATGTCTTCACGATTCGACCGATCCAAGTACCGAACGCACGACACCTCCGAGTTCAGCACACGTTCAGCTCGATGACGTCCCTCGAACTCCGATCCAGCCGAGCTTTGAGGGAGAGTTGCGTCAACACGACGCGTGGTGACGATGATGATGTTCTACCAACGCAGGGCTTCACCTAAGCATCGTTACAATATTATCGAGGTGGACTATGGTGGAGGGGGGCACCGCACACGGCTAAGAGGTCCAAGGGATCAATTGTTGTGTCTCCAAGGGGTGCCCCCTCCCCGTATATAAAGGAGTTGAGGAGGGGGAGGGCCGGCCCTCTCTATGGCGCGCCCTAGGAGGAGTCCTACTCCCACCGGGAGTAGGATTCCCCCCTTCCAAGTAGTAGGAGTAGGAGTCAAGGAAAGGGGAGAGAGAAGAGAAGGAAGGAGGGGGCGCAGCCCCTCCCCCTAGTCCAATTCGGACTAGGCCTTGGGGGCGCGCATCCTCTCCTCTCTCTTTCCCCTAAAGCCCAATAAAGGCCCATATAGTCCTCGGCGAATTCCCGTAACTCTCCGGTACTCCGAAAAATACCCGAATCAGTCGGAACCTTTCCGATGTTCGAATATAGTCATCCAATATATCGATCTTTACGTCTCGACCATTTCGAGACTCCTCGTCATGTCCTCTATCTCATCCGGGACTTCGAAGTACCTTCGGTACATCAAAACACATAAACTCATAATATAACCGTCATCGAACTTTAAGCGTGCGGACCCTACGGGTTCGAGAACTATGTAGACATGGCCGAGACACGTCTCCGGTCAATAACCAATAGAGGAACCTCGATGCTCATATTGGCTCCCACATATTCTACGAAGATCTTTATCGGTCAGACCGCATAACAACATATGTTGTTTCCTTTGTCATCGGTATGTTACTTGCCCGAGATTCGATCGTCGGTATCTCAATACCAAGTTCAATCTCGTTACCGGCAAGTCTCTTGACTCGTTCTGTAATACATCATCCTGTAACTAACTCATTAGTTGCAATGCTTGCAAGGCTTATAGTGACGTGCATTACCGAGTGGGCCCAGAGATACCTCTCCGACAATCGGAGTGACAAATCCTAATCTCGAAATACGCCAACCCAACAAGTACCTTTGGATACATCTTTAGAGCACCTTTATAATCACCCTGTTACGTTGTGACGTTTGGTAGCACACAAAGTGTTCCTCTAGTAAACGGGAGTTGCATAATCTCATAGTAATAGGAACATGTATAAGTCATGAAGAAAGCAATAGCAGAATACTAAACGATCGTGTGCTAAGCTAACGGAATAGGTCAACTCAATCACATCATTCTCCTAATGATGTGATCCCGTTAATCAAATGACAACTCATGTCAATGGCTAGGAAACATAACCATCTTTGATCAACGAGCTAGTCATGTAGAGGCATACTAGTGACACTCTGTTTGTCTATGTATTCACACAAGTATCATGTTTCTGGTTAATACAATTCTAGCATGAATAATAAACATTTATCATGATATAAGGAAATAAATAATAACTTTATTATTGCCTCTAGGGCATATTTCCTTCACCTCCGGTATTTGGGAGTTGCATAATCTCATAGTCATAGGAACATGTATAAGTCATGAAGAAAGCCATAGCAACAAACTAAACGGTCATCATGCTAAGCTAATGGATGGGTCTTGTCAACCACATCATTCTCCAATGATGTGATCTCGTTAATCAAATGACAACTCATGTCTATGGTTAGGAAACTTAACCATCTTTGATTAACGAGCTAGTCAAGTAGAGGCATACTAGTGACACTTTGTTTGTCTATGTATTCACACATGTACTAAGTTTCCGGTTAATAAAATTCTAGCATGAATAATAAACATTTATCATGATATAAGGAAATATAAATAACAAATTTATTATTGCCTCTAGGGCATATTTCCTTGATCTCCCACTTGCACTAGAGTCAATAATCTAGATTACACAAGTAATGATTCTAACACCCATGGAGTCTTGGTGCTGATCATGTTTTGCTCGTGAGGGAGGTTTAGTCAATCGGGTGCAACATTCAGATCCGTATGTATCTTGCAAATCTCTATGTCTCCCTCCTTGACTTGATCGCAGATGGAATTGAAGCATCTCTTGATGTGCTTGGTTCTCTTGTGAAATATGGATTCCTTTGCCAAGGCAATTGCACCAGTATTGTCACAAAAGATTTTCATTGGACCCGATGCACTAGGTATGACACCTAGATCGGATATGAACTCCTTTATCCAGACTCTTTCATTTGCAGCTTCTGAAGCAGCTATGTACTCCGCTTCACACGTAGATCCCGCCATGACGTTTTTCTTAGAACTGCACCAACTGACAGCTCCACCGTTCAATATAAAATCATATCCGGTTTGTGACTTAGAGTCATCCGGATCAGTGTCAAATCTTGCATCGACATAACCATTTACGATGAGCTCTTTGTCACTTCCATAAACGAGAACCATATCCTTAGTCCTTTTCAGGTATTTCAGGATGTTCTTGACCGCTATCCAGTGATCCACTCCTGGATTACGTTAGTACCTCTCTGCTAAACTAATAGAAAGGCACACATCAGGTCTGGTGCACAACATTGCATACATGATAGAACCTATGGCTGAAGCATAGGGAATGGCTTTCATTTTCTCTCTATCTTCTGCATTGGTCGGGCATTGAGTCTGACTCAACTTCGCACCTTGTAACACAGGCAAGAACCCTTTCTTTGCTTGATCCATTTTGAACTTCTTCAAAACTTTATCAAGGTGTGTGCTTTGTGAAAGTCCAATAAGCGTCTTGATATATCTCTATAGATCTTGATGCCCAATATATAAGAAACTTCACCGAGGTCTTTCATTGAAAAACTCTTGTTCAAGTATCCTTTTATGCTATTCAGAAATTATATATCATTTCCAATCAACAATATGTCATCCACATATAATATTAGAAATGCTACAGAGCTCCCACTCACTTTCTTGTAAATAGAGGCTTCTCCAAAAGTCTGTATAAAACCATATGCTTTGATCACACTATCAAAATGTTTATTCCAACTCCGAGATGCTTGCACCAGTCCATAAATGGATCACTGGAGCTTGCACACTTTGTTAGCATCCTTTGGATCGATAAAACCTTATGGTTGCATCATATACATCTCTTCTTCCAGAAATCCATTCAGGAATGCAGTTTTTACATCCATTTGCCAAATTTCATAGTCATAAAATGCGGCAATTGCTAACATGATTCAGACGGACTTAAGAATCGCTACGGGTGAGAAGGTCTCATCGTAGTCAACTCCTTGAACTTGTCGAAAACCTTTCGCAACAAGTCGAGCTTTGTAGACAGTAACATTACCGCCAGCGTCAGTCTTCTTCTTGAAGATCCATTTATTCTCTATGGCTAGCCAATCATCAGACAAGTCAACCAAAGTCCACACTTTGTTCTCATACATGGATCCCATCTCAGATTTCATGGCCTCAAGCCATTTCGCAGAATCTGGGCTCATCATCGCTTCCTCATAGTTCGTAGGTTTGTCATGGTCAAGTAACATGACCTCCAGAACAAGATTACCGTACCACTCTGGTGCGGATCTTATTCTAGTTGACCTACGAGGTTCGGTAGTAACTTGATCTGAAGTTACATGATCCATCATTAGCTTCCTCACTAATTGGTGTAGGAGTCACATGAACTGATTTCTGTGATGAACTACTTTCCAATAAGGGAGTAGGTACAGTTACCTCATCAAGTTCTACTTTACTCCCACTCACTTCTTTTGAGAGAAACTCCTTCTCTAGAAAGGGTCCATTCTTAGCAACGAATATCTTGCCTTTGGATCTGTGATAGAAGGTGTACCCAACAGTCTCTTGGGTATCCTATGAAGACACATTTCTCCGATTTGGGTTCGAGCTTACCAGGTTGAAGCTTTTTCACATAAGCATCGCAGCCCCAAACTTTAAGAAACGACAACTTGGGTTTCTTGCAAAACCACAGTTCATAAGGTGTCGTCTCAACGGATTTAGATGGTGCCCTATTTAACGTGAATGCAGCCGTCTCTAAAGCATGACCCCAAAACGATAGTGGTAAATCAGTAAGAGACATCATAGATCGCACCATATCTAATAAAGTGCGGTTTACGACGTTCGGACACACCATTACGCTGTGGTGTTCCGGGTGGCGTGAGTTGCGAAACTATTCCGCATTGTTTCAAATGAAGACCAAACTCGTAACTCAAATATTCTCCTCCACGATCAGATCGCAGAAACTTTATTTTCTTGTTACAATGATTTTCCACTTCACTCTAAAATTCTTTGAACTTTTCAAATGTTTCAGACTTATGTTTCATCAAGTAGATATACCCATATCTGCTTAAATCACCTGTAAAGGTCAGAAAATAACTATACCCGCCGCGAGCCTCAATATTCATCGGACCGCATACATCAGTATGTATTATTTCGAATAAATCTGTTGCTCGCTGTACTGTTCCGGAGAACGGAGTTTTAGTCATCTTGCCCATGAGGCATGGTTCGCAAGTACCAAGTGATTCATAATCAAGTGATTCCAAAATTCCATCAGTATGGAGTTTCTTCATGCGCTTTACACCAATATGACCCAAACGGCAAAGGCCACAAATAAGTTGCACTATCATTATCAACTCGTGCATCTTTTGGCTTCAATATTATGAATATGTGTATCACTACTATCGGGATTCAACAAAAATAGACCACTCTTCAAGGGTGCATGACCATAAAAGATATTACTCATATAAATAGAACAACCATTATTCTCAGATTTAAATGAATAACCGTCTCACATCAAACAAGATCCAGATATAATGTTCATGCTTAACGCTGGCACCAAATAACAATTATTCAGGTCTAAAACTAATCCCGAAGGTAGATGTAGAGGTAGCGTGCCGAGGATCACATCGACTTTGGAACCATTTCCCACGCGCATCGTCACCTCATCCTTAGCCAATCTTCGCTTAATCCATAGTCCCTGTTTCGAGTTGCAAATATTAGCAATGTAACCAAGATCAAATACCTGTACTCATGCGAGCATTAGTAAGGTACACATCAATAACATGTATATCACATATACCTTTGTTCACTTTGCCATCCTTCTTATCCGCCAAATACTTGGGGCAGTTCCGCTTCCAAAGGACCAGTCCCTTTGCGGTAGAAGCACTCGGCCTCGTGCTTAGGTCCAGACTTGGGCTTCTTCACTTGAGCAGAAACTTGCTTGCCGTTCTTCTTGAAGTTCCCCTTCTTCCCTTTACCCTTTTTCTTGAAACTGGTGGTCTTAGTGACCATCAACACTTGCTGCTCCTTCTTGATTTCTACCTCCGCAGCCTTTAGATTGCGAAGAGCTCGGGAATTGTCTTATCCATCCCTTGCATATTATAGTTCATCACGAAGTTTTTATAGCTTGGTGGCAGTGATTGAAGAATTCTGTCAATGACACTATCAACCGGAAGATTAACTCCCAGCTGAGTCAAGTGATTATGGTACCCAAACATTTTGAGTATATTTTCACTGACAGAACTATTCTCCTCCATTTTACAGCTATATAACTTATTGGAGACTTCATATCTCTCAATTTGGGCATTTGCTTGAAATATTAATTTCAACTCCTGGAACATCTCATATGCTCCATGACGTTCAAAACATCGTTGAAGTCCTGGTTCTAAGCCGTAAAGCATGGCACATTGAACTATCGAGTAGTCATCAACTTTTCTCTACCAAGTGTTCACAACGTCCTGCGTTGCTCCTGCAGCGGGTCTTGCACCTAGCGGTGCTTCCAGGACATAATTCTTCTGTGCAACAATGAGGATAATCCTCAAGTTACGAACCCAGTCCGTGTAGTTGCTACCATCATCTTTCAACTTAGCTTTCTAGAACGCATTAAAATTCAAAGGAACAGTAGCACGGGCCATTGATCTACAACAACATAGACATGCAAAATACTATCAGGTACTAAGTTCATGATAAATTAAAGTCCAATTAATCATATTACTTAAGAACTCCCACTTAGATATTCATCTAAGTGATCACGTGATCCAAATCAACTAAACCATGTCCGATCATCATGTGAGATGGAGTAGTTTTCAATGGTGAACATCACTATGTTGATCATATCTACTATATGATTCACGCTCGACCTTTCCGTCCTCAAAGTGTTCCGAGGCCATATCTGCATATGCTAGGCTCGTCAAGTTTAACCCGAGTATTCTGCGTGTGCAAAACTGGCTTGCACCCGTTGTATGTGAACATAGAGCTTATCACACCCGATCATCACGTGGTGTCTCGGCACGACGGACTGTCGCAACAGTGCATACTCAGGGTGAACACTTATACCTTGAAATTTAGTGAGAGATCATCTTATAATGCTACGGACGAACTAAGAAAAATAAGATGCATAAAGGATAAACATCACATGCAATCAATATAAGTGATATGATATGGCCATCATCATTTTGTGCCTTTGATCTCCATCTCCAAAGCACCGTCATGATCACCATCGTCACCGGCTTGACACCTTGATCTCCATCGAAGCATTGTTGTCGTCTCGCCAACTATTACTATCACAACTATCGCTACCGTTTAGTGATAAAGTAAAGCAATTACATGGCAATTGCATTTCATACAATAAAGCGACAACCATAAGGCTCTTGCCAGTTGCCGATAACTGTTACCAAACATGATCATCTCATACAACAATTTATTTATCATCACGTCTTGACCATATCACATCACAACATACCCTGCAAAAACAAGTTAGACGTCCTCTACTTGTTGTTGCAAATTTTACGTGGCTTCTATGGGTTAAGCAAGAACCGTTCTTACCTACGCATCAAAAACCACAACGATTTTTCGTCAAGTGTGCTCTTTTAACCTTCAACAAGGACTGGGCGTAGTCACACTCGATTCAACTAAAGTTGGAGAAATAGACACCCACTAGCCACCTGTGTGCGAAGCACGGCGGTAGAACCTGTCTCATGAACGCGGTCATGTAATGTCGGTCTGGGCCGCTTCATCCAACAATACCGCCGAATCAAAGTATGACATGCTGGTAAGCAGTATGACTATTATCGCCCACAACTCTTTGTGTTCTACTCGTGCATATAACATCTACACATAGACCTGGCTCGGATGCCACTGTTGGGAAATGTAGTATTTCATATTTTTTTACCTACGATCACGCAAGATCTATATATGTGATGCATAGCAATGAGCGGGAGAGTGTGTCCACGTACCCTCGTAGACCGAAAGCGGAAGCGTTAAGTAACGCGGTTGATGTAGTCGAATGTCTTCGCGATCTAACCGATCAAGTACCGAACGCACGACACCTCCGCGATCTGCACACGTTCAGCTCGATGACGTCCCTCGAACTCTTGATCCAGCTGAGGCCGAGGGAGAGTTTCGTCAGCAGGACGGCGTGATGACGGTGATGATGAAGTTACCGAGGCAGGGCTTTGCCTAAGCACTACAACAATATGACCGAGGTGGAAATATGTGGAGGGGGACACCGCACATGGCTAAACAATCAACTTGTGTGTCTATGGGGTGCCCCCCTCCCCGTATATAAAGGAGTGGAGGAGGAGGAGGGACGGCCTCATGGGGCGCGCCCAAGGGAGGGATTCCTACTCCTAGTAGGAGTAGGTTTCCCCCTTCCCTAGTTGGAGTAGGAGAAGAAGAAAGAGGGAGAGGGAGAGAAGGAAGGGGGCCGGCCCCCTCCCCAATTCGGATTGGGCTTGGGGGGCGCGCGCCTCCCACTTGGCCGCCTCCTCCTCTCTTCCACCACGGCCCATTAAGGCCCATTAACTCCTCGGGGGTTGTCGTGGTTCTAAGTCTGACAGTAGAATAGGGGGGTACGAATGGAGAGGCGAGATCCTAGCTATGGAGTAGTTGTATACGCAAGATGTTTACGAGTTCAGGCCCTTCTCGGAGGAAGTAACAGCCCTACGTCTCGGAGCCCGGAGGCGGTCGACTGTATTATGTGCGTATAAGTTACAGGGGTGCGAACCCTTTACACTGAGGAGGGGGTGGCTTATATAGAGTTCGCCAGACCCCTCCAGCCCTCAGTTATGCAGGGTTTAAAGTACAATAAGATCGGGGGTTACCGGTAACGCCTAAAGTGCTATGATGACCATAAAAGCTACTTAATGACCGACCGTTTGTGTGCAGACTGACTTTAGATCTCCTGGTGGTCGAGTGGTTGGCTTCATAGTCGAGTGTCTTCAATTCCTCAAGTGGAATACTTCTAGGTCGACTGATAGGTGGTTTCTTCTAGAGATGTCCTTGGGGAGGGTATCTTGGACAGGTCCATGACCCTACCCTAGGTACATGGCTTCATCATTAGCCCCTGAATGGATCGAGGTTTGAGTGGGGAAGGAGTTGAGAACTCTTCCGACCCACTTTTCGTGCGATGAGCGTGTCTTGTTCTGGATCAATGAACTTAGGTGACGGCATCAACTTCTTTTTCAGTCGCCTTGATCCATTCCTTGTATCCATCGAGTGAGTTTTCCGTACTTGGAGATCTTCGAACGACAGAGCGGAGAAAATATCCCGTCAAACAAGTTGCACTACAATTCACGGATTTAGTGGGATCCGAATTTCGGGAAGCGCGGGGCGGAGGAGGCTGCGGTACTCGGATGGGATAAGGCAGGAACGCCTCGATCTCCACGCCACCTTTTTCGCCACGTATCGCGCGCGCGACTGTTGCGGGATTTGATAGGATAGCCCGGGCCTACAAGTCAGTCACTCGGAAGCAACCTCATATAAGGCGCCGGACGGGGGTTTTTGAACAGTGCGCTCTCATTTCTTCTCCCTCTTCCTTAGACTTATCCACCGCGTTCGCCTCCATCTCAGCGCTGCTGGTCTGTGCGCGCTTTGCCGGCGACGATGGTGAAGGAGAAGACGGCGGCTTTGGAGCGGGCGAAGAAGGCGACGACGAAGGCGAAGGGAAGGGCGACCAGTCGGGGCGGATCTTCGTCAAGGGCCGGCTTGCCGCAGGGCTAGATCCAGGGCAACTGGATCCGCTCGACGATCCGCCAGAAAGATCTTGATGACCTGGCCAATGAAGGACTGATCCCCCATGGATCAAAGACGGCTCCCGGGAAGGAGTCGGAGCCGCAGCCTCAGGAGGGTGAGTGTGTCCTCTTGGCCACCCATGTTGACCGTGGGTTTTCTTTGCCGCCTCACCCTTTTCTTTCGGGGATTTCTGAACTTCTTTGGGGCACAACTTCACCACTTCACACCCAACTCCATCGTGTATCTCGCTGCTTTCGTGTCTTTGTGCGAGAATTTCTTGGGTTGTCTGCCTCATTGGGGTCTTTTCAAGCACATTTTCACCTGTCGCTCCCAGACGGTGAAAAAGGCCAATCCGAGTGACGAGAGAACTCAAGTGATTCAGATGTGTGGGGGTCTTGGGGTTCAAATGAGGGGAAAAAGTTCTTTTCTGGCCATGATCCTACCCGAGTCGGTCCGTGGATGGCAGTCGACTTCGTTCTACTGCAAGGACCAGCCGACACCAGGGCAGTCGACTGGACTCCCTCCTTTTTCCATGGACCGAGTGAGCAAGCCGTCCTCTTTGAAGGTGATCCCGGAAGAGAAGGCGCAGGTTAAGGTGTTGGTCGAATGCGTTGTCCAGCTCATCCGAGACGGAGTGACCGGCATGGATCTCTTGGAGGTCTTCCTCCGACGATGCATCCAGCCGCTTCAAGCTCGAGACCATCCGATGTGGTTGTACTCTGGCACTGAGGACACCACTCGGATCCACCCGGAGGAGGTCGAGGATGCCATGCTGGAAAGGTGTCTGGCGAGCATCACAGGAAACAAGGACAACCCTCGAGGAGCCAGGAGGATTCCTCCACTCGACCAGTCATACGAAGTAGACAAGGTCCAATCCTGCATCTTTGACTGTGATCCTGCTTTCTCCATCCTGTTTGCTTAAAATCAGTCGACTGACTTTTGTCTTGTTTTTTGTCTTCTAGGCCACTACTGGGATGTACTCGATGCCCAACGGGGCGCAAGAACAGGTCGAGGAGGAGGAGGGGAGAGGAGGCGAAAGTCAGGAGGAATGGCAATCTGATGGTGAGGAGGACGAAGATGACGACGGCTCCGGCGAAGAGGAGGAGGAGGAAGAGGAAGAGGAGGAAGAAGTTGACCCTCCTTGCACGGAAAGGCGATCCAAGCTCACCCATGACCCCGCGATCGAGCGTGGCAAGGATACTGCACCTGTCGGGCAGTCGACGAAATGCCCTCGGACGACCTCTCCGGCGCCCACTGAAAAAGCGCCGAAGCAACCCCGAGCGACGTCATCAAAGCCGACGAAGGCCCTGCCCAAGATGAGGATGGCCATTCCCACCATTTCTGGGTAACAACAGAACTTGTGTTTTCTCGTTTAGCATGGACATACTTTTGGTCGACTCATTGGCTAATCAACTGATTTCTGAAATCTGCAGTGCTGCTACCTCCGAGACCTCAGCCAGGAACGAAGACCAGGAAATGGAAGATGCTGCCACCTCTAACCTTGGTATGATCTTTGTGGTTTCGCTTTTGGTCGATTGGATTTCCGTTTTAACTTCGGATTTTTCCTGTAGCTCCTCCTCATGTCATTGATCTTCCTGATGATGTCGACGAGGTGCCGCTGAGGCCGAGGAGGAATAGAAAGGCATCGGCTGGCAAGACCACTCAGATTGCATAGTGCCTGAGACACCGGTTCAGGAGGGTGGCAATACCACTCGGACTTCCGTGTCCTTCGCTGTGCCGCTGACGAGCGTTCGGCCTTCATCGTCGACTGCTGACCCGCCCTCCCTTTTCGCCACACACCACGTCCCAGAGGACCAAGTGGGTGCTGCTAAGGAGGCTATACGCCAGGCGGGGATCATGATGGAGCAGGTGAAGGTGGTCCGGGAAGCCAGCCAGGCGGCCTATGATGCTAGCTCAGCTCTTCGTAACAACGCCCGTGTTAGTTGGTCACCGCTTGTTCTGTGAGGATATGCTATCTGAAGACTCTCTTTCCGAAGATCTTTGTATCTGTACACCCACTGGGTGTGTCGATTGAATTTTTGGATTGGTGGGGGCACGCTGAGTGCACTCACTGGGTGTAGTCCCCGGGACTATGGTGGACTGCCGGCAGTCGACTGTAGTCTTTGTATTTTGAGTTTCTTCACTCTAACTTCTTCACTAGGTCTGGTCGGACCATGTCGAATGGAATCTTGGAACCAATGGGGGCACGCTGAGTGCACCCACTGGGTGTAGTCCCCGAGACCATGGTCGATCAAGCGATCGATTAAGGTCTCAAGAACCTGTGTGTTTTTGGTAGATCATGATGAGACCGTGGTCGATGGCCGGGCAGTTAGCTATGGTTCAGGATCATAACCTCTTTGTCTCTTTCGTCGATTGATCGGACCAAGTCGGTAGAACCAAGTGGGGCACGCTGAGTGCACCCACTGGTGTAGTCCCCGAGACTACTGTTGAATATTTTGATTCGGCTGTAGTCTTAGAAATGTTGCGATTTTTCTCTTAGTCACTCGGAAGCAACCTATCTTTGATGTCTGTCGACTGACCCTTCATAGAAATCCTGCGAGCTTGTGGCTTGCTATACTGAATTGGAAAACAAATAGATCCAGCTCAACCTAGACTTGAAGCTTGCTCAGGAGAACTTGCAGAAGGCAAGAGACGAAGCAGAAGGTATGGCTGGTGAGAACTTGACGACTGTCTTTATCTTTCCGCCCATTCCTAATTCTGATCTCATTGTCATTTTGCAGATAAAATGGAGGAGGCTCTGAAGAAGAAGGACCATGACCTTGTCGAGGCGCAGAAGGCGGCTTTGGACAAAGCGAAGCTTGCGGAATAAAAACTGGCTTCAGTCGGTAAACTTGAAGAGGAGAATGCCAATCTGAAAGCCGCTCTCGACGTGGCCAACAAGGAGGTCAGCCGTCTGAAGAATCATAAGATAGCTCTGAATGACAAGGCTAGTGAACTGGTGGGGAAGAGGAACGATCTGGAGGCTTATCTGGGAGGGCTCACCAAGAAGTTATTCATCATGCTTGAGGGTAATCTCTCCTACCCGACTGACTTGTTATCATCGACTCATCACATAACTACTGGTTTATCTTTGAATTGTGTTTACAGAATTCTGCCAAAACTTCGAGGAGGAGACCAGTCGAGTGGAGACAAGCTTGGACCCCATTAACTCTCCTGTGAAGGATGAAGCTGCTATGAACATGCTGCGACTGGAGTCTCGTGTCGCTGGTGTGGTCAACTACCTTGCTCGACTGAAGGTTGTGGCGTCGCGAATTGACACGACACTCTGGCCAGGAGCAACGCTTCAAAATGACCTCGAGTCTCTAATGACTCGACTGAATGAAGTTCCAAGTCGAGTGCAGGAATGGAAGAAGTCTTCACCAAAGGCGCCGACGCCGTCGCTTCCGTCCCTGGTCCGTGTTCACTGCAAGGAGGCGCGAGAGGAAAAGCTGGCGTCCATCAAAGTTGTCAATACCAAGAAGCACGACTTCCAATCTTTCATGGAGACTGAGGGAGTCCTGGACTAGGGGGTGTCCGGATAGCCGAACTATCATCTTTGGCCGGACTCCTAGACTATGAAGATACAAGATTGAAGACTTCGTCCCGTGTCCGGATGGGACTTGCCTTGGCGTGGAAGGCAAGCTTGGCGACACGGATATGTAGATCTCCTACCATTGTAACCGACTCTATGTAACCCTAACCCTCTTCCATGTCTATATAAACCGGAGGGTTTTAGTCCGAGGGACGGACAACAATCATACCATAGGCTAGCTTCTAGGGTTTAGCCTCTCGATCTCGTGGTAGATCTACTCTTGTACTACCCATATCATCAATATTAATCAAGCAGGAGTAGGGTATTACCTCCATCGAGAGGGCCCGAACCTGGGTAAAAACATCATGTCCCTTGTCTCCTGTTACCATCCGCCTAGACGCACAGTTCGGAACCCCTTACCCGAGATCCGCCGGTTTTGACACCAACATTGGTGCTTTCATTGAGAGTTCCTTTGTGTCTTCACCGATAGGCCCGATGGCTCCTTCGATCATCAACAACGACGCTTGATCCAGTGGTGAGAATTTTCTCCCGGACAGATCTTCGTATTCGGGCGGCTTTGCATCGCGGGCCAATTCGCCAGGGCCATCCGGAGCAGATCGAAAGCTACGCCCCTGGCCATCAGGTCAGATTTGGAAGTTTGAACTAGACGGCCGATGTCCGCGGAGACTTGATCTTCGACGGATTCGAGCCGCAGCCGAGCGTGCCGCACTGTCTCGATGGGTATGATCTAGCTCTGCCGCCGAATAGTGTCCTGGAGGCCGCACTAGTGTCCGCTCCGACCATTGATTCGGAGCTGATCTCGCCGATCGAGGATGGTTGGTTGGACACCACCTCGGGGGCTGACATCTCTACGGTGATTGAGCCGAACACCATCCCTGTCCTCTGTGAAGATCGTGACTCCAGGGAGCCAGACTCCTCTCCGGACTCCGAACCCTTCGCGCCCCTGCCAATCGAATCCGCTTGGGCACCGGTCATGGAGTTCACTGCCGCGGACATCTTTCAGCACTCGCCCTTTGGCGACATCCTGAATTCACTAAAGTCTCTCTCTTTATCTGGAGAGCCCTGGTCGGACTACGGTCAGAAAGGTTGGGATGTGGACGATGAAGAAATTCAATGCCCACCCACCACCCACTTTGTAGCCACTGTCGATGATTTAACCGACATGCTCGACTACGACTCCGAAGACATCGACGGTATGGACGGCGATGCTGGAGACGACCAAGAACCAGCGCCACGTGGCACCGGAAGGCCACTTCGCCATCACGACATATACATGGTGGACATCCCAAAAGATGGGAACGGCGATGGAACAGCGGAGGATGACCCTCCAAGAAACAACCCAAGCGCCGACGCCAGCCGGGCGCTTGCTCTAAATCCCGCCACAAAGAAAACGGTGATTCCGCACGGAAACAATAATACCGGATAGTGCCGAAGATGACCCCTCCGGCGGGACTCGGCAGAGGAGGGAGAAGCAAGTCCGCACGACGGTGAGGCGTAAAGAGAGGTAGAGGACGATACTTATGCGCCTCCCTCCGTAGATGAGGCAATCCTCGACCATTTACGAATTTGTCGTGCCCGAGGATCCCGCCAACAGAGGCGTTTCAAACGCAGGCTTATGGCCACGACAAGCAGCCTCAAGAAAAAGCAGCAACAACTTAGAGCTGACCAAGACACGCTAGCTGACAGATGGACTGAAGTCCTGGCAGCCGAAGAGTATGAACTCGAACGCCCCTCCAAAAGCTACCCCAAACGCAGGACGTTGCCTCAATCAGAGGAGCAAGCACACACATCACCAGCGCATGATGCGGCCGACCGGCCACCCCGTGGCCGTGATAGAGAGGCCTCTAGACCCTCCATTCAAGCCGCACCCCGGCGCCGCTCGACCAAGGCACAGAGAAACGCGCCAGACTTACAAGATATATTGGAGGATAAGGTAAAATATACAAGATCGATCTACGGATCACGTGGGCGCCCAACGACTCGGGATGATTACCGTCACGCGGATCTGACAAACCAGCGGGGGCCAAACACGATGAGAGCGAGCTCATATGAGCTATGTCGTGATATAGCCCAATCTGAGGCGCCAAGACACCCACTATGCTTCACAAATGAAGTAATGGATCATCAAATCCCTGAGGGTTTCAAACCCGTAAACATCGAATCATACGATGGCACAACAGATCCCGCGGTTTGGATCAAGGACTACCTTCTCCATATCCACATGGCCTGCGGTGATGATCTACACGCCATCAAATACCTCCCACTCAAGCTTAAAGGACCAGCTCGGCATTGGCTTAACAGCTTGCCAGCAGAATCAATTGGTTGTTGGGAGGACCTGGAAGCCGCATTCCTTGATAACTTCCAGGGCACATATTGCAACCACCAGACGCCGATGACCTCAGCCATATAATTCAGCAGCCAGAAGAATCGGCCAGACAATTCTGGACACAGTTCCTAACCAAGAAAAATCAAATCGTTGACTGTCCGGATGCAGAGGCCCTTGTAGCCTTCAAACATAACATCCGCGACGAGTGGCTAGCCCGGCACCTAGGACAGGAAAAGCCGAAATCCATGGCAGCCCTCACCACACTCATGACCCGCTTTTGCGCGGGAGAGGACAACTGGCTAGCTCGAAGCAACAACTTGGCCAAACACTCTGGTAGTTCGGATACCAAGGACAGCAATGGCAGGTCGCGTCGCAACAAGAACAAGCGCCCGCGTTAACGGGCGATAATGCTGAAGATCTGACGATCAATGCCGGATTCAGAGGCTCTAAACCCGGTCAGCGGAAAAAGCCATTCAAAAGAAATACCCAGGGCCCATCCAACTTGGACCGAATACTCGATCGCTTGTGCCAGATACATGGCACCCCCGAAAAACCAGCCAACCACACCAACAAGGATTGTTGGGTGTTCAAGCAAGCAGGCAAGCTAAGCGCCGAACTCAATGACAAGGGGCTGCATAGCGATGACGAGGAGGAGCCCCGACCACGAACAATAGAGGATGAAGGTTTCCCCACAAGTGCGGACGGTGAACATGATATACGCAACCCATATACCCAAAAGGGAGCGGAAGCGTGCGCTAAGGGACGTATATGCAATGGAGTCAGTCGCCCCGAAGTTCAACCCATGGTCTTCCTGCCCGATCACCTTCGATCGAAGGGACCACTAGCATCCGTCACGGCGGTTTCGCCGTATTGGTTCTTGACCCAATTATTGACGGATTTCACCTCACCAGAGTCCTGGTGGACGGCGGTAGCAACTGAACCTGCTTTATCAGGATCTGCAGTGCAAAATGGGCATAGACCCCTGAAGGATTAAACCCACAAAGACGACCTTTAAAGGCGTCATACCAGGTGTAGAGGCCAATTATACAGGCTCAGTTACACTCGACGTGGTCTTTGGATCCCCGGATAACTTCCGGAGCGAAGAGTTAATCTTCGACATAGTCCCGTTCCGAAGCAGCTATCACGCCCTGCTTGGACGAACCGCATTTTCAAAGTTCAATGCGGTGCCGCACTACGCATACCTCAAGCTCAAGATGCCAGGCCCTCGAGGAGTAATCACGGTCAATGGAAACACCGAACGCTCTCTCCGAACGGAGGAGCACACGGTGGCCCCCGCGGCAGAGGTGCAAGGCAGCCTCTCACAGCAATTCTCGAGTCCGGCCACTAAACGTCCGGACACTGTCAAGCGCGCCCGGAGTAACCTACAACAAGACCGCCTAGCATGATCCAAGCACGCGTAGCAATCCGGCCCCAACCCCAGCCCTCGCGAAATTGCGAAGCCAAGATTACGCTGCATAACTACGCTCTGGAGATACCATGGGCATAAGGGGAGGGCACGACCACGACGCCTGCACGCGGCTCAACCGCACCAGGGGCTCCCGATTGTGTCATTCTTTTTCTTTTTATTTTTTCTTACTTTCAGGACTCTGTTCTCCAGAAGCCCTGTCCGGCATTCGGGCCGAATACACGATGCAACAGCCAGGAAAGCAGAAAACTGCGTCGAGTGTCCAGGTGGTCTCTACTACGAGCATTATACCTGTTTTACATACCATCCCGCAGCTTACCCCTGGAGGAGGACATGTTAAATAGTCCCATCCCTTGCTTATCGCACAATTTGTATCGTTCTACTTTTATTTGCAGTTTCTTTTTAGTAACCAATACATAGCTTTTGCCTATTATTGCACTCCTTTCTTTATATATATATATATATATATATATATATATATATGTTCATTTCATGACATGTTGCACCCGTACACTTTGGTATGGCCAATACACCAGGGGCTTAAGTACCCCAAAAGTATGGTGTGATAAGTCCGACCACTTCCACAAGTGCGGCACCCCGAACTTATAGCATTATATGCATCGGCTCCAAATCATGTCTTGGGTCAATAGTTGGGTTTGCGGCTCCCATGTTTTGGTACCTTACGTTCCGTTATATCGGCTAAGGTAAGACCGGGAGAACCACTGCGATTGTGCCCCGGTTGAGCTGGGTCGAGCACCTCAGTGGAGAAAGCTAAAACTGACCGTCATGATAGGGCGAGAGCCGGTCGCTGTTCGAGAGGTTTTTTCGAGTCCCTAAAGACTTATGCCGCTTAGAGCGAGGAACCGGCATTGTCCGGCCAAGGCGTGGATAGCGCCCCGAACTCGGTCTTCCGAATACTAGGGGCTTCGCCGAAATTTAAAATTATAGAATTCTATGGCTAAGTGAGAGTGTTCAAGCATTATAAGTCCGGTTGCCTTGTTTGTTGCGTTGAGCGCCTCCCTCGATGGACCCAAGAATGGGAACAAGAGCGCTTAAGTTTATCCCGAACTCCCCAAAGACTTTCGTGGCATGGGGGCTGAAATAACGACTTGCCATCGCTCAAATTTGATAAACGGCCGCCTGAAGGTAATATCTTAAATTAACAAGCGTTGCTTAGCGCATATGAACAAGTTTTCAGCGTACAGGATAACAAATGCGAGTCTATTCAAAAATTACATCTTTGGAGCACTCATCCGCTATATGGCGGGCACCCTTCAGGATGCCCTCATAGTACATTTCGGGCGTGCGATGCTCCTTGCCCTTCGGTGGCCCGTCCGTCACAAGCTTCTCCGCATCCAGCTTGCCCCAGTGCACTTTAGCACGGGAAAGGGCCCGACGGGCACCTTCAATGCAGACGGAGCGCTTGATGACTCCAGTCCATGGACATGCGTCCACCAGCCGCCGCACTAGCCCAAAGTAGCTCCCAGGCATGGCTTCCAATGGCCACAGCCGAACTATGAGGCCCTTCATGGCCTGTTCGGCAACCTTGTGGAGCTCGACCAGCTGCTTCAACTGGTCACTTAGGGGCACCGGATGTCCTGCCTCAGCATACTGAGACCATAACACCTTCTCCGTCGAGCTCCCCTCCTTGGCGCGGTAGAACGCGGCAGCATCAGACACACTACGGGGCAGATCTGCGCATGCTCTGGAGCTCGAATCCGGGTAAGTAATAGGTAATTCACTTTCACATGCTTGCTTTGCATAAAGAATGCCTTACCCGCCGCTATCTTCTTTAATGATTCAATTTCTTGGAGGGCTTTTTGGGCTTCGGCCTTAGCGGCTTTGGCACTCTCAAGAGCTGAGGCGAGCTCGGACTCTCGAGTCTTCGAGTCACGCTCCAAACTCTCGTGTTTTTCCACGAGAGCCTGGAGCTCTCGCCGCACCTCCGCCACCCGCTCCTCCTGCTTCTCTCGCTCGGTGCGTTCCGCGGCCGCCTTGCTTTCGGCCGCGGACACCGCTTCCTTCAGGGTCGCCACGTCGTTCGTGGCCCCTACAATACCCACGTTATTCCTGTCATTTTTTGCAACCGAATCCTTTCTATAAGGTATTACTCTGATAAGGTATTACTTACCTTCCTTGTCCTCGAGCTGCTTCTTGGCTTGGCCGAGCTCGTTCTCGGACCGCTCGAGGCTCTGCTTTAATGCATTGACCTCCAGTCGGTCAGAGGTCGGCCAAGTAACCTGCATTCCCATATTGACATACTTATGTTAGACTCCTGCGTATATCTTTTTAGATCCTTAGTCCGGCTTTTCTTTCCGAACACGAACTAAGCATCGTGGCTACTGTCTATGCGGTAATATTTTTACATATTCTAAACTTACCTCAAAGCCTGTTAGAAGGCTGGTACATGCTTGATCAGCCCACTCTTGGCGGATCGAACTTCTCGGATCACCACACTCATAGCGGCGGTGCTCCTCGTCGATGGAGGCGCCGTTAAGCGTCTCCAGTAAGCTATCCGTGCCTCGGTTGACGGAGGACACCGGGCGTCTTACCCTTCCCTCTGAAGGGGCCGCTGCCGGACTTGGAACGGCTGAAGGTTCGGTATGGAGTCCGGACGAGGGTCGGGCTTACTGACCTCGGGGTCTCGCTCCCCCACGCGCTGGAGTCCGGGAGGTTGCCTTGCGGCGCCTCCTGCGCCACCTCCTCTTGACCAGGCCCCCTTGGGGCCCCACCTCGGCGTCGGCCGCGGTGAGGTGAGAGTGAGGCGGCGGAAGTGAAGTACTCTCCATTTCCGATTTAACTCGGGACCCTTTCGACGGGCGCGAACTCGTCCTTGGGCGGGCTGCATGATTGTTCAGCATTAGAGAACACTATGCAATTATAAAACAACCATGGGTATCCGGACACTTACGATCTCGCCAGGGGCTTGGCCCTTGTTGGCCACTCCTCCTCGTCGTTGTCGACGTTGGTGGAGAAGTCCGGAGGAAGGGTTCTTCCCTTCTTGGACCCTCCGGCCTCCCCAGTTGGGGCGGCCTTCCTTTTCTTCTCTCTCCCCGCTGGGGGAGAGGCTTCTTTTTCCTCCTCCTCTTCCTCAGAGGAGGACTCCGCCTCCGGGTTGTCGGGCGATGAGTCCGACATCCCCTGGCACCGGGAGCTCCTTCGAGTTCCCGTGGCCTCCTTCTTGGCCTTCTTCTCCGGCACCACGTGAGGTGCCGGAGCCAGCAGCCTCGCTAATCGGGCGTCCGCTGGTCTTCGGCAATGGGGCAGACGGTTAATCTGTCCGGACGTCTTCGACCAGTCTGTCACAAAGGTTAGGGAGTTTTAGATCCCGCATAGAGTCAAACTATGAAAAAAGAGTCCCATAAATGGTAAAATAACTTACCTCGCTGGCTTGATGCTGCGAGCTGAATCCGCGATCTTAGGTAGCGGATGTGGGAGCCTCGGCGCCCTTGAACAGCACCTTCCAGGCATCTTGGTACGTAGTGTCGAAGAGCCTTTTCAGAGTCGAGTGCTGTGCCGGATCAAACTCCCACAATTTTAAGGCCCGTTGTTGGCATGGGAAAATCCGGCGGATGAGCATCACCTGGATTACGTTGACAAGCCTGAGATTCTTGTCCACTAGGTTTCAGACGCAGGTTTGGAGTCCGGACAGCTCGTCCGAATCCCCCCACGTCAGGCCCGTCTCTTTCCATGATGTGAGCCGTGTGGGGAAGCCAGATCGGAATTCGGGGGCCACCGCCCATTTAGAGTCGCGCGACTCAGTGATGTAGAACCACCCCGATTGCCACCCCTTTACGGTCTCCACAAAGGAGCCCTCGAGCCATAGGACTTTGGCCATCTTGCCAACCATGGCGCCTCCGCACTCCGCTTGGCGGCCGCCCACTACCTTCGGCCTGACATTAAAGATCTTTAGCCATAAGACGAAGTGGGGCTGGATGCAGAGGAAGGCCTCGCACACGACGATGAACGCCAAGATGTTGAGGATGAAATTCGGGGCCAGATCGTGGAAGTCCAGGCCGTAGTAGAACATGAGCCCCCGGACAAATGGGTGAAGTGGAAAACCTAGTCCGCAGAGGAAGTGGGGAGAAACACCACCCTCTCATGGGGCTGGGGTTGGAATGAGCTGCCCCTCGTCGGAGTAGCCGGTGCAGCGATGTCATTTGGACAAGTATTCGGCCTTCCGCAGCTTTTTGATGTGCCCCTCCGTGACGGAGGAGGCCATCCACCTGCCTCCCGCTCCGGACATAGTTGGAGAAGGTTGAGGAGGGGTGTGCGGACTTGGGCGCCGGAGCTCGAGTGCGCGGAAATGGATGAGCAAAGGAGGAAGAAGGCGTAGGTGAAAAGGTGGATCCTTATCCCCTTATATGGACAGACGAAGCTATACGTTCCCCACCAGCCTGGTAAAACTCGCTTATCCCCCAAGCGCCGTAATCAATGGCGCGGATGGGTTACCCACGTCCGTATTGATGAGAATCCCGGGATAAGGGGGCATGATCTATGCTTTGATAAGACGTGCCAAGGGAACCGCCTCGCTAAACGCGCTGAGGTGGAACAGTAAAAACGATTCGTATAAAGGCCTGGCCGTGGTGTGATGTCACGCCACGGAATACGTCAGCAGATCTGTGCAAAAATTATTCTCTCTACGGTGATATGTGGAACTTGTTTTGCAGAGCCGGACACTATCCTTGTGTTCAAAACCTTCTATGAAGTATTCGGAGGAGGAACCCGCCTTGCAGTGCCGAAGACAATATGCGCGTCGGACTCGTCGTCATTGAAGCCTGGTTCGAGAGCTCTTGAGGAGTCTGGACTAGGGGTGTCCAGATAGCGAACTATCATCTTTGGCCGGACTCCTAGACTATGAAGATACAAGATTGAAGACTTCGTCCCATGTCCGGATGGGACTTTCCTTGGCGTGGAAGGCAAGCTTGGCGATACGGATATGTAGATCTCCTACCATTGTAACTGACACTGTGTAACCCTAACCCTATCCGGTGTCTATATAAACCGGAGGGTTTTAGTCCGTAGGACGGACAACAATCATACCATAGGCTAGCTTCTAGGGTTTAGCTTCTCTGCTCTCTTGGTAGATCTACTCTTGTACTACCCATATCATCAATATTAATCAAGCAGGAGTAGGGTATTACCTCCATCGAGAGGGCCTGAACCTGGGTAAAAACATCATGTCCCTTGTCTCCTGTTACCATCCGCCTAGACGCACAGTTAGGGACCCCCTACCCGAGATCCGCCGGTTTTGACACCGACAGAGACCTTCATTGCCGCTGCCACTCGGATTGCTGACGGAATTGACTTGGACCAGTTTGTCGCGCCCTCCAGTCCTCCACCTGAGGAGTAGGAAAAACTTCTATGCTTCGCCTTAAATTTGCCTCGGAATGCTGAGTGGTTTTGTAACCGATAAACTTTTACAGGCTTGACGCCGGCGCACTTCTGAATCCGTGAGATGTTATCTGAACTTGGCTTATCATTGAATATGCTTTCATTTTCCTTCGAGCGAACTTTGTTCTTCACTCGGAATATACTTCAGTGCTTGAGACGCAGCTCTGAGGTGGAAAATCCAGTTGACCTGCACTTCATCGTTCTTGCAGGTAGGGATGGAGCACAGATTGCAGTCGACCTACGTCCTTGCAGATCGGGATGGAGCGCACGTTGTACTTGTGGCGCAGCTCCGAAGGAGAAGGTAGCGGTCGACCTGCACCTCGTCGTCCTTGCAGATCGGAATGGAGCGCACGTTGTACTTGTGGCGCAGCTCCGAAGGAGAAGGTAGCAGTCGACCTGCACCTCGTCGTCCTTGCGGATCAGAATGGAGCGCACGTTGTACTTTAGGCGCAGCTCCAAAGGAGAAGGTAGCAGTCAACCTGCACCTCGTCGTCCTTGCGGATCGGAATGGATTTCATACTTAGGCGAGTACTTGGACTGCCGCTAAGCCTCCGAGTGGGAGGGTTGCTCTCCACTCGGTAGGATTTTTAAATACTTAGGCGAGTGTTGGACTGCAGCTAAGCCTCCGAGTGGGAGGTTTGCTCTCCAATTGGTAGGAATTTTAAATACTTAGGTAGTCTTGGACTGCAACTAAGCCCCAGTGGGAGGTTTGCTCTCCACTCGGTGGGATTTTTAAATACTTAGGTAGTCTTGGACTGCAGCTAAGCCCCGAGTGGGAGGTTCGCTCTCCACTCGGTAGGGATTTTTAAATACTTAGGCGTAGTCTTGGACTGCAGCTAAGCCCGAGTGGGAGATTTGCTCTCCACTCGGTGGGATTTTTAAATACTTAAGTAGTCTTGGACTGCAGCTAAGCCCTCGAGTGGGATGTTTGCTCTCCACTCGGTAGGATTTTTTGTGGCGTAGCTCCGAAGGAGAAGGCAGCAGTCGACCTGCACCTCGTCATCCTTGCAAAGCGCACATTGTATTTGTGGCGTAGCTCAGAAGGAGAAGGTAACAGTCGACCTACACCTCGTCATCCTTGCAAAGCGCACATTGTATTAAATACTTAGGCAAGTACTGGACTGCAGCTAAGCCTCCGAGTGGGAGGCTGGCTCACCACTCGGTAGGATTTTAAACACTTAGGAGAGTACTTGGACTGCAGCTAAGCCCCCGAGTGGGAGGCTGGCTCACCACTCGGTAGGATTTTAAACACTTAGGCGAGTACTTGGACTGCAGCTAATCCACCAAGTGGGATCTTGACTCACCACTCGGTAGGGATTTTAAACACTTAGGCGATCTGCAGCTAAGCCCCGAGTGGGAGGCTGGCTCACCACTGCAGGATTTTAAACACTTAGGCAAAAGCGGATTCGCAGCTAAGCCCCGAGTGGGAGGCTGGCTCACCACTCGGTAGGGATTTTTTTACAAACTTAGGCAAAAGCGGATTCGCAGCTAAGCCACCCACTAGGGGTTTCTCATGTAAACAAAAGTAATAACCATCACAGGGAAAATTATAACATTCTTGTCTTCGATAAACAAACTACAGGTACTTTTATTACATCTCATCCGAGTGAGTACTTAAGTATAAAAGGGGCGGAGCAGCTCCGTGTTCCAAGCTCGTGGCTCGTCAATCTGGCGATCGACATTGTAAAGACGGTACGCTCCATTGTGGAGAACTTTGGTGACGACGAAGGGCCTTCCCAAGTAGGAGCAAGTTTGTGTGGCTTCTGCTGATCCACTCAGAGAACCAAATCTCCTTCTTGGAAGGCTCGACTCTTCACGTTTCTGGCATGGAATCGACGCAAGTCCTGCTGATAGATAGTCGATCGAATCATGGCCATCTCTCTTTCTTCTTCTAGAAGGTCATTGCCCCGCCGGGCCTGTTCTGCTTCGTCTTCAGTGTAGAGCTCGACTCGAGGTGCATTGTGAAGCAGGTCACTCGGCAGAACTGCTTCAGCTCCATAGACCAGAAAGAATGGAGTTCGCCCAGTCGACCGATTAGGAGTGGTCCTCAATCCCCAAAGAACTGATGGAAGTTCGTCGACCCACGCTCCTGCTGCATGCTTGAGATCACGCATCAGCCGGGGTTTCAGTCCTTTGAGAATTAGACCATTTGCTCGTTCCGCTTGTCCGTTCGACTGGGGATGAGCGACTGAAGCGTAGTCGACTCGTGTGCCTTGAGAGGCGCAAAAGGCTCTGAATTCACCGGAATCAAAGTTTGACCCATTATCAGTGATGATGCTGTGCGGAACTCCATATCTGAATACTAACTCTCTAATGAAGCTGATAGCAGTGCCGGCATCAAGGTTCTTGATAGGCTTAGCTTCAATCCACTTAGTGAACTTGTCGATCGCCACGGTACATGGGTGAAGCCGCTCCTGCCCGATTCTCGGTGGTCCAACCATATCCAATCCCCAAACAATGAAGGGCCCCGACGAGTGGAATGGTCTTCAAGGCTGAGGCGGGTTTGTGTGACATATTGGAATAGAACCGACATCCTTCACACTTGTCGACTATTTCCTTCGCCATTTCGTTTGCTCTTGGCCAAGAAAATCCCGCTCGGTATGCTTTAGCCACAATGGTCCGAGAGGACGATGATGACCACAGGTCCACGAGTGGATATCGTCAAGAATTATCGACCTTCTTACGGTGTTATACATTTACGGCTGACTCGATCGCGCTTTCTCTGTACAACTGTCCCTTGATCACAAAGAAGGCCTTGGATCGGTGGACGATCTGTCGAGCCTCTTCTTCGTTCTCCGGAGCTCTTTCCTTAGGATATACGCGATGTACGGCCTTTGTCTAGTCGGGAGTGATGACCACAACTTCCATGATCAGATCAACCACAGCTGGGACCTCAACTTCAGTCAGATCAGTGACACTTTTTGGCTGTGGGGCTTCTTCGGTGAAAGGATCCTCTTGAACTGACGGTGTGTGGATGTGCTCCAAAAACACATTACTGGGAATGGCTTCTCTCTTGGACCCTATTTTTGCCAAATCATCAGCAGGTTGATTTTTCAGTCGGGGTATATGATGAAGCTCTAACCCCTCAAATTACTTCTCTAGCTTTCTCACTGCATTGCAATAACCAGTCATGGCTGGACTTCTGACATCCCACTCCTTCATCACTTGATTAACCACCAGATCTGAGTCGCCATAGACCATGAGGCGACGGACGCCGAGTGAAATGGCCATACGCAACCCATACAAAAGTGCTTCGTATTCTGCTTCATTGTTGGAGGAATCAAAGTGGATCTGGAGCACATATCTGAGCTTATCTCCTCGGGGGGAAAACAACACTACCCCAGCATCGGAACCATTCAGCATCTTAGAACCATCAAAGAACATGGTCCAGTGCTTCGAGTGAACTTGAGTCGGTAGTTGCTATTCAATCCACTCGACGATGAAATATGCTACTGCTTGGGACTTGATGGCTTTCTTTGCCTCAAACTTGATATCAAGGGAAGGAGTTCAATCGCCCATTTCGCCACTCGACCGATTGCATCTACATTGTGCAGAATCTCGAGACAATGGGGCGTTAGCGATGTTGTAATGGAATGGTCAGAGAAGTAATGAGCAACATTCTTCATGGTCATATAAATCCCATAAACAAGCTTCTGATAATGAGGGTATCTTTGCTTTGATGGGGTCAACACTTCAGAAAGATAATATACTGGGTGCTGAACTTTGAAGGCTTTTCCTTCTTCTTACCGCTCAACCGTAGTAAATCAGATCTTGACGACTTGTCCTGTGGCTGCAATGTAAAGCAACAAAGGCTCTTTCTTGATTGGGGCAGCAAGCACCGGTTGGGTGGAGAGCGAGCTTTTAGCTCGCAAACGCTACATCGACTTGAGTCCACTCGAACTTGTCTCGACTTCTTCATCGGTCGGTAAAGAGGCAATGCCTTTTCACCGAGACGAGATGAATCGACTTAAAGCGGCCAAGCATCCGGTAAGCCGGACATCGTGCACACGCATGTAGGCGTTTCATTCGGAGTATAGTACCAACTTTTTCTGGGTTGGCGTCGATTCCTCGTTCGGAAACAAGAAAACCGAGTAACTTTTCGCCAGGAACTACGAATGTGCACTTTGATGGATTAAGCTTGATATCATACCTCGTGAGATTGGCAAATGTTTCAGCAAGGTCAGTCAACAGGTCGGAACCCTTCCGTGATTTGACCACAATATCATCCATGTATGCTTCCACATTCCGACTGATTTGAGTGAGCAAACACTTCTGAATCATCCTCATGAACGTGGATCCGCCATTCTTGAGGCCGAATGGCATGGTGACATAGTAGAAGCACCCGAATGGAGTGATGAAAGCTGTTTTGATCTCGTCGGGTCCATACAAACGAATCTGATGGTAACCGGAATAGGCGTCTAAAAAAGACAACCGCTCACATCCCGCAGTCGAGTCGACTATTTGGTCGATGCGTGGGAGAGGAAAATGATCTTTCGGGCAGGCCCGATTGATATGCTTGAAGTCGATGCACATGCGAAGTGACTTGTCCTTCTTGGGGACCATGACAACATTGGCGAGCCACTCGGAGTGGTAAATCTCTCGGATAAACTCTGCTGCTAAGAGCCGAACCACCTCCTCGCCAATGGCTTTTCTCTTCTAGACGGCGGACCGTCGAAGATGTTCCTTGACAGGTTTCACCTTTGAGTCGACTCGTAGACGATGCTCAGCCAGCCCCCTGGGAACACCCGGCATGTCAGTAGGCTTCCATGCGAAGATGTCCTAGTTCTCACGAAGGAACTGGATGAGCACTTCTTCCTATTTGGAGTCGAGTGTCGTTGAGATATGAGTCGGAGCAGCACTGGGGTCGGTCGGGTGAATGTGAATCGGCTTTGTCTCACCGGATGACTGAAATGCTGATTTCGTAGCAGGCTTCTTGGCTCGCAACAAATCACTCGGATCTGCAGTTTTACGGTATTCTGCAGTTCTACCTTTGCCATCCGAGCATCGGCGATCTTTGAGCCCTTACGAAAGCACTCTTACGCCTTCTTCCGATTGCGGTAATGGTGATCACACCTTTGGGACCAGGCATCTTCAATTTGAGGTACACATAACATGGTCGAGCCATAAGCGTGCATAAGCTGGCCTGCCTAAAATAGCGTGATAAGCACTGCGAAATCCACAACTTCAAACGCGTCAACTTTTCTTTGCGGTAATTCTTGGAATCACCGAAAACCACATCAAGAGCAATTTGGCCGAGTGACTCAGCCTTCTTTCCAGAATGACTCCATGGAAACTCATGTTCTTTGGTCTTCGAGTCTGGACATCGGAATGCCCATCCCTTTCAGTGTCTCTGCATACAATATATTCAGGCCACTGCCACCATCCATGAGGACTTTAGTCAGTCGAGTGCCTTCGACGACTGGGTCGACCACCAAAGCTTGCCTCCCAGGGGTGACTATGTGAATTTGATGGCAGTCTGAGACCATTTCAGATAACTGGGCGTTGCCGGAGCAACCATATTCACCTCTCGGTTTATAACTTTCAATCGACTTTTGCTTTCTACATCAGCAAAAATCATCAGAGTGGAATTGACCTGGGGGTATCCATCATCACTATCTTCTTTGTCTTCAACTTTGTCCGACTCCTTCTCCTTATCTTTGGACTATTTCCCCTGGAACTGCTGGATCAGGAGCCGACACTGTCGAGTGGTATGTTTCGGGTAAATGAATTTACCCTCTTCATCTTTCTTCATGTGGATGTGGCACGGCAAATCCATAACGTCATTCCCTTCCTTGTCCTTCACCTTCTTAGGGTTCCAAGACCCTTTGGGTTTCCCTTTAAACTTTTCTTGAGTCACGGCCAAGGCTTCTCCGGGGAGCGGTGGCTCGACTTTCTATACCTTCCGTGGAGTTCCCTCCTCCGGTTTCATGAGCGGCTGACTTGTACTTGCCACTCCGGAGCCGATCCTCTTCTTCACCATTTGCATACTTGGTGGAAATCTCCATCATTCGACTCAGGGTCATGTCTCCGGTCCGACCGAATTTCAAACTTAGCTCTCTGTTCTTAACACCTTCCTTGAAGGCCTGATCGCTTGGTGATCAGATACATTTTGTACCGTGTGATGTAAAGTGATTCACCTCTGGATGTTATCCCTCAGAGTCTCATTCGACTTTTGCACACAAGATTGCAGCTCTGTCAACTCTGTTGGTCGCTTGCAAGTTCCTTCAAATGTTCTGACAAACACTCGGGCAAGATCTTCCCAAGTGTAAATGCTTTCTTTGGTGCCAACTGATTCAGCCATGCTCTGGCCGAGCCCTCCAACATAAGAGGTAGGTGTTTCATGGCCACCTCATCATTGCCGCCGCCAATCTGAACAGCCACTCGGTAGTCCTCAAGCCAAGTATCAGGCTTGGACTCACCAGTGAACTTACTGACTCCAGTCGCCAACCTGAAGTTGGGAGGAATCACCACGGCCCTGATGGCTCTGCTAAAACACTCTGGTCCTGAGACGTGAACTCTGCTACTGGTGGGCACATCTCTGTCATGGCCTTCACGGTGAGCTCTGTTCCTGTCGACCAAACCTTGAACGATAATGGATCTCGCATCAAAGCCTGGTTCTCTAGGATCGATTGGAATCCTTCGCCCAACACTATGCTGGCGTCTGTCATCCTACTGTCGAGGAGCGTATGATCCACCCCTTGGGGGAGGGGTGGGCACTCGACGTCGATCATTGCGATCGAATTGGTGATCATACTGCTCACGGTTCTTGTACTGGTTATCACGCCGGCCTCCACATTCCTCATGCCTCGGGGGCGATCTTGGACTATGGGCCGACTGGACTGTATTCGCAGCGACGGATCTGCTGTGAATCCTATTCCGTGACTGCGATACAGCTGAATTTTGATCTCCTGCTGCCCGTAGTAAACCTCTACCAGCCTCTGACTGGGAAGGTTGAATCGATTCTGCTATACGGGCTGCAGCTGCTAGATTCTGAATCGGAGTTCGATATACCTGAGTCGGTGGTGGAAAGAGTTGACGTCGATCGAGTCTCGGAACCCGTTGCAGCAGCCTTCGCCGAGTGCTCGCTGAAGGTTCTCGGTCGAGTGCGCTCAGCCAAGTTAATGGCCAGCGTCCTCTAAAACCACGAGCCTCGGGGGTTTCTCCAATGATAGGAGTTTGTAACGCATCCATGTTCCGGCGGCGAAGTTCTTCCCTCTGCAGCGAAGTGAGGGGCTCGGGTTGATACTCTTCATAAACCTGCGCCGGATCACCTCCACCGTCGCCTCCGTCGGCATGGGGAAAGCCAGGAGGACTGCGTGGTCCATTGACCATCAGAACCCCGCCTGCGGATCCTTCTTTGTCGCTTTTCGGATGCACGATCTCTGCGAGCCAGTCGACAGATCGAACAGGCGCTATTGCCGCGACTTGGGGAGTGGCCGACTGGCGGGCCACCGCGTGTCTCACCCACCGCTGAAGCCTTGACCGACCGGAACGCTTGCATCGGCCGGAAATAGGGAGGGAGGTCGACACAGGGGTCGACCGACATCTTTGGTCGGCAGTTGCCGTGGGAGGACGCCCATGACGACGCTGAAAGTCGTCACCCCGCGGACGGGAAGCGCGTCGACGTCGAGTGGAGCCTCCTAAAGCCAAGCGGAGTCATCGACGATGAACGTGAGCGCGCCGAGACTGATCTCGCGGCCCTCAATCAAAACTCCGCCTGAAACCATGATGAAGGAGATCGGAAAAATCCCAACTTTTACAATAAATCGCTAAGACACCTGCCCCACGGTGGGCGCCAACTGTCGTGGTTCTAAGTCTGACAGTAGAATAGGGGGTAGGAATGGAGAGGCAAGATCCTAGCTATGGAGTAGTTGTATACGCAAGATGTTTACGAGTTCAGGCCCTTCTCGGAGGAAGTAACAGCCCTACGTCTCGGAGCCCGGAGGTGGTCGACTGTATTATGTGCGTATAAGTTACAGGGGTGCGAACCCTTTACACTGAGGAGGGGGGTGGCTTATATAGAGTTTGCCAGACCCCTCCAGCCCTCAGTTATGCAGGGTTTAAAGTACATTAAGATCGGGGGTTACTGGTAACGCCCCACATAAAGTGCTATGATGACCATAAAAGCTACTTAGAGGGTGCTTGGATACGTTTTAGTTCCATGACTAAAAGTAGTGGGACTAAAACTTGCTAGCTTCACCCATGATTGGATCCAAATACTAAAGAGACTAAAATCAAGTTAATGAGCATTTATTATCCTCCAAACCCTCCAATCCAGAACTACTTTGTGTTAAAGGAGAGGAGTTAAATGAGGAGAGAGAGGACTAATCCACATTTTAGTAGGGGTACCCCTGACTAAATTTTTTTAGTCTCAAGACTAGTTTTAGCCCCTCTCTAGTCAGGGGTGCTTGGAACTTTAGCCTCTTAAAGAGACTATTTTTAGTCAGACTAAAATAAGTCCCTTGGATCCAAGCACCCTCTTAATGACCGACCGTTTGTGTGCAGACTGACTTTAGATCTCCTGGTGGTCGAGTGGTTGGCTTCATAGTCGAGTGTCTTCAAGTCCGTCGAGTGGAATACTTCTAGGTCGACTGACAGGTGGTTTCTTCTAGAGATGTCCTTGGGGAGGGTATCTTGGACAGGTCCATGACCCTACCCTAGGTACATGACTTCATCAGGGGGTTCCGGTAACCCCCCGGTACTCCGGAAAATGCCCGAACTCATCTGAAATCTTTCCGGTGTCCAAACATAGCCTTCCAATATATCAATCTTCATGTCTCGACCATTTCGAGACTCCTCTTCATGTCCGTGATCACATCCGAGACTCCGAACAACCTTCGGTACATCAAAACACATAAACTCATAATACCGACCGTCATCGAACGTTAAGCGTGCGGACCCTACGGGTTCGAGAACTATGTAGACATGACCGAGACTTATCTCCGGTCAATAATCAATAGCGGAACCTGGATGCTCATATTGGTTCCCACATATTCTACGAAGATCTTTATCGGTCAAACCGCATAACAACATACGTTGTTCCCTTTGTCATTGATATGTTACTTGCCCGAGATTCGATCGTCGGTATCTCAATACCTAGTTCAATCTCGTTACCGACAAGTCTCTTTACTCGTCCCGTAATGCATCATCCCGCAACTAAATCATTAGTCACATTGCTTGCAAGGCTTATAGTGATGTGCATTACCGAGAGGGCCCAGAGATACCTCTCCGACAATCGGAGTGACAAATCCTAATCTTGATCTATGCCAACTCAACAAACACTATTGGAGACACCTGTGGAGCATCTTTACAATCACCCAATTACTTTGTGACGTTTGATAGCACACACTAAGTGTTCCTCCGGTATTCGGGAGTTGCATAATCTCATAGTCATAGGAACATGTATAAGTCATGAAGAAAGCAATAGCAACAAACTAAACGATCATCGTGCTAAGCTAACGGATGGGTCTTGTCAATCACATCATTCTCTAATGATGTGATCCCGTTAATCAGATGACAACTCATGTCTATGGTTTGTAAACTTAATCATCTTTGATTAACGAGCTATTCAAGTAGAGGCATACTAGTGACACTCTATTTGTCTATGTATTCACACATGTACTAAGTTTCCGGTTAATACAATTCTAGCATGAATAATAAACATTTATCATGATATAAGGAAATATAAATAACAACTTTATTATTGCCTCTAGGGCATATTTCCTTCACGTCAACGACGTCCTGGCTAGGGCGGCTCTCACCCTGTCGACTCCCGGCCTGATGGGCCAGGCTGAGGACCCATTGTCGCGAGTTGTCTAGAATCAACCTCATTGGATTCATCTGTTGGAACAAAAGATGACAAGTGGTGATTACGTATAGTTGAATCGTCTGAAGCATGAGTATGGAGCGACTGAGGTGATGTTGGTGAGTTCATAGAGTCATGATGAATATCAGGGCAAACTGGAAATTCAAACATAACATCAAGGGATTAGAATGATGCCTCGCTATAACCGAAACTATTCTTCCATCCGCAAAGAAAGTTAGGACAAGTAATAAAGAATAGGAACAACCTTTGTAAAACTAGAGGAACAAACAAACAAATGTATGACTAAACTTCCAAGAAAGTATGCGCTATTTGAATTGTGACGTCAATCTGTTGTACTCAGCAGTATGAACAGTTTGAGGTGACGATGGCGTGTTACTGGACTAAAGTTGATGAACATGGGTCAATGATGCAACATCACGCGGATCATGTATCAACTGTAAGGAGTCATCAGCACAATTTAGACTTCATTGCCATCTGAAAAAGTAAGGCAGAACAAGTCAGAAAGAAAGTGGACAACTCGCATCAAAGGAATCGAGAGATGAACATCTGTACACATGGAGTGCAAAAGAAATTTGTACCAAGTAAAATGTTCAGACAATTTATTGTACTCATTTGTGTTTGACAGAGGTATATCAGTGGAAGATGTAGGGACTGTAGGACTCATAGTAGAAAATGAAGGAATTTCACCTGGCCCAGGATTCGTATGACAAGTAGCACTCAATATATTAATACTACCAGTAGAATGGGCAAGAATCGGAGAGCTGCAATACATAATTATGTTAGGAACACCAAAAGAAACTTATGTAGAACAAGCTTCAGATAACATAACTCGACGATAAACAAAATGCTACTATTATAGAAAATGAAGAGATTTCATAATCACATAGTATATTGATCGATGTATTCCATAAAATTTGATAATTACATGTTCCCTGAAACTTCTGAAGAAACAGAGTGATAGATCTGAACAAGTGGATCTGTGAAAGAAATTCCTTCGAAGAGAAAAGAATGTTACTTAGTTGCTGGTGGAGAATCATGTGACGAATGCAGGTCATTAACATCCAAATCACTCGCAAAGACATGAGGAAGAAAAGATGTTAAAGAAGTGTTTCCAATAGATGATTTGAAGTATGTAAATCTGTATGAAAAAAATTGTTAGTACAAAGATTAGAGAGGGCATGGTGAGAAACCAGCCAAAATGGTAGAACACAAAGAGTAGAAGAGAAAATTGCATGTCGAATTGTAACTTTTATCCATCAAACTCTGCTAAAAAAACATCCCATATTCCTAGGGCAAAAAATAAGCACAATACGTCAAGAAGAGAAGACGAGAAACTGTGGGAACACGAAAGCGATAGAAAAGCTGAGATGAGAGAACATAGAAGGATACTCTGCTGTACAGAAAGAAGAAGCATTCGTGGTGTTGAAAAATATTGCCTGCCTCCCTTCATTAGTTCGGACTTTTGGATGAGTTGGCTGATGCATGAATTCAACATGGGTATCAGAGCCAAGAGGTCTTGAGTTCAAGACCCTGTCAATGCAGTATTAAATAAAATGATTCTGCGGCCTACACCAATCCCACGTCTGAGGACTACAATAGCCTAGACGTGAGGGAGAGTGTTGAAAAATATTGCCCGCCTCCTTCCATCAGTTCGGACTTTTGAGGGAGAGTGTTGAAAAATATTGCCCGCTTCCTTCCATCAGTTCGGATTTTTGAATGAGTTGGCTGGTGCATGAATTCAATACTTGGAACGGGAGGAATGGAGAAACTGAAAGAACATGATGAACAGGAAGGAAAGAGGTAGACATGTAAAATCCAGCGCCTAATCCAGTAGTAGGAGTAAAATAGGACTGTACGTACCAAGTATCTGTACAATTGCAAGCTATATAGTGGAATATATTCACACATATTCGTAGCATTACCTGTGTTTTTTAGGAATTTTTCGGTGCAAATGAGTGCACGAATAACAAAGCGAAAGTGGTGATGTTTGGCCGCAGGTGTGTGTCCCCACATCTGCTTGCCCCTGCGAATTTTTGTGGACGACGTGCACAGCCAACCGTTCGAGCTATTGTTTGCTCCAACGAAGTAAATTCAAGGGTCAGCTGAACGTTCGCTCTCCCTGAGTCCCTGTCCCAGGATATTGGTTTGAAAATATAAAATGGACAACTAAGTCTAACTAATCTACTGTGTGTATAAGTGACTAAAGTGGGCCATACTAATTTGGAGCTTTGACCTAATGTATACAGTTGGACGATATGTGTGGTGTTTGGAGGATGCCCAGGATTCCTCTACGCGATTATGATCTATTCTTACTCCGGAATTACTCTGCGCCCGACACACGGTTGCCGATTTTCAGACGACTCTTGATCAAATGGCTATGTGACACTTGCTTTTACCCGTGCATGATTAGATCCATAGTATCATCCAAAAAATCGGCCGAATAGTGTCGTCCGTTCTCCCTCCACCAGCAGATGCAACTTATTTGTAATCCCTCCACGTGATTAATATAAGCTCGTAATTTTGGAAAAAAGAAATCAAGGATACATGGCCGGTATTACACACTTTTTTCTTCTTCTAAAAAGGCTGCATCACATACTTGGTGTCCACGCACACCACTCATGATAATACCGGCCACTGTTTCACTTTTCACATCCATCTATGCTTCCCATCTCAAGGCGAATATCCAGTAATATAACTCCCTGTGCCAAAATAATAATAATATGAACTCCAACATGCTCCCATGCACCCATTTCAATTTAAAATGTTTCAAAAAAGGGAATGTTTAGAAGGAATGTGTTTACAACCCCTAAAAATTTCGAAATGCACATTGAAAAAAAAAAGACAATTCTAGATATGAATAGTGTGAATTTAGCTTTTGTCTTTTGTAACACTATTCATGCTAGATTTGTCATTTTTTCTCAATATGTATTTTGAATTTGGATCTGATTTTTTTAAAAAAGGTTGTAGACACATTCCTTATGAACATTCAAAAGAAAATTTTCTGAAACATTTAAATTTGTTCTTTCAAAGTTGATATCACGGGAGCATTTGAGGGATGATATCATCTGTTACTTTCTCTCTCCTCGCATCCTCAAGTGTCCATATCCAGCATCCTGTGAGCAGACACACACAGGAGGAGAATTTTTCCTGAGGTTTGATCCGATTTGATGGAATGTGACGTACAACATGGCTTGCTGGTCGACACCATTGATACTTGCGAGCCCCGCATAGTCATTGTCTTAAATGATCAAGCACACAGCTGGTAGATCTTTGGTTTGGAGGAGTTCTATAGGATCCATAGGTTAGGATTCCTACAGGAAAAAAACCTATAGTCATTTGGTTTGTAGAAATAGAATCATACTCCTACATAGGAATTATTCCTATCCTTCGCATTTCGAAAGAAAAATAAATACTAACCTAGTTTCAATGAAAAAAAAAATCCTATGATGTGAAGACCCGATCGGATTTGTCAAGAACGAGCTAACAACTACAGGGAAAGCGGCTCAGTATCAACATACCACCTGCCCATCTTATCAATGACAATCATCCGCTTGGATGAGGCCATTCTAAGGGTTGTTTAGGATTTGTATCTGCTCTCTTCCCACGGAGTTCTTGTCCCCATGACCAGTATCAGCAGAGGCAAGACCTGTAAGCATCAAGCCAGCCAAGAAGTATAAGTTGGTAAAGATGGCACAAACAAAAGAAGAAAGGAACTTGGTTGGTGATCTTACATACGGGAGGCCTTCTATAGAGTGAGGCAAATAGCAATTTTGCTATAGATACTGGGATCAGAAAATGGTAGTGGATGTGGACGCCGAACAGGTGGTACGAAATGCTCGTTCAACGGACGGAGTCATACCACCGCCTCCTCCTGCAAACGAGCAAGTTCTAAGCTTTATCGATCTTCTCCGGCTCACGAAACTCTGGTCTAATGCCCGCATTTAGAAAGGACATGTTTCTTCCTATTATTCATATCCGCTTAGAAATACGAAGGAGAAGGAGACCGGATGTGTTAAGCTAGTTGGTAAGAGTTCTTGTCATTATTGATAGTGGCCCTAGAGAAAGAGCTTACGCTGATCGTTCTAACTTCATTCATATTTGATTCCGCAACTGAGACCTTTTCCCACATCTGTGCCAGGAGGGCAAGAGGTCAAAGCAGAAAGGGTTCTCGCTTCTCCGTCTGGAAGGACACCAAATGGACCAAATCCTATCGACCTTTCCTTACGACCCGACTTTAAAAAGGCCGCAGAGGGCTAAAGGCAGTATCTTTAGTCCACCCAACTCCCTTGCTGCCTATTTCCTTTTATACGGTCATTCCGTGGGGCCACAAGCACCATCAATTGCATTATCCCCGGTACCACACATCACTCCAATCAGAATAAACGGGAATGCTGGTTGGAAGGACAGAGAAATAGAATAATGAGAATCATATGGTCTGCTTGGGAAGATAAGCGAAGAAAGCTCTAAGGTTTCCCTTCCTACATTCAGAGCTTATCAATTCGTCCCACGCTATATAGTGAAGCAATTCTATCTATAAATCGAGCATATCTTTTATCCGGAAGGTAGTGGGCTTTCACCTGTACTCGCCCTTCCACTTCACACTTACTAAATTAGGCTCAGTGTATGCCACATGAAAACAAACAGAAGACAGTGAGCACATTCTTTCTATATACAACGGTCAAGTCTGCGATCCAAACAGTGATGAAAAGAATTCTCAAATCATTCGCGGATGGATGTGAAAGAAGGAAGAACCAAATGGCACTGCTTCTTCAAAGCGAGCTTCGGGTACCCGATCAAGGGAGTAATGAAACACCAGTACATGTCATATAGAAGCTCCACTCATCCCTCCGCCAACCCAACCTAAGTTTCTATCGGACTGAGCTATTCTTCAATCCAGTGCCCTAATCATTTCGAACTTGGGTCCAGAAAGTAGTGCTATTGTACAGCCTGGGGAAGTCAAAGCACATTCTAAGTGGGCCGCATGGGTCGGCCCTTTCACCTCATTCTTTTCGGTTTCCACGCTCTGAAACCGGGTTATTTCACTTCAATCTCTCTCATAATCAAGCTGAGATATGATGCAGTTTCATCCTAGAATTATGAGAAATACCTTGTTGGCTGGGACGAACCCTTAGTATAAGATAAGTCAACACAACAGGTTGTGTCAGTTTCTCAAAAGACACGGGCTCACCTTTCGGGGTGACTAGCTGCATTCATTGGTTTGCTTTCTTCCACCAACTTCACAACCATCCTTCGTTGATGACAGGCAAGCTCAACCACAGTTTCCGTAGTTTGGTTCAATTCATTTGGCATTTCCATTTCCATTTGGTAAGTTCTATTTTCTCCGACCCAAGGAAGAAGATCACAAGCAGGAGTCCCCTCTAGGAAGAGATGCTTTCCAAAGGCCGTACACTACTGTTGAATGGCCAAATAGGGATTGAAACAGAGTAAATAACTAGAGTATCCCGTCGTAGTGGTAGCTGCATTTACGCGACCGGGTCCGAGCCACGGGACAAGACCAAATTGGATTGGATTTGACACATCCGCGGATGGAAGACCGTAGATTTCTCACTTTCCCTACTCAGAGAGCACGTGTATGTAGTCCGCATGTATCTTCTTATTTATTCAGATAGCGCCATTAATAGGATTCAGAAGTCGTACAAGCTATGGCAGAGCCGTTTACCAATGCACCCAGTTCTCGTCATATTTGATTCTTTTTTTGATATCATTGGTTCCACGTACATCTTTTGGGCAAGCTTTCTTCACTGTCATCAAAACCAACGCTCAAACCGAAGCTTTCCGAGCAGTTGTTTATTTTTTACATATTTTTTTCTATTCCTATCATAGCATTTGAGATACATGACATCTCATGCCTATAAATTTCTTCCTATTTATATGATATGCTTATCCTATATGAACCAAAAGAGTCCTTATTTGTCACGCATTTACAGTTTGACGCTCACATCCCACTCCACTTTATTTATTTATTTGGTTAATACTCTACACTCAATCACGAAATAGTACAACCATAGTACAGAGACGATCTTACCTAGATCGACATCAAACACCAAGCACCCGAAGTCGTACATAACGACTCCTCGAGCAACGCAATAGTTGCAGTCTTGGACATAGACATAGTCTACGAACATGCGATGTCAGTAAAGGTGACTTTCATCAAAAACATGATAGTGTTCAACCTACCTCGTTCTCTCCTGAAAAATAAATTTGATTCATTCAGTTGGGTTCCAAATTCAGTTCTGCCAGGATTTATGATTTGATTCTAGAAGATACCAATTCCAGTATTTATGTTTGGGTGATCCAAAATTTTCCTATAGTATTGCACTGTATTTTTGCGTGCGACTTCGGATTGAGATGATCCAAGTATCAAAATCATTGGTCTCGACGAGGCGAAGAATTTTCAACATAGAGCACTTTTTCCTCGGAGGGCATTTTAGTTACATTCTCTGCAATGTCAAAAATTAGTGTCAACACATACCCCCTGTTTATCGGCAAAGTTTGCGCCCTGCAAAATAACTTCCATAGAGTTTTTCCTAAGGACAATTTCAGCACTCCATAGGCCATTTTGTTTGTGCCAAAGGAGATAACATCTTTATTTTTAGACCGATAATTTATATACCGGCCATTTGTAGTAGCAACAAAATGGATCTAATCGAATGTATGATGATGTGGTAATACCCTTTCGTGAAGTAAGAGTTTATATTGCGTCCATGGATCAAAATAAGCCCATGGAGGGTAAAGAATCATACTCGAGGATGAATTCAATCGCATTGACATCAATGGCATAATTGAAGAATATGCATAATGTCTGTACCGAAGATTTTGATGTGCAAACCATCGACTTGGTTGTTCATAGTTTTCACTATTTTTCTTCTTCATCTTTGTTGCATTTCTTGCAATGAAAGCTTGCACATTATTCTTGTTTGGATTACTTCCTTTGGTAACCCATGCCATGTTCCTCTTTTCAAGTTCTTGCACACTAAGTATTTCCAGTTTCTTCTTTTGCCAATGCGATAAGCCGAGTGGGCGCTTTGGTTGTGATTTTTTCGCAAGCAATGGCAATTTGTTTACGACCTTCTGCACTTTCAACTTCTTTTCTTCAGATTTCACATTTTGGTGTTCGACAATTGATTGCTTCATCTCATCGCTGTTAGTAGCCAATGTGATGGGGAGCATCCTTTGGTCATCACACCATGGACACCACACCTATTCATCAAGCACCACGTGGACCTATGACAAGAGCTCGCGCACGTGCCATCGAAAATGAGGTGGACTCACTCCTCCATGAGATTGATATGGATATGGATGGAACTTGGATGCTACCTCACCAAAGGATGTTATGTGCCATTAGGTACGAGGACGATCCCCATCAAGAAGCTAGGGAGAATCACCAAGGCCTAGGATAAGGACACCAAGGCCACAAGGAAGATGGAGGTCGGCCACCCGAAGGAGGCAGCACCTCACAGGCAACCCCATGCCCATGGGCCACCCAGAGAGCTACTGGAAGCGAAGAAGCACACCCCATGTGCACAGGCCTCCAGACCCCGTATCCACGGGCCTCGCCACTGTCTCTACCTCGTGTGCATGGGCGTGTACCGTGCCCACGGGACTCCCGTGCGCATGGGGCCTACTTAGCCCGTGTGCATGGCCCTCCCAGGAAGTTGGCCATGGAGTTCCTGTTTTGCCCTCCAGGTCATCCCTCACCTCAAGTCACCTATATATTCTGTGCCTAGGACATTTGTTAGGGTTAGCAAAGTGTATGAGATGATTTAGAGAGAGCTTTGCTCATCTACCACTCCTATAGGAGATCAAGACCTCCTAGGAGAAGATCCCTAGTTGATATCAAGACCCCTTCTAGGGAAGGATCTATCTAGATCGTCAAGACCTCATCTCCTCCTGTATTTGAGAAGAACTCTAGCTTTGTGCTTGTTTTCCTTTGATTGATCTTGTATGCTTGTGGATATCAACTATGTTATTCTAGTGGATGTGTAATTAGGTTTTGTTTGATTGAATTCCTCTTGTGATTCTTGTTGTTCACCCCTTTTTCCCCTCCAAGTGTGAAAAGATCTCCAATTAGAAAGCTAGCAGGTCAATGGAATCAACACTTACAATTTCTAGTGAAGATACAGGTCTGTATGCCATTATGCAAATCATCCAACTTCTGAATTTACAGCTATCAGTACACAAGTTAATTAACTATTATGCTTTGGGAACCCATGCAGGCTCTGTTGGGCCACCTCTAGCCTTCACATCGCTCCCTTCGAAGATCGGAGTAGACTGAGCTTGATCATTTGAAGAGTGCCCCTAAAGAATTTAAAGCTTATTTAAGTTGTGACCATCCCAAAACAACTAGTGTGTTTTTACTCCGAATTAAAAAATTACGCAAAGCCACCGATGTTGCCTCAATGGACAGTTAGACACATAGTGCAGTAAGCAGTCAGCAGAATTGAACCCAACATAAAGAAGTATACGAGCATGCTTATAACAATAGTAACGCTAAAAAAGTGTAAGATTTCCCTTTTTTTTGAAAGAAAGTAGTTATAAACCTGCAGAGAATACCATTTACATATATTGGTGACTACTTCATCAATGGCTGCCTTGACATGGCTAATTTTGAATTTCTTCATAATTGCAAAATGGGAATGATGTATAGTAAGAGTGGATAGCAGATTCCCGCAACAATCCATTAAATATTCAATGCTCTCTGGTAAATAAAATTGCATATAATCCATGTTTCAGATTTAGAAAGAAACTATACCAGCAACATTTTCACATGCATATATATGGGCTCAACTTATCATGTACTCCTACTAAAGAAGGTGGCCACACCATGATGTAGGGATGGAACTTGTGATCATATTCACAGATCTTTTTTAGCTTCGTTTTCTCGAGCTGAGGAGCTTCAGTATACCTAACATATGCAGTACACAGGTACACGATCCCATCGGAGATATCCATAACATGCACGAAGACATAAGCACCGTCTTCAACCTCAGTGAGCCAACAGATCATTTCGAGTTTGCACTATCCTGGTCCAGCTTCCACCTCTCAACACCGTCATACTCATCGGGTCTCCAGAAAAAAAACTAGGAGCTCACAGCCACCCCACGGATCCGGGGACATATGGAGGGCCTCACATCCTTGGTATTACCAAGCACAAAATCACACTCACAGTTACTGCCTTCTTCCACTCCCAAAAGTGGCGTCAGGTCCATTCTAGAGAATTCCAGCGTCGTGGGTGTTGAGCATGGTGATGTAGAATCTCCCTGGGTGTGTCCAGTAGGGGGATCCGTTCACCATCTTACCGGTGGCTCCCACTGCTCCCAGTATCAAGGCCTGAGGGAAAATCTGCCACTCAATCTCAGTAATCTCCATCGAGATGACGCCGACGGAGGCGTAAAGGTAGCCACACTAGAATAAACCACACGGGGCGGCGAGCCAGGGTGCTCTTCGGAGGAGGAAATTATATGGAACTGAAAGGTCAAGGTGCTTTTGAAGATGTTGGGCGGCAAGGGGAAGAGATGCACCACCCGCGTGAGAGGGTTATAGGCGGCGATCTTCTTGGCCCTCCGGTTGAAGAGGATGACGTAGCCGTCGTAGCATCGCTCAATCTCCCACACGGAGGAGGGATCCTCCTCCTGGTTCTTCTCATCTTCTTCGTCCTTGTCCTCGTCCTCATCTTTGTTGTTCTCAACTTCTTCGTCCTCCGCCTTGTTGCTACCCTCGTCTTCGTCCATGATACGTCTCCGTCGTATCTATAATTTTTTATTGTTCCATGCCAATATTATACAACTTTCATATACCTTTGACAACTTTTTATACTATTTATGGGACTAACATATTGATCCAGTGCCGAGTGCAAGTTCCTGCTTGTTGCATGTTTTTTGTTTCGCAGAAAATCCATATCAAACAAAGTCCAAACGCGATAAAAACTTACGGAGATTTTTTTGGAATATATGTGAATTTTGGGAAAAATAATCAACGCGAGACGATGCCCGAGGAGGCCACAAGGCAGGGGGCGCGCCCCGGTCCCTTATGGACACCCCGTAAGGCAGTTGGTGCCCTTCTTTCACCGCAAGAAAGCTAATATTCGGATAGAAGTCGTGTTAAACTTTCGGCCCAATCGGAATTACGGATCTCTGGAAATTTAAGAAACGGTGAAAGGCCAGAATCTGGGAGGGCAGAAATAGAAGGAAACACAGAGAGAGAGAGAGAGAGAGAGAGAGAGAGAGAGAGAGAGAGAGAGAGAGAGATCCAATCCCGGAGAGGCTCTTGCCCCTCCACCGCCATGGAGGCCATGGACCAGAGGGGAAAACCTTCTCACATCTAGGAGGAAGGTCAAGGAAGAAGAAAATGGAGGGGGGCTCTTCCCCCTCTCTCCCAGTGGCGCCAGAACGCCTCCGGGGCCATCATCGTGACGGAAATCTACACCAACAACTTCGCCGCTGTCATCACCAACTCTCTCCCCTCTATGCAGCAGTGTAACACCCCTTCTCCCTGATGTAATCTCTACTTGAACATGGTGCTCAACTCTATATATTATTTCCCAATGATGTATGGCTATCCTATGATGTTTGAGTAGATCCGTTTTGTCCGATGGGTTAATTGATGATCGTGATTGGTTTGATTTGTATGTTTTATTATTGGTGTTTGATAACTGATACGTCCATTTTGCATCATGCTTTTATATCGATATTTATCGCATTATGGGCTGTTATTTCATGTTATGTCACAATACTTATGGCTATTCTCTCTTATTTTACAAGGTTTACATGAAGAGGGAGAATGCCGGCAGCTGGAATTCTGGGTTGGAAAAGGAGCAAATATTGGAGACCGATTATGCGTAACTCCAAAAGTCCTGAAAATCCACGGAATATCTTAAAATAAATATAAAAAAATCGTCGCCAAAGATGAAGGCCAGGGCCCCCCACCCTACTCACGAGGGTGGGGGGCGCGCCCCCTACCTCGTGGGGCCCCTGGTGGCTCTCCGACGCCCATCTTCTCCTATATGAAGTCTTTCGTCAAGAAAAAAAATAAGAAGCAACCTTTCGGGACGAGACTCCGCCGCCACGAGGCGGAACCTTGGCGGAACCAATCTAGGGCTCCGGCAGAGCTGTTCTGCCGGGGACACTTCCCTCCGGGAGAGGGAAATCATCATCATCATCATCATCACCAACACTCCTCTCACCGGGAGAGGGCAATCTCCATCAACATCTTCACCAAAACCATCTCATCTCCAAACCCTAGTTCATCTCTTGTATCCAATTCTTGTCTCCAAGTCCGGGATTGGTGCTAGTAGGTTGCTAGTAGTGTTGATTACTCCTTGTAGTTGATGCTAGTTGGTTTATTTGGTGGAAGATCATATGTTCAAATCCTTTATGCATATTATTACCCCTCTGATTATGAACATGAATATGCTTTGTGAGTAGTTACATTTGTTCCTGAGGACAAGGAGTAATCATGTGAATTTGGTATTCGTTCGATATTTTGATGAGATGTATGTTGTCTAGCCTCTAGTGGTGTTATGTGAACGTCGACTACATAACACTTCACCATTATTTGGGCCTAGAGGAAGTCATTGGGAAGTAATAAGTAGATGATGGTTTGCTAGAGTGACAGAAGCTTATGCGTTGCTTCGTAAGGGGCTGATTTGGATCCATATGTTTCATGTTATGGTTAGGTTTACCTTAATACTTTTGTTGTAGTTGCGGATGCTTGCAATAGAGGTTAATCATAAGTGGGATGCTTGTTCAAGTAAGAACATCACCTAAGCACTGGTCCACCCACCTATCAAATTATCAAAGTACCGAACGGTAATCATATGAACATGATGAAAACTAGCTTGACGATATTCCCATGTGTCCTCGGGAGCGCTTTTCCTATTATAAGATTTTGTCCAGGCTTGTCCTTTGCTAAAAAAAGGATTGGGCCACCTTGCTGCACCTTATTTACTCTTGTTACTTGTTGCTCGTTACAATTTATCTTATCACAAAACTATCTGTTACCACTTATTTCAGTACTTGCAGGGAATACCTTGCTGAAAACCGCTTATCATTTCCTTCTGCTCCTCGTTGGGTTCGACGCTCTTACTTATCGAAAGGACTACGATAGGTCCCCTATACTTGTGGGTCATCAAGACTCTTTTATGGCGCCGTTGCCGGGGAGTGTAGCGCCTTCGGTAGGTGGAATTTGGTTAGGAAAAATTTATATAGTGTGCTGAAATTTACTGTCACTTGTTACTATGGAAAGTAATTCTCTGAGGGGCTTGTTCGGTGTATCTTCACCCCGTCCAGTAGAGCAAAGAGTTGCTCCTCAACCTACTGAACCTATTGAAAATGAAACTCCTTTTGAATTTCCTTCGGGTGTGATGGAAAGACTGCTAGCTAATCCTTTTACAGGAGATGGAACAAAGCATCCTGATGAGCACTTAATATATGTGGATGAAGTTTGTGAATTATTTATGCTTGCAGGTATACCTGATGACGTTGCTAAGAAGAAGGTTTTCCCTTTATCTTTGAAGGGAGACACATTGACATAGTATAGGCTATGTGATGATACGAGATCATGGAACTATAAAAGATTGAAATTGGAATTTCATCAAAAGTATTACCCTATGCATCTTGTTCATCGTGATCGCAATTATATATATAATTTTTGGCCTCGCGAAGGAGAAAGCATCGCTCAAGCTTGGGGGAGGCTTAAATCAATGTTATATTCATTCCCCAATCATGAGCTCTCAAGAGTGACAGTTCTTCAGAATTTTTATGCTCTGCTTTCTGATAACAATCGCACCATGCTCGATACTTCTTGTGTTGGCTCTTTTATGATGAAGACTATTGAATTCAGATGGGATTTATTGGATAGAATTAAACGCAACTCTGAAGATTGGGATCTCGACGAAGGTAAGGAGTCAGGTATGACACCTAAGTTTGATTGTGTTAAATCTTGTATGGATACTGATATTTTCCATAAGTTTAGCACTAAATATGGACTTGACTCTGAGATAGTAGCTTCTTTCTGTGAATCTTTTGCTACTTATGTTGATCTCCGCAAGGAGAAGTGCTTTAAATATCATCCTCCCATAGAAGTAAAAGTAGCTGCACCTATTAAAGTTGAAGAAAAGACTGTCACTTATAATGATCCTATTGTTCCCACTTCTTATGTTGAGAAACCACCTTTCCTGTTAGAATAAAGGATCATGCTAAAGCTTCAACTGTGGTTAAGTAAAAGCAATATTAGAACTTATACACCTCCTGAGCAAGTCAAAGTAGAACCTAATATTGCTATTGTTAAAGATCTCTTGTCTGATAATATTGATGGGCATGTTATTCAATTCTGCGGTGAATCTGCTAGAATTGGTAAACCTAGCATTAAAGATAAACATAGACCTGTTGTAGGCGTGCCTGTTATTTCTGTTAAAATAGGAGATCATTGTTATCATGGCTTATGTGATATGTGTGCTAGTGCTAGTGTTATACCTATTACCTTGTATGAAGAAATTAAGCATGAAATTGCACCCGCTGAGGTAGAAGATATTGATGTTACTATTAAACTTGCCAATAGAGATACTATATCGCCAGTGGGAATTGTTAGAGATGTTGAAGTCTTGTGTGGGAAAACTAAATATCTTGCTGATTTTCTTGTTCTTGGTTCCCCACAAGATAGTTTTTGTCCAATTATATTTGGTAGACCCTTCTTGAACACTGTTAATGCTAAGATAGCCTGCAAAAAGAATGTTGTTACTATTGGCTTGGATGATATGATTCATGAGTTTAATTCCTCTAAATTTAGTAAACAACATCGTGAGGAAGAATTGCCTAGTAAGGATGAAATTATTGGTATTGCTTCTATTGCCGTACCTCCTAGTGATCCTTTAGAACAATATTTGCTAGACCATGAAAATGACATGTTTATGAATGAGAGAAGGGAAATAGATGAAGTATTCTTTAAACAGGAACCTATTCTACAACACAATTTTCCTGTTGAAATCCTAGGGGATCCCGCTCCACCCAAGGGTGATCCCTTGTTTGAACTTAAACCGTTGCCTGATAATCTTAAATATGCTTATCTTGATGAAAAGAAAATATATCCTGTTATTATTAGTGCTAACCTTTCAGAGCATGAAGAAGAAAGATTATTGAAAACTCTGAAGAAGCACCGTGCCGCTATTGGATATACTCTTGATGATCTTAAGGGCATTAGTCCCACTCTATGCCAACATAAAATAAATTTGGAAGCGGATGCCAAACCAGTTCGTGATCCTCAATGACGTTTGAATCCTAAAATGAAAGAAGTGGTAAGAAAATAAATACTCAAGCTTCTGGAGGCAGGTATAATTTATCCCGTTCTGTCGATAGTCAGTGGGTAAGTCATGTCCATTGTGTCCCTAAGAAGGAGGTATTACTGTTGTCCCTAATGATAAAGATGAATTGATCCCGCAAAGAATTATCACAGGTTATAGGATGGTAATTGATTTCCGCAAATTAAATAAAGCTACTAAGAAAGATCATTACCCTTACCTTTTATTGATCAAATGCTAGAAAGATTATGCAAACATACACATTATTGCTTTCTAGATGGTTATTCTGGTTTCTCTCAAATACCGTGTCGGCTAAAGATCAATCAAAGACTACTTTTACTTGCCCTTTTGGTACTTTTGCTTATAGACGTATGCCTTTTGGCTTATGTAATGCACCTGCTACCTTTCAAAGATGCATGATGGCTATATTCTCTGATTTTTGTGAAAAAATTTGTGAGGTTTTCATGGACGATTTTTCCGTCTATGGTTCCTCTTTTGATGATTGTTTGAGCAATCTTGATCGAGTTTTGCAGAGATGTGAAGAAACTAATCTTGTCCTGAGTTGGGAAAAGTGCCACTTTATGGTTAATGAAGGTATTGTCTTGGGGCACAAAGTTTACGAAAGAGGTATTGAAGTTGATAAAGCCAAGGTTGATGCTATTGAAAAGATGCCATGTCCCAAGGAAATCAAAGGTATAAGAAGTTTCCTTGGTCACGGGATTTTATAGGAGGTTCATTAAGGACTTCTCAAAAATTTCCCGACATCGACTAATTTATTACATAAAGATGTACCATTTGTCTTTGATGATGATTGTGTAGAAGCATTTGAAATACTTAAGAAAGCATTAGTCTCTGCACCTGTTGTTCAGCCACCTGATTGGAATTTACCCTTTGAAATTATGTGTGACGCTAGTGACTATGCTGTAGGTGCTGTTCTAGGGCAAAGAGTTGATAAGAAATTAAATGTTATCCATTATGCTAGTAAGACTCTAGACAATGCTCAAAGAAATTATGCTACTACTGAAAAGGAACTTTTAGCAGTTGTATTTGCTTGTGATAAATTCAGACCCTATATTGTTGATTCTAAAGTAACTATCCACACTGATCATGCTGCTATTAAATACCTTATGGAAAAGAAAGATGCAAAACCTAGACTTATTAGATGGGTTCTCTTGCTGCAAGAATTTGATTTGCATATTGTTGATAGAAAAGGTGCTGAGAACCCCGTTGCAGACAACCTATCTAGGTTAGAGAATGTTCTTGATGACCCACTACCTATTGATGATAGCTTTCCTGATGAACAATTAAATGTCATAAGCACTTCTCGTAGCACTCCATGGTATGCTGATTATGCTAATTATATTGTTGCTAAATTTATACCACCTAGCATCACATACCAACAAAATAAAAAGTTTTTCTATCATTTGCGACATTACTTTTGGGATGATCCACATCTTTATAAAGAAGGAGTAGATGGTGTTATTAAACGTTGTGTACCTGAGCATGAATAGGAACAAATCCTACGCAAGTGCCACTCCGAGGCTTATGGAGGACACCACGCTGGAGATAGAACTGCACATAAGGTATTGCAATCCGGTTTTTATTGACCTACTCTCTTCAAGGATGCCCGTAAGTTTGTTTTGTCTTGCGATGAATGTCAAAGAATTGTTAATATTAGTAGACGTCAAGAAATGCCTATCAATTATTCGCTTGTTATTGAACCATTTGATGTTTGGGGCTTTGATTATATGGGACCTTTTCCTGCCTCTAATGGATATACACATATTTTGGTTCTTTGTTGATTACGTTACTAAGTGGGTAGAAGCTATTCCAACTAGTAGTGCTGATCATAACACTTCTATTAAAATGCTTAAGGAAGTTATTTTTCCGAGGTTTGGAGTCCCTAGATATTTAATGACTGATGGTGGTTCACACTTTATTCATGGTGCTTTCCGTAAAATGCTTGCTAAATATGATGTTAATCATAGAATTGCGTCTCCTTATCACCCGCAGTCTAGTGGTCAAGTAGAATTGAGCAATAGAGAGCTCAAATTAATTTTGCAAAAAACTGCTAATAGGTCTAGAAAGAATTGGTCCAAGAAACTTGATGATGCATTATGGGCATATAGAACTGCATGTAAGAATCCTATGGGTATGTCTCCGTATAAAATGGTTTATGGAAAAGCATGTCATTTACCCCTCGAAGTAGAACATAAGGCATATTGGGCTATTAAAGAGCTCAACTATGATTTCAAACTTGCCGGTGAGAAGAGGTTATTTGATATTAGCTCACTTGATGAATGGAGAACCCAAGCTTATGAAAATGCTAAGTTGTTTAAAGAAAAAGTTAAAAGATGGCATGAAAAAAGGATACAAAAGCGTGAGTTTAATGTAGGTGATTATGTATTGCTATACAACTCTCGTTTAAGATTTTTTGCAGGAAAACTTCTATCTAAATGGGAAGGTCCCTACGTTATTGAAGAGGTCTATCGTTCCGGTGGCATAAAAATCAACAACTTCGAAGGCACAAATCCGAAGGTGGTAAACGGTCAAAGGATCAAACATTATATCTCAGGTAATCCCATAAATGTTGAAACCAATATTATTGAAACCGTAACCGGGAGGAATACATAAGGGACACTTTCCTAACGTTTCGGACTCGAAAAGGAATAGGTATGTGGTACGGTAAGTAAACCGACTCCAAAACAATTTTTAGGGCAATATTTCTCTGTTTTGAAATATTTAGAAAAATAGAAAAATAAGTAGCAGTCCGGGAAGGACACGAGGGCCCCACGAGGGTGGTGGGCGCGCCCTACCCCCCTGGGCGCACTCCCTACCTCGTGAGCACCCCGTGTGCCCTCCGGACTCCGTTTTCTTGTACGATACGTATTTTGGTCGGTAAAAATTCATTATTTATTCTCCCGAAGGTTTTGACTCCCGTATCACGCAATTATCCTCTGTTCTTGTTTCGAGCTGTTTTCTGTCAAGGTTGTCAAGGCCAGGCATCATGTCGTCCCCCTCCTCCAACAATGGTGACAAAGATGCTTGTCTAATGAAGATAGAGCTGAAGAGGGAAGAACCCATGGAGATCACCAAGGATGAAAGGATCAAGAAGGCCACGGAGGACCAAGCTCCGGCAGCAGAAGACACCCTTCAACTTGATTACAACTTTCTTACCCCAACTGAAATAGAAGCTTTCAAGATGATTGAGTTAGCTCGTATTCAAAACAAGTATCTCACAAGTGAAAATATTTTGTTGAAGGAGCATATTGTTGCACTCAAGGGCATTATCCGCAAGTTGGAGGACCTCTTACGCTCGATGTGCGATTATCCAACACCACCGCCTTCTTCACCAGCAAAGGAGACATAATCACATGGGTATGTGCACTCCCCTTGGCAACTGCCAAGCTTGGGGGAGGTGGCCCGGTATCTTATCACAATCACAACTCCTATCTTTACCATTTTTCTTAGTTCGATCCTTTTAGTAGTATCTTGATTTAGTAGAATAAAGTCATGGTATGATCTAGTTTTGAGTTTTGCTTTATGATCTCTCTATGTAATCGAGTCCGTGAGCTATATATATATAATAAAGATTAGTGTTGAGTCAAGGGCTTGATTATTTTGCCATGATCTTGGGTGAATAAAAGAAAAGAAATAAGAAAAAGAATAAAAAGAAACAAAGCTATAGTTCATATTGATCTTATTGAGAGTAATGACTTCACATAGAAAGAGTATGATGATTAAAAGTTGTTGGGAGTTGGCAAACATAGCTTTGGTCATCGTTGCAATTAATAGGAAGTAATAAGGAAAGAGAGGTTTCACATATAGATATATTATCATTGACATATTTTATGATTGGGAGAACTCATTAAAATATAACATGCTAAAGAGTTGATGTTGGACAAGGAAGACAACGTGATGAGTTATGTTTTCTTATATCTGAGATAAAGTATGTTGTCATGGATCCTCTAACATGTTGAGCTTGCCTTTCCCCCTCATGCTAGCCAAATTCTCAGCACCAAGTAGAGATACTACTTGTGCTTCCATAAACCCTTAAACCAGTTTTGCCATGAGATTCCACCATATCTACCTATGGATTGAGTAAGATCCTTCAAGTAAGTTGTCATCGGTGCAAAGCAACAAAAATTGCTCTAAACATGTATGATTGATTGGTGTGGGAGAAATAAGCTTTATACGATCTTGTGATGTGAAAGTAATAAAAGCGACGGACTGCATAATAAAGGTTCATATCACAAGGGGCAATATAAGGTGACGTTCTTTCACATTAAGATTTTGTGCATCCAACCATAAAAGTGCATGGCAACCTCTGCTTCCCTCTGCGAAGGGCTTATCTTTTATTATTATCCTTTACCTTATGCAAGAGTCACGGTGATCTTCACCTTTCCTTTTTCATTTTATCCTTTGGCAAGCCCAGCATGTTGGAAAGATCCTGATTGATATATCTAACTGGATGTAGGGGGCATGAGTTATTATTGTTGACATTACCCTTGAGGTAAAAGGTTGGGAGGCGAAACTATAAGCCCCTATCTTTCTCTCGTGTCCGATTAAAACTCCGTAACCACAAGTATCGCGTGAGTGTTAGCAATTATGAAGGACTAAATGATAGTTGAGTATGTGGACTTGCTATTAAGCTCGACATAGACTCTTTCCGATGTTATGATAAATTGCAATTGCTTCAATGACTGAGATTATAGTTTGTTGGTTCTGAATAAAGTTTATGATTCGTACTCTGCATTGTGAATGGATTATTACTTGAACATAAGTAATCATATGACAAAATCTATATGTGTTGCTGTTATGAGAACAATCATGATGCCTTCATGTCCGTATTTTATTTTTATCGACGCCTCTACCTCTAAACATGACGACATATTTATTGTTATCGGCTTTTCGCTTGAGGACAAGCGAGGTCTAAGCTTGGGGGAGTTGGTACGTCCATTTTGCATCATGCTTTTATATCAATATTTATCGCATTATGGGATGTTATTTCACGTTATGTCACAATACTTATGGCTATTCTCTCTTATTTTACAAGGTTTACATGAAGAGGGAGAATGCCGGCAGCTGGAATTCTAGGCTGGAAAAGGAGCAAATAATGGAGACCTATTCTGCGTAACTCCAAAACTCCTGAAACTCCATGGAATATCTTAAAATAAATAAAGAAAAAGCTTCACCAAAGATGAAGGCCAGGGGGCCCACACCCTGCTCACGAGGGTGGGGGGCGCGCCCCCCTACCTCGTGGGCCCCCTGGTTGCTCTCCGACGCCCATCCTCTCCTATATGAAGTCTTTCGCCAAGAAAAAAAAATAAAAGCAACCTTTCGGGACGAGACTCCGCCGCCACGAGGTGGAACCTTGGCGGAACCAATCTAGGGCTCCGGCAGAGCTGTTCTGCCGGGGACACTTCCCTCCAGGAGGGGGAAATCATCGTCATCATCATTACCAACGCTCCTCTCATCGGGAGAGGGCAATCTCCATCAACATCTTCACCAGCACCATCTCATCTCGAAACCCTAGTTCGTCTCTTGTATCCAATTCTTGTCTCCAAGTCCGGGATTGGTGCTAGTAGGCTGCTAGTAGTGTTGATTACTCCTTGTAGTTGATGCTAGTTGGTTTATTTGGTGGAAGATCATATGTTCAGATCCTTTATGCATATTATTACCCTCTAATTATGAACATGAATATGCTTTGTGAGTAGTTACATTTGTTCCCGAGGATAAGGGAGAAGTCTTGCTATTAGTAGTCATGTGAATTTGGTATTCGCTTCGATATTTTGATGAGATGTATGTTGTCTAGCCTCTAGTGGTGTTATGTGAACGTCGACTCACGTAACACTTCACCATTATTTGGGCCTAGAGGAAGGCATTGGGAAGTAATAAGTAGATGATGGGTTGCTAGAGTGATGTAAGATTAAACCCTTGTTTATGCGTTGCTTCGTAAGGGGCTGATTTGGATCCATATGTTTCATGCCATGGTTAGGTTTACCTTAATACTTTTGTTGTAGTTATGGATGCTTGCAATAGAGGTTAATCATAAGTGGGATGCTTGTTCAAGTAAGAACAACACCTAAGCACCGGTCCACCCACATATCAAATTATCAAAGTACCGAACGATAATCATATGAACGTGATGAAAACTAGCTTGACGATATTCCCATGTGCCCTCGGGAGCGCTTTTCCTATTATAAGAGTTTGTCTAGGCTTGTCCTTTTCTACAAAAAGGATTGGGCCACCTTGTTGCACCTTATTTACTCTTGTTACTTGTTGCTCGTTACAATTTATCTTATCACAAAACTATCTGTTACCACTTATTTCAGTACTTGCAGAGAATACCTTGCTGAAAACCGCTTATCATTTCCTTCTGCTCCTCGTTGGGTTCGACACTCTTACTTATCGAAAGGACTATTATAGATCCCCTATACTTGTAGGTCATCAATAACCCACAAGTATAGGGGATCGCAACAGTTTTTTAGGGTAGAGTATTCAACCCAAATTTATAAATTCGACACAAGGGGAGCAAAAGAATATTTGAAGGTATTAGCAGCTGAGTTGTCAATTCAACCACACCTAAAGATTAATTATCTGCAACAAAGTGATCAGTAGAAAAGTAGTATGATAGTTTAGATAATACACTACTGGAATCAGAATCTTTGCCGTCTGCTAGAAGACGACAAAGAAGGTCTTTGCCCTCAGCTTAAAAGAAGCTGACGACAAAGAAAGAGCTGACGACAAAGACCATGTTTGCCGTCAGCCAGCTCTTTGCCGTCCGCTAGCAGACGACATAGAATCTTTGCCGTCCGCTAGCGGATGACAAAGAGTGAGGGTGGCCCACTAAAGAGAACCACCTAACAGACACTTTCTTTGCCGTCCGCTAGCAGACAGCAAAGAAAGTGGCAAAACTAACGTCCGTTAGCTAGGCTCTTTGCCGTCTGCTAGCAAACGACAAAAAACCGTGTGAAGGAAATATGCCCTAGAGGCAATAATAAAGTTGTTATTTATATTTCTTTATATCATGATAAATTTTTGTTATTCATGCTAGAATTGTATTAACCGGAAACTTAGTACATGTGTGAATACATAGACAAACAGAGTATCACTAGTATGCCTCTACTTGACTAGCTCGTTGAATCAAAGATGGTTAAGTTTCCAAGCCATAGACATGAGTTGTCATTTGATTAACGGGATCACATCATTAGAGAATGATGTGATTGACTTGACCCATTCCGTTAGCTTAGCATTTGATCGTTTAGTATATTGCTATTGCTTTCTTCATGACTTATACATGTTCCTATGACTATGAGATTATGCAACTCCCGAATACCGGAGGAACAACTTGTGTGCTACCAAATGTCACAACGTAACTGGATGATTATGAAGGTGCTCTACAGGTGTCTCTGATGGCACTTGTTAAGTTGGCATAGATCGAGACTAGGATTTGTCACTCCGATTGTCGGAGAGGTATCTTTGGGCCCTCTCGGTAATGCACATCACAATAAGCCTTGCAAGCAATGCAACTAATGAGCTAGTCGCGGGATGATGTATTACGGAACGAGTAAAGAGACTTGCTGGTAACGAGATTGAACTAGGTATTGAGATACCAACGATCGAATCTCGGGCAAGTAACATACCGATGACAAAGGGAACAACATATGTTGTTATGCGGTTTGACCGATAAAGATCTTCGTAGAATATGTAGGAGCCAATATCAGGATCCAGGTTCCGCTATTGGTTATTGACCGGAGACAAGTCGGCCATGTCTACGTAGTTCTCGAACCCGTAGGGTCTGCACGCTTAACGTTCGGTGAGGATCGGTATTATGAGTTTATGTGTTTTGATGTATCGAAGGTAGTTCGGAGTCCCGGATGAGATCGGGGACATGACGAGGAGTCTCAAAATGGTCGATACGTAAAGATCAATATATTGGACGACTATATTCGGACATCGGAAAGGTTCCGAGTGATTCGAGTTTTTTCCGGAGTACCGGGGAGTTACGGGAATACGGGGGAAGAAGTATTGGGCCTCATGGGCCAAGTGGTGGAAGAGAGGAGGCAGGGATAAGGCGCACGCCCCTAGCCCAAACCGACTGGACTAGGGGCCGCCCCTTCCTCCTTTCCTCTCTCTCCTTCCTTCTCCCTCCCTTCCTCTTGGTGGACTCCTACTAGGACTTGGAGTCCTAGTAGGACTCCACACTTGGGCGCGCCTCTAGGGCCGGCCGGCCTCCCCTCCTCTCCTCCTTTATATACTGAGGCAAGGGGCACCCCATAGAGACAAGTTGATCAGTTGATCTTTTAGCCGTGTGCGGTGCCCCCTCCACCATAATCCACCTCGGTCATATCGTAGCAGTGCTTAGGCGAAGCCCCGCGTCGGTAGCAACATCATCACCGTCATCACGCCGTTGTGCTGACGGAACTCTCCCGCAAAGCTCTGCTGGACCGGAGTTCGTGGGACGTCATCGAGCTGAACGTGTGCTGAACTCGGAGGTGCCGTGCATTCGGTACTTGGATCGGTCGGATCATGAAGACGTACGACTACATGAACCGTGTTGTCATAATGCTTCCGCTTTCAGTCTACGAGGGTACGTGGACAACACTCTCCCCTCTCGTTGCTATGCATCACAATGATCTTGCGTGTGCGTAGGAATTTTTTTGAAATTACTACGTACCCCAACAGTGATAACAGAGCCAGGTTTATGTGTAGATGTTATATGCACGAGTAGAACAAAAGTGAGTTGTGGGCGATACAAGTCATACTGCTTACCAGCATGTCATACTTTGATTTGGCGATACCGTTGGATGAAGCGGCCCGGACCGACATTACGCGTACGCTTACGCGAGATTGGTTTTACCGACGTGCTTCGCTGCAATTGGTGTGGCAGGTGTCAGTTTCTCCAACTTTAGTTGAATCGAGTGTGGCTATGCCCGGTCCTTGTGAAGGTTAAAACAACACATACTTGACGAAATATCGTTGTGGTTTTGATGCGTAGGTAAGAACGGTTCTTGCTTAGCCCATAGCAGCCATGTAAAACTTGCAACAACAAAGTAGAGGACGTCTAAATTGTTTTTGCAGGGCATGTTGTGATGTTGTATGGTCAAGACGTGATGAGATATAAATTGTGGTATGAGATGATCATGTTTTGTTAAAGTTATCGGCAACTAGCAGGAGCCTTATGGTTGTCTCTTTATTGCATAATATGCAAGTGCCATGTAATTGCTTTACTTTATCGCTATGCGATAGCAATAGTTGCAAAAGCAATAGCTGGTGAGACGAACATGTGACGACATGTTGATAAAATATCAAGATGATGGAGATCATGGTGTCATGCCGGTAACAATGAAGATCATGACAGTACTTTGGAGATGGAGATCAAAAGCACAAGATGATGATGGCCATATCATGTCACGTATTTTGATTGCATGTGATGTTTATATTTTATACATCTTATTTTGCTTAGTTCGACAGTAGCTTTATAAGATGATCCCTTACTAAAATTTCAAGGTATAAGTGTTCTCCCTGAGTATGCACCGCTATGGCAGTTCTTCGTGCCGAGACACCACGTGATGATCGGGTGTGATAAGCTCTACGTTCACATACAACGGGTGCAAGCCAGTTTTGAACACGCAAAATACTCAGGTTAAACTTGACGAGCCTAGCATATGCAGATATGGCCTCAGAACACTGGAGACTGAAAGGTCGAGCGTGAATCATATAGTAGATATGATCAACATAGTGATGTTCACCATTGAAAACTACTCCATCTCACATGATGATCAGACTTGGTTTAGTTGATTTCGATCATGTGATCATTTAGATGACTAGAGGGATGTCTATCTAAGTGGGAGTTCTTAAGTAATATGATTAATTGAATTTTAAATTTATCATGAACTTAGTCCTGGTAGTATTAGCATATCTATGTTGTAGATCAATAGCTCACATTTAGCTACCCTCTGTTTTATTTTTTATATGTTCCTAGATAAAAGTATGTTGAAAGATGTTAGTAGCAATGATGCGAATTGGATCCGTGATCTGAGGATTATCCTCATTTGCTGCACAGAAGAATTATGTCCTTGATGCACCGCTAGGTGACAGACCGGTTGCAGGAGCAAATGCAGACGTTATGAACGTTTGACAATCTCGATATGATGACTACATGATAGTTTAGTGCACCATGCTTTACGGCTTAGAATCGGGGTTTCAAAAACGTTTTTGAAACACCACGGAGCATATGAGATGTTCCAAGAGTTGAAATTACTATTTCAGACTCATGCCCATGTCGAGAGGTATGAGACCTTTGACAAGTACTTTGCCTACAAGATGGAGGAGAATAACTCAACCAGTGAGCATGTGCTCAGATTGTCTGGGTACTACAATTGCTTGAATCAAGTGGGAGTTAATCTTCCAGATAAGATAGTAATTGACAAAGTTCTCTAGTCACTATCACAAAGTTACTAGAACTTCGTGATGAACTATAATATGCAAGGGATGACGAAAGTAATTCCCGAGCCCTTCGCGATGCTGAAATCAGCGAAGGTAGAAATCAGTAAAGAGCATCAAATGTTGATGGTTTACAAGACCACTAGTTTCAAGAAAAGGGCAAAGAAATAGAAAGGGAACTTCAATAAATAATGACAAACAAGTTGTCACTCCCGTGAAGAAGCGCAAAGCTAGGCCCAAGCCTGAAACTGAGTGCTTCTACTATAAAGGAAATGGTCACTGGAAGTGGAACTACCCTAGATACTTGACGGATAAGAAGGATGGCAAAGTTAACAAAGGTATATTGGATATACATGTTATTTATGTGTAATTTACTAGTGTTTATAGAAACCCCTCGGCATTTGATACTGGTTCAGTTGCTAAGAGTAGTAACTTGAAACGGGAGTTGCAGAATGAACAGAAACCAGTTAAGGGCGAGGTGACGATGTGTGTTGTAAGTAGTTCCAAGATTGATATGATCATTATTGCACACTCCCTATACTTTCGGGATCAGTGTTGAACCTAAATAAGTGTAATTTGGTGTTTGCGTTGAGCATGAATATGATTTGATCATGTTTATTGCAATACGGTTATTCATTTAAGTTAGAGAATAATTGTTGTTCTGTTTACATGAATAAAACCTTCTATGGTCATACACCCAATGAAAATGGTTTGTTGGATCTCGGTTGTAGTGATACACATATTCATAATATTGAAGCCAAAAGATGCAAAGTTAATAATGATAGTGCAACTTATTTGTGGCACTGCCATGGAGGTCATATTGGTGTAAAGCGCATGAAGAAACTCCATGCTGATGGGATTTTGGAATGACTTGATTATGAATCACTTGATGCTTGCCAACCATGCCTTATGGGCAAGATGACTAAGACTCCGTTCTCCAGAACAATGGAGTGAGCAACTGACTTATTGGAAATAATACATACTGATGTATGCGATCCGATGAGTGTTGAGGCTCGCTGTGGGTATTGTTATTTTTTGACCTTCACAGATGATTTGAGCAGATATAAGTATATCTACTTGATGAAACATAAACCTGAAACATTTGAAAAGTTCATATAATTTCAGAGTGAAGTGGAAAATCATCGTAACAAGAAAATAAAGTTTCTACGATCTGATCGTGGAGGAGAATATTTGAGTTACGAGTTTGGTCTTCATTTGAAACAATGCAGAATATGTTCGCAACTCACGCCACCTGGAACACCACAGTGTAATGGTGTGTCCAAACATCATAACCGTACTTTATTAGATATGGTGCAATCTATGATGTCTCTTACCGATTTACCGCTATCTTTTAAGGTTATGCATTAGAGACAACTGCATTCACGTTAAATAGGGCACCATCTAAATTTGTTGAGACGACACCATATGAACTGTGGTTTGGCAAGAAACCGAAGTTGTCGTTTCTTAAAGTTTGGGGTTGCGATGCTTATGTGAAAAAGTTTCATCCTGATAAGCTCAAACCCAAATCGGAGAATTGTGTCTTCATAGGATACCTAAAGGAGATAGTTGGGTACACCTTCTATCACAGATCCTAAGGAAAGACATTCGTTGCTAAGAATCGATCCTTTCTAGAGAAGGAGTTTCTCTTGAAAGAAGTGAGTGGGAGGAAAGTAGAACTTGATGAGGTAACTATACCTGCTCCCTTATTGGAAAGAAGTTCATCACAGAAATCTGTTCCTGTGACTCCTACACCAATTAGTGAGGAAGCTAAATGATGATGATCTTGTAAACTTCAAATCAAGTTACTACCGAACCTCGTAGGTCAACGAGAGTAAGATCCGCACCAGAGTGGTACCCGTAATCCTGTTCTGGAGGTCATTTTACTTGACCATGACAAACCTACGAACTATGAGGAAGCGATGATGAGCCCAGATTCCGCGAAATGGCTTGAGGCCATGAAATCTGAGATGGGATCCATGTATGAGAACAAAGTGTGGACTTTGGTTGACTTGCCCGATGATAGTAGTGTTACTATCTACAAAGCTAGACTTGTCGAAAAAGGTTTTGACAAAGTTTAAGGTGTTGACTACGATGAGATTTTCTCACTCGTAGCGATGCTTAAGTCTGTCCGAATCATGTTAGCAAATTGCCACATTTTATGAAATCTGGCAAATTGATGTCAAAACTACATTCCTTAATGAATTTCTTAAAAGAAGAGTTGTATATGATGCAACCAGAAGGTTTTGTCGATCCTAAAGGTGCTAACAAAATGTGCAAGCTCCAGCGATCCATCTATGGACTGGTGCAAGCATCTCGGAGTTGGAATATACGCTTTGATGAGTTGATCAAAGCATATAGTTTTATACAGACTTGCGGTGAAGCCTATATTTACAAGAAAGTGAGTGGGAGCACTACAACATTTCCGATAAATATATGTGAATGACATATTATTGATCGGAAATAATGTAAAATATTCTGGAAAGCATAAAGGAGTATATGAAAGGAGTTTTTCAAAGAAAGACCTCGGTGAAGCTGCTTACATATTGAGCATCAAGATCTATAGAGATAGATCAAGACACTTGATAAAATTTTTCAATGAGTACATACCTTGACAAGATTTTGAAGTAGTTCAAAATGGAACAGCCAAAGAAAGAGATCTTGCCTGTGTTACAAAGGTGTGAAATTGAGTAAGATTCAAAGTCCGACCACGACAGAAGAGAGAAAGAGAATGAAAGTCATTCCCTATGCCTCAGCTGTAGGTTCTATAAAGTATGCCATGCTGTGTACCAGATCTATTGTATACCCTACACTGAGTTTAGCAAGGGAGTACAATAGTGATCTAGGAGTAGATAACTGAACAACGATCAAAATTATCCTTAATGAATAAGGATATGTTTCTCGATTATGGAGGTGACAAAAGGATTCATCGTAAAGGGTTATGCAAGTTTTAACACTGATCCAGATAACTCTAAGTCTCAATCTGGATACATATTGAAAGTGGGAGCAATTAGCTAACGTAGTTTCATGCAGAGCATTGTAGACATAGAAATTTGCAAAATACATATGGATCTGAATTTGGCAGACCCGTTGACTAAACTTCTCTAACAAACAAAACATGATCACACCTTAGTACTCTATTGGGTGTTAATCACATGGCGATGTGAACTAGATTACTGAATCTAGTAAACCCGTTGGGTGTTGGCCCCATGGCGGTGTGAGCAATGGATATTAATCACATATAGTGATGTGAACTATTGGTGTTAAATCACATGGCGACGTGAACTAGATTATTGACTCTAGTGCAAGTAGGGGACTAAATGAAATATGCCCTAGAGGCAATAATAAAGTTGTTATTTATATTTCCTTATATCATGATAAATGTTTATTATTCATGCTAGAATTGTATTAACCCGAAACTTAGTACATGTGTGAATACATAGACAAACAGAGTGTCACTAGTATGCCTCTACTTGACTAGCTCGTTGAATCAAAGATGGTTAAGTTTCCTAGCCATACACATGAGTTGTCATTTGATTAACGGGATCACATCATTAGAGAATAATGTGATTGACTTGACCCATTCCGGTAGCTTAGCATTTGATCATTTAGTATATTGCTATTGCTTTCTTCATGACTTATACATGTTCCTATGACTATGACATTATGCAACTCCCGAATACCGGAGGAACACCTTGTGTGCTACCAAACATCACAACGTAACTGGTCGATTATAAAGGTGCTCTACAGGTGTCTCCGATGGTACTTATTGAGTTGGCATAGATCAAGACTAGGATTTGTCACTCCGATTGGCGGAGAGGTATCTCTGGGCCCTCTCGGTAATGCACATCCGAATAAGCCTTGCAAGCAATGCAACAAATGAGCTAGTTGCGGGATGATGTATTACGGAACAAGCAAAGAAACTTACCGGTAACGAGATTGAACTAGGTATTGAGATACCAACGATCGAATCTCGGGCAAGTAACATACCGATGACAAAGAGAACAACATATGTTGTTATGTGGTTTGACCGATAAAAATCTTCGTAAAATATGTAGGAGCCAATATGAGCATCCAGGTTCAGCTATTGGTTATTGACCTGAGACGAGTCTCGGTCATGTCTACATAGTTCTTGAACCCGTAGGGTCCGCACGCTTAACGTTCGGTGACGATCAGTATTATGAGTTTATGTGGTTTGATGTACGGTAGGTAGTTCGGAGTCCCGGATAAGATCGGGGACATGACGAGGAGTCTTGAAATGGTCGAGACGTAAAAATCGATATATTATACGACTATATTCGGACATCGGAAAGGTTCCGAGTGATTCGAGTATTTTTTGGAGTACGGGGGAGTTACGGGAATACGTGGGAAGAAGTATTGGGCCTCATGGGCCAAGTGGTGGAAGAGAGGAGGCAGGACAAAGCAGGGCGCCCCCCCTAGCCCAAACCGAATTGGACTAGGGGGCCGGCCCCCCTTTCCTCCTTCCCTCCCTCTCCTTCCTTCTCCCTCCCTTCCTCTTGGTGGACTCCTACTAGGACTTGGAGTCGTAGTAGGACTCCACACTTGGGCGCGCCTCTAGGGCCGGCCGGCCTCCCCTCCTCTTCTTTATATACTGAGGCAAAGGGCACCCCATAGAGACAAGTTGATCAGTTGATCTTTTAGCCGTGTGCGGTGCCCCTCTCCACCATAATCCACATCGGTCATATATCGTAGTGGTGCTTAGGCGAAGCCCTGCGTCGGTAGCAACATCATCACCGTTATCACACCGTCGTGCTGACGGAACTCTCCCGCAAAGCTCTGCTGGATCGGAGTTCGTGGGACGTCATCGAGCTGAATGTGTGCTGAACTCGGAGGTGCCGTGCGTTCGGTACTTGGATCGGTAGGATCGTGAAGACGTACGACTACATCAACCGCGTTATCATAACGCTTACGCTTTCGGTCTACGAGGGTACTTGGACAACACTCTCCCCTCTCGTTGCTATGCATCACGATGATCTCACGTGTGCGTAGGAATTTTTTTGAAATTACTACGTTCCCCAACACCGTGCCCTAACTAAAATCCAACGATGCCCGCCCGCGCCCCATCTCTTTGTCCCGTCTCTCTCTCTCTTTCCACCCGCGCCCGAGCCGCCGCCGTCTCGCCTCCCGCCCATGTGCCGCCGCCCCGCGCCACCCCTGTCGCCGCGCCACCACCGCCGCCCCGGTGACCTCCCTGCCCGTGCCATCACCGTCGTTGCCATGGCCACAGCCCGCCCGTGCCCATCGCTGTGGCGCCCCACACCACCCCCATCGCCGTGGCGCCCCCTCCTCCACCCCGGTGTCCCCGGCACCCCTCTCCTCCACCACCGCGGCCGCCCCGCCGCTCCAGCGCCCTCCTCCACCCGGCCGCCCCGGCGCCCCTCTCCTCCACCATCGCGGCCGCCCCGCCCCTCTGGAGCCCCCTCCTCCACCCGGCTGCCCCGGCGCCCCTGTCCTCCACCCCCGCGGCTGCCCCGCCGCTCTGGCGCCCCAGGCTTTGGTGAGACCTCTTGTACTTTTTCTGTTTTTGTTTCTGTATTTTAAGTTTAGTTTAGGTTCACTTTAGGTTTGGTTTAGTTTAGGTTTACTTTAGTTTACTTTAGGTTTGGCTCATCCAGACTCCTCCTACTAGCATCCATCTCCCTAGTGTAGAGAGAGAAATAGAGCAGAGAGCCTCATATTGCAGTGCAAGAATTGATTACGATCATTCAGTATCATATTATAATGTCTTGGATAATTCAACTCCATGTTACTTGCTGGCAGATGCTTATTTAGAATCAAGTTATAATGTCTCGGATAATCAGGTTTGGCTCTTACGATCATTCAGAATCAGACGAGCCAGTGGTAGATCAAGTGATCATTACCGTTGGCATATCGCCGCCATGTTCAGTTCCTTTCTCTCAATCTCTTTGAATAACGGCGCCTTGTGTAGCTTGCATTGCAATCCCAGGCAGATTACTTGCTGGTAATGGTTCGTTGGCCACTCTATGACTACCTTTGCAAGCTCCGAACCTACAATTGGTGATTGGTATATATAGACCACTGTTTATCGACATTAGCCTCAGATTAACCAGCTAGATCAAGCCATCGCCAGTAGCTCCCAGCCGCCCTCACGCACAACACTTGGTCGAGTAATGGCGATGGGTGGCAACAGCGAGGGCCGTGTGGGCGACGGCGGCGCGGACGATGCACACCATATGTTTAGTTTAGGTTTACTTTAGGTTTGGTTTAGTTTAGGCTTACTATAGAATTAATTTTTTGAGGGTTACTATAGAATTAATTAACAGCACATTCAACTATAGTTTTGGAATCCCTATTAGTTGAAACATGAGCATTACAAAGTTTCATATCTATGATCAATTTTTTGACATACCGTTTAGCTGATGCTTATTTCTCTTGCTGGCAGATGCTTATTTCTTTAGGTTTTGTTTAGCTGATGCTCATGATGTCGCTGTTGTCGTATTTTTTTTCTCATGTTCTGGTCGTTCTGATCTCCTACTTCAACAACGGCTAAGGTGTGTGTGTGTGTGCCTCAAACTCCTATGTTAGTTGCATCTCCTATGATCATAGTTGAGCAAGTATAAGATTGCAGTATGGTTATAATGTCTTACCCAGCTTGCATTTCCATACCTTTTCTGTAATAGGATCCTATGGTAATGTGATGTGGTACTTGTTCTGATTTGCATACAAAGTAAAATGATTTTAGGACACTGCCCTTAGTTTCTGATCTGAGGTATGTTTTTTTGCTTGGTGTGTGCCACCTAGAGCCACCTAAAATATGGTGCAACTATGATTGTTGCGACAAGTATTCCAATGTGATCACACCACAAGGAACTTTAGGTTTAGTTTTCGTTAAGAAGAAAGAAGAAAGATGAAAAAAAATAATAAGAAGAAGAAGACAAAGAGGAGGAAGAATAAGTGTATTTTCCCCTATTTTTAGATTACTATGCTCTTTTTTCAAATTTTTCAGTTTTCTTTCATGTCTAAAGAAATCCCTAGTTTTGAAGGGTGCCAATTGCCATTGCCAACTAACCTACCAAATTAATTAAGTGTTGTTGATGTTGTTGAGCACAAGTGCATTGCTTTTTTTTCTCAGTTTTCTTTCATGTCTAAAAACTTTGTTCCAACTATGTCCATTTATCAAATTAATATGATACAATTCATTGATATGGTTCTAGCTAGCTGTGTTTATAGATATGCTTCTAGATACTAATTGGTCTCTTCTGCTGCTTATCAGAGATGGGGGGAGGCCGCCACCGCCGTCTACACTCTGCCACACTGGAGTACGAGTTGGAAGGTTTCGAATTCTTCACGATCATACTTGAGAATTCCTCCAAGAGGCCATTCACCCATCTCTTTATCATAACTCTGTTGTTTGCTACATAACTCCTTGACCCATGTTGCATAGGCTGCCTGACACTTTTATGGAGATGCTGGATGGCCATCGGCCAAATAATGTGACGATGCGACATGCCGGAAGCGGGCTTCGCAGGCATTGGGATGTGGGGGTGGTGATCAGGAAGGACCACATGTACATGTGTCGTGGCTGGGAGCAGTTCGTCCGTGCCTATGACCTAAGGCATGGGTACTTCCTTGTCTTCAAGTACGACGGCGACCCCATGCTCACTGTGAAGGTGTTCAACACGACTATGTGCCGCATGCGCTACCAGGACGACGACGATGCCAGTATGCTCTGCCTCTTCTTCCTCTCCATTTGGCTTTGTGTCACACTGATTGTTAAAAAACTTTGTTGGATTTGGTCAGGCAATCGGAGCAGCGGCAGCGATTCTGGCTACAGCAAAAGCAGCAGCGAGTATGGCTACAACGAAAGCAGCAGCGAGGATGATCTGGAATGGAGTGGGGAAGAAGAGGAGCAGAGTGGGGATGAGGAGGTGCAGCCTATTCTGTCTGACGATGACCTCGAAATGGTGGTGGCTGACGATGGCCAAGCGATGGTGTTGTCTGACGATGGGCAAGAGATGGTGGTGGCTGAGGATGACCTAGCGATGGTGCTGCCTGAAGATGGCCTCACGATGGTGGTGGTGCCTGACAATGACCTCGCGATGGTGGTGGTGCCGATGATCCCACAGCTAGGCGATATGACCATGCCAATTGTGGTAGAAGACTACATCCCACTGCCTCGCCACTCTAAGTGCATCAGGATGATGAAGGAGAAGGAGAAGAAGGAGGAGTGAACTATGACAGGTATGTCAGATCTCCAAAATGATGTATACTTAGCCTTGTTTCCTCCGGAATGACCTAAGTTAGCTCTAATATGCTAAGTTATCTCTAATATGCTTAGTTACCTAGGTTTGCTCAATAATTACATACACTTGGCTTACTTGTGTAAAAAATGGCATAATTATGCTTATTTAACTAAAAAATGGCATACTTAGTTAAGTTAGCTCCAAAATGACCCATTTTACTAGGTTAGCTCCAATATGATCCATTTACCTAGGTTAGCTCCAAAATGACCAATTTACCTATGTTAGCTCCAATATTTTCCTTTTTAGATAGGTTAGCTCCAAAATGATCCATTTTACCTACGTTAGCTCAAAAATGGCATAACTACTTATGTTAGCACAAAAATGACCAATACTTACCTTATTTTCCTCCAAATTGACATAATAAGCTTAGTTAGCTAAGAAATGGCATAATTACCTATGTAAGCTCTAAAATGACACAAATAAGGAATAAGAAGAAGAGAAACAAGGAAGAGGAGAAAAAGAAAGAATAGAAGAAGAAAGAGAAGAAAAAGAAAGAATAAAAGAAGAAGAATGAGAAGGAAAAGGGTAAAAACCTTCTTCTTCTTCTTATTCTAGTCTTCTTCTTCTTATTCTAGTCTTCTTCTTCTTCTTCTTCTTCTAGTCTTCTTCTTCTAATCTTCTTCTAACTTTCTTGTTTCCCATGTTTCAGATTTCATTTACTTCACGGAAGCTCGAATGGATGGAGTGCTTCTTTCGCCTTTCTGCTTTTCTTTGGTATCGATGAATAATGTGTAACTTGTTATATGGATGGATGGATAGGTGTTGGATGAACAATGTGACACTATTGTAATATGTATGGATGGAACTATGTGTTGGTTATGTATGTATATATGATGAAACTTGTGTGTTGGATATGTCATATTTCTGCTGTGAAATTTGTGTGTTGAAATTGAATGAATTTAAGAAAAAACAGAGGCTATACAGGCTCTTTGCTGTCAGTTGGCAGACGACAAAGAGCTTTTCCATCAGCCAGTAGACGTCAAATCCGCCATGTGGCAGCTACCTGTGCAACCTGGGGGCTGGCCTATTTGGTTACTTTGTTGTCTGCTGGCAAACGACAAAGGTGCAATGGTCTTTGCCGTCTGCCAGCTGACGGCAAAGCGCACCGTTAACCCCCTAATGGCCATAAGGTGCCACGTGTGTCGTCGAGGTCCTTTGTCGTCCACTGGCGGACGACAAAGACCATTTCTTCTTTGCCGCCTGCCAGCTGACGTCAAAGGGCCCTTCGCCGTAGCCTATTCAGCCGGACCTGTTGCCGTCTGCTGACGGACGGCAAAGACCTTTGCCGTCCGCCAGGCATGCCTTTGCCATCCGCCAGGGCGGACGGCAAAGTGCCTGATTCCTGTAGTGGTACTAGCAGCAATAGTAACAGTAATAGTGATAGCAGTAATTTTGTAGCAAGTGTAACAGTGATGATAGAAGTAGTAACTTAGCAAGAACAATCTCTACTACCTAAAAGAAACGGAGTGTTCCGTTTCCCCTCTTATGTTTCATCCAGCCTCTTCGTGACTCGTCCCACCCCGGGCGTACGCTACTTCGTTCAATTTTTTGTTGCCTCCCTTTCACCCGGTTTTCCTTAAAACCAGCCTTGATTAGGGGATTTAATTTGTCATCGTTATCTCCTCCAGAATCAACGCTTTTCTCCATCATTGGCACTGGGAAGGATGCTCAGGTTCCACTTCCAGGCATGATCCCTCCTGATCTGTGACCACGCCTCCACGGAGCACGACATGCCCGGCAAGCCCCACACTCTAACCCTGCTCCATGCTCCCCATGAACCCTCCCATATCTGCCCAAGAATGCCCCCATCTGGATCCACACCACTCTGGAGGTGAGGACGACACCGCCGCCACCACCGCACCGTCGCACCCCTAGATTAGGCGAGGAGCACTCAGCCGTTGGGTCAAGGAGATTACCCCCACACCACATCTTGAGGCGACGCAGATAAGGCTAGGGCAATAAAAGTTATGTTTCCTTCAACAGAGAAGGCCGAGAAGACGTTGAGAACACAATTGAAGAAGGGGCTCCCTGCAACTGCTGAGATATTTGTTCTTCAGCTCATGCGCATACATTTTTGTGTGCTCCATTGACAGTAAGATTATACATTAGCATATGAATTAGATGAACATGGAGTGTAGAGGAGCATGCTTGGATGGACCATGCACTGAATCACCTCATTCCTTAGCCATGATTGTGTCACGACGAGCCTCTGTACCGGCTCTACATCAATGGTGCTACTCAATTCACCAAGGAACACTTTAATGTTTTTCCTTTTCTTGTTTGATTGTATTACATCAAGTCATTTTTAAAATATATAAGAGATTTTTCTACACTAAAAGAGCACAAATTGGATGATGCACTGATAGTACGTCAAAGAATTCAGCCATCATTTCTATTACCAGTATGCATGGCAGTATTTTCTTTATCAGTATCCTTCTCGTGGTTGTTTGAATGTTCAAATGAGATAACACATCATATGCCAAGTTAATAAGGTAACTGAACCGAGATGGTTTTATGTTTCTTCATATTGGAAAGAGCAGCAAGCCATGAGCCCACATGATGTGCAATGAACGATCTAATGTGGACAGGACCAACAAGGGAATTGTGGAGCTACATATTTAGTTTTTTGTTAGGTGCTTGGTGGCTTGAAGTGTCTATAGGAAGTAAGGTTCCACTGTCTATTTTCGTAGATTGTATACACGCAAAAAGCTAAAAATTAGATAGCCTTCAGCATGAGAGCAAAAAGTTAGATGCAGATGCAACACATACATTTTTCTCTTGCATTGCATATCTGCACATTTTTCCAGATGATTGTTCACCTTTTCAGTTAACTTCCTTATAGATGCAGTAAACCATTAATATCTATTTATTGTAACTATTAGATTTATCAGTAGTTGTAGTCATTATACTTCTATAGGGGCTGAAGTGAAGGAAAGAAACTCCTATCCCTTTTAATTCAGGTAAAGTACATGTCTATGACTGTAAGGAGGTGATACGAAGCTCGGACCTTCCTCCCCCGAGCCCTCCTGCATCACCCTCGCAGGCGATGGGGAGGGAACCCTAGCCGCCGTCGGGCAATCCCCCCTCCCGCCCCTTCCCTCCCCTGCTGCCGCCACAGGGCGCTCCGGGGGAAGCTCGGCCGGCGCTGGCGGTGGCGCGCCTGGCAGCAGGACCGGTTGATGGAGGCCAGTTTAGGGTAGCGACCCAGCGGTGGGAAAGGGGGGTCCTTCCTGCTCCTTTCTTTGGTTAGGGTAGCGGCGGGTCTCGGGTGACATAGTGTCATGGTCTTGGATGCTGGGGCAACGGCCCTGGTGGTGGTGTCACGGTGCTCTCGAGTAGAGCCCGCGGCGTGGTGCTGCCCGGTGGCCATGACCGTGTGGGCGGCGTGGTTGCTGAAGTGTTCGCCTATGTATTGGGTTTTAGCTTCGAATATTCTTTATGGGAATTCCTAACTTCCACTATAAAATTAACCGGCTCGCGCCATCATGGTGTGTATGCATTTTTAGTAATATAATACGTTTCATGTGAGAAGATTGGTGAAAGTGCATCTTGATGCAATAAATTAGCATCCCTATATAACTACACTTGCAACGTATAGTGAAATATGGGAAAACATACATCCTCCACATGCAAGGGAGTGGTTCGAGTGGGAAAACATGTTGGGGAACGTAGTATTTCAAAAAAAATCCTACGATCACGCAAGATCTATCTAGGAGATGCATAGCAACGAGCGGGGAGAGTGTGTCCACGTACCCTCGTAGACCGAAAGAGGAAGAGTTTAGTAATGCGGTTGATGTAGTCAAACGTCTTCATGATCCAACCGATCCAAGTACCGGACGCACGGCACCTCCGCGATCTGCACATGTTCAGCTCGGTGACGTCCCTCGAACTCTTGATCCAGTTGAGGCCGAGGGAGAGTTTCATCAGCACGACGACATGGTGACGGTGATGATGAAGTTACCGGCGCAGGGATTCGCCTAAGCACTACGACGATATGACCAAGGTGTGTAACTATGGAGGGGGCACCGTACACGGCTAAAAGATCAACTTGTGTGTCTATGGGGTGCCCCCTAGCTACGTATATAAAGGAGGGAGGAAGAGGAGGCCGGCCTAGGAGGGCCGCGCTTATAGGGGGAGTCCAACTAGGATTCCCAATCCTAGTTGGAATCCCCTTCCTTTTCCAAGAGGGGAGAGAGCTAAGGAGTAGGAGAGGGAGAAGGAAAGAGAGGGGGGCGCCGCCCCCTCCCTAGTCCAATTCGAACTTTCCATGGGGGGGCGCGCGGCCACCCCTTGAGGCCCTTCTCTCCTTTCCCTTATGGCCCATTAAGGCCCACTACTTCCCCCGGCAAATTCCCATAACTCTCCGGTACTCCAAAAAATACCCGAATCACTCGGAACCTTTCCGATGTCCGAATATAGCCTTCCAATATATCGATATTTACGTCTGGACCATTTCGAGACTCCTCGTCATGTTCGTGATCTCATCTGGGACTACGAAGAACCTTCGGTACATCAAATCACATAACTCATAATACAAATCGTCATCGAACGTTAAGCGTGCGGACCCTACGGGTTCGAGAACTATGTAGACATGACCTAGACACATCTCCAGTCAATAACCTATAGCGGAAGTTGGATGCTCATATTGGCTCCTACATATTCTACGAAGATCTTTACCGGTCAAACCGCATAACAACATACGGTGTTCCCTTTGTCATCGGTATGTTACTTGCCCAAGATTCGACCGTCGGTATCTCAATACCTAGTTCAATCTCGTAACCGGCAAGTCTCTTTACTTGTTCCGTAATGCATCAACCCGTAACTAACTCATTAGTCACATTGCTTGCATGGCTTATAGTGATGTGCATTACCGAGAGGGCCCAGAGATACCTCTCCGACAATTGGAGTGACAAATCCTAGTCTCGATCTATGCCAACTCAACAAACACCATCGGAGACACCTGTAGAGCATCTTTATAGTCACCCAGTTACGTTGTGATGTTTGATAGCAATGTATAAGTCATGAAGAAAGCAATAGCAATAAACTAAACGATCGTAGTGCTAAGCTAATGGATGGGTCTTGTCCATCACATCATTCTCTAATGATGTGATCCAGTTCATGAAATGAAAACACATGTCCATGGCGAGGAAACATAACCATCTTTGATAAACAAGCTAGTCAAGTAGAGGCATACTAGGGACACTCTGTTTGTCTATGTATTCACACATGTACCAAGTTTTCGGTTAATAAAATTCTAGCATGAATAATAAACATTTATCATGATATAAGGAAATAAAATAATAACTTTTTTATTGCCTCTAGGGCATATTTCCTTCACAACATACATCCTCCACATGCAAGGGAGTGGTTCGAGTGGATTACTGAAATTAGTGTGAATGAGTTAAAGAATTGTTGTACCGTGGCAATGGCATAGTCCAAATTTAATAAAATATGCTGTAAACAGAGGGGGGGGGTCCATGGTGGAGATAGTCGGAAGAAGAAGAAGAAGAAAAGTCGTCTAATGTATTTCTTTTTTGGCAGGACATATCAGGTGAAACGAACAAATCTATGCACCCAATGCACCATGCGATTTTGGGCCTTTGGATGTTAAGCCAACAGACATGGTTTGATTACAGATGACCTGTTGGCATATTCGCGAAATAGGCCTCGCATTTTGTTCAAATCAACCCGCACTCCACCCAGTAGTCTGGCTCATTGTGAATAAAACACTTATATTTCACGGAAATCAACCCAATGGAGGAAATAGCAGCACAAATTGAACTGCGGGTTGATTTTGACGAAATAAAATGTTCTGTTTGCAAAACATGTTCACAGCCCCGAGTTTTCCTCAATCTTGTCCATCGTTTTTACATCTAACGGTCCCAAATGGTGTGGTGCATTGGGTGCACAAGTGCGTTCATTTCACCTGATACGTTCTCATGTCACATAATATACATGACGACCCTAATGTTATATGTTAGACACGATTAACGTTCACCCACTAAAACCTGTTTGCCCCGTTGCAACACACGGGCAATTAGCGAGTATAGGATAAATTTGTAGGCATTGGATCGGTGATTTGTTGGACGATATTCATCATGAGACAGTTATAAACTAGGGCGATACAGCACTAGCTCCAGTTCGTCAATATAATGTAGGCATGTATTCCGTAAATAGTCATACATGCTTATGGAAAGAACTTGCATGACATCTTTTGTCCTACCCTCCCATGGTAGTGGGGTCCATATTGGAAACTAAGGGATATTAAGGCCTCCTTTTAATAGAGAACCGGGACAAAGCATTAACACATCGTGAATACATGAACTCCTGAAACTACGATCATCACCGGGAGTGGTCCCGACTATTGTCACTCCGGGGTAGCCGGATCATAACACGTAGTAGGTGACTATAACTTGCAAGATCGAATCCAAAACATGGATATAATGATGATAACATAAACGGTTCAGATCTGAGTTCATGGCACCCGGGCCCAAAGTGACAAGCATTAAGCATGGCAAATTCATAGCAACATCAATCTCAGAACATAGTGGATACTAGGGATCAAGCCCTAACAAAAATAACTCGATTACATGATGCATCTCATCCAACTCCTCACCGACCAGCGAGCCTATAAAGGAATTACTCACTCCCGGTGGGGAGCATCATGGAATTGGCGATGGAGAAGGGTTGGTGATGATGAAGAACGAAGATCCCCCTCCCCGGAGCCCCAAACGGACTCTAGATCTGGCCTCCCGATGAAGAACAGGAGGTGACGATGGCTCCATCTCGTGGATCGTGATAATTCTTTCTCCCTGATTTTTTCTGGAAAAATAGGATTTTATAGCGTCAGTTTCAACCTTTTAGGGTCTGCGGGGCCACCAGGTGGGGATAACTCACTTGGGCGCGCTAGGAGAGGGGGGCACGCCCTGGTGGGTTGTGCCCACCCAGGGGCCCCTCTCTGGTAGGTCTTGGCTCCAGAAATTCTTATTTATTATTTAAAAATTTCTCACAAAGTTTCGTTCCATTCCGAGAACTTTTATTTCTGCACAAAAACAACACCATGGCAGTTTTGCTGAAAACAGCGTCAGTCCAGGGTTAGTTTCATTCAAATCATGCAAATTAGAGTTCAAAACAAGAGGAAAAGCGTTTGGAAAAGTAGATACGTTGGAGACGTATCAACTCCCCCAAGCTTAAACCTTTGCTTATCCTCATGCAATTCAGTTGATAAACTGAAAGTGAAAAAGAAAAACTTTTGCGAACTCTTTTGCTCTTGTTTGCATAAATAAGCTTAAACAACACCCAGGTTTTCAGCCAACATTATAACTAGCCATGCCGACAATAACTCTTTAAAGATTATAATGACTCATATCAATGACATAATTAGCTAGCGAGCAATAATAAGGTATCTCAAACGGCAACACGTTGTCAAAACAACCATGATATAATATGACAATAGTGGTATCTAGCTAGCCCTTTCTGAGACCGTAAAACATAAATGCAGAGCACCTCCAAAGTTCAAGCAGCGACTAAACATTGTAATTCATGGTAGAAAAGATCCAGTCATGATGCACCCAACATTAGCTACACACAATGCATAAGTCATGACAAATTGTGCTCTCGTGTTCGCACTTGTTTTAGAAGGTGATGACACAACATAAAAGTAAATAGATAGCTAGTCCCTTCGCAGGGGAAGCAGTGATTTGTAGAGGTGCCAGAGCTCAAGTTTTTAAAACAGAGGTAAATGATATTTTGGGACATGCACCCTTCTCATTTACTTCACGACCATCAGTTATCAATATCTTCCATGCTAATCACGCTAGTGGCGGTTCCCAAGCAATAAAAGTAAAGGTTTTGAATCCATTGGGAGTTTTTGTTTGATTATTTGAGAGGTCATTTCTTTTGCAGCTTGGGACTGGGCATCCCTATTACTGCCCTTTTCTCGTGCGATGGCGAGTGAATAAACACTCAACCTGAGAATAACCCGCTTAGCATGGAAGATACCGACCACCTCCTGTCATTCCATGAACGATCCATGCACACAAAAAGGTTATTTATTAGAAGTTTTTAGAGGTGGCACATGCAAATTTACTTAGGACGGCAGGGTAATACCGCATATAGGTAGGTATTGTGGACTCATCTGGAATAACTTTGAGTTCAGGGTTTTTGATGTACAAGCAGAATTCCCACTTAGTACAGGCGAAGGCTAGCAATTAGATTGAGAAGCGGCCAGCTAGAGAGCAGCAACGGTCATAAACATGCATTATGCGTAAGTAACATTGGACACTAGCATGAGTAGGATATGAACACCATGAACATAAATATCATAGAAGCTATGTTGGTTTTGATTCAAGTACATGCATGAACATGTGCCAAGTCAAGCCACTTGAACATTCAGAGGAGGATACCATATCATCATACTACATCACAATCATTTTAACACAATGTTGATATCCAAGATAAATCATTACCCACTCCTAGCTACGTATGCATGGCATGAGAAACTATAATCTCTAATTGTCATTGCAAACATGTTTAATCATAATGGGCTGAATCATGGATACTAGGTTAAACATATTTACACAAACAGAATAAGTCGAGTTCATACTAGTTTCTGTCTGCCACGGCCAGTTCATCGAATATCGTCATTATTGCCTTTCACTTGCACGACCGAATGATATGAGAATAATAATAGTGCAAGAGTGCCGTGGATTAAGCTGGAATCTGCAAACATTTTATTCAACAGGAGAAGACAAGGTAAAATGTGCTCTTTATTAGTTCAACAATTATTCAAATGAGATCCACTCAACATTTTCATCGTGGTCTTCTCCTCGGTACAACTCGAATAAAAAGAAAAGAAATTCAGAGAAACACACTGAAATATTTTTGGAGTTTTTGGTTTTCTTGAACAAGGAAATAAAATGGAAAAGCAAAAACGAGAAAAATTATTTACACGGGAAAGCTCCCAACAAGCAAAAGAAGAATAAGGAAATATTTTTGGGTTTTCTTTTTTGTATTACAACTAAGCATGCATAGAAAGTAAACTACTTAAACTATTTTTTTTGGTTTTTCTAAAGTTTTTCAAACACAAGAAGAAAGCAAGAAAATAAATCAGAACATGGATGATACAATGAAAAAGTGTGAACACCGACAAATGGAAATAAGTGAGCATGAATGTAATGTCGGTGAGAAACACATACTCCCCCAAACTTAGGCTTTTGGCCTAACTTGGTAGTCGATCAGTAGCCTGGATAGTAATAGGGGTACTGAGGAGCGGACATCCACTCATCCCACTGCTGAGGCTCGTCCTCTGCCTCTACAGCAGCCTGAGTGTTCCAGTAGGCGATGATGTCTGCAGGCATAATCCTATATCCGCCCCTGGCAACATGATCAAACAAAGCAGGAGCAGGCAATGGAATAATATCACAAGTTTCAATGCTAAAAACCAGGTTATATGGAGTAGGGTAGTTAGGAGATTCTTTATCAGTGAAATGATGGTGATCCATGGCTGTGCGGTGTAGATAAACTTTGGTCAGGGGGTAATCATGATGGTGTATCTCAACATTAAAGTGAGCCGCCAAGCGAGTAGCAAAAATCCCACCATGTATTTTACCCTTGGACTTATTAATGTGGAGGCGACGAGCCACAATAACTCCCAAGCTATAAGTGTTGTCACCCTCTAGTGCACGACGTAAAATAGCCAGGTCTGGTGAACTGAGTGCACCCACCTTATCTCTAGCAAGCAAGCATTTCGCAATGAAAAGAGCAAAGTAATGAACAGCAGGAAAATGCAAGCCGGCGGGAGTGATATCTGACACCCCTCTCTCATCTCCCACTGTCAAGGTGCTATAAAAGGCCTCAAACTCAGTCGGCCTAGGCTCGGCTAAGCTCCCATCAGAAGGGATCATGCATATGTTACAAAATTCAGTAAGTGGTATCTGATGGTTTTCAGCATATAAACCAAAACTCACTTTAGGAGGGTTATTCCTAGGAAAGAAAGTAAAACTTTGAACAAAGATGTTTGTGAGGATTTGATGCTGTTCACACTCATCTGCGATGAAGTTGGTGAGCCTGGCATTAGCAGCATATTGTGTGAACTCCTGAAGGATTCCCGCCTCTTCCAGGAATGGGGTGTGCGGCCATTCACACGGTCGTACTTCCGCCAACCTCCGAGGATGGACATCACTATCAGATGACTCCCCAATAACACCCTTGGAGTTCTTCTTAGACCCAAACTTCCTAAAGATATTCATGGTTTTCCTATGAACAAAATTCTGAAATTTATTAGCCCACAAAATTTTCTCAACAAAACTTCACAAAATTGATAGCAACTACTCATAGGGATACATAGAAGCCATAGCAAGCATTCAAACTACATAGAACTCTAATAATTCAACATGCAAGCTCATCTACAGCAGCGCCAAGAGTAGCTAATTATTCAAAATATAAACCACTAAAATAAAAACTAATTGGACAAATGGTGGAGTCACATACCAAGCAACAATCCCCCCAAACAGTTTCGGAAACGGAGCTTCGAGCAAAGAGATCGATATCCGCGGGTTTGAGAGCAAGAACACGGGAGAGAGAGTAATGGAGATTTTTTCTAGAGATAAGTGATGATGTGGGATGAAGAGATAAGTGAGGGGGGCCATGTGAGGACCATGATACGTCTCCAACGTATCTATAATTTTTGATTGCTCCATGCTATATTATCTATTATTTTGGACAATATTGGGCTGTAGTTTCCACTTTTATATTAGTTTTGGGACTAACCTATTAACCGGAGGCCCAGCCCAGAATTGCTGTTTTTTTGCCTATTTCAGTGTTTCGAAGAAACGGAATATCAAACGGAGTCCAAACGGAATGAAATCTTCGGGAACGTGATTTTCTCATCAGATAAGACCCAGGAGACTTGGAACCTTCGTCAAGAAAGCCACGAGGCGCCCACAAGGCGGCCACGAGGGTGGAGGGCGCGCCCCCTAGGGCGCGCCTCCCTGCCTCGTGGGCCCCTCGAAGCTCCATCGACGTACTCCTTCCTCCTATATATACCTCACGCACTTCAACAGATCGACACGGAGCCAAAACCTAATTCCACCGTCGCAACTTTCTCAGATCCACGAGATCCCATCTTGGGGCCTGTTTGAGTTCATGGGAAGGGGATTCCACCACGGAGGGCTTCTACATCATCATCATAGCCTCTCCGATGAAGTGTGAGTAGTTTACCTCAGACCTTCGGGTCCATAGTTAGTAGCTAGATGGCTTCTTCTCTCTTTTTGGATCTCAATACAATGTTCTCCCCTCTCTCGTGGAGATCTATTCGATGTAATCTTCTTTTTGTGGTGTGTTTGTTGAGACCGATGAATTGTGGGTTTATGATCAAGATTATCTATGAGCAATATTTGAATCTTTTCTGAATTCTTTTATGTATGATTGAGTTATCTTTGCAAGTCTCTTAGAATTATCCGTTTGGTTTGGCCAACTAGATTGGTAGTTCTTGCAATGGGAGAAGTGTTTAGCTTTGGTTTCAATCTTGCGGTGTCCTTACCCGATGTGATGTAAAGGGTTGCAAGGCACGTATTGTATTGTTGCCATCGAGGATAACAAGATGGGGTATTTATCATATTGCATGAATTTATTCCTCTACATCATGTCATCTTGCTTAAGGCGTTACTCTGTTTTCATTAACTTAATACTCTAGATGCATGCTTTGGATAGCGGTCGATGAGTGGAGTAATAGTAGTAGATGCAGGCAGGAGTCGGTCTACTTGTCTCGGATGTGATGCCCATATACATGATCATACCTAGATACTCTCATAACTATGCTCAATTCTGTCAATTGCTCAACGGTAATTCGTTCACCCGCCGTAAAATACTTATGCTCTTGAGAGAAGCCACTAGTGAAATCTATGGCCCCCGGGTCTATTCTCATCATATTAATCTTCCTACTCTTTATTATTGCTTTGCTCTTTACTTTGCCTTTTATTTTACTTTGCATCTTTATACCAAAAAAAATACCAAAAATATTATTTATCATCTCTATTAGATCTCACTCTCGTAAGTGACTGTGAAGGGATTGACAACCCCTATTCGAGTTGGTTGCGAGGAGCTATTTTCTTTGTGTAGGTACGAGGGACTTGCGCGTGGCCTCCTATTGGATTGATACCTTGGTTCTCAAAAACTGAGGGAAATACTTATGCTACTCTGCTGCATCATCCTCTCCTCTTCGAGGAAAACCAACGCAAGCTCAAGACGTAGCAAGAAGGATTTCTGGCGCCGTTGCCGGGGAGTCTACGCAAAAGTCAACATACCAAGTAGCCATCACAATCCCTTTTCTCTCGGATTACATTATTTGCCATTTGCCTCTCGTTTTCCTCTCCCCCCTTCACCCTTGCCGTTTTATTCGCCCTCTCTTTCCCAATCTCCTCCTCTCTTTTCCGCTTGCCTTTTTCCTGTTTTCTTGTGTGTTGGATTACTTGTTGCCATGGCTCAAGATAATACCAAATTGTGTGACTTTACCAATACCAACAATAATGATTTCCTTAGCACTCCGATTGCTCCTCTTGCCAATACTGAATCGTGTGAAATCAATGCTGCTTTATTGAATCTTGTTATGAAAGATCAATTCGCCGGCCTTCCTAGTGAAGATGCCGCTACTCATTTAAATAGCTTCGTGGACTTGTGTGATATGCAAAAGAAAAAAGATGTTGAAAATGATATTGTTAAATTGAAGCTATTTCCTTTTTCGCTTAGAGATCATGCTAAAGCTTGGTTTTCGTCTTTGCCTAAAAATAGTATTGATTCTTGGAACAAGTGCAAAGATGCTTTTATCTCTAAGTATTTTCCTCCCGCTAAGATCATCTCTCTTAGGAACGATATTATGAATTTTAAGCAACTTTATCATGAACATGTTGCACAAGCTTGGGAGAGAATGAAATTAATGATACATAATTTCCCTACTCATGGTTTGAATTTGTGGATGATTATACAAAAAATTTATGCCGGATTGAATTTTGCTTCAAGAAATCTTTTAGATTCGGCCGCGGGAGGCACTTTTATGGAAATCACTTTATGAGATGCTATTAAACTTCTAGATAATATTATGGTTAATTATTCTCAATGGCACACTGAAAGATCTACTAATAAAAAAGTTTTGAGTGTTTCTTCTAAGAGTGTTTTGATGCGATAGAAGAAATTAATGTTTTGAGTGGAAAGATGGATGAACTTATGAAATTATTTCTACTAAGAGTGTTTGTTCTGATCCTAATGATATGCCTTTGTCTACTTTGATTAAGAATAATAATGAATCTATGGATGTGAATTTTGTTGGTAGGAATAATTTTGGTAACAATGCATATAGAGGGAATTTTAATCCTGGGCCCTATCCTAGTAATCCTTCTAATAATTATGGAAATTCCTACAACAACTCTTATGGAAATTTTAATAAGATGCCCTCTGAATTTGAGAATAGTGTTAAAGAGTTTATGAATTCACAAAAGAATCTTAATGCTTTGCTTGAAGAGAAATTACTTAAAGTGGAGGAATTGGCTAGGAACGTTGATAGAATTTCTCTTGATATTGATTCTTTAAAGCTTAGGTCTATTCCTCCTAAGCATGATATCAACGAGTCTCTCAAATCCATGAGAACTTCCATTGATGAGTGCAAGGAAAGAACCGCTAGGATGCGTGCTATGAAAGATGCCTTTATTAAAGCGTGTTCTTCCAATTTCCATGAAAATCAAGATGAAGATCTAAAAGTTATTGATGTGTCTCCCATTAAATCTTTGTTTTGCAATATGAATCTTGATAATGATGAAATTGAATATGAGTCACCTTTACCTAGAAGGCGTTCTAAGAATTCGGAGCTTTTAGAGTATGATGCTAAAATTGATACAAGTGGGATTGAAGAAAGTAAAACCTTAGATATTGCTAAACCCACTATTTTGGATTTCAAGGAATTTAATTATGAAAGTTTCTCTTTAATTGATTGTATTTCCTTGTTACAATCCGTGCTAAATTCTCCGCATGCTTATAGTCAAAATAAAACGTTCACTAAACATATCGTTGATGCCTTGATGCAATCTTATGAGGAAAAACTTGAGTTGGAAGTCTCCATCCCTAGAAAGCTTTATGATGAGTGGGAACCAACTATTAAAATTAAGATTAAGGATCATGAATTATATGCTTTATGTGATTTGGGTGCTAGTGTTTCCACTATTCCCAAAAGTTTGTGTGATTTGCTAGATTTCCGTGATTTTGATGAATGCTCTCTAAACTTGCACCTTGTGGATTCCACTATTAAGAAACCTATGGGAAGAATTAATGATGTTATTATTATTGCAAATAGGAATTATGTGCCCGTAGACTTTATCGTTCTTGATATAGATTGCAATCCTTCATGTCCTATTATTCTTGGTAGACATTTCCTTAGAACGATTGGTGAAATTATTGATATGAAGGAAGGGAATATTAGATTCCAATTCCCATTAAAGAAAGGCACGGAACACTTACCTAGGAAGAAGATAAAATTACCATATGAATCTATTATGAGAGCCACCTATGGATTGCCCACCAAAGATGGCAATACCTAGATCTATCCTTGCTTTTATTCCTAGCTAGGGGCGTTAAACGATATCGCTTGTTGGGAGGCAACCCAATTTTATTTTAGTTTTTTTGTTTTTGTTTCTGTTTAGGAATAAATAATCCATCTACCTTCTGTTTAGATGTGTTTTTATGTTTAAATTAGTGTTTGTGCCAAGTTAAACCTATAGGATCTTCTTGGATAATAGGTACTTGATCTTGCTGTAATTTCCAGAAACTTTCGGTTCACGAAAGAAATTGTTAAAAATCACCAGAACGTGATAAAATAGTAATTCAAATTTCTTCTTATCAATAAACAAATGTCCTAGGTCGCCCTATTTTTTCTGAATTTTTGGAGTTCCAGAAGTTTGCGTTAGTTACAGATTACTACAGACTGTTCTGTTTTTGACAGATTATGTTTTTCGTGTGTTGTTTGCTTATTTTGATGAATCTATGGCTAGTAAAATAGTTTATAATCCATAGAGAAGTTGGAATACTGTAGATTTAACACCAATATAAATAAAGAATGAGTTCATTACAGTACCTTGAAGTGGTCTTTTGTTTTCTTTCGCTAACGGAGCTCACGAGATTTCTGTTGAGTTTTGTGTTGTGAAGTTTTCATGTTTTGGGTGAATTTTTTTGATGGATTATGGAACAAGGAGTGGCAAAAGCCTAAGATTGGGGATGACCATGGCACCCCCAAGATAATCCAAGGACACCAAAAAGTCAAAGCTTGGGGATGCCCCGGAAGGCATCCCCTCTTTCGTCCACTTCCATCGGTAACTTTACTTGGATTTATATTTTTATTCACTACATGATATGTGTTTTTCTTGGAGCGTCTTGTATTATTTGCGTCTTTGCTTGTTAGTTTACCACAATCATCCTTGCTGTACACCTTTTGAGAGAGCCATACATGAATTGGAATTTTTTTGAATACTCTATGTGCTTCACTTATATCTTTTGAGCTTTATAGTTTTGCTCTATGTGCTTCACTTATATCTTTTGAGCTTTATAGTTTTGCTCTAGTACTTCACCTATATATTTTGGAGCACGGTGGTGGATTTGTTTTACAGAAACTATTGATCTCTCATGCTTCACTTAGATTATTTTGAGAGTCTTAAATAGCATGGTAATTTGCTTAATAATAATATGCTTGGTATTCAAGATTTGTAAAACTTTCTTTTGAGTGCGTTGAATACTAAGAAAAGTTTGATGCTTGATAATTGTTTTGAGATATGGAGGTGATAATATCAAATTCGTGCTAGTTGAGTAGTTGTGAATTTGAGAAATGCTTGTGTTGAAGTTTGCAAGTCCCGTAGCATGCACTTATGGTAAACTTTATGTAACAAATTTGAAACATGAGGTGTTATTTGATTGTCCTCCTTATGAGTGGCGGTCGGGGACGAGCGATGGTCTTTTCCTACCAATCTATCCCCCTAGGAGCATGTGCATAGTGCTTTGGTTTTTGATGGCTTGTAGATTTTTGCAATAAGTATGTGAGTTCTTTATGACTAATGTTGAGTCCATGGATTATACGCACTCTTACCCTTCCATCATTGCTAGCCTCTTGATGCCGTGCATTGCCCTTTCTCACATTGAGAGTTGGTGCAAACTTTGCCGGTGCATCCAAACCCCGTGATATGATATGCTCTTTCACACATAAACCTCCTTATATCTTCCTCAAACCAGCCACCATACCTACCTATTATGGCATTTCCATAGCCATTCCGAGATATATTGCCATGCAACTTTCCATCATACTGTTCTTCATGACACTTTCATCATTGTCATATTGCGTAGGATGATCATGTAGTTGACATAGTATTTGTGGCAAAGCCATTGTTCATAATTCTTTCATACATGTCACTCTTGATTCATTGCATATCCCGGTACACCGCCGGAGGCATTCATATAGAGTCATACTTTGTTCTAGTATCGAGTTGTAATCATTGAGTTGTAAATAAATAGAAGTGTGATGATCATCATTTTCTAGAGCATTGTCCCAAAAAAAGAGAAAGGCCAAAGAAAAAAAAAGAAGGCCCCAAAAATATATAAAAAAAGGGGCAATGTTACTATCTCTTTTTCCACACTTGTGCTTCAAAGTAGCACCATGTTCTTCATATAGTGAGTCTCATATATTGTGCTTCAAAGTAGCACCTTGTTTTTCATATAGAGAGTTTCATATGTTGTCACTTTCATATACTAGTGGGAATTTTTCATTATAGAACTTGGCTTGTATATTCCAACGATGGGCTTACTCAAATGCCCTAGGTCTTCGTGAGCAAGCAAGTTGGATGCACACCCACTTAGTTTCTTTTGTTGAGCTTTCATACATTTATAGCTCTAGTGCATCCGTTGCATGGCAATCCTACTCCTTGCATTAACATCAATTGATGGGCATCTCCACATAACCCCCATAATTATATTCTATTCCACCCATAGTGCTATGTCCATGGCTCGCGCTCATATATTGCGTGAAGGTTTATAAGTTTGAGATTACTAGAGTATGAAACAATTGCTTGGCTTGTCATCGGGGTTGTGCACGATGAGAGCATTCTTGTGTGACGAAAATTTGAGCATGACTAAACTATATGATTTTGTAGGGATGAACTTTCTTTGGCAATGTTATTTTGAGAAGACATAATTGCTTAGTTAGTATGCTTGAAGTATTATTATTTTTATGTCAATATGAACTTTTGTCTTGAATCTTTCGGATCTGAATATTCATACCACAATTAAGAATAGTTACATTGAAATTATGCCAAGTAGCACTCCGCATCAAAAATTCTCTTTTTATCATTTACCTACTCGAGGACGAGCAGGAATTAAGCTTGGGGATGCCTGATACGTCTCCAACGTATCTATAATTTTTGATTGGTCCATGCTATATTATCTATTGTTTTGGACTATATTGGGTTTTATTTTCCACTTTTATATTACTTTTGGGACTAACCTATTAACCGGAGGCCCAGCCCAGAATTACTGTTTTTTGCCTATTTCAGTGTTTCAAGAAAGCGGAATATCAAACAGAGTCCAAACAGAATGAAATCTTCGGGAACGTGATTTTCTCATCAGATAAGATCCAGGAGACTTGGACCCTCCGTCAAGAAAGCCACGAGGCGGCCACGAGGGTGGAGGGCGCGCCCCCCTGCCTCGTGGGCCCCTCGAAGCTCCACCGACGTACTCCTTCCTCCTATATATACCTACGTACCCCCAACAGATCAGATACGGAGCCAAAAACCTAAATCCACCGCCGCAACTTTCTGTATCCACTAGATCCCATCTTGGGGTCTGTTCTGGAGCTCCTTCGGTTGGGGATTCCACCACGGAGAGCTACTACATCATCATCATAGCCTCTCCGATGAAGTGTGAGTAGTTTACCTCAGACCTTCGGGTCCATAGTTAGTAGCTAGATGGCTTCTTCTCTCTTTTTGGATCTCAATACGATGTTCTCCCCCTCTCTCGTGGAGATCTATTCGATGTAATCTTCTTTTTGCGGTTTGTTTGTTGAGACCGATGAATTGTGGGTTTATGATCAAGATTATCTATGAACAATATTTGAATCTTTTCCGAATTCTTTTATGTATGATTGAGTTATCTTTGCAAGTCTCTTCGAATTATCCGTTTGGTTTGGCCAACTAGATTGGTAGTTCTTGCAAATGGGAGAAGTGTTTAGCTTTGGGTTCAATCTTGCGGTGTCCTTACCAAAGGATGTAAAGGGTTGCAAGGCACGTATTGTATTGTTGCCATCGAGGATAACAAGATGGGGTATTTATCATATTGCATGAATTTATTCCTCTACATCATGTCATCTTGCTTAAGACGTTACTCTGTTTTCATTAACTTAATACTCTAGATGCATGCTGGATAGCGGTCGATGAGTGGAGTAATAGTAGTAGATGTAGGCAGGAGTCGGTCTACTTGTCTCGGACGTGATGCCTATATACATGATCATGTTGGGAAACGTAGTAATTTCAAAAAATTTCCTACGCACACGCAAGATCATGGTGATGGCATAGCAACGAGAGGGGAGAGTATTGTCCACGTACCCTCATAGACCGTAAGCGGAAGCGTTATGACAACACGGTTGATGTAGTCGCACGCGTCTTCACGATCCGACCGATCCAAGTACCGAACTACGGCACCTTCGTGTTCAGCACACGTTCGGCTCGATGGCGATCCCGGACTCCGATCCAGCAAAGTGTCGGGGATGAGTTCCACAAGACGACGGCATGGTGACGATGATGATGCTCTCATCGAGCAGGGCTTCGCCTAAACTCATGACGATATGACCGAGGTGGAATATGGTGGAGGGGGGCACCGCACACGGCTAAGGAACGATCCGTAGATCAACTTGTGTGTCTCTGGGGTGCCCCCTGCCCCCGTATATAAAGGAGCAAAAGGGGGGTGCGGCCGGCCCTAGGAGGAGGCGCGCCGGAGGAGTCCTACTCCCCTTTCCTAGTTGGACTAGGACTTGGGGGAAGGAGGAGAGGGGAAAAGGAAAGGGGCGCCGCCTCCTTGTCCTATTCGGACTTGGGGGGGGGGCGCGGCTGCCCCTTGGCCCCTTCTCCTCTTTCGCCACTAGGCCCACTAAGGCCCATTAGGTCACCGGGGGGTTCGGTAACCTCCGGTACTCCGGTAAAATGCCGATTTCACCCGGAACACTTCCAATGTCCAAACATAGGCTTCCAATATATCAATCTTTATGTATCGACCATTTCGAGACTCCTCGTCATGTCCGTGATCACATCCGGGACTCCGAACAAACTTCGGTACATCAAATTATAAACTCATAATAAAACTGCCATCGTAACGTTAAGCGTGCGGATCCTACGGGTTCGAGAACTATGTAGACATGACCTAGAACTATTCTCGGTCAATAACCAATAGCGGAACCTGGATGCCCATATTGGTTCCTACATATTCTACGAAGATCTTTATCGGTCAAACCGCATAACAACATACGTTGTTCCCTTTGTCATCGGTATGTTACTTGCCCGAGATTTGATTGTCGGTATCCAATACCTAGTTCAATCTCGTTACTGGCAAGTCTCTTTACTCGTTATGTAATGCATCATCTCGTAAATAACTCATTAGCTACATTGCTTGCAAGGCTTATAGTGATGTGCATTACCGAGAGGGCCCAGAGATACCTCTCCGACAATCGGAGTGACAAAACCTAATCTCGAAATACGCCAACCCAACATGTACCTTTGGAGACACCTGTAGTACTCCTTTATAATCACCCGATTACGTCGTGACGTTTGGTAGCACCCAAAGTGTTCCTCCGTAAACGGGAGTTGCATAATCTCATAGTTACAGGAACATGTATAGGTCTGAAGAAAGCAATAGCAATATACTAAGCGATCAAGTGCTAGGCTAACGAAATGGGTCATGTCAATCACATCATTCTCCTAATGATGTGATCCCATTAATCAAATAACAACACATGTCTATGGTTAGGAAACATAACCATCTTTGATTAATGAGCTAGTCAAGTAGAGGCATACTAGTGACTATATGTTTGTCTATGTATTCACACATGTATCATGTTTCAGGTTAATACAATTCTAGCATGAATAATAAACATTTATCATGATATGAGGAAATAAATAATAACTTTATTATTGCCTCTAGGGCATATTTTCTTCAGTCTCCCACTTGCACTAGAGTCAATAATCTAGTTCACATCGCCATGTGATTTAAGACCAATAGTTCACATCACCATGTGATTAACCACCATAGTTCACATCATCATGTGACCAACACCCAAACGGTTTACTAGAGTCAATAATCTAGTTCACATCGCTATGTGATTAACACCCAAATAGTACTAAGGTGTGATCATGTTTTGTTCGTGAGAGAAGTTTAGTCAACGGGTCTGCCACATTCAGATCCGTATGTATTTTGCAAATTTCTATGTCAACAATGCTCTGCACGGAGCTACTCTAGCTAATTGCTCCCACTTTCAATATGTATCCAGATTGAGACTTAGAGTAATCTAGATCAGTGTCAAAACTTGCATCGACGTAACCCTTTACTTACGAACCTTTTGTCACCTCCATAATCGAGAAACATATCCTTATTGCACTAAGGATAATTTTGACCGCTGTCCAGTGATCTACTCCTAGATCACTATTGTACTCCCTTGCCAAAATCAGTGTAGGGTATACAATGGATCTGGTGCACAGCATGGCATACTTTATAGAACCTATGGCTGAGGCATAGGGAATGACTTTCATTCTCTTTCTATCTTACCGTGGTCGGGCTTTGAGTCTTACTCAATTTCACACCTTGTAACACATGCAAGAACTCTTTCTTTGACTGTTCCACTTTGAACTACTTCAAAATCTTGTCAAGGTATGTACTCATTGAAAAAACTCATCAAGCGTCTTGATCTATCTCTATAGATCTTGATGCTCCATATGTAAGTAGCTTCATCGAGGTTTTTCTTTGAAAAACTCCTTTCAAACACTCCTTTATGCTTTGCAGAATAATTCTACATTATTTCCGATCAACAATATGTCATTCACATATACTTATCAGAAATGCTGTAGTGCTCCCACTCACTTTTTGTAAATACAGGCTTCACCGCAAGTCTGTATAAAACTATATGCTTTGATCAACTTATCAAAGCGTATATTCCAACTCCGAGATGCTTGCACCCGTCCATAGATGGATCGCTGGAGCTTACATATTTTGTTAGCACCTTTAGGATTTACAAAACCTTCTGGTTGCATCATATACAACTCTTCTTTAATAAATCCATTAAGGAATGCAGTTTTGTTTATCCATTTTCCAGATTTCATAAAACACGGCAATTGCTAACATGATTCGGACAGACTTAAGCATAGATAGAGTGAGAAACTCTCATCGTAGTCAACACCTTGAACTTGTCGAAAACCTTTTGCGACAATTCTAGCTTTGTAGATAGTAACACTACTATCAGCGTCCGTCTTCCTCTTGAAGATCCATTTATTTTCTATGGCTTGCCGATCATCGGGCAAGTCGACCAAAGTCCATACTTTGTTCTCATACATGGATCCCATCTCAGATTTCATGGCCTCAAGCCATTTTGGGAATCTGGGCTCATCATCGCTTCCTCATAGTTCGTAGGTTCGTCATGGTCAAGTAGCATGACCTCGAACAGGATTACCGTGCCACTGCAGTGCGGATTTCACTCCGGTTTACCTATTTAGATTCGGTAGTAACTTGATCTGAAGTTACATGATCATCATCATTATCTTACTCACTAATTGGTGTAGTAGTCACGGGAACAGATTTCTGTGATGAACTATTTTCCAATAAGGGAGAAGGTACAATTACCTTATCAAGTTCTACTTTCCTCCCACTCACTTCTTTCGAGAGAAACTCCTTCTCTAGAAAGGATCCGAATTTAGCAACAAAAATCTTGCCCTCAGATCTGTGATAGAAGGTGTACCCAATAGTCTCTTTTGGGTATCCTATGAAGACACATTTCTCCAATTTGGGTTCGAGCTTATCTGGTTGAAGTTTCTTCACATAAGCATCGCAGCCCCAAACTTTAAGAAACGACAGTTTAGGTTTACTGCTAAACCATAGTTCATATGATGTCGTCTCAAACAGATTTAGATGGTGCCCTATTAAACGTGAATGCAGCTGTCTCTAATGCATAACCCCCAAACGATATTGGTAAATCAGTAAGAAACATCATTGATCGCACCATATCAAATAAAGTGCGGTTACGACGTTCGGACACACCATAACGTTGTGGTGTTCCAGGTGGCGTGAGCTGTGAAACTATTCCACATTGTTTTAATTGAAGATCAAACTCGTAACTCAAATATTCATCTCCATGATCAGATCGTAGAAACTTTATTTTCTTGTTACGATGATTTTCCACTTCACTCTGAAATTCTTTGAACTTTTCAAATGTTTCAGACTTATGTTTCATCAAGTAGATATACCCATATCTGCTCAAATTATCTATGAAGGTCAGAAAATAACGATACCCGCCACGAGCCTTAACACTCATCGGATCGCATACATCGGTATGTATTATTTCCAATAAGTCAGTAGCTCGTTCCATTGTTCCGGAGAACGGAGTTTTACTCATCTTGCCCAAAAGGCACGGTTCGCAAGCATCAAATGATTCATAATCAAGTGATTTCGAAAATCCATCTTTATGGAGTTTCTTCATGCGTTTTACACCGATATGACCCAAACGGCAGTGCCACAAACAAGTTGCACTATCATTATTAACTTTGCATCTTTTGGCATCAATATTATGAATATGTGTATCACTACGATCGAGATCCAACAAACTATTTTCATTGGGTGTATGACCATTTGAAGGTTTTATTCATGTAAACAGAACAACAATTATTCTCTGACTTTAAATGAATAACCGTCTCGCATCAAACAAGATCCAGATATAATGTTCATGCTTAACGCTGGCACCAAATAACAATTATTTAGGTCTAAAACTAATCCCGATGGTAGATGTAGAGGTAGCGTGCCGACCGCGATCACATCGACTTTGGAACCATTTCCCACGCATCATCACCTCATCCTTAGCCAATCTTCGCTAATCCGTAGTTCCTGTTCGAGTTGCAAATATTAGCAATGTAACCATTATCAAATACCTGTACTCATGAGTATTAGTAAGGTACACATCAATAACATGTATATCATATATACCTTTGTTTACTTTGCCATCCTTCTTATCCGCCAAATACTTGGGGCAGTTACGCTTCCAGGTGTCGCCTGCTTGCAGAGAAGCACTCGATCTCGTGCTTAGGTCCAGACTTGGGTTTTTTCTCTTGAGCAGCAACTTGTTTGCTGTTCTTCTTGAAGTTCCCCTTCTTCTTCCCTTTGACCTTTTTCTTGAAACTGGTGGTCTTGTTAACCATCAACACTTGATGCTCCTTTTTGATTTCTACCTCCATGACTTTTAGCATTGCGAAGAGCTCGGAATAGACTTGTCCATCCCTTGCATATTATAGTTCATCACGAAGCTCATGTAGCTTGGTGGCGTGATTGAAGAATTACATCAGCGACACTATCATCGTGAAGATTAACTCCAGTTGAATAAGTGATTATTATACCCAGACATTTTGAGTATGTGTTCACCGACGTAACTATTCTCCTCCATCTTGCAGCTATAGAACTTATTGGAGACTTCATATCTCTCAATCCGGGCATTTGCTCGAAATATTAACTTCAACTCCTGGAACATCTCATATGCTCCATGACGTTCAAAACGTCGTTGAAGGCCCGGTTCTAAGCCGTAAAGCATGGCACACTCGAACTATCGAGTAGGCATCAGCTTTGCTCGCTGCACGTTCTTAACGCCGTCGGTTGCATCAAAGAAGCAGGCTGGCACCCAGCGGTGCTTCGGGACGTAACTCTTTTGTTCAGCTATGAGTATAATCCTGAGGTTACGGACCCAGTCCGTGTAATTGCTACCAACATCTTTCAACTTTGCTTTCTCAAGGAACGCATTAAAATTCAATGGAACAACAAAGACGAGCCATCTATCTAAAGTAAACATAAACAAGCAAAATACTATCGGTACTAAGTTCATGATAAATTTAAGTTCAATTAATCATATTACTTAAGAACTCCCACTTAGATAGACATCCTCTAATCTTCTAAGTGATTACGTGATCCATATTAACTACACCATGTCCGATCGTCACGTGAGATGGAGTAGTTTCAACGGTGAACATCAATATGTTGATCATATCTACTATATGATTCACGCTCGACCTTTCGGTCTCCGTGTCCCGAGGCCATATCTGTTATATGCTAGGCTCGTCAAGTTTAACCTGAGTATTCTACGTGCGCAACTGTTTTGCACCCGTTGTATTTGAACGTAGAGCCTATCACACCCGATCATCACGTGGTGTCTCAAAGACGAAGAACTTTCGCAATGGTGCATACTCGGGGAGAACACTTCTTGATAATTTTAGTGAGAGATCATCTTAAAATGCTACCGTCAATCAAAGCAAGATAAGATGCATAAAGGATAAACATCACATGCAATCAATATAAGTGATATGATATGGCCATCATCATCTTGTGCTTGTGATCTCCATCTCAAGCACCGTCGTGATCACCATCGTCACCGGGCGCGACACCTTGATCCCCATCGTAGCATCGTTGTCGCCTCGCCAATCTTATGCTTCTACGACTATCGGTACCGCTTAGTGATAAAGTAAAGCATTACGAGGCGTTTGCATTTCATACAATAAAGCGACAACCATATGGCTCTCGCCGATTGCCGATAACCGGTTACAAAACATGATCATCTCATACAATAAAATATAGCATCACGTCTTGACCATATCACATCACAACATGCCCTGCAAAAACAAGTTAGACGTCCTCTACTTTGTTGTTGCAAATTTTATGTGGCTGCTACGGGCTGAGCAAGAACCGTTCTTACCTACGCATCAAAACCACAACGATAGTTTGTCAAGTTGGTGCTGTTTTAACCTTCGCAAGGACCGGGCGTAGCCACACTCAGTTCAACTAAAGTGAGAGAGACAGACACCCGCCAGTCACCTTTAAGCACGAGTGCTCGCAACGGTGAAACCAGTCTCGCGTAAGCGTACGCGTAATGTCAGTCCGGGCCGCTTCACCTCACAATACCGCTGAACCAAAGTATGACATGCTGGTAAGCAGTATGACTTGTATCGCCCACAACTCACTTGTGTTCTACTCGTGCATATGACATCTATGCATAAAACAAGGCTCTGATGCCACTGTTGGGGAACGTAGTAATTTCAAAAAATTTCCTACGCACACGCAAGATCATGGTGATGGCATAGCAACGAGAGGGGAGAGTATTGTCCACGTACCCTCGTAGACCGTAAGCGGAAGCGTTATGACAACGCCGTTGATGTAGTCGTACGTCTTCACGATCCGACCGATCCAAGTACCGAACGTACGGCACCTCCGAGTTCAGCACACGTTCAGCTCGATGACGATCCGCAGACTCGATCCGGCAAAGTGTCGGGATGAGTTCCACAAGACGACGGGCGTGGTGACGATGATGATGCTCTACCGGCGCAGGGCTTCGCCTAAACTCCGCGATGATATGACCGAGGTGGAATATGGTGGAGGGGGGCACCGCACACGGCTAAGGAACGATCCGTAGATCAACTTGTGTGTTCTAGGGTGCCCCCCTGCCCCCGTATATAAAGGAGCAAGGGGGGGGGTGCGGCCGGCCCTAGGAGGAGGCGCGCCGGAGGAGTCCTACTCCCACCGGGAGTAGGACTCCCCCCTTTCCTAGTTGGACTAGGACTTGGGGGGAAGGAGGAGAGGGGGAAAAGGAAAGGGGGGCGCCGCCCCCCCTCCTTGTCCTATTCGGACTTGGGGGAGGGCGGCTGCCCGTGCGGCCCCTTCTCCTCTTTCTCCACTAGGCCCACTAAGGCCCATTAGGTCACCGGGGTTCTGGTAACCTCCGTACTCCGGTAAAATGCCGATTTCACCCGGAACACTTCCGATGTCCAAACATAGGCTTCCAATATATCAATCTTTATGTCTCAACCATTTCGAGACTCCTCGTCATGTCCGTGATCACATCCGGGACTCCGAACAAACTTCGGTACATCAAAACTTATAAACTCATAATAAAACTGTCATCGAAACGTTAAGCGTGCGGATCCTACGGGTTCGAGAACTATGTAGACATGACCTAGAACTATTCTCGGTCAATAACCAATAGCGGAACCTGGATGCCCATATTGGTTCCTCCATATTCTACGAAGATCTTTATCGGTCAAACCGCATAACAACATACGTTGTTCCCTTTGTCATCGGTATGTTACTTGCCCGAGATTTGATCATCGGTATCCAATACCTAGTTAAATCTCGCATCGGCAAGTCTCTTTACTCGTTACGTAATGCATCATTCCATAACTAACTCATTAGCTACATTGCTTGCAAGGCTTATAGTGATGTGCATTACCGAGAGGGCCCAGAGATACCTCTCCGACAATCGGAGTGACAAAACCTAATGTCGAAATACGCCAACCCAACATGTACCTTTGGAGACACCTGTAGTACTCCTTTATAATCACCCGATTACGTTGTGACGTTTGGTAGCACCCAAAGTGTTCCTCCGTAAACGGGAGTTGCATAATCTCATTGTTACAGGAACATGTATAGGTCATGAAGAAAGCAATAGCAATATACTAAACGATCAAGTGCTAGGCTAACGAAATGGGTCATGTCAATCACATCATTCTCCTAATGATGTGATCCCATTAATCAAATAACAACACATGTCTATGGTTAGGAAACATAACCATCTTTGATTAATGAGCTAGTCAAGTAGAGGCATACTAGTGACTATATGTTTGTCTATGTATTCACACATGTATCATGTTTCCGGTTAATACAATTCTAGCATGAATAATAAACATTTATCATGATATGAGGAAATAAATTATAACTTTATTATTGCCTCTAGGGCATATTTCCTTTAGATCATACCTAGATACTCTCATAACTATGCTCAATTCTGTCAATTGGTCAACAGTAATTCGTTCACCCGCCGTAAAATACTTATGCTCTTGAGAGAAGCCACTAGTGAAATCTATGGCCCCCAGGTCTATTCTCATCATATTAATCTTCCTACGCTTTATTATTGCTTTGCTCTTTACTTTTCCTTTTATTTTACTTTGCATCTTTATACCAAAAAAATACCAAAAATATTATTTATCATCTCTATTAGATCTCACTCTCGTAAGTGACCGTGAAGGGATTGACAACCCCTATTCGCGTTGGTTGCGAGGAGCTATTTGCTTTGTGTAGGTACGAGGGACTTGCGCGTGGCCTCCTACTAGATTGATACCTTGGTTTTCAAAAACTGAGGGAAATACTTACGCTACTCTGCTGCATCATCCTCTCCTCTTCGGGGAAAACCAATGCAAGCTCAAGACGTAGCAGACCACAACCCACCAGGGTGCGTCTGGGGGTCGTAGCACGCCCAGGTAGGTTGTGTCCACCTGGTGCACCTCCCTCTGATATTATTTGCACCAAAAATCCAGAAATATTTGGAAAAAATCGTAGTAATTTTTTAGAGCATTCTGAGAACTTTTATTTTTGGGTCATTTTTTTTATTGCACTAGAAATTCAGAAAACAGACAAAACATGGCATTTTATTTTATTTAACTAATAAAAATAGAGAATAAAATATAAGGACAGAAGGTAGTGCTTACTAAATTCATCAACTTCATACCTCTCAAAAATGATTCATTAATAAGGTTGATCAGGTCTTTTTAACAACCACTTTCGATTAGCATGAAACCGAAGAACTTTCATAAATCACTAAGTTACCTCAATGGGGATATGAATGTCCCCAACAATAAGCATTTCATATTTCTTTTTGAAGTATTTGAAAACTTCCAATAGTGATTGTCGGAGATTTTTCAATAACATGAATACCATTCACTTGGAATTGTTTCTTCGGAAAGTGCACCGTATGCTCATTACCATTGATATGAAAAGTGACCTTGCTTTTATTGCAATCAATAACAGCCCCTTCAGTATTCAAGAAGCGTCTACCGAGGATAATCGACATGTTGTCGTCCTCGGGCATCTCAAGTATAACAAAGTCAGTCAAAATAGTAACATTAGCAACAACAACGGGCACATCCTCACAGATACCGATAGGTATGGCGGTTGATTTGTCAGCCATTTGCAAAGATATTTCAGTAGGTGTGAGTTTATTCAAATCAAGTCTTTTATATAAAGAGAAAGGCATAACACTAACATCAGCTCCTAAATCACACAAAGCAGTTTTCACATAATTCTTTTTGATAGAGCAAGGTATAGTTGGTATTCTCGGATCTCCAAGCTTTCTAGGCACTCCATCTTTAAAAGTGTAATTAGCAAGCATAGTGGAGATTTCAGCTTCCGGTATTTTTATCTTATTTGTGATGATATCTTTCATATACTTTGCATAAGGAGGCATTTTCAAGATGTCAGTCAAGCGAGTACGCAAAAAGACTGGCCTTAGCATTTTAGCAAATCATTCAAATTCTTCATCATCTTTCTTTTTAGTTGACTTGGGTGGAAAAGGCATAGGTTTTTGAACCCACAGTTCTCTTTCTACCGTGTTTTCTAGCAATGAAGTCTCTTTTATCATACCTTTTATTCTTAGGTTGTGGGTTATCAATATCAACAGGTGGTTCTATCTCAACATCATTGTCTGGTTCTTTATTTTTTGGTTCAGAGTCTTCATGAACCTCATCATTGTCTTTTTCATTATCACTAGGTGAGTGTTCATTACCTGATTGAGTTTCAGCATCAGAGATAGAAATTTCATTATCATTATCGATAGAAATTTCATTATCAGCATGCAAAGTCCTATCATTTTTATTTTTCTTTCTAGAAGGACTAGGTGCATCAATGTTATTTCTTTGTGAGTCTTGTTCAATTCTTTTTTGGTGTCCCTCAGGATAAAGTGGTTCCTGAGTCATTTTACCTCCTCTAGTTGCAATTCTAACAACAAAGTCATGCATATTATTATTCATTTCATCAAGCAATTCTCTTTGAGATTTAGCAACTTGTTCTAACTGAGTTTGTACCATAGAAGCATGATTTCCAACACCTCTAACACCATTTGAGATTCTAAACAACAAGTCAGTCAAGCGAGCAATCATATTAGAATTATATTTCAATTGTTTCATAACATTTGCATTGAAGTGATCTTGTTTTCTAATATTGTTTTCAAACTCATAAAGGCATTGGCTAGGGTGCATATTGTGAGGATTGTCATTATCATTGAACTTGATTAAAGAATTTACCTTACCACCTTAGGCATTGGTGGTGTATCAAGCCCATGTATTTCTTCAATAGGGGGTAAATTTCTAACATCCTCCACTTTAATACCTTTTTCCTTCATAGATTTATTTGCCTCTTGCATATCTTCAGCACTGAGATATAATATACCCCTCTTCTTCGGAGTGGGTTTAGGCAGTGGTTCAGGAAGTATGCTATTCAATAATTCTTCAGCTTGTCCAATAGTTCGTCCCCTGAAAACACAACAAGCACAACTATCTAGGAAATCCCTAAGCATCGGTTAGTCCATTATAAAAGATATCAAGTATTCATTTTTCTTAAGGGGATGATCAGGCAAAGCATTAAGTAACTGGAAAAGCCTCCCCCAAGCTTGTGGGAGACTCTCTTCTTTAGTTTGCACAAAGTTAAATATTTCCTGTAGAGCAGCTTGTTTCTTATGAGCAGGGAAATATTTTTCAGAGAAGTAATAAATTATATCCTGGGGACTACGCACACAACCAGGAGCAAGAGTATTGTACCAGGCTTTAGCATCACCATTTAATGAGAACAGAAATAATTTGAGAATAAAGTAATAGCGAGTCTTCTCATCATGAGTAAAAAGGGTGGCTATGTCATTCAACGTAGTAAGATGTGCCACAACAGTTTCAGTTTCATAACCATGGAAAGGATCAGATTCAACCGAAGTAATTAACTATGGGTCGACAGAGAATTCATCAATAAAGATAGGTGAAGTAGCAAACTTAGGATCATATTTCATTCTAGCATTCAGAGATTTTTCTTTATACTTGCATAATAATTTGTCTAGAATATCTCTAGTTGTCTCCTCATTCATAACATAACCTTCTGATACCTTAGGCAATTCGTATCTAGGAAGGCTAGTTCTAGCAGGTGTTTCAGGAGTTTCAGTTTCAAGCTCATCATCAGATTCAACATCATGTTGTATTACTCTAGCAATTTGTTCATCAAGAAAATCACCAAGTGGCACATCATCATTATCAAGCAAGGTACTAGCATCATCATAAGCATTATCCATAGCAGAAGTAGCATCATCAATAACTTGTGACATATCAGAATTAATAGCATGTGGTGGTGGTGCAAGTGTACTTATAACAGAAGGTGAATCTAAAGCAGAACTGGATGGCAGTTTCTTACCTCCCCTCGTACTAGAGGGAAATATCTTAGTCTTAGCCCTTCAGATTCTTCATAGTGATAATATGATAATAATCCCAAGTGACTCAACAAATATAGCTATGCTCCCCGGCAATGGCGCCAGAAAAAGGTCTTGATAACCCACAAGTATAGGGGATCGCAACAGTTTTCGAGGGTAGAGTATTCAACCCAAATTTATAGATTCGACACAAGGGGAGCCAAAAAATATTTGAAGGTATTAGCAGGTGAGTTGTCAGTTCAACCACACCTGGAGATTAATTATCTGCAGCAAAGTGATCAGTAGCAAAGTTGTATGATCGTTTTGATAATAGTAGCAACAATAGTAACAATAACAGTGATAGCAGTATTTTGTAGCAAGTATAACAGTGATGATAGCAGTAGTAACTTAGCAAGAACAATATAGGATAAGTTCGTAGGCATTGGATCGGTGACTTGTTGGATGATATTCATCATGAGATAGTTATAACCTAGGGCGATTCGGCACTAGCTCCAGTTCGTCAATATAATGTAGGCATGTATTCCGTAAATAGCCACACGTGCTTATGGAAAGAAGTTGCATGACATCTTTTGTCCTACCCTCCCGTGGCAGCGGGGTCCATATTGGAAACTAATGGATATTAAGGCCTCCTTTTAATAGAGAACCGGAACAAAGCATTAACACATCATGAATAGAACTCCTGAAACTACGGTCATGACTGGGAGTGGTCCCGACTATTGTCACTCCGGGGTTGCCGGATCATAACACGTAGTAGGTGACTATAACTTGCAAGATCGGATCTAAAACATGGATATAACGATGATAACATAAGCGGTTCAGATCTGAGTTCATGGCACCCGGGCCCAAAGTGATAAGCATTAAGCATGGCAAAGTCATAGCAACATCAATCTCAGAACATAATGGATACTAGGGATCAAGCCCTAACAAAACTAACTCGATTACATGATGAATCTCATCCAACTTCTCACTGACCAGTGAGCCTACAAAGGAATTACTCACTCCCAGTGGGGAGCATCATGGAATTGGCAATGGAGAAGGGTTGGTGATGACGAAGAACGAAGATCCCCCTCTTCGGAGCCCCAAACGGACTCCAGATCTGGCCTCCCGATGAAGAACAGGAGGTGACGGCGGCTCCGTCTCGTGGATCGCGATAATTCTTTCTCCCTGATTTTTTCTGGAAAATAGGATTTTATAGCGTCGGTTTCAGGGTCAGCGGGGCCACCAGGTGGGGACAACCCACCTGGGCGCGCCAGGAGAGGGGGGCGCGCCCTGGTGGGTTGTGCCCACCCAGGGGCCCCTCTCTGGTAGGTCTTGACTCTAGAAATTCTTATTTATTATATAAAAAATCCTTGCAAAGTTTCATTCCATTTCGAGAACTTTTATTTCTTCACAAAAAAACACCATGGTAGTTCTGCTGAAAACAACGTCAGTCCAGTGTTAGTTTCATTCAAATCATGTAATTTGAATCCAAAACAAGAGGAAAAGCATTAGGAAAAGTAGATACGTTGGAGACGTATCAGTGTTGTCCTATGGTGCTCTCCGTGTCGCGGAAGCGTGTGGGATCCCAGCTGTAGGGTTTGCAATATGTTCATGATTTGCTTATGGTGGGTTGCTAGAGTGACAGAAGCTTAAACCCGAGTAAGTAGATTGTTTGTGTATGGGAGTAAAGAGGACTTGATACCTTATAATGCTATTAATGATCTTCAGTAATTGCGAATGCTTGCTAGAGTTCCAATCATAAGTGCATATTGAGGGAGTCCTGGACTAGGAGGTGTCCGGATAGCCGAACTATCATCACGGCCGGAGTCCAAGACCATGAAGATACAAGATTGAAGACTTTGTCCCGTGTCCGGATGGGACTTTCCTTGGCGTGGAAGGCAAGCTTGGCGATACGGATATGTAGATCTCCTACCATTGTAACTGCTCTGTGTAACCCTAACCTATCCGGTGTCTATATAAACCGGAGGGTTTTAGTCCGTAGGACGAACAACAATCATACCATAGGCTAGCTTCTAGGATTTAGCCTCCTTGATCTCGTGGTAGATCTACTCTTGTACTACCCATATCATCAATATTAATCAAGCAGGATTAGGGTATTATCTCCATCGAGAGGGCCCGAACCTGGGTAAAAACATCATGTCCCTTGTCCTGGTAACATTACCATCCGCCTAGACGCACAGTTCGGGACCCCCTACCCGAGATTCGCCGGTTTTGACACCGACATTGGTGCTTTCATTGAGAGTTCCTCTGTGTCGTCACCGATAGGCCCGATGGCTCCTTCTATCATCAACAACGACGCGTCCAGTGGTGAGACTTTTCTCCTGGACAGATCTTCGTGATTCGGCGGCTTTACCTTTGCGGGCCAATTCGCAGCCATCTGGAGCGATCGAGCTACGCCCCTGGCCATCAGGTCAGATTTGGAAGTTTGAACTATACAACCGATGTCCGCGGAGACTTGATCTTCGACGGATTCGAGCCGCAGCCGAGCATGTCGCACTGTCTCGATGGGTATGATCTAGCTCTGCTGCCGAACAGTGCCCTGGAGACCGCACCAGCATCCGCTCCGACCCTCAATCCGGAGCCGGATTCCCCGGTCGAGGACGAGTGGTCGGACACCGCCTCGGGGGCTACGAGCTCTATGGTGATTGAGCCGAACTCCATCCCTGTCCTTTACGAAGACCTTGACTCCAGGGTGCCGGACTCCTCTCCGGACTCCGAACCCTCCGCGCCCCTGCCAATTGAATCCGATTGGGCGCCGGTCATGGAGTTCACTGCCGCGGACATCTTTCAGCACTCGCCCTTTGGCGACATCTTGAATTCACTAAAGTCTCTCTCTCTCTATCCGGAGAGCCCTGGACGGACTACGGACAGGAAAGTTGGGATGCGTACGACGAAGAAATTCAACGCCCACCCACCACCCACTATGTAGCCACTGTCGATGATTTAACCGACATGCTCGACTTCGACTCCGAAGACATCGACGGTATGGACGACGATGCCAGAGACAACCAAGACCCAGCGCCTACAGGGCATTGGAAGGCCACCTCGTCATACGACATATACATGGTGGACATCCCAAAAGATGGGAACGACGATGGAACAACGGAGGATGACCCCTCCAACAAGCAACCGAAGCACCGACGTCAGCGGCGCCGCTCTAAATCCTGCCACAGCAAAAACGGTGATTCCGGCATGGGAGATAATAACACCCCGGACAGTGCCGAAGACAACCCCCTCCAGCAGAACTCAGTGCAGGAGGAGGGAGAAGCAAGTCCGACGGCGGTCTGGCGAAAAGAGAGGTCGAGGACGATAATTATGCGCCTCCCTCCGAAGATGAGGCAAGCCTCGACGACGCATTTAATTTGTCGTGGCTCGAGGATCCCGCCGGACAGAGCGTTTCAAACACATGCTTATAGCCACGGCAAGCAGCCTCAAGAAAGCAACAACAGCTTAGAGCTGACCAAGACCTACTAGGCGGATGATGGATCAAGTCCTTGCAGCCAAGAGTATGAACTCGAACGCCCTCCAAAAGCTACCCCAAACGCAGGCCGTTGCCTCGATCATAGGAGGAAGCACCCAAGTCACCATACGACATGGCAGATCGCCACCCTGGGCTGCATGGCGACAGAAGCCTCTCGGCCCTCCGCTCAAGCCACACCCCGACGCCGCTCAAAAAGTACCAAGGCACGGGAAAACGCGCCAGACTTGCGAGATATATTGGAGGATAAGGCAAAACATACAAGATCAATCTACGGATCGCGTGGGCGCCCAACGACTCGGGATGATTACCGTCGCGCCGGATACAGCAAACCCGGCCGGGCCGAACACAGTAGACAAAGCTCATATGAGCTACGTCGTGATATAGCCCAATACAGAGGCGCCACACACCCACTATGCTTCACAGATGAAGTAATGGATCATCAAATCCCGAGGGCTTCAAACCCATAAACATCAAATCATACGATGGCACCACAGATCCTGCGGTCTGGATCGAGGACTATCTCCTCCATATCCACATGGCCCGCGGTGATGATCTACATCCCATCAAATACCTCCCACTCAAGCTTAAAGGACCAGCTCGGTATTGGCTCAACAGCTTGCCAGCAGAATCAATTGGTTGTTGGGAGGACCTGGAAGCCGCATTCCTTGATAACTTCCAGGGCACATATGTGCGACCACCAGACGCCGATGACCTTAGCCATATAATTCAGCAGCCAGAGGAATCGGCCAGACAATTCTGGACACGGTTCCTAACAAAGAAAAATCAAATCGTTGATTGTCCGGATGCAGAGGCCCTTGCAGCCTTCAAACATAACATCCGCGACGAGTGGCATGCCCGGCACATAGGACAGGAAAAGCCGAAATCCATGGCAGCCCTTACAACATTCATGACCCGCTTTTGTGCGGGAGAGGACAGCTGGCTAGCTCGTAGTAACAACTTGACCAAAAACCCTGGTAGTTCGGATACCAAGGACAGCAATGGCAGGTCGCGTCACAACAAGAACAAGCGCCGCATAAACGGCGACAATGATGAAGATACGACGGTCAATGCCGGATTCAGAGGCTCTAAACCGGTCGATGGAAGAAGCCATTCAAAAGAAATACCCAGGCCCGTCCAACTTGGACCCGAATACTCGATCGCTTGTGCGGATACATGGCAACCCCGAAAAACCAGCCAATCACACCAACAGGGATTGTTGAGTGTTCAAGCAAGCGAGCAAGTTAAGTGCGAACTCAATGACAAGGGGCTGCATGGCGGCGATGAGGAAGAGCCCCGTCACGAACAATAGAGGACGAAGGGCTTTCCCACACAAGTGCGGACGGTGAACATGATATATGCAACCCACATACCCAAAAGGGAGCGGAAGCGTGCACTAAGGGACGTATATGCGATGGAGCCAGTCGCCCCAAAGTTCAACCCATGGTCTTCCTGCCCGATCACCTTCGATCGAAGGGACCACCCCACTAGCATTCGTCATGGAGGTTTCGCCGCATTGGTTCTTGACCCAATTATTGACGGATTTCACCTCACCAGAGTCCTGATGGACGGCGGTAGCAGCCTGAACCTGCTTTATCAGGATACAGTGCGCAAAATGGGCATAGACCCTCAAGGATTAAACCTCCAAAGACGACCTTTAAAGGCGTCATACCGGGTGTAGAGGCCAATTGTACGGGCTCAGTTACACTCGAAGTGGTCTTCGGATCACCGGATAACTTCCGAAGCGAAGAGTTGATCTTTGACATAGTCCCGTTCCGCAGCGGCTATCACGCACTGCTCGGACGAACCGCATTTGCAAAGTTCAATGCGGTGCCGCACTATGCATACCTCAAGCTTAAGATGCCAGGCCCTCGAGGAGTAATCACGGTCAATGGAAACACCAAACGCTCTCTCCGAACGGAGGAGCACACGGCGGCCCTCGCGGCGGAGGTGCAAAGCAGCCTCTCACATCAATTCTTGAGTCCTGCCACTAAGCGTCCGGACACTGTCAAGCGCGCCCGGAGTAACCTACAACAAGACCGCCTGGCACGATTCAAGCACGCGTAGCAATCCGGCCCCAACCCCAGCCCTCGCGAAATTGCAAAGCCAGTACTACGCGTACATAACTACGCTCTGGAGATACCATGGGCATAAGGGGAGGGGAACGACCACGGTATGCCCAGAATGCGGCTTAACCGCACCAGGGGCTCCCGATTGTGTCATTCTTTTTCTTTTTTCTTTTTTCTTTTTTTCAGGACTCCGTTTTCCAGAAGTCCTATCCGGCACTAGAATCGCCAAACTCACGATGCAACAGCCAGGGAAGCAGAAAGTTACGTCGAGTGTTCAGGTGGTCTCTATTACGAGCATTATACCTGTTTTACATACCATCCCGCAACTTACCCCTCGGAGGGGACATGTTAAATAATCCCATCCCTTGCTTATCGTGACTATTTGTATCGTTCTGCTTTCATTGCAGTACCTTTTTGAATAAACAATACATAGCTTTCGCTTATTATTGCACTCCTTTCTTTATCTATATATATGTTCATTTCATGACATGTTGCACCCGTACACTTTGCTACGGCCAATACACTGTGGGCTTAAGTACCCCAAAATTATGGTGTGATAAGTCCGAACACTTTCACAAGTGCGGCACCCGAACTTATAGCATTATATGAATCGGCTCCGAATCATGTCTTGGGTCAATAGTTGGGTTTGCCCGGCTCCGTGTTTTGGTACCTTACGGTCCGTTATATCGGCTAAGGTAGCACCGGGAGAACCACTGCGATTGTGCCCCGGTTGAGCTAGGTTGAGCACCTCAGTGGAGAAAGCTAAAACTGACGGTCATGATAGGGCGGGAGCCGGTCGCTGTTCGAGAGGTTTTTTCGGGTCCCTAAAGACTTATGACGCTTAGAGCGAGGAACCGGAACTGTCCGGCCAAGGCGTGGACAGCGCCCCGAACTCGGTCTTCCGAATACTAGGGGCTTCGCCGAAATTTAAAATTATAGAATTCTATGGCTAAGTGAGAGTGTTCAAGCATTATAAGTCCGGTTGCCTTGTTCGTTGCGTTGAGCGCCTCCCTAGATGGACCCAATAATGGGAACAAGAGTGCTCAAGTTTATCCCGAACACCCCAAAGACTTTCGTGGCATGGGGCTGAAGCCAACGACCTGCCATCTCTCAAATTTGATAAACGGCCGCACAGAAGGTAATATTTTAAATTAACAAGCGTTGCTTAGCGCATATGAACAAGTTTTCAGCGTATAGGATAACAAATGCGAGGCTATTCAAAAATTACATCTTTGGAGCACTCATCCGCTATACGGCGGGCACCCTTCAGGAGGCCCTCATAGTACATTCCGGGCATGCGATGCTCCTTGCCCTTCTGTGGCCCGTCCGTCACAAGCTTCTCCGCATCCAGCTTGCCCCAGTGCACTTTGGCATGGGGAAGGGCCCGACGGGCACCTTCAATGCAGACGGAGCGCTTGATGACTTCAATCCGTGGACAAAGGCCCACCACCGCTGCACTAAGCCGAAGTAGCTCCCAGGCATGGCCTCCAATGGCCACAGCCAAACTATGAGGCCCTTCATGGCCTGTTCGGCGACCTTGTGGAGCTCGACCAACTGCTTTAGCTGGTCGCTCAGGGGCACCGGACGTTCGGCCTCAGCATACTGAGACCAGAACACCTTCTCCGTCGAGCTCTCCTCCTTGGCACGATAGAACGCGGCAGCATCAGACACACTACAGGGCAGATCTGGAATGCTCCTGGAGAGCTCCGAATCCGGGTAAGTAATAGATAATTCACTTTTACATGCTTGCTTTGCATAAAGAATGCCTTACCCGCCGCTCTCTTCTTTAATGATTCAATTTCTTGGAGGGCTTTTTGGGCCTCAGCCTTAGCGGCTTTGGCGCTCTCAAGAGCCGAGGCAAGCTCGGACTCTCGGGTCTTCGAGTCATGCTCCAGACCCTCATGTTTTTTCACGAGAGCCTGGAGCTCTTGCCACACCTCCGCCAGCTGCGGCTCCCCCTTCTCTCACTCGGTGCGCTCCGTGGCCACTTTGTTTCCGGCCACGGACACTGCTTCCTTCAGGGTCGCCACCTCGTTCGTGGCCCCTGCAGTACCCATGTTATTCCTGTTACTTTTTGCAACCAAAACCTTTCTATAAGGTATTCCTTACCTTCCCTGTCCTCGAGCTGCTTCTTGGCAAAGCCGAGCTCGTTCTCGGACCGCTCGAGGCTCTGCTTCAATGCTTCGACCTCCAGCCAAGGTCGGGCAGAGGTCAGCAATGCAGCTGCATTCCCATATTGACATACTTATGTTAGACTCTGCGTATATCTTTTAGATCCTTAGTCCGGCTTTTCTTTCCTAACATCGAACCAAGCATCAGGGCTACTGTCTATGCGGTAATATTTTTACATATTCTAAACTTACCTCAAAGCTTTGTTAGAAGGCTGGTACAGGCTTGACCAGCCCGCTCTTGGCGGATCGGCTATCCGGATCACCGCACTCATAACAGTGCGGTGCTCCTCCTCGATTGAGGCGCTGTTAAGTGCCTCCAGTAAGCTATCCGGTGCCTCCGGTTGGACGAAGGACGCAGGCGTCTTACCCTTCTTGCGAAGGGACCGCTTGCCGGACTCCGGAGCCGCTGAAGGTTCCGACATGGAGTCCGAACGAGGGTCGGGCTTAGAGCCCCTGGGGGTCTTGCCCCCCTCGCGCCTAGAGTCCGGGAGGTTGCCTTGGGCGCCTCCTGCGCCACCTCCTCTTGACCAGGCCCCCCTTGGGGCACCACCTCGGTGTCGTCCGCAGCGTGAGGCGAGGAAGCGGCTGGAAGTGAAGTACTCTCCATTTCCGATGAACCCAGGGACCCGCTCGACGAGGCGACGAACTCGCCCTTGGGCGGGCTGCATGATTATTCGGCATTAGAGAACACTATGCAATGAAAAATCCATGGGTATCCGGACACTTACGATCTCGCCAGGGGCTTGGCCCTCGTTGGCCACTCCTCCTCGCTGCCGCCGACGTTGGTGGAGAAGTCCGAGGAAGGGTCCTTCCTTCTTAAACCCTCCGGCCTCCCGGTGGGGCGGCCTTCCTTTCCTCTCCTCCCCATTGGGTGAGAGGCTTCTTTCCTCCTCCTTGTCCTCGGGAGAAGATTACGCTTGAGAATCTGGCGGCACTGGCGTCGGGAGCTCCTTCGAGTTCCCGTGGCCTCCTTCTTGGCCTTCTTCTACGGCACCACATGGGGTACTGGAGCCCAGCCCGGCTAAATCAAGGGCGTCTGCTGGGTTTTCAACAAAGGAGCCGGACAACTAATCTGTCCGGGACGTCTTGACCGATCTGCCAAAGGTTAGGGAGTTTTAGATCCCACATAGAGTCAATCTATGAAAAAGAGTCCCGTAAAGGGTAAAATAACTTACCTCGCCGGCTTGACGCTGCGAGCTGTATCCGCGATCTTCAGTAGCGGATGAGGGAGCCTCGGCGCCCTTGAACAGCACCTTCCAGGCATCTTCGTATGTAGTGTCGAAGAGCCTTTTTAGAGTCGAGTGCCGTGCCAGATCAAACTCCCACAATTTGAAGGCCCGTTGTTGGCATGGGAGAATCCGGCAGATGAGCATCACCTGGATTACGTTGACAAGCCTGAGATTCTTGTCCACAAGGTTTCGGACGCATGTTTGGAGTCCGGATAGCTCGTCCGAATTCCCCCACGTCAGGCCCGTCTCTTACCATGATGAGAGCCGTGTGGGGAAGCCAGATCTGAATTCGGGGGCGCCGCCCATTTGGGGTCACGCGGCTCGGTGATATAGAACCACCCCGACTGCCACCCCTTTATCGTCTCTACAAAGGAGCCCTCGAGCCATAGGACTTTGGCCATCTTGCCAACCATGGCGCCTCCGCACTCCGCTTGACGGCCGCCTACTACCTTCGGCCGAACGTTGAAGATCTTCAGCCATAAGCCGAAGTGAGGCTGGATGCAGAGGAAGGCCTCGCACTGACGATGAACGCCGAGATGTTGAGGATGAAATTGGGCCAGATCGTGGAAGTCCAGGCCAGAGAAGAACATGAGCCCCGGACAAATGGGTGAAGTGGAAAACCTAGTCCACGGAGGAAGTGGGGGAGAAACACCACCCTCTCATGGGGCCTGGGGGTTGGAATGAGCTGCCCCGCGTCGGGCAGCCGGTGCGCGATGTTGCCGGACAAGTAACCGGCCTCCCGCAGTCTTGTGATGTGCCCCTCCGTGACGGAGGAGGCCGTCCACCTGCCTCCCGCTCCGGACATAGTTGGAGAAGGTTGAGGTGGGGTGTGCGTACTTGGGCGCTCGAGCTCGAGTGCGCGGAAATGGATAAGCAAAGGAGGAAGAAGGCGTAGGTGAAAAGGCGGATCCTTATCCCCTTATATGGATGGACGAAGCTATGCGTCCCCCACCAGCCTGGTAAAACTCGCTTATCTCCCAAGCGCCGCAATCAATGGCGCGGATGGGTTACCCACGTCCGTATTGATGGGAATCCCGGAATAAGGGGGCATGATCTATGCTTTGATAAGACGTGCCAGGGAAACCGCCTCGCTAAACGCGCTGAGGTGGAACAGTAAAAAACGATTCATATAAAGGCCTGGCCGTGGTGTGATGTCACGCCACGGAATGTGTCAGCAGATCTATGCAAAGGTTATTCTCTCTACGGTGGTATGTGGAACTTGTTTTGCAGAGCCGGACACTATCCTTGTGTTCAAAACCTTCTATGAAGTATTCGGAGGAGGAACCCGCCTTGCAATGCCGAATAAAATATGCGCGTCGGACTCGTCGTCATTGAAGCCTGGTTCGTGGGCTAATGAGGAGTCTGGACTAGGGGTGTCCGGATAGCGAACTATCATCACGGCGGACTCCAAGACTATGAAGATACAAGATTGAAGACTTCGTCCGTGTCCGGATGGGACTTTCCTTGGCGTGGAAGGCAAGCTTGGCGTCTGGATATGTAGATCTCCTACCATTGTAACCGACTACATGTAATCCTAACCTATCCGGTGTCTATATAAACCGGAGGGTTTTAGTCCGTGGGGACTAACAACAATCATACCATAGGCTAGCTTCTAGGGTTTAGCCTCCTTGATCTCGTGGTAGATCTACTCTTGTACTACCCATATCATCAATATTAATCAAGCATGAGTAGGGTATTACCTCCATCGAGAGGGCCCGAACCTGGGTAAAAACATCGTGTCCCTCGTCTCCTGTTACCATCCGCCTAGACGCACAGTTCGGGACCCCCTACCCGACATCCGCCGGTTTTCACACCGACACATATGATCCAATCAGAGAAAGTATGTTAGCTTATAACTGGTGCACGTCGGTCCTAAACAAATGGTTTTTAACCCCTTGCCATGATGGCATTTGGAACCGTCGCCAAGTAAGTGTGTGTGATAGGGTGTCCTTCCCATACGACCCAGAAATCATCGGGGATAGGCCCTCCTGGGACCCAGTGTCAGGGGCTGCAGCGATCGCTACGAGGCATCGAAACCCAATCATTTCCGTAGGTATGTACATCCCACACGGTAATCCGAGAAAATCATTTCTTTAGGTATGTACATCCCACACGGTAATCTGAGAAAATCATTTCCGTAGGTATGTACATCCCACACGGTGAATCCCAAAAAAACATTTCCGTTCATATGTATATCACACACAGTCAATCCAAGGAATATGTTTCCGTTCTTATGTACATCCCACACAGTCAATCCAGGGAAAATGTTTCCGTTCGGACGTACATCCCACACAGTTTTATGTGTAGGCTCGTGTGTGAAAGGTGTAACTATAACACATGGTCTTCCTTGATTAACTATTTGCTTTTATCAACTATATCACACACGATTTGATGAAGAAAACTGTGTGGCATTGGGCTATCCATAGCAAGCGCTTTTACTGCTAGAACCGTTTGCAAAGGTCCATGATACATTTAGCATGTTTATTAGTTTACAATTAATAATTCCAGTATTACGCAAGTTCACATTTCATATCAAACAACTGTTTGCCAATTTCATATCAGGCACATAAATATATTATAAAATCACAGTACGATAGCTACATGAAAACAACACAATAATACATATAGCTAGTTCAACTTCATAAGAACAATATATTCATTTCCCTAATCGAGATCATCCAGTCTCGTCTTATCCACCTCTGCTTTCAGTTAAGTAAGAACCCATTTTGCACGGGCCAACTGGGAAAGTGCCTCCTCCTTCGCTAACAGCATCTTAGCAAAGTTTGATTTAAAAAATCTGAGCTCATTCTCCACCTTCAACTTTTTATCCCGCATCTTGAAATATGCTTCAGCGTTGACAAGACTTTCTCTAAGCCTACTTGTGTTCTCTTCCTCATACATGCTCCAAAGCTTCGTTAGGCACATCTTCAAAGACTGTGGCCACTCTTGATCAACCCACTCCAAGTAAGAACACTTCCGTTCATCCTATAATATTTAAAACTAGATCAGTAACAATTGTAGGGAAATGGGTTTATAGCAACATAGAAAATCACCAATGCTTATTTTGAAAAACTGAAGAAACATGTTAATTATGACATATCTTCTCAAAAAGATCAATATGCAAATGAAATAATTGGTACTGAGACAACAACCAAATTCTGGAACACCAGAAGCTAAGTAACTACAACGACGCTACAAGTTCTTACTCATGTACAATAAATAAAAAATTGAACATTTTATGAGGAAGGTAAATATAACTGCAATAGCATAGCGACAGTGTTTGGATGATAGCAAATTGATACTAACAGGTGTGTACATGCACAAATTTAGTAACATAGAACTAATAGCACTAAAGCCGTCCACTATGTATGCCAAAACTGGGGTAAAGATAACTGTTGCTACATTCAAGCACCGGTGCTCCTGCATCGGGCGAGCCGATGCAATGAAAAAATCGAGGTCCGGACTCCGAGCACGTAGTTGCTCCGATGCCCAGTTCCTTCGTGCCATAAAGATTTAGTATTTTACTGCTTGGCTGCTCGGATGTGTGGACCAAAGTTGGCTGCACAAACTGTTGAAGCGGTGCCAAATAATTTTCTAATGGCACCGCTAATGAGATGGCCACAATTTAAGATACTAGGTACAAACTGTGACACTTTCTTAGGATGCGTTTGGTTGAAGGTGTGGTATGAATGGGTTGGGACCGTGACAGTGTCTGAATCACATCTGACAAATGATTTGTAACAACGAAAGAGGGTCTAACCTTCTCTACACATGTCAGAAACTTCCTCCCACTGTCCACAGAATCAAATGCAACAAGCTTCACGCATGCAGATTGATGGTGACAACGAGCAGATAGATCTTCAGCCACCCCGCTCCATTCGTTGCCACTGATGGTCTTAGGGAGCTACAAGAGGAAGAAACGACTCAAATCAACGTCCGGGTAAAAATCCTTCATTCCAAGTCGTAGCCCGAGAGAGAGAAGAAAGGCATACCCGGGTGGTGAAGGAGTACTCGCCGGAGGAGGAACCGCTGGAGATGTCTTTGAAGAAGACCATGGCGACCCCGGCGGTAGGATGCGAGGCAGCGAGAGTGAGGAAGCGGCTATAGCTTAGCAAGGAAGGAAGGAAGGAGGAAATAGGGGAAATGTGACTTGTGGTCGGGGAGAAAATGGGGTTGGGAAGGGGGGAAGGGGGGCGGGGGTAGATATTTTGGCGGTAGGCCAAAATTTAGGAAATGTGGAGGGAAACTTTGCGCGCGGTGCCGCCGGACCATTCACTTTGAACGATTGTGTGCATTGCAAACAATTCTTCTGCTTTACGCGCATGGGATGAGTTTGATAATTCAAATTTTGGTCTCAAGGCATGGGCATATTCACTTTGAATGCATGCAGTGCTACCGGACCATTCACCTTGAACGATTGTGTGCATCACAAACGATTCTTCTGCTTTACACGCACGTGATGAGTTTGATAATTTAAGTTTTGGTGGAAATTTCCCCGGGTACGTCATTGCATAATTTAACATCGCTTGCTAATTTGGGCACACAAAAGAGCGTAAAGCGTATATACCAGATTTCATCGAATCGAGCAATTTTAGTAATTACACAGAGCCAGTTGACCTAAATATTGCTCTAACAAAAGACCAGCATTAAAAACAAAGCCTAAGTACGCATAATTAAAAATCCGCCGCCGCGCCGGCCTAAGCATTGCCGGTGTGAGATGAGACGTCGATGACTTGTCCTGGCAACGTGCTGCCATTGGTGGACTCCGCGTCCCCCCTGCTAAAGTCGACCACGTCCTCGTCCTCGTCCTAGGCGCCACCCTCAAGGTTGTTGTCGGTGTCAAAACTGGCGGATCTCGGGTAGGGGGTCCCGAACTGTGCGTCTAGGCGGATGGTAACAGGAGACAAGGGACACGATGTTTTTACCCAGGTTCGGGCCCTCTCGACTGAGGTAAAACCCTACTCCTGCTTGATTAGTATTGATGATATGGTTAGTACAAGAGTAGATCTACCACGAGATCAGAGAGGCTAAACCCTAGAAGCTAGCCTATGGTATGATTGTTGTTCGTCCAATGGACTAAAACCATCCGGTTTATATAGACACCGGATAGGGTTAGGGTTACACAGAGTCAGTTACAACGGTAGGAGATCTACATATCCGTATCGCCAAGCTTGCCTTCCACGCCAAGTAAAGTCCCATCCGGACACGGGACGAAGTCTTCAATCTTGTATCTTCATAGTCCAGGAGTCCGGCCAACGGACGGCTATCCGGACACCCCCTAATCCAGGACTCCCTCAGTAGCCCCTGAACCAGGCTTCAATGACGAAGAGTCCGGCGCGCATATTGTCTTCGGCATTGCAAGGCGGGTTCCTCCTCCGAATACTTCATAGAAGATTTTGAACACAAGGATTGTGTCCGGCTCTGCAAAACAAGTTCCACATACCACCGTAGAGAGAATAACCTTTGCACAGATCTGCTGACGTATTCCGCGGCGTGACATCACACCACGGCCAGGCCTTTATACGGATCGTTTTTAATGTTCCACCTCAGTGCGTTTAGCGAGGCGGTTTCCTTGGCACGCCTTATCAGAGCGGAGATCGTGCCCCCTTATTCCGGGATTCCCATCAATACGGACATGGGTAACCCAACCGCGCCATTGATTACGGCGCTTGGGAGATAAGCGAGTTTTACCAGGCTGGTGGGGACGATAGCTTCGTCAGTCCATATAAGGGGATAAGGATCCACCTTTTAACCCACGCCTTCTTCCTCCTTTGTTTATCCATTTCCGCACAAGCACTCGAGCTCCAAATACCAAGTCCACACATCCCACCTCAACCTTCTCCAACCATGTCCGAACGGAGGCAAGTGGATGGCCTCCTCCGTCACGGAGGGGCACATCAAAAAGCTGCGGAAAGCCGGATACTTGTCCGGCGACATCGCGTGTCGGCTCCCCAACAAGGGGCAGCTCATCCCCACCTCCAGACCCCATGAGAGGGTGGTGTTCCTCCCCCACTTCCTCCACGGACTAGGGTTTCCAATTCACCCATTCGTCCGGGGGCTCATGTTCTACTACGGCCTAGATTTCCACGACCTGGCCCCGAATTTCATCCTCAACATCTCGGTGTTTATCGTCATGTGCGAGGCCTTCCTCTGCATCCAGCACCACTTTGGCTTATGGCTGAAGACCTTCAATGTCAAGCCGAAGAGTTAGTGGGCGGCCGCCAAGCGGAGTGCGGAGGTGCCATGCTGGGCAGGATGGCCAACGTCCTATGGCTCGAGGGCTCCTTTGTGGAGACCATAAAGGGGTGGCAATTGGGGTGGTTCTACATCACCGAGCCGCGCGACTCTCAATGGGCGGCGGCCCCCGAATTCCGATCTGGCTTCCCCACACGGCTCACATCATGGAAAGAGACGGGCCTGACGTGGGGTGATTCGGAAGAGCTGTCCGGACTCCAAACCTGCGTCCTAAACCTGGTGGACAAGAATCTCAAGCTTGTCAACGTAATCCAGGTGATGCTCATCCACCGGATTCTCCCATGCCAGCAACGGGCCTTCAATTTGTGGGAGTTTGATCCGGCACAGCACCGAACCTTGAGCCGGCTCTTCGACACTACGTACGAAGATGCCTGGAAGGTGCTGTTCAAGGGCGCCGAAGCTCCCGCATCCGCTACCGAAGATCGCGGATTCAGCTCGCAGCGTCAAGCCAGTGAGGTAAGTTATTTTACCCTTTATGGGACTCTTTTTTCATAGTTTGACTCTATGCGGGATCTAAAACTCCCTAACCTTTGACAGGACTGGTTGAAGACGTCCGGACAGATTGACTGTCCGGCCCCCTTGCCAGAAGACCCAGCGGATGCCCGATTCACGGGGCTGCTGGCTTCAGCACCTCACGTGGTGCCAGAGAAGAAGGCCAAGAAGAAGGCCACGGGGACTCAAAGGAGCGCCCGACGCCAGGTGTTGTCGGACTCATCGTCCGACGACTCTGAGGCGGAATCCTCCCCTGAGGACGAGGAGGAGGAAAAAGAAGCCTCTCCCAAATGGGAGAGAAGAAAAGGAAGGCCGCCTGATCGGGATGCCGGAGGGTCCAAGAAAGGAAGGACCCTTCCTCCGGACTTCTCGACCAACACCGACAATGACGAGGAGGAGTGGCCACCAAGGGCCAAGCCCCTGGCGAGATCGTAAGTGTCCGGACTCCGGAATAGCTCATGACTTTTTATTTGTCGCATAGTGTCTTCTAACGCCGAATATAACCATGTAGCCCGCCCAAGGACATGCTCGCCGCTTGCCGAGCGGCTCCTCGGATTCGCCGGATGTGAATAGCACTTCACTTCCGACCGCCTCTCCTCGTGATTTAAGACGACACTGGTGGAGTCCCAAAGGGCCCAGCCAGGAGTAGGTGGTCTGGAGGCGCTGCAAGGCGACCTCCCGGACTGGGCGCAAAGGGGCGAGACCCCAGAGGGCTCTAAGTCGGGCCTGTGCCGGACTCCGCATCAAACCTTTAGTGGTTCCAAGTCCGCAAGAGGCACCTTCAGAAGAAGGAAAGATCGCGACGCCGGTGACCTCCGGCCCATATGGAGGCACCGGATAGCTTGCCGGAGGCGCTTAACGGCGCCTCCATCGACGAGGAGCACCGCACTGTTATGAGTGTGGTGTTCTGCAAAAGTTCAGTCCACAAGAGCGGGCTGATCAAGCTCGTACTCAGCCTTCTAATGTGCTTTGAGGTAAGTTTAGAATATGTAAAATATTACCGCATAGACAGTAGCCTCTCGATGCTTAGTTTGGTGTTCGGAAAGAAAAGCCGGATGAGGATCTAAAAAGATATACGCAGGAGTCTAACATAAGTATGTCAATATGGGAATGCAGGCTGCCTTTGACCTCTGTCGCCTTGTTGTGGAGGTCAATGCATTGAAGCAGACCCTCGAGCGGTTCGAGAACGAGCTCGGCCTTGCCAAGAAGCATCTCGAGGACAAGGAAGGTAAGTAATACCTTATTAAAGTAATACATTATATAAAGGATTTGGTTGCAAAAATGACAGGACTAACGTGGGTATTGTAGGGGCCACGAATGAGGTGGCGACCCTGAAGGAAGCGGTGTCCACGGCCGAAAGCAAAGAGGCTGCGGAGCGCACCGAGCGAGAGAAGCAGGAGTAGCGGGTGGCGGAGGTGCGGCAAGAGCTCCAGGCTCTCGTGGAAAAACACGAGAGTTTGGAGCGTGACTCGAATACTCGAGAGTCCGAGCTCGCCTCGGCTCTTGAGAGTGCCAAAGCCGCTAAGGCCGAAGCCCAAAAAGCCCTCCAGGAAATTGAATCATTTAAGAAGATAGCGGCGGGTAAGGCCTTTTTTATGCAAAGAAAGCATGTGAAAGTGAATTATCTATTACTTACCCGAATCCTGAGCTCTCCAGGAGCATTCGTAGATCTGCCCCATAGTGTGTCTGATGCTGCCGCGTTCTACCACGCCGAGGAGGGGAGCTCGACGGAAAAGGTGTTACGGTCTCGATGTCTTTGAGGCCGGACATCCGGTGCCCCTGAGCGACCACCTGAAGCAGCTGGTCGAGCTCCACAAGGTCGCCGAACAGGCCATGAAGGGCCTCATAGTTCGGCTGTTGCCTACGGAAGCCATGCCTGGGAGCTACTTCGGGCTAGTGTGGCGGCTGGTGGACGCCTGTCCATGGATTGAAGTCATCAAGCGCTCCGTCTGCATTGAAGGTGCCCGTCGGGCCCTTGCCCGTGCTAAAGTGCACTGGGGCAAGATGGATGCTGAGAAGCTTGTGACGGACGGGCCACCGCCAGGCAAGGGGCATCGCAAGACCGAAATGTACTATGAGGGCGTCCTGAAGGGTGCCCGCCTTATAGCGGGTGAATGCTCCAAAGATGTAATTTTTCAAAAGACTCGCATTTGTTATCCTGTACGCTGAAAACTTGTTCATATGCGCTAAGCAACGCTTGTGAATTTAAAATATTACCTTTTGTGCGGCCGTTTATCAAATTTGAGAGATGGCAAGTCGTTATTTCAGCCCCCATGCCACGAAGTGCTGGGGTGTTCGGGATAAACTTGAGCGCTCTTGTTCCCATTCTTGGGTCCTTCGAGGGAGGCGCTCAAAGCAACGAATAAGGCAACCGGACTATAGTGCTTGAACACTCTCACTTAGCCATAGAATTCTATAATTTTAAATTTTGGCGAAGCCCCTAGTATTCGGAAGACCGAGTTCGGGGCGCTATCCACGCCTTGGCCGGACAATGCCGACTCCTCGCTAAGTCTTTAGGGACCCGAAAAAACCTCTCAAACAGCGATCGGCTCTCGCCCTATCATGACGGTCAGTTTTAGCTTTCTCCACTGAGGTGCTCAACCCAGCTCAACCGGGGCACAATCGCAGTGGTTCTCCCAGCGCTACCTTAGCCGATATAGCAGGCGTAAGGTACCAAATCATGGGAGCCGGGCAAACCCAACTATTGACCCAAGACATGATTCGAAGCCGATGCATATAATGCTATAAGTTCGGGGTGCCACACTTGTGAAAGTGTTCGGACTTATCACACCATATTTTTGGGGTACTTAAGCCCCTGGTGTATTGGCCGTACCAAAGTGTACGGGTGCAACATGTCATGAATGAACATATATATAGATAAAGAAAGGAGTGCAATAATAGGCAAAAGCGATGTATTGTTTATTGAAAAGGTCTGCAACGAAAGCGTAACGATACAAATAGTCACGATAAGCAAGGGATGGGACTATTTAACATGTCCTCTCCGTGGGGTAAGCTGCGGGATGGTATGTAAAACAGGTATAATGCTCGTAGTAGAGACCACTGGACACTTGACGTAAGCTTTACGCTTCCTGGCTGTTGCATCGTGAGTTCGGCAATTCTAGTGCCGACAGGTGGCTTCGGAAAACGGAGTCCTGAAAGTAAGAGAAAAGAAGAAAGAAAAAGAATGACACCATCGGGGCCACAGTGCGGTTGAGCCGCGTGCAGGCGTGCCGTGGTCGTGCCCTCCCCTTATGCCCATGGTATCTCCGGGCGTAGTTATGTATGCGTAGTATCGGCTTCGCAATTTCACGAGGGCTAGGGTTGGGGCGGATTGCTGGCGTGCTCGGATCGTGCCAGGCGGTCTTGTTGTAGGTTACTCCGGGCACGCTTGACGGTGTCCGGACGTTTAGTAGCCGGACTCGAGAATTGCTGTGAGAGGCTGTTTTGCACGTCCGCCGCGAGGGCCGCCGTATGCTCCTCCGTTCGGAGAGAGCGTTCGGTGTTTCCATTGACTATGATTACTCCTCGAGGGCCTGACATCTTGAGCTTGAGGTATGCGTAGTGCGGCACCGCATTGAACTTTGCAAATGCGGTTCGTCCAAGCAGTGCGTGATAGCCGCTGCAGAACGAGACTATGTCGAAGATTAACTCTTCGCTTCGGAAGTTATCCGGGGATCCAAAGACCACTTCGAGTGTAACTGAGCCTGTACAATTGGCCTCTACACCTTGTATGACGCCTTTAAAGGTCGTGTTTGTGGGTTCAATCCTTGAGGGGTCTATGCCCATTTTGCGCACTATATCCTGATAGAGCAGGTTCAGGCTGCTACCGCCGTCCATAAGGACTCTAGTGAGGTGAAATCCGTCGATGATTGGGTCAAGAACCAATGCGGCGAATCCGCCGTGGCGGATGCTAGTGGGTGGTCCCTTGATCAAAGGTGATCGGGCAGGAGGACCATGGGTTGAACTTTGGGGCGACTGGCTCCATCGCATATACGTCCCTTAGTGCACGCTTCCGCTCCCTTTTGGGTATGTGGGTTGCGTATATCATGTTCACCGTCCGCACTTGTGGGGGGAAGCCCTTCTGTCCTCTATTGTTCGACGGCCGGGGCTCCTCCTCGTCATCGCTACGCAGCCCCTTGTCATTGAGTTCGGCATTTAACTTGCATGCCTGTTTGAAGACCCAACAGTCCCTGTTGGTGTGGTTGGCTGGTTTTTCGGGGGTGCCATGTATTTGGCACGAGCGATCGAGTATTCGGTCCAGATTGGACGGGCCCTGAGTATTTCTTTTGAACGGCTTTTTCCGCTGACCGGGTTTAGAGCCTCTGAATCCGGCATTGACCACCGTATCTTCAGCATTCTCGCCGTTAATGCGGCGCTTGTGCTTGTTGCGACGCGACCTGCCATTGCTGTCCTTGGTATTTGAACTACCAGGGTTTTTGGTCAAGTTGTTACTACGAGCTAGCCAACTGTCCTCTCCCGCGCAAAAGCGGGTCATGAGTGTTGTGAGGGCTGCCATAGATTTCGGCTTTTCCTGTCCTAGGTGCCGGGCAAGCCACTTGTCGTGTATGTTATGTTTGAAGGCTGCAAGGGCCTCTGCATCTGGACAGTCAACGATTTGATTTTTCTTGGTTAGGAACCGTGTCCAGAATTGTCTGGCCGATTCTTCTGGCTGCTGAATTATGTGGCTGAGGTCATCGGCGTCTGGTGGTCGCACATATGTGCCCTGGAAGTTATCAAGGAATGCGGCTTCCATGTCCTCCAAACAACCAATTGATTCTGGCGGCAAGCTGTTAAGCCAATGCCGAGCTGGTCCTTTAAGCTTGAGTGGGAGGTATTTGATGGCGTGTAGATCATCACCGCGGGCCATGTGGATATGGAGGAGGTAGTCCTCGATCCAAACCGCAGGATCTGTTGTGCCATCGTATGATTCGATGTTTACGGGTTTGAAACCCTCGGGGATTTGATGATCCATCACCGTCTGCGTGAAGCATAGTGGGTGTCTTGGCGCCTTCTGATTGAGCTATATCACGATGCAACTCAAATGAGCTTTGTCTACTGTGTTCGGCCCGGCCGGAATTGCTGTATCAGGCGTGACGGTTATCATCACGTGTCGTGGGGCGCCCTCGCGATCCGTAGATCGATCTTGTTTGCCTTGCCTTGTCCTCCAATATGTCTCGCAGGTCTGGCGTGTTTCCCCGTGCCTTGGTACTTTTCGAGCGACACCGGGGTGCGGCTTGAATGGAGGGCCTAGAGGCCTCTCTGTTGCGGCCACGGGGTGGCCGGTCGGCCGCATCATGCGCTGGTGATGTAGGTTTGGGTGCTTCCTCCTCTAATTGGGGTAGCAGCCTGCGTTTTGGGTATCTCTTGGAGGGGCGTTCGAGTTCGTACTCTTTGGCTGCAAGGACTTCAGTCCATCTGTCAGCTATCAAGTCTTGGTCAGCTCTAAGCTGCTGCTGCTTTTTCTTGAGGCTGCTTGCCATGGCCATAAGCCTGTGTTTGAAACGCTCCTGTTCGGCGGGATCCTCAGGCACGACAAATTCGTCGTCATCGAGGCTTGCCTCATCTTCGGAGGGAGGCATATAATTATCGTCCTCCACCTCCTTGTCTGCTTCTCTATCATGAGGGCTGGCTTCCCCCTCCTCCTGTGCTAAATCCTGCTGGAGGAGGTTGTCTTCGGCACTGTTCGGGGTGTTATTATCTCCCGTGCCGGAATCACCGTTTTTGCTGTGGCGGGATTTAGAGCGGCGCCGCTGACGCTGGTGCTTGGGCTGTTTCTTGGAGGGGTCATCCTCCGCTGTTCCATCGCCGTTCCCATCTTTTGGGATGTCCACCATGTATATGTCGTATGATGAGGTGGCCTTCCAGTGCCCTGTAGGCGCTGGTTCTTGGTCGTCTCCCGCATCGTCGTCCATACCGTCGATGTCTTCGGAGTCGAAGTCGAGCATGTCGGATAAATCATTGACAGTGGCTACAAAGTGGGTGGTGGGTGGGCGTTGAATTTCTTCGTCGTCCGCATCCCAACCTTCCTGACCGTAGTCCGGCCAGGGCTCTCCTGATAAAGAGAGAGACTTTAGTGAATTCAGGATGTCGCCAAAGGGCGAGTGCTTGAAAGATGTCATGGCGATGAACTCCATAACCGGCGCCCAATTGGATTCGATTGGCAGGGGCGCGGAGGGTTCGGAGTCCGGAGAGGAGTCCGGCACCTTGGAGTCACGGTCTTCGCAAAGGACAGGGATGGAGTTCGGCTCAATCGCCATAGAGATCGTAGCCCCCGAGGCGGTGTCCAACCACTCGTCCTCGATCGGCGGAGTCGGCTCCGAGCTAAGGGTCGGAGCAGACTGCGGCTTGACCTCGTGGCAATCGCTCGGCAGCAGAGCTAGATTGTGCCCATCGAGACAGTGCGGCGCGCTTCTCTATGGCTCGAATCCGTCGAAGATCAAGTCTCCGCGGATGTCGGCCGTGTAGTTCAAACTCCCAAATCTGACCTGATGGCCAGGGGCGTAGCTTTCGATCTGCTCCGGATGGCCAAGGGAATTGCCCGCGATGCAAAGCCGCGAATACGAAGATCTGTCCAGGGAAAAAGTCTCACCTCGACCGCATCGTTCTTGATGATCGAAGGAGCCATCGGGCCTAAGGATGACGCATACGTAGGAACTCTCAATGAAAGCACCAATGTCGGTGTCAAAACCGCGGATCTCGGTAGGGGGTCCCGAACTGCGTCTAGGCGGATGGTAACAGAGATGGGGGACACGATGTTTTTAGCCAGGTTCGGACCCTCTCGATGGAGGTAAAACCCTACTCCTGCTTGATTAATATTGATGATATGGGTAGTACAAGAGTAGATCTACCACGAGATCAGGCTAAACCCTAGAAGCTAGCCTATGGTATGATTGTTGTTCGTCCTACGGACTAAAACCCTACGGTTTATATAGACACCGGATAGGGTTAGGATTACACATAGTCGGTTACAATGGTAGGAGATCTACATATCCGTATCGCCAAGCTTGCCTTCCACGCCAAGGAAAGTCCCATCCGGACACGGGACGAAGTCTTCAATCTTGTATCTTCATAGTCCAGGAGTCCGGCCAACGGTGATAGTTCGGCTATCCGGACACCCCCTAATCCAGGACTCTCTCAGTTGTAGTACTCGTAGTAGTGGCTCCGCTAGAGCTCGCGTTCGTACTCCATTGCCGATTCCTCGACGAACATACTCTTGTCTACCTCGACCTTGGCCACGTGCAACTCCTCCTCCCGGCGCTCCTCGATCTCCGCCGCCTCCTGCATCTCTAGCTCCCGCTCGCCGACCTCATGAGGAAGCAGGTGCTCCATGGCCACCGCTGCCTTTTTAGACGTGGGTTGCATGCTGGAGTCCGAGGTGGCCTGGAATATCTTGGCGTGTGCATCCTCGATCTTGGCGTGGATGGCCTCGACCAGGGCTAGGCCGACATCAGCGGCACAGACGGCAGCTCGAGCGCTCTCGGCGTTTGCAGCCGCCATCGCAACAGTAGCTGCAGCCAACTCGGCTGCTGCAGCTGCCCTGTTGGCTGCCGTAGACGCCCTCTCGGTGGAAGCGGCCGTGCTCAATGTGGATGCGGCGACACTCTCGGCGTAGGCAGCCGCGCTCTTGGCGCAGGCGGCAGCGCTCGGTGTCGCGGGTTGGGATGGCTTATCATGGTGGGAGCGAGTAGAACATCGCCGGTGCCTGGAAGCGAGATGATGCGTAGACACGAACGCCGGCGTACTTTACCCAGGTTCGGGGCTCCCCTAGGAGATAATACCCCTAGTCCCGCTCTATGGGGTCTCCGCATGATCACTAAGGCACTAGTGAGTACAATGGTGCTCCTTTAGCTGTATGCTAGATGTAGGAGAAAGCAGGGCTAGCTCTCTCCTCTCTCTATGTATGAGTCTAGGTCTCACAGGTTGGAACCCTTTGCATGGGTGCCCTGGGGGGTTTATATAGGCCTACCCCCTAGGGGCACAATGGTAATCTTGCCGGGTGCCGGTCCCGGCTCAGTGTCTCTGGTCGCCATCTTCTCCGCCGGCCGCTGGGGCCCGCCGCCTGGTGGGCCCCGCCGTCTGGTCTGGTGCGGAGCCGACAGGCTATCCCCGCCGCTTGCGGGTCTGGTTGGTGGCTTGTTACTGTAGCCGTGAGGCTAATGACACATGCTTGGTCGGGGGGGGGGGGCGTGGCTACAGTCCCGCTGTCTGGTGGGAGATCACTCTAGCCACACCATGTCTCGTCTGGTAAATGGCACACGGACACCAAGGGAGGAGCGGGCCGCCTGCTAGAAGCCAGCCTCCCTGGGGTCCGACTGGTCGAGCTCCGCCGCCCTCTGGCCTCTCGCTGCCTGATGGGGCCCGCCGCCTGCAGGCCGTACAGACAGGCCGTGGTGGGAGCAGGGCTCCGCCTAACAGGGGTGACGTCAGGGTGGAGTGGCAATAGTGCTGCGCCACGCGGAGATCTCCGCCTATACAGGGCACTGTGGCCACGCCATGCCCAGGATATGGGGGTGATGGGCTATACTGTGGCCACATTCTGTCTTATCCTCTTAATGGAGGCGCGGACTTTGAGGGAGCCGCGGGCCGCCTGCTAGGAGCCGGCCTCTCTGGAGGCCGCCTGCTAGGAGTCGGCCCATCTTGGAGCCGCCTTCTGGTTCTTGGCCGCCTTCTGATAGCCGGCCGCTCGAGCCAGCCGGTCGCCAGAAGGCGGCGCTTCATTCTGGACGCTTGAGGGGCGCAGCCGGCCCAATGTCTTGAAATGCTCAGGGGCTCGGGTTAGGCTACCCCTGGCCCATTACTCTGACAGTAGTCCCCGAAGCTGGTGAGGCGTCGTGGCTGATTAGCTGAGAAGCCTCAGCAGTTTCCTTCTCCGAGTGCTCTTGCTGAATGCTTTGTCCGTCTCCTGGTGTGCAGTCTGCTGGGAGTCGGGAACCTGGTGGCGTGCTTGCTAAGCCTCTAGGCCCGCCGCCCGCTGCAAGCACGCCACATGGCACCAACCAGCCGGGCAAGCCTGCCAGCCCACACGCACGATGGGACGCAACAGCAGGCTGGGCCCGCCACTACCGGGTCTCGGCGCGAGGCGGATCCGCCGCGGTAGAGGCAGACGGTTGCGATTCCATGCGGAGTTACTGCGCGTAGTAACTCGCGCAACAATCACGGGGTCGTGGGGGCGTGGGCGCAGTTAATCCCATGATCCCACGACCTGCCCCCTCGGCTTCGCAGCCCAGGGGCTATAAGTAGGGGGAGGAGGGGGAGCGGCGGAGCACGCGCGCCCTCCTCTCCCTTCGCCATTTTTCGCCCTTCTCGCCCCCTTGCTGCCGCCGGACCTCTACGCTCCAGCGAGGTGCCGATGCAGCTCATCACCGTCGATCCTCTTCGCCCCGAGCCTCTCGCCCACCGCAGCCCTTGCCCCCGCTGCTGCGCCACCTCTCTGTCAAGTTCGGTCTCCATGGCGCGCGAGCGGGGAGGGGATTGGGACGGCTCGGTCGTGATCAATGAGCATCTCGCCTTCCTTTGTGCCACACGGCGGCTGCCCGGTGCGGGCTTCGTCAAGGTGCGCGTGCCGCCGGAGAAGGAGATTTCGCTGGTGCCGCAAGGAGGCGAGCGGGTTATCTTCCGCTCGCACTTCCTCCACGGCTTCGGCCTGCCGGCGAGCGGATTCTTCCGCTCCTTCCTTGATTTCTACCATCTTCAGCCGCATCATCTGATGCCCAACATCGTGATGCTGTTGTCCGCCTTTGTCACGATGTGCGAGGGCTATCTCGGCATCCTCCCCACCATCGAGCTGTGGGGAGCATTCTTCTACACCAAACTAGGCACTTCCGCCAGGGAGAAGGCGGCCCAGTGTGGTGCCTTCGTCACGGTGCGCCGGGCGTCGGTGAAGAACGCCTTCCCCGCCATCAAGCTGTCACAGTCGGTCAAACTATGGCAGAATCATATTTCTACATGGAGAATGTCGACCCGGCCATCGACTTCATCAACTAGCCGCCCTACGAAGCCGGCCTTCTGGCCGAGCCTCGGGCCAACTGGGGCTACAAGCCGAAGCCCATGTCGGCTGACTCCACCGCCGCCGTCAACTGGCTCCAAGTGCTGACTGAGGCAGAAGGCCTCAGGGCGTCCGACCTGCTGGTCGCCTTCGTCGAGCGTCGGGTTCTCCCGCTCCAAGGCCGGCCTCATCTAATCTGTCGGATGAGCGGGCACTGTGACCCGAGCTGGATGTGCACGAGGGACATGCCGACTGCCGAAGTCGCCCGTATGGTGAATGAGATCTCCGACCTCAAGCTGTCGGAGGGCCCCTGGAGGTTTGGCAAGCGGCCGTACTCCCGCGACAACCCGCCGCCTGCTATAAGTTTCTCAACTCTTTCCTCTTTAGTACTTATTTTGGTCTTGGTCTTGGTCTTGAGCAGTCGGTCCTTTGGACGCAGATCTACATGTCTCTGGCGACGACAGCCATCGGGGGGCCGGGTGGAAACTACCTGCCGGACCGGGAGGTGAGTGACGTGGACGACCCTGACCTGGGGGCGGCCGCCCTGGAGGACGACGCTATAGGCGGCGGCGACGGAGTGGGCGGCTCCGAAGACGGAGCGAGCCTCGAGACCTGGCCCGACGACGATGATGAAGAGGCTGAGTAGCGCCATGTGCGAGGTGCCGGCAATAAAGATGCGGGCCCCTCCGTAGAGCCGGCTGCTCGAGGCGTCACGCGCAAGCGCAAACAGGGCGCCGTCTTGTTCGGTAGCGCGCCGAAGAAGACCAAGAACCCGACCGCTGTGACCAGGCGGAAGGAGGCCGCTGCGAAGGCGGCCATGTTCCGGAAACTTCCGAAGGCGCCTCCTATGGTGTCGGCGTAAGTGTATTTTTCTTGTTCTTTCCTTCTTTTTCGATTCTATCTGAGCTTCCTTGCTTTATTTTTCTTGACTCAGGGCCCCGCTCTCTCTTGAGAAGTCGGCCGCTGCCTCCGTTATTGGGTCGGTGGAGACCTCCACCACCACTCAGAGAATCGACCCTGCAGCGGACCTCCGGGAGGCGCAGGAACGAAACGCGCGGGAGGTGCGCGAGGAGCAGGAAGCCGCCCGCCTACAGAAGGCGGAGGGCGCCGTGCTGAAGAAACTGGCAGAGGCTGAGGCTGACGCCGCGACGAAGAAGTTGGCTGAAGAAGTCGCGCGATGCCAGGTGCCACTATTCGTCATTCCCATGAACTCTGCGCCACCACCACTAGAGTTCACGGCGCCAACTAGGGGAGCCGGCGATGAGCATCCAGCCATGGAGACGAAAGGCGGCGATGTCGTCATGCCGGAGGCGGACATGCCTCGACCACCGCCGTCTGGAGGAGCGCAGGACAACCGGCCGGCTGGCTCGCCGGTGCAGCTAGCTGGAGGCGAGATGACGACAGCCCCGGCTCCAGAGGCCCATACACCACCACGCCGTCGAGGCGTGAAAGCGGCTTCAGTGCCACGAGCGCTGGAAGCCGGCGCCGCGAGCTCGTCAGTCCCAGATGCCGAGGCAACCAGCGCCGCGACCTCCGAATGGGCGCGTGGAGGAGGGACGGGCGCCTTAAATCGAGCAGCCCTGGACGTCCAGGCCAAACTCCAAGCCGAGGCCACCGCTCTTCAGTAGTGCAACAGGTCGTTCATGGATTCGCGAGCAGCCGTTCGGGTATGTTTCTTACTTCTTCGTTCTTGATGCCTGTACTTCTCGGTGGGGGCACGCCAGCGCACCCACTGGGTGTAGCCCCCAAGTTTCGGGCCGGCTGCTTAGCAGGCGGCTCGGAACTTTAGTTGGCGAGCTCCGAGTGCTAACTTCATTTAATATCTTTATTGTAGGATTATCATAACCTTCGCGCGGCCACCTTTAACTCCAATGTACGAGAGCTGGACCAATGGACCGCCGACTTGTCGGAAAGCCGGAGTAAGTCTTTGTTTTCTTTCTCTGGGGGGCGCGCTAGCACACCTGTGGGCTGTAGCCCCCGAGATTCAGGCCGAAAGCTGAGCAGTCGGGCCGGATCTCCCTGGCAACTGGATTTCTTCTTTCCTGATTGTTGATAACTTCTTTCTCTGTGGGGGGGGGGGGGGCGATAGAGCACCCGCGGGCTGTAGTCCCCGAGATTCGGGCCGACTGCTGAGTAGTCGGGCCAGATCTCCCCGACGACCGTACTTCTTATTTGTTGATCGTTGATGTCTTTTTTTTCTCTACTCTTGCAGAGGCCAATGCCGTCTTGCAGCAACAGCTAGGTGAAGCCAACACGACGTTGCATGCCAAGGAGACAGAGTGCAGTGAGCTGGCCCAAGAGGATGACCGACTAGCCAAGCAACTGGCGGAGCAAGTGGAGCTTCTCCAGAAGGTCCGGAAGGAGATGGAGGTGAAAGAGTCCAACCTCCTCGCCGAGTTCGAGACTGAACACTCTGCCTGGGCCGACAAGGAGGCGTTGCTGGTTGCCGGCTTCGGCAGGATTGAAGACATGGTTGACGGTAAGCTTCCTTCTTTTTTCTTTCTTTGTGCGGCCGGTTGCTGATCAGGCCGGCTTCTAGCATCCGACTTCTGGCTTCTTTGTTTTTCTGCCTGAGCAGACTTCTTTCCTGGCCACTCTAGCACCGCCAATCAGGCTATTGAGGCTTATCGCGAAGAGCGGAGGGCGGAAGGTGCGTAGATCGCTGCCGACGCCCCCCGGTCCCTTAGCGAATAGCTCCTCAGCATCCAGGCCCACCTTCGGCCGGAACATCGGATGCTACGTCGTCTTCAGCGTATCAGGGCCCAGGCGATCTCTGCCCTTTGGCCAGACGTGTCGGCTCCGCGCACTCCCGGCCGAACTGCCGACTGGCTGGATGTGGCGGCCAGCCGACTCGAGGCTTGGAAGGGTTCCTCGGCCCGGGCTGGAGTGCACCGGGCCTTGGAGTTCGTCAAGGCGTGGTATCCTGGGCTAAATCTAGCCCAGTTGACCATGTTCCGGAAGGAGGCCCGGGAGGAGCTGGTGGCGGTGGAACGTGACCTTGTCAAACGGGCAGCGGCGATCGCCGAGTACACCAACACCAGCATCTTCGTCCCTGAGCTGGCTGAGAATGGTGCCGAGGTGCCACCGGAGTGGTTCGGGCTGATCCCGGAGGACGACAAGGATTCGGCCGATGTGATCGACTCCAGCGACGAGGGAGAGGACGAGGAGGACGAGGAAAGCGGAGAAGATGCGCCAGAGGTCTGAGCGGACAGCCAGCCTCAGCTTGACCGTGCCTCGAACAACGAGCCACGCTCGAGCGCACCGACTGTTGCGGGAGGCGACCAAGCGGAGACTGACCAGCCGTCCACTCCACCAACCGGCGCCACCGACTCCGCCAACCAGCCGGACCCCTCTGCTGCTCCCTAGGCCGCCGACTTACCTTTACTTTTCCTGCTTTATCAGTCTCGACAAACTTTGTTAAATTTGCACAATTCCAACCACAGTGTGTATTTCAAAATCCGTTGAATGTTGGCCACTGGGCCTTTTGACATGGAAATATTCTTCCACACAAGTTGTGCTTCTGCCGAGTTCTGACTTTTGTTGCTTTCTGCTCCTTGCCTTTTTTCCTTTGCCGCCCTCCCTTGGCTGCCGTCTTGCCAGCCAAACAGCTGCTCTGTGGACTGTGGCTGGGTCAAGTACTTAGCTACTTTCGGGAGAGCAAGTACTTAGCCGACTAGGGCGTTTAGCAAGTTAAGTAGAAACCGGCCGCCGGCTGCTTAGCAGTTGGTCGAGGAGGCGGGATGCCGGCCTGGGCTATGTGCTTGCTTTGGGTCCTTAGCCATTTTCGTGTGGACACCCTTTCTGCAACTCCTGCCCATCGGAAAGTCGCTCTGCGAGCTGCGGTTTCTGGCAGGAGAAGGTTTAGGTCCCGGCACACTACTTATCCGACTACTGGAAGCACCACGTAGTACAAGGCGACGAGTCCCGGGGCCGACTGCTGCAGTCCCCAGGCTGAGTGCGACTGCTGCAGCCCCCGAGCCGCCTGCCAAAGTCCCCGAGCCGGCTGCTGGGGTCCCCTAGTTGGATCCGACTGCTTTGGGGGAAGCTGGCACGAAGATGGAGTCTCATTCTGGTGATGGCTTGACAGACGGCTTGAGGAGGCGCTGTAGGGCGACGCCGGCTGGTATTGCTTTCCGGGTGGAGCCAATCCGTGCCAAAGCATTGGCTTGCTCGTTGTCATTTCGTGGCACGTGGAGGAACTCGCACCCTTCAAAGTATGCACTGAGTTGATGGACGAGGAAGCGGTAGCTTGCCATATTTGCATCCTTGGCGTCCCAGTCGCCTGACGACTGCTGGACCACCAAGTCGGAATCACCATAGCACAGGATCCGGCGAATGCCGAGTTCCCTGGCAAGCTGGAGCCCGTGTATGAGTGCTTCGTATTCAGCTACGTTGTTGGAGGCGGCAAAGTGAATTTGCAGCACATATCTGAGCTTGTCGCCTTTGGGAGAGGTGAGGACGATGCCAACTCCCAAACCGGTGCGCATCTTGGAACCATCAAAGTGCATCCGCCAATGGGTGGAGTCCAGCGCTGGTGGCAGGTACTGGGTCTCGGCCCAGTCGACGAGGAAGTCGGCCAGTGCTTGGGACTTGATGGCGGTGCGAGGCTGGTAGTAGATGGTGTAGGGGGCCAAATCTATGGCCCATTTGGCCACTCGGCCCGAAGCATCTCGGCTTCCAATGATCTCGGCAAGTGGAGCAGTGCAGACAACAGTGATTGGGTGCTCTTGAAAGTATGGCTTCAGCTTCTTGGTAGTGAAATGCACGCCATAGCACATCTTCTGATAGTGGGGGTAGTTCTGCTTGGAGGCGGACAACACTTCACTCAGGCAATACACCGGCCTCTGGACGGGTAATGCTTTGCCGTCTTCCTAGCGCTCCACAACAATGGCTGTGCTGACCGCCCGACTGGTGGCGGCGATGTAGAGAAGCATGGGCTCCTTAGCAGCCAGAGCCGCCAAGATAGGCGGAGTGGTCAACATCTTCTTAAGCTGGAGAAAAGCTTCGATCGCCTTATCATTCCACTCGAAAAAAGTGGTCTTCTTCATGAGCTGGTACAGGGGAAGAGCCTTCTCGCCAAATGATCGATGAAACGGCTGATGGATGCCAAGCAGCCGGTGAATTTTTGCACATCCAGCAGTCGGGTGGGTACCTCCATCCTCTCGATGGCCTTGATTTTCACAGGGTTACACTCTATGCCATGCTCTAAGACCAGAAAGCCAAGGAGCTGGCCGGCTGGTACTCCAAGGACGCATTTCTCCGGGTTGATCTTGATTCAAAAGCGGCGCAAGTTTTCAAAGGTTTCCTTGAGGTCTTCTAGTAGCATGTCACGCTTCTCTGTCTTCACCACAATGTCGTCCACATAGACGTGGGCGTTCTTGCTGAGTTGCTTGAGGAGACACTTCTGCATGCAACGCTGAAACATGGCGCCGACATTCCTCAAGCCGAACGTCATGGTCAGGTAGCAGAAGGCTCTGAATGGTGTGATGAAGGCGGTTGTCGGTGTTCTGGGAACGGGGGTCCCCAGACTTGCCTGCCTGCGGCCTGTGGTGTGGCTCAAAGGGGGGCCCATCACGGCCCATCTTCATCAACACAAGCTCAAGACCCTCGCGAGGGGCCAAGCCTCATGGGTGGACGACGAGGAGCTTCCTCAGGCACAGCCTCATCAGCTGGCTCATGAGGAGGCGGAGAGATCAAGGCGGGTACCTCACGAGGTGCCCATGACGCAAGCCATGACGACCAAGGGCGCCAGCAGGCGCCAGCCAGCCAAGTGTCCTCCTTTCCTCTTTGGTCCAAAGGGAGCAAGCGCTTGAGAGCATCAAGCAAAGGCGTCCATTTTGGTGCAACAAGACCAAGACCAGCCCAACGGCAGGAAGGAAGTCATTGTGGAGCCCAAGCAGGCGTCACCACCAGAGCCTTTGACAGGCGAGGACCAACTTTAGTCAGGATAAGTGTACCAGATGTTCCCCTTCAAAATGGCCAATGGTTGGCGCCCTTCCCGCTCAATATTTGGGAAGAGGCCCAGGGCCTTCGCCTATAAATAGGACTAGCCATGCACAGAGCTAGGGGAATCGAAATCTCATCAAGAGAGAGAGAGAGAGAAAAAGAGAGAGAGAGAGAGCGACTGAACTCCTCCAAGCAGTTCATCGCCCCGGCCAAGAACAGACCCTCGCGAGGCTGTTCTTCCTTGTATTGTTCATCACCATCAACCCAAGAGGCAATCCAGCACACCACAAACTAGAGTAGGGTATTACACCACAATGGTGGCCCGAACTAGTATAAACCTTGTGTCCCTTGTGTTGTTCCTTTCGTAGTTTAGATCCTAGCGAGGCGGCAGGGTGCAGGTAGGTAGAGGGAGAGATCTCCGCGCACCCCAGTGTTCGAACCTCAAGGGTGCCAGAACCAATCGACATTTGGCGCGCCAGGGGTGCGCCGGGATCCGCTTCTGCCACCGTGTCCCGTCGATCGTCATCATCATGTCCGCCAGGCGGGCAACCCCGGCCCCTGGGCGGCTTGGCCCGCCCATGCAGAGCCGCTCGCCTCGGGCGACCCCATGCCCCAGGCAGCTCGTGGTCCGCAGGGCGCTGCGGGCCGCGGGCGACGCGGACAGGCTTCGACAGCTCTCACGCCGCGGCAGGCGCGGTCGGCAGCGAGGGCCTCCAACCACGCCGCGGCCGCGACGCCGTACACCCGCCGGGAGCAGGCGAACTCGAGGGCCGCGCTCACGGTGGCCCGGGAGCTACTGCAGTGCAGGCTGCTGGAAGGCGGCCGCGACGTGCTGCTAGAGCGGGTGGCAGAGCTCCTGGGCTTTGCCGCCTCGGGGGCTCACCCCTTCTGCACCCAGCTCCCACCTCAGGTCCAGGGCGGCCCGTGCGGGGGCTCCACCCGCGGCCGCAGGCTCCAAGGCTACTCCAACACCGGGCGGTTGCCAAAGACGCTGCTGGCAAGGGCTGCCGCCTCCCGGCCAGCAAAGAAGGACTCACGACCCACGGCCCTGGTCAAGGCGCTACCACCTCGAGGTGGGCACCTCAAGCAGAGCTGCATGGCACGCGAAGCACTATGGCGCGGCCTTCGGGATGACGGCCCCAGAAGAATACGTGCCCCACATGATGGACCAACGGCACCAGCATGAGGGCGAACAAGGCTCGCTCCTCAGCCCAAGCTGGGGGAACAAGGCTGACAGCTGAGCTCTTCTGGTAGCCCCATGAAGGCCCCACCGCCACGCCAAGCAATGATTTTCGGGTACCGCTAATTCCTCAGGAGCAGGCATACGCTAATCATGAATCGCAGGAGGTGCAGGTCGCCACAGCGAGCGGCTGCCCCGCTCCCGCAGTCTCCTACCCCTCAGGAGGAGGGCGTCGGGGGCTGCAGGAGAGGGGCCGAGATCCGGCATCACCACCGCGGTGTTGAACAAAGGCGTTCTCAGGTGGTAGGCCCTCTGCTGGGGAGGTGCCTCAGGGCCTACCCCTGGCGGAGGACCCGTGGTCGTCGGGGGAACCGCTAGCGACCGCTCTACCCCATCGGCAGCGTCCTGGTTTCCGGTCGTCGTTGATGGCACTAGAGTGCGGCGCAAGGCGGGGCCCTCGTCTGGCGATATGAAGCAAGGCCGGTACCTGTGAAGAAGGCCCAGTACTGTGAAGCTCGCCGCCCGTGACACTCTCACGTAATAATGAGTGGGCTGTACACGCCTGGAGTCTCGGGGGTGCCGGCCTCAGCCCTGGGCTCCCTCCCACGCCCAGTGGCAGCACTTAGCTCCGCGCTGGTGAGAAGACATCCAAGACTAGACTACGTGTCGGACGCGGCCTTTTTCTGCTTTCATTGCTTTTCCCTTTGGTTGTCACTTTCCCCTGCTGGATTTAAGTTGGATTCGAATTTGAGATTTGCGTGTGTTTGGGGAAGGGGGTGCTTAGTCTCGTTCGAGCAATCTCTTGCGTTCTGGTTACCGCTTTGCCTCAGCTGCCTCCCCTCGTGAGCCCCTCGCGAGCTGGGTTGGGCCTAGCTTGCGTGCAGCCCAGACTGCCGCCACCGCATCCTCTCAGGAGGCTTTTACTGCAGATCCTACGGGTTCGATCAGGAGACACTCGAGACGCCATAGCCCTCCACGGGCTATCTCAGGGCCCGCGCGGGACAAAGGTAAACTAGCCAGCCACTTGGCACAGGCGTACGGGTGATACAGCATCTACTAATACACAGAACACAAGTTTTACATGAGGGGCTCCCCCTCCCAAAATGCTCTCACAGCCGTCAGGGCAAAACCTGAGCTCTATTCGTGCAGGAAACAGGAACGATGCGTAGTCAGTCGGATAAATCCCCCAATGCATCCTCAGGGGCACCTCCTGAACCGTTGCTGGCCTCGCTGGCCTCGCCATCGCTCTCTGCGTTGTCACCAGCGGCGTCAGGGCCGCTCACCACGCCGCCTTCATCAGCAGCCATGATCACGCCATCGTCATCTGGAGCGAAGGCCCTGACGAGGGCGTCCACGTTGTCCTCCACCCAGTGCGCCAGGTTGTCCCGGACGGCCTGTTGTACTGGGGCGATGGCGGCGTGGAAGTCGAAGTGGGGGTCCATATTCCGGAGATGGCTGAAGACGCGAGAAAAGGCGCGCCCGAGCAGGGCGCGGCTCCTCTCCTCCACCAACCTGTTGGCTCGACCCGTCAAGCGCCTCCGGCAGCGTCACCACGTCGGTGAAGAGCTGAAGGTTGCCGGCGTAGTTAACTGCGTGCGGCTCGCCAACAGCCGCCTCGCAGATGTTACCCAAGGCTGTGTTGGCTCTCTCCCGGAGCGTGGTGAGCATGGGGGCATGCTCATGCTCCAGGATCCGCCGCTGGCGTCTCTCGTCCGCATTCTGTCGCGCGACGGCCTCGGCCTCGTCCACCTATTGGCGAAGAAGAAGCACCTCGGCATGGGAGGTAGTTAACTCGTCCTGCGCCACCTCAAGGGCGGCCCGAGAAGCATCGGCCCGCCGCGTCACTTCCTCCTGCTTGGCCCTCAAGGCAGCGGTCCTACCTTCAGCCTCAGCTCGGATCAACCCCAGCCTCCCCTCGAACTCGCGCTCGAGGTTCAGCGGCGCCCGTCGCCCTACGACGCCCGACCTCCTCCAGACACGGGCTTCCAGCAGCGACATCATCCTCCGCCCTCGTCACCAAGCGCTCCCTTGTTTCCGAGCATTCAGATTCGCAGGCGCTGCTCGGTGACTTCCAGCGTCAGTGCCTCCTCACGCTTCTGGAGCTCTGCTGGGTCGCCTGAGGCCACCTTCATCGATGCAAGGGCCGTCTCGCGCAACTCCACCTGCTCCTCCAGTGAGCGGCATCGGGCCAGGAGTTCCCGCGCCCGCTCCTCCGCCGCCTCTCCCCGCCGATCAGCTTCCCGAGCCTCCTCAACAGCCCGAGAACGGACCTCCCGGGAGGCAGCCAGCGACGCCTTGGCCTCCTCATTGTCAAGATCATGCTGATGTCGCGCAAGGGCGATAGCCGCCTTCAGCTCGCGCCTCTCCGCGGCCAGGCGCAGGCCCTCGGCCTCGAGGCGCGCGTCTTCATCAGCGAGCTCTTCACCAAGCAGACTCACCGCATCAGCCACCCTCCAAAGAAACCCTTGGCGAAGAGCGCGACGCTCCCGGGCGCGCTCAAGTACGTCTTCCACACCATCATCCGCCCCAAGCGAGCGTCGGGGCCATGAATCGGCACTCCCCCTTCAGGCTGGGGGCTGGGGGCTGGCGCCCTCGCCACGACCGGGCACACCTCGCCAGAAGCCCGGCCAGGAGCCAGCCCATCCCCTAAAGAAGAGCGCAGGGAATACTTCAGCCAATCATGGTCGACGACCAGATGAGAAGCCCACGGCAGGCTGGCTATGCCACGAGAAGGCTCGCAAAGGAGGGTCGCGAGGCGCACGGGGCCGCGATGCGCCTCAGGATGGTTCGTCTCTCCGACCGGCCTCACCACAAGGGCTCTGCTGCTCGGGGTGCTCGAGGACGGTGGAGAGGGCGGAGCCAAGGGGGATGGCTCCTCAGCCATCTCCGTGAGCTCGGCAGGAAGGGTCCTGCAGAGCAAGGATCAGTAAAACCAACAGAAGGATCAGGAGCTAGGAAAGGGGAAGGCTTACTCATCGGTGGCGAAGTACTTCCTACGCTTCAGCAGGCGTCAAGGGTAATCGTCACCCAAGCCCTCCCTTCTCTTCCAGAGAGCCTCAAAGTCCACGCGGAAGCGACCCAAGAGTTGAGCGCAGGGGTGAGCCTGCGACGAGGAGGGAGCGTCAAGACGACCCGCGTCGGGGGCGTCTACCTGATGCACGCCGCCGGTCACCTCACCAAGAAGAGTAACTGGGGCCCCAGGGGCCTCAGCCGCAGGCACTGCAGGCAGCTGCTCGCCACCCCCACCCGCGGCAGCCTGGGCCTCAGGAGCTGCTCCCTCAAGAGCGCCGCCTGGCACCGTCACCCCGGCGGAGGCCCCCTAGGCCTCCAGCGGCCCATGCCTCCCTGCTCCGCCACTTGAGGAAGAGCCGCCGTGGCCGACTGAAAGGGCGGCCACCACCACTGGGTTCTCGCGAGGCCCCCGGAGGCCAGCGGGGCGCAGCCCCCATTCGTCGAAGACGGGCATCTGATTTACAAAGTCGCCCCTGCTCGGGCAGAGGTATAGCAAGGCCCCCCGTGCCAGATGCTGCCGGCGGTGGGGTCCCCATTCAAGACCAAGAGCACCTTCCTCAGCGCTTCAGGCGTCAGGTCCTCTTCCTGGAGCCTCATACGGTCTTCACGCCCGCTGAAGGACCACATCCGGCGAGAGTGACGTCGGAGAGGGGCAACACGGCATAGCAGGAACTCCTTCACCACCTTGGGCGCCGTCACGCCGAGCTCCCTCAAGAACGCAAAGCGGCGCCAGACGAAGACAAGCCGGGAACTCGTGAGCGTCTCCTGGCCCCAGCCTGAATTGGGGACAACAGCGAAGATGGCTCCGACAGGGGGCTGGGCACCCCACATCCACGCACAGCCACCGCCATGGAACCCAAAGCGCCGGGCGGAGGAATGCTGAAGTCAATCCACAAGCCGCTGTTTTAGATGCAGCAATGAAGCTCACACACCACGAACATTGGGTGGGGTCAACAAGGCGCAGAGAGAAGAAGTGGCGCAGCAAGGCAACTGAGGGAAGGATGCCCATCACCGCCTCGCAAACAAAGGCGAAGACCGCAAGAAGAGTGATGGATTCTGGACCCAAGTGCATCATATGGATGTGATAGTGGGAGAGCGCAGCATTGAAGAAATCGGAGAAGGGGGGAACCAGCCCCGCCCACAGGGCGTCGGCAAAACACCGGACCTTAGTGATTATCCTGTCGATGGAGAAGTGGGACGCGGGCCAGGCCGTCGTCCGCCCGCATTCGTTGAAGATGGTGGCCAAAGCCGAGCTGACCTTTCCCAGGCCCTCTTGATTGAGTATGATCGACCGATCGACGGCGGGGCCCGCCGACGACGGTGAGCGAGGCGGAGGCACGGGCTTCTTCCCTCTTCCCTTCTTCGTCGGAGCCATGGCAACGGAAGGGGGGGGGAGGTTTGAGATTGGATTGGGAGCAGAAGCTGGAGTTCGAGAGGAGGAAGAGTGGGGGACGGTCGAGCAGCGAAAAGGGGAGCGGCTGTGTGCGGCTACGAGTCCGCCTAGCATGGCACAAAATAAGGAGGCGTGGGGGAACAGTGCCGCACACGTCCAGTCAACCGCCACGCGGCGCCCAAGGCCGCAGGCTGTTAGGCCCCGCGGCTCTTTGCACTTGCCCCTTCGCCTCTCTGCTCGGCCAAGCCCGGGCGCGCCTTGGGCCTGGGGGCTACTGTCGGCGTTCTGGGAATGGGGGTCCCCAGACTTGCCTGCCTGCGGCCTGCGGCGTGGCTCAAAGGGGGGCCCATCACGACCCATCTTCATCAACACAAGCTCAAGACCCTCGCGAGAGCAAGCCTCATGGTGAGCGACCGGGGAGCTTCCTCGAGCCGCGGCCTCATCAGGCTGGCTCGCGAGGAGGCGGAGAGATCAAGGCGGGGTACCTCACGAGGTGCCCATGACGCATAGCCGTGGCGACCAAGGGCGCCAGTGAGGCGCCAGCCCGCTGCAGTGTCCTCCTTTCCTCTTTGGTGCAAAGGGAGCAAGCGCAGCGAGCATCAAGCAAAGGCGTCCATTTCGTGCAACAAGACCAAGACCAGCCCAACGGCAGGAAGGAAGTCATTGTGGAGCCCAAGCCAAGGCGTCACCACTGTGAGCCTTTGACAGGCGAGGACCAACTTTAGTCAGGATAAGTGTACCAGATGTTCCCCTTCAAAATGGCCAATTGTTGGCGCCCTTCATGCTCAATATTTGGGAAGAGGCCCAGGGCCTTCGCCTATAAATAGGACTAGCCACGCATAGAGCTAGGGGAATCGAAATCTCATCAAGAGAGAGAGAGAAAAAGATAGATAGATAGAAAGATAGATAGATAGATAGATAGAGAGAGAGAGAGAGAGAGAGAGCGACTGAACTCCTCCAAGAAGTTCATCGCCCCGGCCAAGAACAGACCCTCGCGAGGCTGTTCTTCCTTGTATTGTTCATCACCATCAGCCCAAGAGGCAATCCACCACACCACAAACTAGAGTAGGGTATTACACCACAACGGTGGCCCGAACTAGTATAAACCTTGTGTCCCTTGTGTTGTTCCTTTCGTAGTTTAGATCCTAGCGAGGCGGCAGGGTGCAGGTAGGTAGAGGGCGAGATCTCCGCGTGCACCCCAGTGTTCGAACCTCAAGGGTCTACCGGAACCCGAAATCCGACAGCAGTCTTCAGCCTGTCAGCCGGGTTCAGTTTGATCTGATGATACCTTGAGTATGCATCTAGAAAACTTAACAACTCGCATCCGATTGTGGAGTCTATCACTTGGTCAATTCGTAGCAAAGCAAAGTGATCTTTGGGGCAAGCTTTGTTGAGGCTAGTATAATCGATATACATGCGCCACTGCTTATTCTTCTTCAGCACAAGGACTGGGTTGGCTAACCATTCTGGGAATAACACTTCCATGATGACGCCGGCTGCTAGAAGCCGGGCTATCTCTTCTCCAATGACTCTTCTCTTTTCTTCTGACAGGCGGCGCAAGGGCTGCCTGACTGGCTTTGCATCTGGTAGGACATGTAGCTTGTGCTCGGCGAAATCGGTCGGAACACCCGGCATGTCTTTGGGAGACCATGCAAAGATGTCCCGATTCTCACGGAGGAAATCGACGAGCTCGCCTACCTATTTGCTGTCAAGGTTTGCACCTATGATAGCGTGCCTCTCCGGGTGCTCAGGGTCCAAGGGTATCTTCTTTGTTTCTTTTGCCGGCTGGAACGTGCCCTCAGCTTCCGACTCCTTGGGGTTTGGCGACATTTCTGGCTGCTTGCCTTCCATTTCCACAACCCGGTCAAGGAGCCGCTTCTCTGCTGCAATCACGAGGGACTCGGCTAGTCCGCTGCTGTCTGCCGCACAGGCGGACGAATTCTTGTAGTCTCCGACTATGGTTAGGATTCCCTTGGTGCTTGGCATCTTCATCTTGAGGTAAGCATAGTGGGGGACCGCCATGAACTTGGCCAGAGCAGGCCGGCCAAGTAGCGCATGATAGGGGCTCTCAAGGTCCACCACCTCAAACCAGACTGGCTCTCGGCGGAAGTGATCTTTGTCTCCGAAGAGGACATCTATCTGGATCTTGCCAATTGGTGAGCAGGAAAGGCCAGGAACTATGCCATGGAATACGGTCCGACTGGGCTGAAGCTGCTTTTGCTTGATTCCCAACTTCTCCATAGTCTCACAGTATAGGATGTTGATGTTGCTGCCGCCATCTATCAGCACTCGGGAGAAGCGAGCAGCCCCCTCTCCGTTGCGAAGGTGGCATCTAAGACCAAGGCATAGGAACCAGGAGGAGGCATCACCTCCGGGTGGTCAGCTCTGCTCCAACTGATAGGCTTCTCAGACCAATGCATGAACTCGGGGGTCTCTGATGCTACTGCATGTACTTCTTGCTGCCGTTACACTTTCTTTGTGCACGTAAATCGGCCACGCTGGTGAACACGACATAAGCTCCATGCTCTTCAGGGTACTCATCTTGTATTGCACCGACTGGCCGAACCGCCGGCTGCTGGGGAGGAGGAGGCGGCAGGCCGGCAGGCGGAGGAGGCAGGAGTCGGTCACCCTTGGCAATTCTAGTGAGCCAATGGCATTTCTGAGTGGTGTGGTTGGATGGCCTCGCGCTGCTGTGAAACTTGCAGGGTGCATCGAGAGTCTGCTCATATGAGAAGGCGGGCAACCAGTTGGGCTTGCCGCCCTTCTGACGCTTCGGAGGAGGCTGCCCCTCCGGCTGTTGGTCTTCGACTGTTGCCACCTGCCGGCTGGTGGAAGTCGGCTGTGTGGCCTTGTGCTTGTTGTCATTTTGCTGCTGATGCCGACTGGTGTCACCAGCCGGAGTCCAAGGAGCTTGAGGAGCTACTTTGCCAGATGCGTGAACTTGGATCTCCGCCTTCATGGAGGAGTCGGCCGTGGCGTACTTGTCTGCTATGATCAGCAGTTCCTCGAGGGGCGCCGGCTCATCGCAGAGAAGCCGGTGCTTGAGGATGGTTCCTTCTCGGCACCCGGTAGTGAAGTACTCGATGGCCTGCACCTCGTGCACGCCCTCGCAAGAGTTGCGCAGCTCGGCCCAACGCGTGAGGTAGTCGCGAGTCGATTCATTGGGGCCTTGGACGCACAAGGAGAGATGGCACAACTTGGGCGGCCGCTTGTACGTGCTAGTGAAGTTACGAATGAAGGCTTCGGTGAAATCTACCCCGTTGTTGATGCTGCAGGGCTTCGGGCTATTCAGCCATGTCTAGGCTGTGCCCTGGAGCATGAGCGGGACATACTTCACGGCAACTCGCTTGTTGCCGTACGCTATGCTGACGGCCGTGGAGTAGTCGACCAGCCAGTCTTCCGGCTTCACGGAGCCGGTGTACTTAGGCGTATCTCTTGGGAGCGTGAACCCTTTGGGGAAGGGCTCATCTCGTATTCGGGGGCAAAAACAAGGCGGACCCAACGCGTCTTGCTCTTCTAGCTCCAGGGATCGGTTGAGGCGGTCAATCCGATGGCGGGCATCGTTTTCTCTGACTCCTTCCCGGCGGCCAAGGCAGTCACCGGGTGTCAGGTGGTCAACAGGCGGCGGGGAAGCGCGCCTCTCCCTGCGAGGGGGAGGGGGAGGCAGACAGTCGTCCCGTCGTTCCACTGCTCTTGGGCGGCCGTCTTGGTCGCGCTCGATGGTGATGCGAGTCCGGCTGCGGCTGGCAGCCGGCTCCTTTTCTCTTCTATCGCGGACGCCACGAGTCAGTGTCCGGGATGTCGCGCCTTGGTCTCGGCAAGGAGGCGAGTCGTCGTTCTGCTGGTTGGGCGCTTCAGTGCGGCAGTCGGCCTCTTGCTGCTCAGCAGCCGCATCAATGAGCCGCTGGACGCGCTCCGTCATGAGGCGACGGTCGTCGCCCTCGAGCTTGTCCAGCTCGTCTGCTGCCGCCTGGGCAGCTCGTATATTCTCCGCGGGCATGGCGTAGACAAGGCGATCTGCCCCGAACATGCTGGCAATGGCCGCGCCGCGTAGCTGGACCGTACCGATGTGGCTAGGCCCGCCAGGAGCCGGTGTGCCGCCAACAGCGTGGTCCACCTCGCGCTGGTAGGCCTCCGAAAGGCGTCTCATGCTGGCTAGCTTCTTGGCGCTCTTGACAAGCTGGACGCGGCGTGCTTCAGCGTCTCGGCGTCGGTGTCTTCTGGGATGGGCGCAGTCAGTTCTTGCAACGCCGCCCCGAGCGTGTCTCGAGCACCGTCCCCGCGGCGCTCACTATGGCTGATGACAAGCACCTACAGACGGTAAGCTTCCGCCATTGTGCTTTCGCAAGGAAGTGGCTCATCGTAGACCACCACGTTGGTGGGGAACGCGTCGAGTGATGCCGTGTCGGAGTCGACAAGCATCAGGTCGGTGGAACCAACCGACTCCAAATCCACAGCAGGCTCGCTAACGACGTGGAGCTGGTCAAGGAGGCTGACGAGGCGGCTCTCGGGGCCATCTGTGCCCGCGTCAGATGCGGCCTCGTCGGAGAGGCGGATCTCGCCAACAAGGTTGGCGGGGCAGCTCGCCGCGCAGGCGACCTCTATGCCGTGCAGCGCGTTGGCGCAGACGTCGTCTGGTGTGCCGGGCTGGCTGCGCTCACCAGGAAGGAACAGGGTTCCCGTCCCGAGCAGGTCTCCGGACGACAGTGCACCTCGCCCCACGGTGGGCGCCAAATGTCGGGGGTTGGGTGCGACATATGCCAAGGGATGGCTTATCATGGTGGGAGCGAGTAGAACGTCGCAAGTGCCTGGAAGCGGGATGATGCGTAGACACGAACGCCGGCATACTTTACCCAGGTTCGGGGCTCTCCTAGGAGATAACACCCCTAGTCCTGCTCTGCGGGGTCTCCGCATGATCACTAAGGCACTAGTGAGTACAATGGTGCTCCTTGAGTTGTATGCTAGAGGTAGGAGAAAGCAGGGCTAGCTCTCTCCTCTCTCTATGTATGAGTCTAGGTCTCACAGGTTGGAACCCTTTGCATGGGTGCCCTGGGTGGTTTATATAGGCCTACCCCCCAGGGGTACAATGATAATCTGGCCGGGTGCTGGTCCCGGCTGTCAGTGTCTCTGGTCGCCGGCTTCTTCGCCGGCCGCTTGGGCCCGTCGCCTGGTGGGCCTCGTCGTTTGGTCTAGTGCGGAGCCGACAGGCCGCCCCCGCCGCTTGCGGGTCTGGTCGGCGGCTTGTTACTGTAGCCGTGAGGCTAATGGCACATGCTTGGTCGGGGAGGGGGAGGGGCGTGGCTACAGTCCCGCCGTCTGGTGGGAGATCACTGTAGCCACACCATGTCTCGTCTGGTTAATGGCGCACGGACACCGAGGGAGGAGCGGTCCGCCTGCTACAAGCCAGCCTCCCTGGGGTCCGACTGGTCGAGCTCCGCCGCCCTGTGGCCTCTCCTTTGCACTTGATGGGGGCCCGCTACTGCGAGCCGTGCACTGACAGGGCCCGTCGTGGAGCAGGGCTCCGCTGACGGGGAGGTGGCGTCGGGGTGGAGTAAGCGACAATCTTTGCGCGCGCGGAGATCTCCGCCTATACGGGGCACTGTGGCCACGCCGTGCCCTGGATATGGGGGTGTTGGGCTATGCTGTGGCCACATACTGTCTTATCCTCTTAATGGAGGCGCAGACTTTGAGGGCGCTGCGGGCCGCCTGCTAGGAGCCGGCCTCTCTGGAGGCCGCCTGCTAGGAGTCGGCCCGTCTTGGAGCCGCCTTCTGGTGCTTGGCCGCCTTCTGACAGCCGGCCACCGAGGCAGCCGGTCGCTAGAAGGCGGCGCTTCATTCTGGGCGCTTGAGGGGCGCAGCCGGCCCAATGTCTTGAAATGCTCAGGGGCTCGGGTTAGGCTACCCGTGGACCATTACTCTGACACTCGGGGGACGCGACCATCGTACGGGCCTTCACAAAGTGTTTCCATAGTGTCATCTTCGCAAGAAGGGGTGCGAGAATGGGGATCGGGATTCGTCGATTCGGGGGTTGCCGGCACTAGAGCAGACGAGCCTGCGAAGCTTAAGGAGGGAGACTTAAATAGACCCAGGTATTTTCATCGCAAACGGTTCCTAGAAAACAACTCTGTGTGATGTTGTAGATATTTTTTATTAGCTATGAAAGACGAATTTGGAATAAAGTGCCAACGGATGGTGTTTTAAATGAACGAGAAATTTTGTAGTACTAATAAAACTGTCATGTCAAATTTTGGAAAATTTCAGGGGTCATTTGACCTTCTAAGACATTTAAGTGATTTTCTGGCCATTTAATGGCCGTTATTGAAATTTGAAATACATGTACATGCAACAGCTAACCATAACGGTTTGAAAACTCATATTTCGTGTACTTGTGTGTGATTTAATTCCATGTGCAATAAATTGGAAGGAATTTTCAAACATATTGGTCTAACGGTTATGACACAATTAAGCATGGAGTGACATGGCATTTTAATTCCAAAAAATAAAAAAAATCAGAAACACATGAAACCTTGGTTGATGTAATGTCGGGCCACCAAGATGATGTGGTAAAAAAATTTGGCATGTTTGACCAAAGTTTGGACACACACCCCTCACAAACTGGAGCAACTCACTAGAAGGCTCATGGTTCTGAGAGGGAACAATGCATGTTTGATGACGAACGGGATATAGCTTCCTCTTACGGCCTTCAAATTTTTTTCTATGTCTAACATGCACTACTACAACTGTAATGTGAAATTTTTGAAAAATCTAGGGGTCATTTGACCTTTTAAAGACATTTAAGTGATTTTCTAGCCATTTAATGACCGTAATTCAAATTTGAACTACATCTACATGCAACGCGTAACCGAAACGGATTGAAAAATCATATTTGTGTACTTGTGTGCGAGTTAATTCCATGTGCAGTAAACTAGAAGGAATTTTCAAATATATTTGTATCACGACATGGACACATATGCATGGAGTCGCATGGCATTTTAATTCCTAATAAAATCAGAACACATGAAACCTTGGTTGATGTTATGTCATGCCACCAAGATGATGTGGTAAAGAAATTGGAATGTTTGACGAAAGTTTGGACACACACCCCTCACAAACCGGAGCAACTCGCTAGAAGGTTCGTGGTTTCGAGAGGGAAAAATGCATGTTTGATGACGAACGGGAGATAACTTCCTCTTACGGCCTTCAAATTGTTTCTACATCTAACGCGCACTACTACAACTGTAATGTGAAATTTTGGAAAATTCTAGGGGTCATTTGACCTTTTAAAGACATTTAAGTGATTTTCTAACCATTTAATGACCGTAATTCAAATTTGAACTACATCTACATGCAATGCCTAACCAAAACGGTTTGTAAAATCATATCCGTGTACTTGTGTGCGAGTTAATTCCATGTGCAGTAAATTAGAAGGAATTTTCGAACATATTGGTCTCATGACATGGACACATGCATACGTATGCATGGAGTGACATGGCATTTTAATTCCAAAAAATAGAAAAATGATCGGAAACACATGAAACCTTGGTTGATGTAATGTCATGCCATCAAGATGATGTGGTAAAGAAATTGGCATGTTTGACGAACGTTTGGACACACACCCCTCAAAAACTGGAGCAACTCACTAGAAGGTTCGTGGTTTCGAGAGGGAACAATGCATGTTTCATGACGAACGGGAGATAGCTTCCTCTTACGGCCTTCAATTTTTTTCTAGGTCTAACGTGCACTACTACAACTGTAATGTGAAATTTTGGAAAATTTCAGGGGTCATTTGACCTTTTAAAGACATTTAAGTGATTTTCTAACCATTTAATGACCGTAATTCAAATTTGAACTACATCTACATGCAACGCCTAACCAAAACGGTTTGAAAAATCATATCTGTGTACTTGTGTGCGAGTTAATTCAATGTGCAGTAAATTAGAAGGAATTTTCAAACATACTGGTCTCATGACATGGACACATGCATACGTATGCATGGAGTGACATGGAATTTTAATTCAAAAAAAATAGAAAAATGATCAGAAACACATGAAACCTTGGTTGATGTAATGTCATGCCACCAAGATGATATGGTAAAGAAATTGGCATGTTAGACGAATGTTTGGACACACGCCCCTCACAAACCGGAGCAACTCGCTAGAAGGTTCGTGGTTCCGAGAGGGAACAATGCATGTTTGATGACGAACGGGAGATAACTTCCTCTTACAGCCTCCAAATTTTTCCTACGTTTAACGTGCAACTTTCATGTGAAAATTTCGTAAATTTTAGGGGTCATTTGACCTTCTAAGGACATTTAAGTGATTTTCTAACCATTTAATGACCGTAATTCAAATTTCAACTACATCTACATGCAACGCCTAACCAAAACGGTTTGAAAAATCACATTTTTGTGTACTTGTGTGCGAGTAAATTAGAAGGAATTTTCAAACATATAGGTGTCAAGGCATGGGCACATGCATGGAGTGCATGCCATGGCATTTTAATTCCAAAAAATTAAAAAATGATCAGAAAAACATGAAATCTTGCTTGATTTAATGTCATGCCACCAAGATGATGTGGTAAAAAAATTGGCATGTTTGACGAAAGTTTGGACACATACCCCTCACAAACCGGAGCAACTCACTAGAAGGTTCATGGTTCCGAGATGGAATAATGCATGTTTCGACGGGAGATAGCTTCCTCTTAAGACCTTCAATTTTTTTGCTACGTTTAACATGCACTAATACAACTGTCATGTGAAAATTTGGAAATTTTCACGGGTCATTTGACCTTTTAAAGACATTTAAGTGATTTTCTAACCATTTAATGACCATAATTCAAATTTGAACTACATCGACATGCAATGCATATCAAAACGGTTTGAAAAGTCATATTTTTGTGTACTTGTGTCCGAGTTAAAAAATCATCACACGATGTAAATATCTGGTGTTCAAAAAAGAAAATGTAAAGATCTGGCAAGACAACCGGCCCCCGCACGATTGGCACTCTATCTCGAGGCTCGAGGTTTGGTAGGTGATTGGCGGGGATCATTAATCAGGCGTGGTTTTGTATTGGAAACCGTCAGCTATTATGTTCACACACGGATTTGCTGCGGGAATTGTGTGTAATTCAAAATACAATACTCATAAATTTTGGCGACCGGCGTGTGTACTGTCCCCGTCGATCTAGATTCCGGCTGCCAATAAATACTACCTTGCTCATGTCGTCCCGCGTGCATTCTCATCTACATCCTCCCCACGCTTTCCCTCTGTCTTTCTATCAAATCTCTGCCATGGCGCCGCCAGTCTGCCCACGCGCCGATGAGGAGTCGCCGCCCCCAAGGACGCTCACTCGATTAGTAGCGACGAGGACCAGACGCTACCGGCCTCGACGAGGTTGCGCGGACCCCCAACTTTGGATTGGTTTTGGGGCGATACAATCTTTAATGCGAGGAAGTCACTTTGCCGCCCGGCTGAGAAAGCCAGGCAAGTGGCGTTCAAGAAGGAGATGTCGGAGGAGGAAGCCAGGTACCAGGCGTCCTGTGAAGCCCGTGATGCCGCCTGGAAAAAGGAGGCGGCGGAGCTTTGGGGGCGGGCGCGTCATCATGCCGAGGAGGTGTACGAAGACGGGTACTTTGCGAGGAAGGTCATAGGCGTTGGGCACCTCGTCGCTGTGTGGAGGAGGGCCGATAAGCTCCAGCGTGCCACCGACGAGGAGCTCCGGTGGGCGCCCAACGAAATGTCAAGATCGCCCGTGCGTCCGCCAGCAAGAGGCAGATCGGTACGTTCAGCACTACATGGCGGAGGAGTTGGAGTACTGCCTCCGCACCGGGAAGACGCCGCGCACTAGGGAGCTTCTGGCGAGGGGCTGCCGGAATACTGGCCCCAGGAGGGATTATTAGTTTTAGTATTGTTTGTTTTCAATTTTATGCATTGTACATAGTAGTTAAGTATCGTCACGTATATGTGATGATTATTTATATATATATATATATATTCTATGATGAACTAATGAAAAATTAATATATATATATATATATATATTATGAATTCCATTTTCTATCTCTTTTTGTATACAAATTTGAATCTAGCTGTTATCATCCACATATACAGAATGGAAAGCGTATATACACACATTGAAACAGAACATATAAGAATGGAAAACAGAGTACACACATTGAGACAGAGCAATAAACAGAGCAATACTATGATTGCTTTGAATACATAGCTATCCACGTTGAAACGACTTTTCAAAATAAAACACGTCGATCAGACCATGACTAGCAGCCCTTGCCTAGGGTAGCTCTTGGCTCTGCCTGAACTAGTGCAGACATTCGTCCAAGCGGTCGACATGCTCGATGTACATCTGGACCGCGATCTTGAGCTCCAAGTTGGCTATCTCATCGGAGATCACCAGCTCGAGGATGCGAAGGTGTGACGCCCAGATAATTAAGCTACAGTAATTCCCTGCTAATGATGCCACATCATCATGATTACTACTATTAAACTCGTGATGTTTCTACCCCCCTTTATTCAAAATTCAAAATCAAGTCAAACTCAAAAGTTTTCAAATGTCTAAAATAAAATGTTCATCATGTGGCAAATTTTCATTTGTTAACATTCGTGATGAACCAACAATTTTGCAAAGTGGTTTGATGCCCTAATCTAAATAAAACAGAAATATAAAAAGTTAAATAAAAATAACATGAAAAGACCCCCCCCCCCACGCTGGGCCAACCGGGCCAGCTAGCCAACCGTCTCACCCATCTAGCCAACTGGCTGTCCCAGTTAGCCAGCTCACCAACCCCCCCCCCCTACCGGTCTCCTTTTCCCTCTGTTCTTGGCGCGGTCGCTACAGGGGTGAGGTCCACCCCGACCACCTCGTCGGCCTTGCTGAGAGGATAAGGCCGCAGCACCTCCCCCCCGAATCGTCAATCCCCCTCCCCCTGCAGATATTTCCTTCTCCCCCCCGATCTCGCCCACCCCCCCCCCCTCGCTCTCTTCGCCTCTGACCGGCGCAGTTGTTGCCGAGGACCTCACCGCACCACGGCCACCAGCCGGTCCTTGCCTCACCGCCATGCCGTAGGGCCTCTCCGTCATCTGCCATGCCGCTTGGTGCTAGAAGTTGGAGCCGGGGTGCTCTACAACGCCGGATACCCTTCGTCGTCTTCCTCGGGTCGCCGCCGTCGCCTTCGACTCCGGCCACCACCCTGCTACTACTAAGCTGCCACCGGGCCACCGTGCGCCTCCCCGGTGAGCTCGCGCCCCTCCTTCCTTTCCCCGTGTGACCGCGCTCCCTCTAATTCGCCTCGTCAATGAAGCCGACTTCGGCCGCCGTCTTCGCTAGTCGTCGTCGTTGCTACAGCCCTGGTCCGGCCCGGACACCACCACGGTTCGGTGCGCCTTGTCACCCTCGACCGAACGCGCCCCCCACGCATCCTGCCTTGCCCCGTAGCGTCATTCCCGACGAGACCCGTAGCAGCGCGCCGCCCCGTCCCCCTCTGGCGCCGCCCGCGCATCCCGGCGGCCTGCCGCGCCCACCTCGGCTGTCCGCCGGTGCCCCGCTGCCCTGCGACTCCTGCTTTGCCTCGCTGTTACCACGCGCACAACCTCGCTCGCCCTGCCCACCCACCGCCGCGCGCCCCCGCGTGCTTCCCCACTGCGCTCTGCTCCGGCCCGCGCCCAACACGCCACGCCTGCTTCGCTCTGCCGCGCTCGTCACGTGCAACGGCGCCCAAGCCCCGCGCCGCACGTGCACGCGCCCTTCCCTCCCACGCGTCCTCGCCACCACTGCTCGCGTGTTGTTGCACTGCAACCCATCGCCACAGTGCCTGTAACCACGCTCGTCGCCCGGCCTGCCGCGCCGCCTCTAGCTACCCGCGCCGCTCCTCCCGCAGCGGCCCACACCCCACCGGCCGCCGGCGCCCCTTCGCCCTCTCCCCTGGTGGCCCAGGCTGGTGCCCTAATGGGCGGCTCCCGTGCCCGGCAACCGCGTGGCCACACCCGCCCCACTAAGGCCTGCGCCACTAAGCAAGGAGCCCCATGCCCCTGTGTAAAAAAAGATTTAAAAAAAATTAATATAAAATAATTAGTTAATTAATTAAATAGTTAATTAACTAACTTAATTAACCTTGCTTAGTTAGCCTAATGAGCTAGTTTAGTTAATTTAAATGTGTTAATTAGTTAGGTCAATGACAGACGGGCCCCACTGCCCTGTTTGACCAGTCAATGATCAGTGTTGACCGCTGACATCATGATGATGTCATGCTGGTGCAATAACCCCATTTTAGATTTAATAATAATTTCAGGAATTGTTTTAAACTTCAAAATTCAATAGAAAATAAATCGTAGCTCGGATTGAAAAACTTTATATAAGAAAGTTGCTCCGAACGACGAGACGAATCCGAATATGTGGTCTGTTTGCCTGTCAGATGTCTCTAACTATTTGAACATGGAACATTCCCCATCCGATCATCTGTTTGACACAGGTCCGGAACTGGGAAAACATTCCCGGTTGAGTTCCCCCTTCACCTTTATCGTGTAGCCATACGTTAGGTCACACCCGGCACAATGTATTGCCATGTTATGCTTTGTGAAGCTATGTTTGCCTTATATTTATTGTTTCTTCCCCCTCTTCTCTCTGATAGACCCCGAGAACGATGCTACCCCTGTGATCGACTATGTTGACGACAACACTTCTTCCTTTTCAGCAGAGCTTCCAGGCAAGCCCCCCCCCCCTTTGATCATCCCGATATTGCCCATTCCATTCTCTAATTCTTGCATTAGATTTTGCTACTGTAATTGATTGCTCCTATTCTGATGCATAGCCTACTTTTATAACCTGCTTATCCTAAACTGCTTAGTATAGGTTGGTTAGTGATCCATCAGTGACCCCCACCTTGTCCTTGTTTCCCCTGCTTCATCATCGAAGACCCGATCAACGGGATTGAAGACCAGGCCCCGGCACCGCACATCACTTTCCCCTTAGTTGCTTGACACTACTAGGTTACTATCGAGTGCCGAGGGTGAGACCTCATCAGCACTTCCTTGATCTTGATCGTACACATTTGCGTGTATGATTAGTATACAATTGAATCGGGGGTGTAACAAGTTGGTATCAGAGCCGACTGCCTGTAGGTAGCCCCCTTTCCAACTCCTTGGCCGAAGTCGAGTCTAGTCACTACTAAAACTTTTACTAACATTGGCTGTGTGTTTTACGGGCCCACGTCGCTGTTGGGTGGTATTAGGATCTTTTACTCCTCGTCTATACTCTGGGACTCCGTTCTCTCTTCTATTCAGGGTTAAATGAATTTACTAACTACATTAGGTTCTCGTAACTACTTTCCCCGTAGAGCCCCTTCATTCCGGATGGTTGCCTGCTTCACCAGAAGAATTCGAAGATACTCTCCGATCTATTCCTGACAACTTGTGTTCATTTCTTTTGAAATCCCTTAACACCATTGAATCCTTATGGATAACTGCGTACCCTCGCCGTTCTTACTTCCATCCCTAGTTGTTCTTATTATTACAAGATACCCTAAAGTATTCTTCGACTTTAGAGAATCCTTTTTCCTACTGCCTTGCAGCTCTTTTCCGCCTGAATAACCCTACAAAAACATTCCTCACACTTATCGGGGATTCGTTCATTCCCAGTTGATCTTATGTCTCACAAAATTCTTCGAATGCAATTCGATCTCCCAAAGATCCTCTACAGCCTAGTGCTCCCGAAAGTCTTGTCTGCCTGCTTTATGGTTAATTCCATATGCCTAACAATATTCATAAACTCCTTTGAGATTGTCATTCTTATCCTATTGATTCGACATGTGCGTGAATGCACACATTCATTAGTTATTCCCCTGGTAGTTATTTATCCTTCTGGCTCAGACTCCACTCCGGACATGGGCTGGTTTTCGGCAAATCAAACCTTGGTTGATTCCCGTCCTAATTCTGTTCAACTTACCCATCATTTGATCAGAGCGTCTGCTTCTGATCCTTCATTTTGGAAATCATAATTCTGTTGTTAATTAAACTTTGAATTAGTCGGTTGTTTCTATAATTTCATCTCCTTGCATTCTTTCTTCGTCTGATTGGGTACTGATACCCACATCAGATCTGTTATGGGTCATCCGATCCTTTGTTGGACTACCATCAGACAGTGTTCTTCACATCCAAAATCTTGTGAGTTTTCCTGATACATAATACCTTCGGTAAATTGTACCATCGGCTTTGACTTCGATACTCTGCTTTTGAAATCATATCTTTTGCTTGGTTGATGGTTGTATAGATTCGTAATAATGCCCCGATGGATTGAACTTATGCCTTCCATAATCCGTGTGAACCCGAGAGTTCTCACGAGTCTTACTCTTCTGGTAATTCGCCAGATAAATCTTCTACACTATAATTTCTTCGAAAACGAGGAGTAATGAAATGTTATGCATTGGAGAAGTGAGAGTCAACCTTGAACCTTTGTGTTCATGCCCATGGACCTGATGTAGAACTTATCATGGAAGCTGCTCATAAAAATAATTATTTCCTTGGTACAAGCTCATCTTGTATCTATGAATTGATCCTTTGCAATCATGGTTACGACCATATTTCCTCCTTATTCCATTATCGGATAAGTTAAAATATTTATCCTCTACAAATCATTCCCCCGTCCAACCTCTACTCCGATTTACCTTCCAACATTACACCTAGTACATGATATTGGGAAGTTTTATACCCCATCACATCATTCCTAGCCTGATCGGCTATATTTTTATCGTGTCAACTTTTAACTGTGCTACCTGGTCCTTATGCCCGGAGCAACTTTCGACGATGAGCTAAGCTTACGTCGATCTTCCTCATCTTATCATTTCACCTCGAACAACAAGCTTGACTTCGAGCTTGTGTCGAATCTGTAGTTCTCATAGCCTTTCACTTCATCCTTCCTTTTCTGCTCGATGGCATCTTCATAGAGTCTCTCGACAAAATCTGTCGTGATCACCATCTACACTTTGGCTTCTTCAGAGATGTCAATTGAATTCATGGCTAGAAATACCATCCCTGCCCCTTGATGATTTGTGATATCATCAATGACATCTTGACTTTCTGCCAACACAGACCTGGTTGTGCTTGGTTATTCCTTACGTTCTGAGATATCTTGGAATTGTTTCTCGATATCTCTTGAGAGCTTCGAACCCAATCTTTACTTGACACCATATCATTGCCGCATCGAAGCATGACTGTGGTATTCCGAATATCAACAAGAACATCGGAAGCATAATACAAAATGTTTCTCGTTCAATTACCCTCACACCGTTGTATGGGTAATATCATGATTCTTCATCTCCCCATTATCTAATTGCTTTTGAACTTGCTGTCCTATCATGTATATCCTGCTCCACTTTTCCTTGGGAAGGATGTACTCCCAACTCTTATGTGTAAACACATGTTCCTTTCCTTTGGGTTGTTTGATTTGATAATCATATTTTTCCTTCCATTGGTTTGTTTAACCCTTCTTGTGATCTATATGATATAAGAAGTGATAATTCCCTGCTTATGTAAAGACCTCGGTGTACAACTCTATCAGTAAGACCCTATTACTATTGTTGATGACATTCCGGTAACCACCGATGGACGAGAATCTTGCCTATTGGTCCGCCTCGTTTAACGAGCAGGAAAATGGTTCTCTTCGTCCCTCGCCCTTAGTACCAACGTTGTTGCCAATATAACAGACAGGCGATACTCTGACCTACCTTGCTATCATGACCGTGCAAATTGATTAGCGCCTTCCTGCTGTTAACCCACATGGTGGGCCCATAACCCACAGTTCCACAAGATCGAAACCTAACTCTCCTGTACATTCCTGTTTTCTAAAATTGTTTTCTCGCACTTGGCTTCGTATGTAAACCACGAGCCACATTCCTAGTGATCTATTCTGGTATCAGACGCAATACTTATTCCCATTGCCCTGAACCCTTTTCACCCTCTGTTTCAGGCAACGAACGATTGCCTATCCGGTTGAAGCTTCTTATTGCACCTCCTTACCTTGCTCTCGATGAATTTCTTGGATCACAACTCGAGAGGTGCCTCTATGCCACGTTCACCGAGATAGCCCCTTGTGTTGAGCTCCGTCCTTCCCGAGTCTTCCCCCCTTACTCCACCCCTTAAATCTCAGGACAAGATTTCTTGTAGTGGAGGAGAATTGTGACGCCCGGATAATTAAGCTACAGTAATTCCCTGCTAATGATGCCACATCATCATGATTACTACGATTAAACTCGTGATTTTTCTACCCCTCCTCCTTTTATTCAAAAATCAAAATCAAGTCAAACTTAAAAGTTTTCAAATGTCTAAAATAAAATTTTCATCATGTGGCAAATTTTCATTTGTTAACATTGATGATGAACCAACATTTTTGCAAAGTGGTTCGATGCCCTCATCTAAATAAAACAGAAATATAAAAAGTTAAATAAAAATAAAATGAAAAGAACCCCCCCCCCCCAAGCTGGGCCAACCGGCCCAGCTAGCCAACCATCTGACCCAGCTAGCCAACTCGTCGCCCCAGTTAGCCAGCCCACCTACCCCCCATGCCGGTCTCCTTCTCCCTCTGTTCCTGTGGCGCGGTCACTAGAGGAGTGAGGTCGACCCCAACCAGCTCGTCGGCCTCGCGGAGAGGATAAGGCCGCATCACCTCACCCCTGCCTCGTAAGCCCCCTCCCCCCCGCGCAGATATTTCCTTCCCCCCCCCCCCCCCAGATCTCGCCCACTCCCCCCTCGCTCTCTCCGCATCTATCTGGCGCGGTTGTCGCCGAGAAACTCGCCGCACCATGGCCACCAGCCGGTCCTCGCCTTGCCCCCGTGCCATAGGGCCTCTCCGTCATCTGCCATGCCGCCTGGTGCCAGAAGTTGGAGCCGGGGTGCTCTGCAACGCCGAATCCCCTTCATCGTCTTCCTCGGGTCGCCGCCGTCGCCTTCGACTCCGGCCACCACCCTACTGCTACTAAGCTGCCACTGGGCCACCGTGCGCCTCCCCGGTGAGCTAGCGCCCCTCCTCCCTTTCCCCTTGTGCCCGCACACCCTCTAACTCACCTCGTCGACGTAGCTGACTTCGGCCGCCGTCTTCGCTAGTCGACGTCGTCGCTACAGCCCTGGTCCGGCCCGGACACCACCACGGTTCGATGCGCCTCGTCACCCTTGACCGAACGCGCCCCCCTTGCGTCCTGCCTTGCCCCGTAGCGTCATCGCCAAGGAGACCTGCAGCAGCGCAGCGCTCCGTCACCCTCCGGCGCTGCCCGCGCATCCCGGCGGCCTGCCGCGCCCACCTTGGCTGCCGCGGTGCCCGCTGCCTGCGGCGCTTTGCCGCCTCGCCCGTTACCACGCTCACGACCTCGCCCGCCCTGCACTCCCACACCCGCGCGCGCCCGCGTGCTTCCCCGCTGTGTTCTGCTCTGGCCCGCGCCCAGCACGCCCCCTGCCTTGCTCTGCCGCGCTCGTCGCATGCAACGGCGGCCAAGCACCAGCGCCAGCGTCTGGCGCCCTTCCCTCCAGCGTCCTCGCCACCATCGCTGTTCTTTGCTGCACTGCAGCCGTCGCCACGCCAGTAGCGCTCCGCTGTCGCACTGCTGCCCTGCTGCTCGTTGTCCGGCCTGTTGTGCCACCTCTAGCTACCCCGCGCCGCTCCTCCCACACCGGCCCACACCCCGCTGGCCGCCAGTGCCCTATCGCCCTAACGGGCGGCTCCCGTGCCCGGCAACCGCGTGGCCACTCCCGCCCCACTAAGGCCTGGGCCACTGACCAAGGGGCCCCACGCCCGTGTGTAAAAAAATATTTAAAAAAAATGAATATAAAATAATTAGTTAATTAACTAACTTAATTAACCTTGCTTAGTTAGCCTATTGAACTAGTTTAGTTAATTTAAATCTGTTAATTAGGTAGGTCAATGACAGACGGGCCCCACTGCCCTGTTTGGCCAGTCAATGGTCAGTGTTGACCGTTGACATCATGATGGCGTCATGCTGGTGCACTAACCCCATTTTAGATTTAATAATAATTTCAGGAATTTTTTTAAACTTCAAAATTTAATAGAAAATAAACCGTAGCTCGGATCGAAAAACTTTATATATGAAAGTGGCTTAGAATGACGAGATGAATCCGAAGACGAGGTGTGTTTGCCTATCATATGCCTCTAACTATCTGAACATGGAACATTCCCCCTCCGGTCATCTGTTTGACACAGGTCCAAAACCGGGAAAACATGCACGGTTGAGTTCCCCCTTCACCTTTATCGTGTAGCCATACGTTTGGCCAGACCCATCACATCTTATTGCCATGTTATGCTTTTTGATGTTATGTTTGCTTTATATTTATTGTTTCTTCCCCCTCTTCTCTCCGATAGACCCCGGGACCGATGCTGCCCCTGTGATCGACTATGTCGATGACGACACTTCTTCCTTTTCAGCAGAGCTTCCAGGCAAGCCCCCCCCCCCTTCGATCATCCCAATATCGCCCATTCCATTCTCTCATGCTTGCATTAGATTTTGCTATTGTAATTGATTGCTCATATTCTGATGCATAGCCTGCTTTTGTAACCTGCTTATTATTACCTACCTGCTTATCCTAATCTGCTTAGTATACGTTGGTTAGTGATCCATCAGTGACCCCCCACCTTGTCCTTGTTGCCCCTGCTTCATCATCGATGACCCGATCAACGGGATCGAAGACCAGGCCCCGGCACCGCACATCACTTTCCCCTTAGTTGCTCGACGCTACTGGGTTACTATCGAGTGCCGAGGGTGAGACCTCATCAGCACTTCTGATATTAACCTTGTAGTGTAGCTATTCGGTCATGGTCATCGAGGGTGATTCCGCCTTAACCACTTCCGATACGACTCTGTCGTGCAACCCCTCAAGTGTGAACCTCGAGGGTGGATCCTCTTACATTCACCTTGATGATTACATCGAGTGGAATCCGTCGAGGGTGAGTCCTCGGGTTTTCCCCTTGGTGTTAGACACACAATTACTATGGTTACTATGACTTCACACTGAACCATGTTACTAAAGACGGGTCGGCCCGGAGGGGTACCCGCGCGATCTTAATTGCGAGTGATGTGGAGTCAGGTTGACCTGGAGGGTGCCCGCGAGATAATTACGAGGCGTGGCCGGGCATTCCTAGCCCTTGTCGCAAGTCCTCGAGACGGGGCAACAGGTCACATCTTTCGTGAGTCTCTGTTTGTTACGCGCGTTCCTAATCCACTATGATTTGGATATTTGATCTGAGGGGCCTCTGGCCTGATAGCACTAACCATCACGGAGGCATATTATGGGCGTTCTGCGTTGTATGCATCAGCAGAAGCTTAATAGACGTCAACGACTAAGCGGCGCGCGCCGGGTTGGACTGGTAAGCACCTGCATTTTTTAAGGAGGTAGCTAGGTCTGCTCATCGGCCGCGTTCACAACGTGCAGGAGTTCCTGGGCAATGGCCCATGACCCCTGGGGGCATAGGTTTAGTCCGGCGTGCTGACCTTTCTATTAAGCCTAGGTCGGGTTGTGGCGTATTGTTTGGCCGAGGTCCCGCATTAATCGAGCGTGGAGGGTAAGTTGGTGCACCCCTGCAGGGAAGAAAACATCTATCGATAGCCTGTCCTACGTTAACGGACACTTGGAGTTGTATCCCGATCGATACAACTAGAACTGGATACCTAAGATGAGAAATGGAGATGAGAACTGGATAGTATAGCTCTGGGATTGCTTTCTCGCAGGGAGTCGAGAAAGGATCTCTGGCCGAGGTTGATAACACTACTACTAATTTACTTTATGCTACTCTTATCTCTTCTGATGTTGCAAGAATCTTGGAGCTGCTTGAAGATGCTAGTCTTCGATAGGCTAGGCTTTCCCCTTCTCTTCTTGCATTCTGCAGTTCAGTCCACATATACAACCCTTTTCATTGATAACGATGCATATGTAGTGCAGATCCTTGCTTGCGAGTACTTTGGATGAGTACTCACGGTTGCTTTCCTCCCCTTTTTCCACCTCTTTCCATTCTTCTCGAATGCGGCAACCCGATGGTGGAGTCCAGGAGCCAGACAACACCACAGATGACTACTGCTACCCCGAGGGTGCCTACTACTACGTGAAGACCGCCGACGACCAGGAGTAGTTAGGAGGCTCCCAGACAGGAGGCCTTTCCTTTTCGATCGTTGTTGTTTTTGTGCTAGCCTTCTTAAGGCAAACTTGTCTAACTTATGTCTGTGCTCAGATATTGTTGCTTACGCTGACTCTTGAGTATTCGAGCTTATGTATTCGAGCCCTCGAGGCCCCTGGCTTGTAATATAAAGCTTGTATTATTTTAATTTGTGTCTAGAGTTGTGTTGTGATATCTTCTCGTGAGTCCTTGATCTTAATCATACATATTTGTGTGTATGATTAGTGTACGATTGAATCGGGGGCGTAACAGACGGCCATGTTCCTCTACTGCACCTAGGTGGACACCTGGGCCAAGGAGGCGGTCGAGCCTATGGACCAGCACGTTAGCATCCAGCAGGCCGCGGACAAGGCGAACGGCGGCACCCATGCGAACGGTGCGGTGGGCGTCCGGTGCAAGTACGGCGCGGCCAGCCTCTGGTGCTAGTACGGCGCTGAGGGCCTCTGCCCACTCCTGCCGAGGAATGGGGGTACTGACGGGACGTGTACCCAGCTGCGATGTTGTATCGACAGCAGGCAAGCGCCGATGGATCTGCTCTTGCTGTGCGGCACGCCGCGCCTCTCGCTCTGCGACGCTCCAACGGTCTCGCCGTGCGGCGAGCTGCAGCCTATCGGCGCGGACGCGCCTAGCTTGCTCTGCGGCGCGCCATCGATCATGTTGTGTGGCGAACTGCAGCCTGTCAGTGCTGACATGCCTATCTTGATCTGCAGCGCTCAAGCGCCATGCCCCAAAGGTCTTCTCAACCCTGGCGATGACGCGCATCACAGCGTCGTCCATCGTGTTGCCGGGGAGCGCCTCTGCCTCGACGGGCCGTGGCGCCTGCTCGTTTTTCCTCGTCGACGAGGTTGATGACAGAGGCGGCGCTTTGGTGGCTTGGCATGCTTGGAAAAGGTGGATGTGCTACAGGCTGCGCTTGTCGCCTCCGTGCGTCCTGCGCCCCCTATGCGCAATATAGCACGGTGGCGGAAAACAGGTGAGGAAATGGCGGGAAACGGTGGCGTGTTCATAAAACGCCATCAATTAATGGAAACTTAGCATCGAGCTAGCACAAGAAGTAGATGATGACCAGATGAACATGGACCACACTAGGGAACCCGGCGGCGATGAATTCATCAATCCCAAACGGTTGAATACTAGCAAGCGTTTGCCCACAACACACACGGCCCATTCCATCACAAATAGGTCGGATGGATCAACTATATACCACGTATCGCACATTGTCAAAAAGTAATGCGGTAGACCTTCTTTAACATGTGTTAAAAAATAAAAAACAAGGACCTCGAGGTTAAATTAGCTGAGGGAATGGGGCATTTTGGTCATTTGACCGAAATGACCCATTCCATCAGCTCCAGCTTGAGCACACTTAACTTGATAGTTTTCTTACACGAGCTACTGGTGGAACAGCTAGTCCTTGCTGATAGGAATGCCTCTTCACATCCTTATGGCGTATCCGGATGACCGCCCGTCCTACAATGGCCAATAGATGTTGTGTAGACAGAGCATATCACATACGTCTTATTAGAGGCAATCGTCTGCGTTATTATTGGTCTTCGCACACATTTCTGATTACAGACTTGTTTGTCATGTATCACACACATCTTGTTATATTAAACCATTTCTGTTCTCTTGCCTAATCACAAATAGTTCATCCGAGTGAACCGTATGTTGTACATCGCACACACCTTGATCGGGTTGACCGTTTCTTTTGTGTTGCCTAATCACAAACAGTTCATCCGAGTGAACCATATGCTTTACATCGCACACACCTTCATTTGGTTGCCCATTTCTTTTGTTCCTCATTGCAAATAGTTAATTGAGCTGAACCGTATGCCCTGCATCGCACACGCAACTAAAATCTGAACCATGTTTGATGCATCCTCCATTGCAAATGTTTTGCACCTTTTTTGACGGTTATTTTACACCACCATTTGCGACTATGGCATCGCACACAGTTTCATCAAAGGGTCTCTAATCGTAGTGTCATGTTAGCGGCATCGTGCAGTATTGTATGCCTCTCCCTCATATAAAATTGCAATAATGATTACCGGTCTAGTTAGCGATTGCCTAGGGACAAATAACTTTCTTGTGACAAAAAGCTCTCTACTAAAACTAACTTAGTTGTGTCTTTATCTAAACAGCCCCTAGTTTTTGTTTACGTGCTCTTTATTATCTTGCAAACCTATCCTATCACACCTACAAAGTACTTCTAGTTTCATACTTGTTCTAGGTAAAGTGAACGTTAAGCCTGCGTAGAGTTGTATTGCTGGTCGATAGAACTTGAGGGAATATTTGTTCTACTTTTATCTCCTCGTTGGGTTCGGCACTCTTATTTATCAAGAAAGGCTACAACTAATGCCCTATACTTGTGGGTTATCAAGACCTTTTTCCGGCGCTGTTGCCGGAGAGCAATAGCGTGGGGGTGAATATTCTCGTGTGTGCTTGTTTGTTTTATCACTAAGTAGATTTATTTGTTGTTCTAAGTTGTTCTCTATCTTTAGTTATGGATATGGAACACGAAATACCAAAAAAATAGGTGTACTTGCTACTCATGGAGATGGGGAACCTCCTAAAACCCTCAATGCTCATTTTGTGAAAGATATTATGCACTACTTTAATAATCCTGAGAAAACCCCATTCAATTATATAATGGGAAACACGTTGGATCAATGCGGATACTTTAGGGATTATCGCCTGACTCAAAAAGGGAAACTCTTATGGGATCAAATTCATATGTTGCATTCATATGCTCGGAATCTATGCTTGAGATATAATTATACTTGTTGCTCTAGGATGAAGGCTCCACACCTTCCCTTTTCTTGTAGATTTAACGATAATGAAACCGTGTCTTCTTATGCTAATGGTATATATGATTACTATGATGTGGAACGTATAGATGAATTCGTTGCTTTTAAGGGTGCTTATAAAATTGAATCTTTGTTTGAAAAGTATGAAGCTTTTGATGATGATGTTTATAGGCCTGAAAATTTTGCTATACTTAAATATTGCTATGAGAATTATGAGTACAATGTCGACATTGATGCGTTTATTGAGAAAGTCTGCTGTCCAAGAAGAGAAAAATATTTTACAGGAATCTATGGAAGAAGAAATTGCTGAAACAGTGAGCTCACTAGATGAAAAAGATGACGAGGAGAGCGAAGAACAAAAGGAGGAAGAGCGGACTGATCACCCGTGCCCACCTTCAAATGAGAGTAACTCTTCAACTCATACATTGTTTAATTTCCCTTCATGCTTACTGAAGGATGATTGCTATGATAATTGCTATGATCCCTTTGATTCATTTGAAATATCCATTTTTGATGAACTTGATGCTTGCTATGCTTGTGGCCATGATGCCAATATGAATTATGCTTATGGAGATGAACTTGCTATAGTTCCTTATGTTAAGAATGAAATTGTTGCTATTGCACCCACACAGGATAGTCCTATTATCTTTTTGAATTCTCCCTACTACACAATATCGGAGAAGTTTGCGCTTATTAAGGACTACATTGATGAGTTGCGTTCTACTATTGCACATGATGATTTTGATAAATATAATATGCATGTGCTTGCTGCTCCTACTTGCAATTATTCTGAGAGAACAACTACATCTCCGCCTCTCTATGTTTCCAATACGATAAAATTGCAAGAAGTTGTTTATGCTATGTATCAGCCTTTACTATGTGTGCATGAACTGTTCTTTTATGACATGTCGATGCATAGGAAGAGAGTTAGACTTCGATGTTACATGATATATGTTGCTTTGTGCTCACTACTAAATTACAAATCATTGTTAATTAAAATTGTCTTTGATATACCTTGGGATCCGGGTGGATCCATTACTTGAGCACTATATGCCTAGCTTAAGGGCTTTAAAATAAGCGCTGCAAGGGAGACAACCCAGAAGTTTTAGAGAGTCATTTATTTCTGTGTGCTTTTATAAAGTTTAAAAACAAAAAAATAAAGTGGGAACCGAAAACTTTTTCAAAAAGATAAGTGAAAATAAGAAAGACGGGCACCGTTGAAGTGTGGGAGCTCCTTGAACTTTGTTCATGACCATGGAAACTTTGTGAATCTCGATTACAGAAACTTTTCAACAAAAATAATTATCCTCTTGTACAAATCCATTATATTATAAAAATAATGTGCCAAGATTTTCCTTTAGGATGATTAGATTTCTTGTTTGGTTTGTGCAGTGGAAAAACAAAATCTTTGGCTGTAGTGCGTGAATTTACATTTTTTACTGAAATGTCAAAAGCTTCTGAAACTTTTTTCACAGTACTTCTCTAATTTATTTTATTTGTTTCCTAATTTTTCAGAATTTTTGGAGTTACATAAGTATGGTTGATGTTCAGATTACTACAGACTGTCCTGTTTAAGACAGATTCTGTTTTTGATGCATTGTTTTGCTCGTTTTGATGAAACTATCAATTGTATCGGTGGTATAAGCCATGGAAAAGTTATATTACTGTAGCTAAAATGCAAAAATAAAATATGAATGAGTTTGCAATAGTACTTAAAGTGGTGATTTGTTTCATTATACTAACGGATCTCATGAGGGTTTTGTTAAGTTTTGTGTGATTGGAGTTTTCAAGTTTTAGGTGAGATCACGATGGATGAAGGAATAAGGAGTGGCAAGAGCCTAAGCTTGGGCATGCCCGAGGCACCCCAAGGTAATATTCAAGGACTCCCAAGCAACTAAGCTTGGGGATGCCCCGGAAGGCATCCCCTCTTTCTTCTAACGATCATCGGTAATTTTACTTGGAGCTATATTTTTACTCATCACATGTTATGCGTAAATCTTGGAGCATCGTATTCCTTTTATTTTTATTTTAATAATGCACCATGCTGATATGAGATAGTCCTTGGTTGATTTATAGAATGCTTCATGCACTTCACTTATATCTTTTGAGTATGGCTTTATAGAATGCTTCATGTGCTTCACTTATATCATTTGATGTTTGGATTGCCTGTTTCTCTACACATAGAAAACCGCCATTTGCAGAATGCTCTTTTGCTTCACTTATATTTGTTAGAGAGTGGGCATATCTTTTGTATAAAGAATTGAACTCTCTTGCTTCACTTATATCTATTTAGAGAGTCATCAGGAATTGGTCATTCACATGGTTAGTCATAAAATCCTACATAAAACTTGTAGATCACTGAATATGATATGTTTGATTCCTTGCAATAGTTTTGCGATATAAAGATGGTGTTATTAGAGTCATGCTAGTGAGTAATTGTGAATTGGTAAGAATACTTGTGTTAAAGTTTGTGATTCCCATAGCATGCACGTATGGTGAACCGTTATGCAACGAAGTTGGAGCATGAGGTATTTATAGATTGTCTTCCTTATGAGTGGCGGTCGGGGACGAGCGATGGTCCTTTCCTACCGATCTATCCCCCTAGGAGCGTGTGCGTAGTACTTTTTTCGATAGCTAATACACTTTTGCAATAAGTATGTGAGTTCTTTATGACTAATGTTGAGTCCATGGATTATACGCGCTCTCACCCTTCCATCATTGCTAACCTCTTCGGTACCGTGCATTGCCCATTCTCACCTCTAGAGTTGGTGCAAACTTCACCGGTGCATCCAAACCCCGTGATACTATACGCTCTATCGCACATAAGCCTCCTTGTATCTTCCTCAAAACAACCACCATACCTACCTATCATGGCATTTCCATAGCCATTCCGAGATATATTACCATGCAACTTCCATCATCATCATATACATGACTTGAGCATTCATTGTCATATTGCTTTGCATGATCGTAAGATAGCTAGCATGATATTTTCATGGCTTGTCCGTCTTTTGATATCTTTGCTATGCTAGATCATTGCACATCTTGGTAAACTACCAGAGGCATTCATATAGAGTCATACTTTGTTCTATATATTGAGTTGTAATATTGAGTTGTAAGTAAATAAAAGTGTGATGACCATCATTATTAGAGCATTGTCCCAGGTGAGGAAAGGATGATGGAGACTATGATTCCCCCACAAGTCGGGATGAGACTCCGGACAAAAAATAAAAATAAAATAAAATAAGAGGCCAAAAAAGGAGAGCCCAAAAAAAGAGAAAACAAAAAAAATGAGAGAAAAAGAGAGAAGGGACAATGCTACTATCCTTTTACCACACATGTTCTTTAGAGTAGCACCATGTTCTTCATATAGAGAGTCTCTTGAGCTATCACTTTCATATACTAGTGGGAATTTTCATTATAGAACTTGGCTTGTATATTTCGATGATGGGTTTCCTCAAATGCCCGAGGTCTTCATGAACAAGCAAGTTGGATGCACACCCACTTAGTTTCAGTTTGAGCTTTCATACACTTATAGCTCTAGTGCATCCATTGCAGGGCAATGCCTACTCCTCACATTGATTAGCTGCGTCGATGTGAGACTTTTTTCCTTTTTGTGTTGTCCACACAACCTCCACCATCATATTCTATTCCACCTATAGTGCTATATCCATGGCTCAAGCTCATGTATTGCATGAAAGTTGAAAAGGCTTGACAACATTAAAAGTATGAAAATATTGCTTGGCTTGTCATCGAGGTTGTGCATGATGAAATGCTTTGTGTGATGAAGATGGAGCATAGCTAGACTATATGATTTTGTAGGGATAACTTTCTTTGGCCATGTTATTTTGAGAAGACATGATTGCTTTATTAGTATGCTTGAATTATTATTGTCTTAATGTCAAATGATAGACTATTGCTTTCAATCACTCGTGTCTTAATATTCATGTGGATTACATGATCAAGATTATGCTAGGCAGCATTCCACATCAAAAATTATCTTTTTTATCATTTACCTACTCGAGGACAAGCGGGAATTAAACATGGGGATGCTGATACGTCTCCATCATATCTATAATTTCTGATTGTTCCATGCCAATATTATACAACTTTCATATAATTTTGGCAAATTTTTGTACTATTTTTGGGACTAACATATTGATCTAGTGCCCAGTGTCAGTTCCTGTTTGTTGCATGTTTTTTGTTTCGCAGAAATCCATATCAAACGGAGTCCAAACGCGATAAAAACTTACAGAGATTTTTCTGGAATATATGTGAATTTTGGGAAAAGAATCAACGCGAGACGCTGCCCGAGGGGGCCACAAGGCAGGGGACGCGCCCTGGGCCCATGTGGCCACCCCGTAAGGCGGTTGGTGCCCTTCTTCGCCGTAAGAAAGCTAATATCCGGATAAAAATTGTGTTAAAATTTTAGCCCAATCGGAGTTACGGATCTCCGAGAATTTAAGAAACGGTGAAAGGCCAGAATATGGGAGGGCAGAAATAGAAGGAAGCACACACACACACACACGCACACACACACACACACACACACACACACACACACACACACAGAGAGAGAGAGAGAGAGAGAGAGAGAGAGATCCAATCTCGGAGGGGCTCTTGCCCCTCCGCTGCCATGGAGGCCATGGACCAGAGGGGAAACCCTTCTCCCATCTAGGGGGGAAGTTCAATAAAGAAGAAGAAGGAGGGGGGCTCTCTCCCCCTCTCTCCCAGTGGCGCCAGAACACCACCGGGGCCATCATCATGATGGTGATCTACACCAACAACTTCGCCGCCGTCATCACCAAATCTCTCCACCTCTATGCAGCGGTGTAACACCCCTTCTCCCCGCTGCAATGTCTACTTGAACATGGTGCTCAACGCTATATTGTCACAGCCCTAGAATGTTGGTTGTAATTAGTTGCATCAGTGAGCATCCATGCATCATGTTTAATTTTTTCTTAAACTTGAAATGGGTATGATAAAAACCCTAGCACCAGAGGAACTCAAATAGATTCAACCAAAATATTTTCAATGAACTCAAAATATCCTTATAAATTTTTTCATGATTTATGGAAAAAGGTGAAAGCCTCTACCAGAGATGCATATTTTTCTAGGACATTTTGGTCACTGAATTAAATCATTATGGTATTTGAGTTGGAGTTTAAAATTTACCATTTAATATTGGTTGCTCCAAATACTCTGAAATTTGTTGTGTTGTTTGAAAATAATTCAAATATTCCTCACAAAAATTTACCGAATTAACCAAAGTGTTTGGGTTGGTATTTTAGTTGCAAAACATAAAGCAGAAATTAGAAAACAGAACAAAAGTAGAAATTAGAAAGAGAGAGAGAAGACCCACCTGCAGCCCAGCCCACCACCTGGCCCTTGCCAGTCATCTTCAACCTCTGCCAGTAGGCAGAGGGAGACACTTCGCATGCGCCAACCGGCCACCTCCTGCTTCGTGCTATCGACGCCTCCTGCGCCCTCGCCTTGCGTCGTGGAGACGTATGGATCAATCCCACCCCTCGTTCACTTTTCCCCTCGCCTCCCTCTCTCGTTCCTCCCCATGGCCGAGCCGGCCATGAGCGCACCGTCGCTGTTTCCGTAGCTACCGCTATCCCCGTGCCCGCTCTCCCTCTCTGGAAGCTCCACCATGGCCTGCTCGTCATCTTCGCCAAGCCAAACGACGCCAGAGTGCCCCGTAGCGCCACCATCGTTGTTGTCTTCTCCCTCTGCACCGAGCACAACCCCGTCTGATTCGTCACCTTCCGGGCTTCCCCGACCTCACCGACGACGCCATCCAGTTCACTGAGAGCTCATGCTCCTCCCCCTTGCTCACCCCCTCCTTTCCCATTCGCTAGTTACCGTCACCGTGAACTCGAGCTCCGGCCGCCGCCATGGCCGGTGAGCTTCGTGCTCCCGAGCTCCTCCACCTGTGCTCGTTGCCTCTGCATGCTCCTGGTGATCCCATAAACCCATAAAGCCCATCGGCCGCGCCCGTCGTGCCCCGTAACACCTAAACCATGGATGCCCAAACTCCGGCGGCCGCCCGGCTCGTCGCCACCGCTGTTACACACACCCCTACCGCACCACGCGGCCACCACTGGATGCGCCGCACTGCCAGCTCACCGTAGCTGCAAACCGCGCGTGAAGTGATGCCCTGTAGCGCCGTCCCGAGCAACGCCAGCGAGCCACCGCCGCAGGATTTGGTCACCAGCGGCTTAAACATCGTTCGCTGACATGGCATAGTTTAAGTTAGCACTAATCACACCCCCTTGAGCCACTACCATGTGGGCCCCTATGCCTATTTAGGTTAATTCAATCTCTGTTTAGATTAGTTCATAACCCAGCAGGACCCACGCGTCAGTTTTGATCATGCTGACGTGGTCGTTGACCAGGCCCACCTATTTGTGACTCTAGCCAGCGCTGTGTCACTGACCTACGGGTCCCACCGGTCAGGTTTGACCCGTGGCAGCCCTGTTGACCCTGCTGACGTCACCCTGACATTTTGCTGATCCAATAAGTCATTTTCTGGATTAGTTTGAATTTAGAATAACTAGGAAATTCCAGAAAGTGATTTAAACTTCTAAAATTCACAGAAATTCAACCGTAGCTTAGATTGAAATAATTTATATATGAAAAATTATCAGAAAAATCCAAAGAATCTGTTTTTGGCATTTACATGCATGATAGAACAACTTATGGCTACTGTCTAGGACAAATCAAATGTTCGGCATTTAAATAAACACATACGGAGTTTGAATTTGAACCTTCGTTCAAACCAACTTCATTTAATCTGGTTGCTAGATGCATTAGCTCAAATCACATCATATTGCCATGTCAAGATCATGCATCATATTGTCGCATTGCATTGATCGTGTTCTTTCTCTGTTGTCGGTGTTTGTTCCTCCTAAGTAGACGTGGTTCCGACAATGAGTTCGATGACACTGCTGAAGAGCTATACTATCTTCATAAGTGTCAGGCAAGAAGAACCCCCTTGTTCATTCCGATACAATCCCACTCTCTCGCTTCTGCTCTCTTTTACTGCATTAGGACAACAATGATTCAACTGTTACTTGATGTGGTAGTTGAACCCCCTTTTCCTCTGCATGACTTGTTAATGCCACAGTAAATAGATGAAATCCACTAGCATGAGTAGGAGTTGTTTGAGCCCTGCTGTGCCTACTCATTCATGCTTGCTTGTCATGCCTGCTACTGCTTAGTGTTGAGTCAGGTCTGATTCATGGGGGATGAATTGGAATGGTGATGAACATGTCCTACTGTGTGTGAGCTAAGTGTGTGAACATGATTTGGTAAAGGTAGCGGTGAGAGGCCATGTAGGAGTACATGGTGGGTTGTCTCATTGAAACCATCCTCAGGAACTGAGTTCTGTGTTTGTGATCCATGAACAGCTACTACCACACATTGGGTTTCGGGCACTCCAAGCTCTCTCGACTTATTAATCAACCTGATCTCTATCCAAGAGTTGCAACTAGTTTCTGGTGTTTGTAGGATATGTGTTGGGGGCTGTGCGTAGTGCTGACCCTAGGGGTGGGCTATGATGCGGTAGATACACGAGGCATGGTGTACCGAGACGCCCGTTTGGTGCCCTGGGAACCCTGCTCTCATCGTTTGGGGCCGTGAGCGACACCCCGGCCGGATCTCCTTGCGGATGAAACCCGAATAGGTGATAAACCTGGACTAGAGACTTGTGTGGTTAGTCAGGTCGTGGCCGACTCCCTCGCCAGGCTTCCACTTGATGGTTGCCGAGATACACGGCGTGTACATGGTGGTAAGTGGCGAGAGCGTGTGTGAAGAAGTACACCCCTACATGGTTATAAATGATCTATTCAAATAGCCGTGTCCGCGGTAAAGGACCTCTGGGTTGCCTATACAGTTCATAGACAAGTGAAAGTGGATACTCTAAAATGCGCAAGATAAGCGTGAGTGCTATGGATGGCCTTCTCGTAGGGAGACAGGAGCGGATCCATAGTGGTGTATTGATATGGTGAATATGTGGACTCGTGTGCGCCACCTCAAAAGAGTTACCAGCAGTCGTAGTACAGTATAGCCACTGAGTCAAAGCTGGCTTGCTGCAGTTAAACTCCACCACCCCCTTTGTTGATACTGATGCATATGTAGCTAGTTCTGATGTAAGTCTTGCTGGGTACATTTGTACTCACGTTTGCTTGATTTATGTTTTGCAGAGAGACTTCAGTCACACTAGTAGTTCTGCGTGGACTTTGAAGTTTAGCTTGTTACCTCAGCTACGATCTTGTGCCCTCGGCAGGGTCTTGTAGATAGTTAGGCTTCTCAGCCTTTTTCATTTGTAGTTGTCTGTACTCAGACAAGTTAAGCTTTCGCTTGTGCTTGTTGCTTGTATGACTTGAATGCTGGGTTCAGACCCATGTTTGTAATATCTGGCTCTTCGGAGCCTAATGAATAATTACTTTGAGTTGTAGAGTTTTGTTGTGATGCCATGTTGTATTTGCACATATCGAGCATATTTTGTGTATGATTTGAAATGCTTGGTATGTGTGGGATCCGACAAACTAGTTGTTTATCCTTGGTAGCCTCTCTTACCGTGAAATGTCTCCTAGTACTTCCATTGAGCCATGGTAGCTTGCTACTTCTCCAGAACACTTAGGCTGGCCGGCATGTGTCCTTCTTCGTTCATGTGTCTGTCCCTTCGGGGAAATGTCACGCGGTGTCTACCGGAGTCCTGCTAGCCTGCTACAGCCCGGATTCTCCGGAGTCCTGTTAGCCCAGCTGCTACAGCCCGGATTCACTCATTGATGACTGACACGTTCGTTGCTGGGTCATGTATGCATGTCCCTCTAAGTTAGTGCCACTTTGTGTTTACGACTAGTCATGTCGGCCCGGGTTCTCTGTCATATGGATGCTAGTGACACTATCATATACATGAGCCAAAAGACGCAAACGGTCCCAGGCCAGGTAAGGTGGCACCCGTGGGAATACCGTGCATGAGGCCGCAAAGTGATATGATGTGTTACATGCTAGATCGGTGTGACTTAGGATCGGGGTCTTGACAACTTTGGTATTAGAGCCTGACTGCCTGTAGGATTACCAAGCCAAACTGGTCGAAGTTGAGTCTAGAAATTCTTTAGTTGTATAAGGGAATTGATTGTGGATGGGAACGAAAGGCTCTTTTTACTCCTTATACCTTATGCCCTTCTGATCCGAGTCATCCTATCTTTCCTACGGGGTTAAGGAACTAGGCTTTCTCTTCTTTCTATCAGGATCACGTGTTACTAATCTGTAGACTTATAGGAATGATGAATTCAAGTCCCAGTTCAGTTTCTTCTTCCTCCATGTGTTCATAGTTTATCTCAGAACCTTGATATTGTGCTTCTGAGTGGTTATGCCACCATTTTGCAGGATGTCTCAAATCTTCTTGAGCATTTATAGCCGTTATGCTGTCCGAGTCATCCCAGGTTTCTAAAAAATCTGATGCATTTGCAAAATCCTTTCCCTCTGGTGTCGATGCTCCTTTAGGCTAGGTTAATCACACTAATTGCTGAGTTGAGGTACTCTATTGCCTCGACATATATGTTGGAGTTATTATTATGACCCTAGGTGTCTTAGGGGGTCATCTAGTAACCTAGCCATGTTTTGTGTCCCAGTGTGATGATTCTGGCCATCATTCTTGAAAGCATCCCGTGATGCCACTTAGTTAGTAGGCATTCTATTCCTGGGTTTCTGAACTCGAGATTTCCCCTACTTACTTCATGTTGATAGTGCTGCTAGTTGCTTTAGGATAATAGTAACCTTTGCGATAGTCCTCGAGGTTCATGGTATATCCTTCTTCCAAATATCATGAACTGCTTATGGCAGAAGTTCCTCGCGCAACCGAAAGATCACAACCAGAGTGCTCTTGACGAGTTCTCGATTCTATGTTGGGACTCTGTTAGTTCTACCTTCTCTGCATGGATTATCCGGAAGAAACCTGTTGAACTTGGTTCAACATACTAATCTATGCATCCACAACTCAGAAAGTTATATATTACTTTGAGTTGTCCCTCTTTAGTTGTATTATGACCTCCGTCTATCAATTGATAGTCAGGAGTAGTTGTGCATTCGTGTTCATTGATGCCTATTATTTTTATGGTCCGTTGGACCGTTCTATTTCAGAATGACTAGGAGAAACAAACTCCAGTACCTTATCCATTTCTAGGATTGGAGCAAAGTAGTTGTATTCCACAGATCAAATGCCAAACCAGCTTTGTTCTGTTCTACCTTGGAGTATTACCCTATTTATGTCAAGAATATCATAGGAATTGCACTATCTCTTCTGAATTCTTGATGTAGTGATACTTCTCACCATCATCATTCATTCTTCGGTCCTCGTGCTGTTGTAACCGGAATGCCGACAAGTGAATTGTGATGTGTGAAATCAATACTCCGAGCAACTCGTTGCTTGGTAGTAAATGGACAATATTCTCATTCTTACCGTGTTGGTTATTGAATCATCATTCTAAGATTGATTGTGCTACCTAGTCCATTTTCTTGGTGCACTCTTCGATCAATGAGTTTGGATTATGTTAATTCCTTGCTCTTTTGATCATATCGTCTTGCCCTGAAAAGCAAGATTGTTCTCGAGCTTAGTAACATATAGGTGGTTCGTGATTTTCCGAATATCTTCTCGGAAGTATTACCAGGTTGTCACCTGACCGATATGTTGAGTTCATGATCAAGTTGGTTTTCCAATAAACCACTCCTTCTCCAAGAATTTGTGTTGGATACCCCTGAGCTAGTTGGTGAATCCAAATAACAACTTGGAGAGTTGGAAGATAAAAGCTTGCCTAGCTTAGTTCATTTTAAGGGATATAGTTGGGTGTGTTGAAGAAACATGATATCTTCATCGCTTGGTCCCTGTGATCAGTTGTTGGACCTATTGTCTTATAAAAACTTTGATTTGAGTGTGGGCTATTGTCAAATCAACTCAGAACCAACGATGTTCGTAATGTTGTCTTACTCGTGGTTGATCCCTCGAGCATACACCATTACATCTTTTGGTCTGACCAATGCTATCACCTTGTTCACATAGTCGTGGAATTCCATCTTATGGAAATCTTGATAAATTGTTGTCGAGCCCATCGACAACATCCTTATCTTCTCCATGATTTTGTCGACATCAAGCTAGTGTTGGAAACTGGTGTAAGCATTTCTTCGTGTTTTGTTCATGAAGCATATGTTTGGATGAAAGAAGTGACTACCTCTGATTCACATGCATTTGGTGAAAGTTGCCGCCGTGAATTCGAGAAAGTTAGTCTTGCTTCCTCTGGAATCATCCAAGTCAGTCATGCATATGTGCGAAGTATTCTGTGGTTTGGAGATTTGCAATCTTCATTCCATATGTATTCCCTAGCACCCCAAGCCACTGATTTATGTGCTCAAGGAAAAGGAGTTTGTTGTGTTAATTCTAGATCATGCACAAGACTCCGATATCCTCGATGATGGTTCCCAGCTAGAACTCGGTAGTGTTTTGTTGTAAGACTACAACGTGGTCATGCTTGTCTGGGACAGTGTGTTCACATGTGTGTAGCAGAACCGGCTCATGTTTTGGACCTTGCTATCGTAGTTCATTCCCCGAGAATCTCGCAACGCCATCTCATCGATTTGTGTTGCAAACTTTCATTTTTCTTTCTAGACTTGATGAGTCTGGAATATCCTGACACCAACCAGATCTGAATCTCAGGCAGATATGATGGTTGGAACATTCTCGACATTTGCATTTTGTTCCCAGTTTGCACCGCCATTGGGCCAATTTCCCACGGGCTGCCTTCTCAGCAGTTGTTGTCCAAGATCATTTTCAAAAGTGGACTTACCATGGGTCCCATCCATCTCCAAGGACAAGGAAAAATATCACTCATTGCGTTGTCTTCAACAAGGTTGTCCACATCATCCATCCAAGTCCGAGTATGTCATTCCTTCGAACTCCTTCAAACGAACGTTTGTAAATTGCCTTAGGCTGGTAAGAAGAGTTCCAATGATCTACGTATCAAAAGTAATTCTTTTGCCACTTAAGGGAATAATTCTACGAGTCACCTCCTCTAAGGTGCCCCGTTTGACATGAAGGGCAACTTAACTCCTCGCTACTTGAAACGCGTCCACCATCTTCTTAAGCTTGGAAATGTTGCCTACCAAATTGAACCTTTGTCATATGTTCCTCTCAACCCCTCCCTATGAGTGTTTTGTGTCTCAACTCAAGAGGTGTCCTTACATCTCACTCCATGAATTGATCTTGAGTTGCTCGATCTTCTATAAGATTCATTCATGTAGAGTTTCTTTCTGTCATCATCATGTTGTATGAAGTTCTTGAAAACAAAGACGTCAAGACCAAGATGATGCAAGGAATCAACATCTTCGAGAAGGGTACTTGGATTGTGAAGATCATGTTAGTTTTGTGTTCCCTCTGTCTTCTTACCTCACGTCTTGAATATTGGAACAAGATTCTCGTTTAGTGGGGGTGAGTTGTCATAGCCCTAGAATGTTGGTTGTAATTAGTTGCATCAGTGAGCATCCATGCATCATGTTTAAATTTTTCTTAAACTTGAAATGGGGATGATAAAAACCCTAGCACCAGAGGAACTCAAATAGGTTCAACCAAGATATTTTCAATGAACTCAAAATATCCTCATAAAAACATTCATGATTTATGGAAAAAGGTGAAAGCCTCTACCAGAGATGATGCATATTTTTCCAGGACATTATGGTCATTGAATTAAATCGTTATGGTATTTGAGTTGGAGTTTAAAATTTACCATTTAATATTGGTTGCTCCAAATATTCTGAAATTTGTTGTGTGGTTTTAAAATAATTCAAATATTCCTCACAAAAATTTACAGAATTAACCAAAGTGTTTTGGTTGTTATTTTAGTTGCAAAACATAAAGCAGAAATTAGAAAACGTAACAAAAGTAGAAATTAGAAAGAGAGAGAGAAGACCCACCTGCAGCCAGCAAGCCGGCTAGCCCAGCCCACCACATGGCCCTTGCCAGTCATCTTCAACCTCTGCCAGTAGGAAGAGGGTGAGACTTCATTCGCGCCAAGCGGCCACCTCTTGCTTCGTGTTGTCGACGCCTCCTCTGTCCTCGCCTTGTGCCGTGGAGACGTGTGGATCAATCCCACCCCTCGTTCACTTTCCCCTCGCCTCCCTCTCTCATTCCTCCCCATGTCCGAGCCGGCCATGAGCGCACCGCTGCCGTTTCCCTAGCCACCGCTGTCCCCGCGCCCCCTCTCCCTCTCTAGAAGCTCCGCCATGACCTGCTCGTCATCTTCGCCAAACCAAACAACGCCAGAGCGCCCCGCAGCGCCGCCATCGTTGTTTTCTTCTCCCTCTGCACCGAGCTCCGCCCCGTCCGATTTGTCGCAGTCCGGGCTTCCCCGACCTCACCGACGATGCCATCGAGTTCACTGTGAGCTCCTACTCCTCCCCCCTTGCTCACCCCCTCCTTTCCCATTCACTAGTTACCGTCACCGCGAACCCGAGCTCCGGCCGCCGCCATGGCCGGTGAGCTTCATGCTCCCGAGCTCCTCCACCTGCGCTCATTGGCTCCGCGTGCTCCTTGTGATCCCAGAAACCCATAAAGCCCATCGGTCGTGCCCGCCGTGCCCCGTAATGCCTAAACCATGGATGCCCGAACTCCGGCGGCCACCCGGCTCAACGCCGCCGCTGTTACACACACCCAAGCGCACCACGCGGCCACCACTAGATGCGCCGCCCTGCCAGCTCGCCGTAGCTGCAAACCGCGTGTGAAGTGATGCCCTGTAGCACCGTCCCGAGCAATGCCGGCGAGCCACCGCCGCGGGATTTGGTCACCGGCGGCTTAAACGCCATTCGCTGACGTGGCAAAGTTCAAGTTAGCACTAATCACACCCCCTTGAGCCACTGCCATGTGGGCCCCTATGCCTGTTTAGGTTAATTAAATCTCTGTTTAGATTAGTTCATAACCAAGCGGGACCCACACGTCAGTTTTGACCATGCTGACGTGGCCATTGAGCAGACCCACCTGTTTGTGACTCTAGCCAGCACTGTGTCACTGACCTACGGGTCCCACCGGTCAGGTTTGACCCGTGGCAGCCCTATTGACCCTGCTAACGTCACCCTGACGTTTTGCTGAAATGAAAAGGAGTCTTACGTGGGCCACTTACCTGGCGGCCCAGCTGTTCTGGCCCAACAGGCCGGCCAAGCCGACTGGCCAGCACCAGGCGTCCCCTTCCTCGCGCCAGGAGGACAGGGGCACGCGCCCGGCGCACGCGACCACGCTCCCCGGCCACCTCCTGCTTGCCGCTTCTCCCCAGACGCCCCCGGAGATGCCACGCACACCCCTGGCCCCTCTCTCACTCTCCCCATGTCCATCCCCCTCCTCTGCTCTCTCCGTACAGCACCACCGCTGCCACCACCGTCCCGATGACACCCCGAGCAGTCTACGAGCTCCGCCCCGATGCCCTCTTCCGCCTCACCGATCCTCACGACGCCGGAAGCCCCTGGACGCCGCCAACACCGCCGTTTCCCTCGTTAGCCACCAGAGATCGCCACCGCTCGTACGTCGCCTTCGACGCCTCCCCGAGCCCAATGAAACCTCCAAACGATGTGCGGTGAGCCTCCGGGATTCCCCTCTCCTTCCCGCATCGTTTTCGCGCTCTAGCCGTAGATGCACCAGAGCCGAGTTGTGCTCGCCGCCGGTCATGAGGTCACCGTGGACAGAGCTAGCAAAGCTCGCGTTCGAGCTTGTCGTTGTGCTCAGCACGCTCCCAGGAGCCGAACGCACACACTCGCTCGTCCTGCTGTGCGCCAGAACCGCCTCCCCGTTCACGGCCGAACTCCGGCCGCCGCTCCGCCCGTCGCCGGTGCCGCTACATGATGTCTACTACGCAACCATCTTCTTGTAGACGTTGTTGGGCCTCCAAGTGCAGAGGTTTGTAGGACAGTAGCAAATTTACCTCAAGTGGATGACCTAAGGTTTATCAATCCGTGGGAGGCGTAGGTTGAATATGGTCTCTCTCAAACAACCCTGCAACCAAATAACAAAGAGTCTCTTATGTCCCCAACACACCCAATACAATGGTAAATTGTATAGGTGCACTAGTTCGGCGAAGAGATGGTGATACAAGTGCAATATGGATGGTAGATACAGGTTTTTGTAATCTGAAAATATAGAAACAGCAAGGTAACTAATGATAAAAGTGAGCACAAACGGTATTGCAATGCGTTCAAAACAAGGCCTAGGGTTCATACTTTCACTAGTGCAAGTTCTCTCAACAATAATAACATAATTGGATCATATAACTATCCCTCAACATGCAACAAAGAGTCACTCCAAAGTCACTAATAGCGGAGAACAAACGAAGAGACTATGGCAGGGTACGAAACCACCTCAAAGTTATTCTTTTGGATCGATCTATTTAAGAGTACGTACTAGAATAAAAGCTTAAGACACATATCAACCAAAACCCTAATGTCACCTAGATACTCCAATGTCACCTCAAGTATCCGTGGGTGTGATTATACGATATGCATCACACAATCTTAGATTCATCTATTCAACCAACACAAAGAACTTCAAACAGTGCCCGCAAGAACTCAATCCATTACAAGAGAGTAGAGGGGGAGAAACATCATAAGATCCAACTATAATAACAAAGCTCGCGATACATCAAGATCGTACCACCTCAAGAACACGGGAGATAGAGAGAGAGATCAAACACATAGCTACTGGTACATACCCTCAGCCCCGTGGGTGAAATTCTCCCTCCTCGTCATGGAGAGCGCCGGGATGATGAAGATGGCCAGCGGAGAGGGATTCCCCCCTCCGGTAGGGTGCCGGAACAGGTCTAGATTGGTTTTCGGTGGCTACAGAGGCTTGCGGCGGCGGAACTCCCGATATATCCTGTTCCCGATGTTTTTAGGGTCTATGGATATATATAGGTGAAAGAAGTCGGCCAGGGGAGCCATGAGGGGCCCATGAGGGTGGGGGCGCGCCCAGGGGGTAGGGCGCGCCTCCCTGCCTCGTGGCTTCCTCGAAGCTTCCCTGATGTTTACTCCAAGTCTCCTGGATTGCTTCCGTTCCAAAAATAACTCTCTCGAAGGTTTCATTCCGTTTGGACTCTGTTTGAAATTCCTTATCTTTGAAACACTAAAATAGGCAAGAAAACAACAATTTGGGATGGGCCTCCGGTTAATAGGTTAGTCCCAAAAATAATATAAAAGTGTATAATAAAGCCCATTAAACATCCAAAACAGAATATATAATAGCATGAATACTTCATAAATTATAGATACGTTGGAGACGTATCAGCATCCCCAAGCTTAATTCCTGCTCGTCCTCGAGTAGGTAAATGATAAAAGAAATAATTTACGAAGCATGAATGCTACCAGGTGCACTAGTTTGATCAATGATAATTTCAATCACCTTTTCTAGCTTCATTATATATCATAACAGTAGCTCATATCATAAATCTTCTCATGATCAAGTAACAGGCTATTCACATGTTAAAGTATAGATCATAAACTTTCTTGAAAACTAACAAACCGTGTAATTAGTCATCAAACAATTACAATTCATCTTATTTTCAGGAAGAGTCTATGTCAGAGCTTTGATTCAGCAAACTTCACATACTAAACTATCATTTAATCTTTCACAATTGCTAACACTCACGTGATATTTATGGGTTCAAAGTTTTAATGGAGACCTGAGAGAAAGATAGGGGCTTATAGATTCGCCTCCCAACCTTTTACCTCAAGGGTAATGTCAACAATAATAGTTCATGATGCCTTACATCCAATTGGATATATATATATATATATATATATATATATATATATATATATATAGATATATATATATATCAGGATCTTTCCAACATAATGTGCTTGCCAAAGGATAAAATGTAAAAAAGCAAAGGTGAAGATCACCAAGACTCTTGCATAAGGAATAAGACAAGAATAAAAGATAGGCCCTTCGCAGAATGAAGTAGAGGTTGTCATGAGCTTTTAAGGTTGGATGCACAAAATCTTAATGCAAAAGAACGTCACTTTATATTGCCCCTTGTGATAGAGACCTTTATTATGCAGCCCGTCGCTTTTATTTCTTCCCTGTCACAAGTTCGTATAAAGCTTATTTTCTTCGCACTAATAGATCATACATATTTAGAGAGCAATTTTTATTGCATGCTCCGATGACAACTTACTTGAAGGATCTTACTCAATCCATAGGTAGGTATGGTGGACTCTCATGGCAAAACTAGTTTAAGGGATATTCGGAAGCATAAGTAGTATCTCTACTTGGTGCAAAGAATTTGGCTAACATGAGGGGGAAAGGCAAGCTCAGCATGTTGAATGATCCATGACAATATACTTTATTTCGGATATAAGAAAACATAACCCATTACGTTGTCTTCCTTGTCCAATGATAACCCACAAGTATAGGGGATCAATTGTAGCCTCTTTCGATAAGTAAGAGTGTCAAACCCAACGAGGAGCTAAAGGTAGAACAAATATTCCCTCAAGTTCTATCGACCACCGATAAAACTCTACGCACGCTTAAGGTTCGCTTTACCTAGAACAAGTGTGAAACTAGAAGTACTTTGTAGGTGTTTTTGGATAGGTCTGCAAGATAATAAAGAGTGAAAATAAAAAGTAGGGGATGTTTAGATAAAGACACAACTAAATTAGTTTTAGTAAAGAGATTTTTGTCACGAGAAAGTTATTTGTCCCTAGGCAATCGATAACTAGACCGGTAATCGTTATTGCAATTTTATATGAGGGAGAGGCATAAGCTAACATACTTTCTCTACTTGGATCATATGCACTTATGATTGGAACTCTAGAAAGCATCCGCAACTACTAAAGATCATTAAGGTAAAACCCAACCATAGCATTAAAGTATCAAGTCCTCTTTATTCCCATACGCAAACAACCTACTTACTCGGGTCTGTGCTTCTGTCACTCACGCCACCCACCATAAGCAAATCATGAACATATTGCAAACCCTACAGCAGGGATCCCTCACGCTTGCGAGACATGGAGAGCACCATAGGACAACACCAATAATAAAACATGCAACTCAAACCAATCACGATCATCAATTAACCCATAGGACAAAACGGATCTACTCAAACATCATAGGATAGCCATACATCATGGAGAAATAATATATAGCGTTGAGCACCATGTTTAAGTAGAGATTACAACGGGTAAAAGAGGGGTTACACCGCTGCATAGAGGGGGGGAAGAGTTTTTGATGATGGCGGTGAAGTTGTTGGTGAAGATTGCGGTGATGATGATGGCCCCCGGTGGCACTCCGGCGCCACCGGAGCGAGGGGAGAGAGCCCCCCCTCCTTCTTCTTCTTCCTTGACCTTCTCCCTAGGTGGGAGAAGGGTTTCCCCTCTGGTCCTTGGTCTCCATGGCGTGGGAGGGGCGAGAGCCCCTCCGAGATTGGATATGTCTCTCTGTCTCTCTCTGTTTCTGCGCTCCAGGATTCTGCCCTTTCACCATTTCTTATATATCCAGACATCCATAACTCCGATTGGATTGAAACCTTCGCCCAAATTTTTCTCTGAAAATTAGCTTTCTTGCAGCCAAAGAAGAGCAACAACCGCCTTATGGGGGGCCCACGAGGGTCAGGGGCGCACCCCCTGCCTTGTGGCCCCCTCAGGCACCTTCTCACGTTGATCCTTCTTCCCATATTTCACAATTATTCCAAAAATATTCTATCGGTGTACTAGAGTAGGGGTACCCTAGTATCCCGAACTTGTGCATGGGCAGTTGCAGCCCCCCGCGGCAAGGCTTACCAGGTGACCGCCAAGGTCCTCCGTGGTTCCTTTGGAGCCATTCAAGAACAAAGTACTCAAGCCAAGGAGACAAGGCCCCGGCAAGAGGAGCTTGCCGGGAAGGCCACCCAAGGCACCTAGGAGAAAAGGCCCCGGCAAGAGGAGCTTGCCGGGAAGGCCCGGTGAGCGACAAGCTTCCGGACGCGACAAGACAACAACCGCGGCAAGGCGCTTGCCGCGGAAGACCACCACTCTGTACCTGCGCTCCAGCACATCCACTAACGTGTCGCCACAGGACCTTTCGGTAGCGCGTGGCAAGAGGCCGTCTTGCGGCCAGCGGCTGTGATGGCAAGCGGCCCGACAAGATTGCCATCGTGGCAAGCGGTGGCGCCCACAGCGGTCCTTTACGCCTTTGTTAGGGCGGCGTGAGCGGGCATTTAATGCCTTTGTCCCCTGCTGTCGAGGTTAGGTATGATACCTTTGTACAAGTAGCTGTACCAACCACTCCTTTTCCATTTTACCCTTGTCTACGTTGCCACAGCCGGAGACCCTTTAGCATATAAAAGGAGGCCCATGCATAGCGTAGGGGGGGTTCGAGAGGTTGAAGCGGAGAACACTCACGCTCGGTCTCGTTAGCAGCTTGAGTGTGCGGTAGCACTCAGCGCTCTGGGCAAGAACTCAATACACTCGGACATGCAGCGGTGGGAGTGTTATCTCTCGGAGAGCTCGAAGCTGGGTAAACTACTCGTGTGCTTAGCCGCCTCGATCTGCTCTTCGTGCGACCTCCGCCCCCGCCCGAACCGAAGGGGCTCGGTCCGCCGGTCCCATAGCTGTTCGTGGGCCATATCAGCTTCCCCGACATCTTTGGCGCGCCAGGTAGGGGGCGTCGAGATTGTGTGAACCTGATCCGGCGTCCACACGAGCTAGATCTTCATCATCTTCATCGACACGCCACCGAAGAAGAAGGCTTCGGCGGCAGATGTTCCGTCCGCGTAGAACCCACCACCACCGGAGCAAACGGGTGGTGGGGTAGACGCCGGCGAAAGAATGGACGTCGACGGCGGAGCCCATGGTGCTGCCAAGTCCAAGGACAAGGCAGCGCAGACCTCGGCGTCCGTACATGCACTACGCCCATCTCAGGAGGCGCGGGACCGACAGCGTCATGGTATTCACAACGCCATACGCTCGTTGGACCAAGATCGAGCTGGTGGATTTCGGAGTACTCAAGACCAGCATGCTGCGCCAACATCTTTGGCGCGGCGAAACGCGATCGCTGGGCCGGGATCTTGCTCCTTCTAACCTAGTTAGAAGTCCGAGCATATCCGCTCCTCGCGCCGCTTGCCACTGCCACCCACCACTCCAGCGAAGCTTTGGCGAGAGCTCAAGCGCTCTGGATTACCCTCCAACAGCCGACAAGGTCGATGAATGGAGGGCCACCATTCAGTCTCATCGGCTTTGCCAGCGGCGGCGCTCCGCGGCAGCCGAGTGCATCGCTGCAGCGGCGGGACTGCCAAGCACGAGCGGTGGCGGCAAACAGGTGGGTGCAACCACCATGCACTCTCCACCCGAAGGCCAAGATCGCCGACTTGCGGATCCACCTCGGCGGCGACTCCACGGCGTCGCCAGATCCACGAGCTCGTCGCGATCAGCGCCAAGTTCTTCCTGACGACAACAAGAAGAAGACCAAGTCCGGCAAGAGCTCTGATGCCCACTCCGGCAAGCGCACCTCTTCGGAGTGCTGCGCTACCGTCGAGGACGCACCATCGAGCTCCACCGGCAAGTGTAAGAAGACGGTGGAAGCTCCACCAGAGCTCCCCGAAGCCGCCGCCAAGAAGGTCCTCAAGATCAACCCCAAGGGTGCTGAGGAGCAGTCTGCTCCGGCAAGCCCTAGGGTTTGTTCCGTTGAAGCCGACGCTCCCGACAAGTTTTGCTCCGGCAAGCTTGCCGGGGAACGTCAAGCTCGGTTGAGCCGCGAGTTCTCACCGTGGAAGCAGATGTTCCCGCGGCAGCAGATGTGCCTTTAGTCCTTGTTGTCGAGCCGCATAGCTCCAAAGCATGGGCACAGCAGATTGTCCGTTTCCTTGAGACGGAGAACTTCCGAAGAGCAAGAAGAAGCGGAAAGAGTAGCCCGGCAGTCAAGTATGTACCGGTTTGTCGACAACAGCATGCGAAGAAGACTCAACGATGTGAAATTGAAGTGTATTCACCGGGAAGGCGGACAAAAGCTATTGGCGAGAGATACATGGAGGCATATGTGGTCACCACATTGGTGCGAGCACTTGCCGGCAAAGCGTTAAAGGCAAGGTTTCTTTTGGCCGACGACCCTCGAGGATGCAACTGCACAAGTAACCAAGTGTGAAGCGTGCCAGTTCCATTCCAAGCAGATACACCAGCCAGCTCAAGCTCTCCATACGATCCCTTTATCATGGCCATTTTCGGTTTGGGGGCTCGACATCCTCGGCCCCTTTCCCCGAGCCGTCGGGGGCTTTGAGTACTTGTACGTTGCAATCGACAAGTTCACCAAGTGGCGGGAAGTGGAAGCAGTGAGGAAGGTGACATCACAGTCAGCAGTCAAGTTCTTCAGGTCGATTGTTTGCCGTTTTGGAATCCCTAACAGGATCATCACCGAAAACGGCACGCAATTCACGAGCCGCACCTTCATGCAGTACGTCCAGGATCTTGGCGCCAAGGTCTGCTTCGCTTCTGTTGCTCATCCGAGAAGTAACGGTCAAGCGGAGAGGGCGAATCTTTGAAGTGCTGCGGGCTCAAGACCAGAACTTTCGACAGGCTGCACAAGTGCGGAAAGAACTGGATTGAGGAGCTGCCGGTGGTTCTTTGGTCGATCAGACGGCGCCAAATCGAGCCACTGGCGGACACCTTCGCTCTAGTCTATGGAGCAGAGGCAGTTCTCCCGACGGAACTTGTATACGGATCACCTCGAGTGCTCTCTTATGATGAGCTTGAGCAAGAGCAGTTGCGACAAGATGACGCACTGCTCCTTGAGGAGGATTGTCTTCAGGCTGCTTTACGAGCTGCTCGATACCAGCAAGCTTTGCGCCGCTACCATAGCCGCAAAGTTAATGCGGAAGTCTCGAGGAAGGCGACCTTGTTCTTGGCGTGTTCAGTCCGCCAAGAATTCCAACAAGTTGGCCTTGAAGTGGGAAGGCCCTTACCGGGTGAAACGAGTCACTAGGCCTGGCGCTGTCCGCCTTGAGACCGAAGATGGCGTTCCGGTGAGCAACTCCTGGAACATAGAGCATCTTCGTAAGTTTTACCCATAAGGCGCGGTTGCCGGAACCTGTTCCGGCAACCACCTTTTGTACAAGTCTTGCCGATGTTGCATGTAATCCTTTGTACAAAGCTGGGCGCAGACCCCGTGCATAGGTAAAGCTCATGTGCTTCGCACATCTTGTCAATTTCATGCTTTCTACTTTTTATTTTGCATGCGTTATCTAACACTTTGTGCAGCACATAACCCCGGTAAGCAATAACGAGCCGTAAGGCACCATATCTTTATTTTCTCTTCTTTCTCTTTCTCAAAGAAAGGAAGGTTCCCTCGCACACAAGTTTGCCGGGGGGAAAGGAGAAGATAACAGTGTGGACCAAGTGTCGCTCGAGGAAGTCTAGGCTTACCGGGAAGCAAACGACAGAAAAGCTAAGTTGCTAAAGTTTGACAATCAATTTTAAAAATTTTAAGTTATTCTCCTCGAATGACCGTGCTTTGTATGGAAAACCTGTGCACGGAGGAACCAACTCGTAGCTAGTTGCGCCCTTACTTTGTTTCGAGTCCGCTCAACAACTTAAGTGAGCTGCAACTAGTTGCGATAAGGTTACTTGTCGGAAGCGGCACCGCCAGCAGGCTGCTGACGTCCCGTACTCAGTGCTCGCGGCCCAGGTGCCTGCGCCAACAAGTTCCCTAAAAGCATAGGGCAAAAACATACAAAGGAAGGAATCAAGTAAAGGAAATAACATAGCAATCACTACCCGAAATAGAGTTATATTACAAGATAGCTTGTCGCAGCTCTAATAGATTGTTCTCATAACATGACCAGCGGCGGCAAGAAAAAGAGAAAGCGGGCGGCCTAATCTACGCGATCGCCCTCAACCCTCTTGATCCCGCTCACCCTGTCCACGATGGGTGCGACAAGGGTCTTGAGCGCCTCCACATCAGCATCCGGCGGCAAGGACTTGAGGGCGTTGGTGAGGTTGAGGCACGGATTGCGGAAGGCCACCTTCATCGGCACCTTTTGAAGAGCTCCGCGCAGATCGACCACGACTCCTCGGCCAGCTGCTTTGGGATTTCTTCCGAAGTCCCGGAGGGCCGTCACCACGCCCTTGAAGAACAAGCTGAGCTTGGCGCTGGGTCGGAGGTGCTCATCGGAGGAATATCCAAGATGCTCCATCCCATTGCGCCCGGCTCCACAGCCGATGGCTGCAGCAACATCCACGAGACCCTCGGTCCAGTGCTCCACATTCTCCCTAAAGGTATTCTGGGTGGCAGCAGCACTCGCCAGCAGCGCCTCGTCAGCCTTGATCTTCTCCTTCAAGGCCACCTCCTGCTCCCTGGCGCCGTCCAGCGCCTGAGTCAAGGTGGTCAGCTTCAACTCAAGATCTGCGTTGGAGTCCTTGGCGATGCTGAGCTCCTTGCTCCTCTCGGCGAGACGGCCCTGCAGCTCGCCAAGAGTGTAGGCGTCCTTCTCGCGCTCATGCTTGAGTGCAGCAAGCTCCTCGCCGCTCTCCTTGAGATTGGCCTCTAGCTGCATCACCTTCGTCTCCAGCTTCTTCTTGGCAGCATCGGTAGCTGCGGCAGCATCCTTTGCTTCCTTGAGAGCCCCGCCAAATGTTTGCTCGCGTGTGGCTAGATCCTCCTCATGGCTGTCAAGATTAACCTTCCTCTGCGCCAACTCGCCTTCCCACGCGGATAGCTTCTCGGCGGCAAGCCGCTGTTGCTCCTCGGCTTCAGCCTTCTCGAGGAGGAAGGCTTTGCGCTCCTCGGCGAGTCGCTCCCGCTCCTCTGCCAAGGACCGGAGAGCTTCCTGGTTGAGGCCACGGAGCTCCTCCGCGCGCTTCTCGATGTCTGCTCCCGCCAGCGACAAAGCGCTTCCGGGATTCCAGCTTGGCTTGTCGGTAGCGGTGAAGCGGCACACCTGCTCCTCCTCGGACTTCGCCGCTTTCTGCTTTGTTTGGTGCGTCGACCAGCGTCGATCCAGTGAGGCGAGCAGCTCTTCATCAAAAGTTTCTCCTTGACGGCGCCACAGAGCTCGTCGCCCATGGGAGCTTGATGAAGACGCCATCGCCGACCTTCAAATAGGCGCCGGGCTGGGGCTCTTCGAGCCAGCTGCCGCAGCGGCGGAGGGATCGGCGGTCGGCGTAGCGCCTGGCGCTCCTGCGGCCTCAGGGCCGTCAGTGCGATCGCCGGACCCCTCGCCAGCTTCTGCGGCGGCAGCTTTGGCGGCCTCTTCGCCGGTGGGCTCGTCAGCGCCAGCTTCTTCTCCGATGGCAGCGGCGTCGTCAGTATTGCCGCGCGCGTCCTCCTCGCCATGACCTCGGTCTCCATTGGCTCTATGGCGGATGGATCGGCAATAGGAAAATGAAGAAAAATCAAGCAAATATTCAAAAAGAAAATCAGAAGAAGAAGAACACAAGGAAAATTTTCAAGCAAGAGGATTACCTGTGCTAGGGTCCGCAGTCACGGTCTCCGCCACCAGGGGATCGCTGGTACTGTCCCTTGCCGGAGAGCTGTCCCTTGCCGGAGAACTGCCCCTTGCCGGAGAAGTCTTCCTTGCCGGAGAACGCTCCCTTGCCGGGAATCCTCCCTTGGCGGTGTAGTCGAAGCGAAGGCATGTCGAGCGGCTTGAGGCACTCTGGTAAGGCTGCTCTGCTCCTACACAAATCAGCGATCGAGATATCGGCAAAGAAAGGGCACCCATGCACGCCTAACAGCAGGAAGTAAACCATATTCTTCGCTGGGGCTGCTTTGAGGAAGAGTTGCAGCGTCCGGCAAGGTGGTCTCAGACGCGCCTCCTATTTGTCGCGGTGGGTTCGTCCTCGACGACAATCACCGGGGCCTTGGCTCTCTTCGACGCTCTCTGGGCCGGCATTTTGAAAAGGAATGGGTTCAGAGTGAAGCAAATCAGATACAAGACAAAGCAACAAGCCGAAGAACTACAAATACGGCAAAGAATCTTACTCTTCTTCTTCCTCGTCGGAGCTGAGCGCGGAGAGATCAAGTCTGGCTCGCCTCGGTATGACGAGGCGGAAGAGTAGGTTCCCTTGGCCGCTTGGCGGGAAGCGAAGCGGTGGTCTGCGAGGGCCCGCTCCGATTGCCAAGCGGCGTGAGGTGCTCCAGCGGCAATAGTGCTTGTCAGCGGTGGAAGCGCGTCGTCGCAGCGCGGCGGCTGTTGACCCGTCTGCCACCCGCTTCGTCTCCGGCCTTGCGGAGGCGCCTTCTTCAGTGGTGGGGGGGGCTCCGCTCGCGGCAAGCTATGCGAAGGAGGAGGAGGCGCCCTCGGCGGCTCGCTTCGACTTCGACCAGCCCGACAAGCTCTTCCTCGCTGGCAAACTCCCCTCGCTCGACAAGGCTTGCCGCCTCTGCTGCCTCTGCCTCCTCCACGGTGAATCCGAACTCGCCCGCGGCAGCGGCTGCTGCCGCCTCTTCCAGCCTGGTGGCGATGTGCTGCATCTCATCATCGGTGGTGTCGCGGGTGAGGCTCTTCTGTTCATCAGGGCGGACCGGCACTTCTACCAGGCTGTCAAAGAACACTCGCACGACGTCATCTGCAAGCTCTTGCCAGGTTGGAACGATTCCATGCGAGTCGCTGGCGGCATCATTGCACGGATGCGGTCGAGCGAGGAATTGTTGCATAGCGGGACGACGTTCTTCGGCAACCTGAACGCTCCAGGATGCTCAGGATCGTGCTTGAACAGCTCCAAGAGCATCGCGTCCAATTCCAGGACAGTGAAATTGAAGTTGAGGCCCGAGCGTAGCCTCATGATATCCGCCGCGTTCTGGAACTCCCAGGCGGGTCTCCTTCTCTCCTGCGAAGCGTCGCGGCGACGAAGGAAATCTGCGCCAACGACGCCTCTGATGAGTCCGGCAAGCCTCGGGCGTAGGATCCAGATAATGACGGCAATCTTCAGCCTAAGCGTCTTAGGGGCAGACTGCTCCAATCGTTGCAGACTCACGAGGTTTGGCGCTGGGCGATGGCGGCTGCGGGTTCTCCTCGACAATCCAGCACCATTCTGCTCTCCACTCATCCCATTTGCTGTGGAGCTCTCCCTCCAGATAAGCTTCCTTCTTGCGGTCCTCGAGATCCAGCGATCCCACCGGAAAGAGGCTCCCTCTCTCAACTCGGGGCATAAAGAAGTGGCGGAAAAGGGCTACGTTTGGATGGACTCCGACAAAGTTTTTGCAGAGATGTGCGAAAACTGCCATGGTCAGAACAACATTGGGGGTGAAGTCAAGGAGGCAGAACCCGTAGGTGTTCATGATATCGCAGAAAAATTCAGAGAAAGGCGGGCAGAGCCCGCAGTAGAAGAACAGCGCGAAGAAAGGGTACCCATTCGGAGCCAGTTCCGAAGCAGCAGCTGGGAGTACCTTCGTGCGCGGATGCGCTCGCGTCTCCGTCGACCAGAAGAGGTAGTAGTACTCCCTCAGCTCCTTCGCGCGAGCTGGGGAAGATTGCCCGCTCCTTCCGCAGCGCGCCAAGCATGCGCCTCGACCGACTTCACGGCCTTCCCCTTGTCGGCTTTCGGAGCCATGGCGGAGGTGGTGAGGGAGATCGACGGCGTTGGTGATGCTGGTGGCGATGGGGGGCGGAGCGCTGCTCTCTCTTCAGCCTTGGGAAGAAGGGGGAAGCAGTGGGAGTTTTTTCAAGATTGGACAGCAACTGGCGAGATGGGCGAACTGCCCCTGTTTCCCCTGCTTATAAAGAGGGAGGGGGCGGACGTTCCGTCTTTCCAAATAAAGAAACCACCCACGATCTCTCACACGACGCCGCATTCGATGCGTGCTGCCGTTAAATGGGCGTGGTGGGTCGAGGTGAGTTCTGGCGTAACCCGGTCGGCGATGTGCCCGTGCCTGTTTTGGGCCTGGCCCAACAGCGCTCGGCACCATGTGTGGCCCAGGCCCGGGGGCTCCTGTCGGTGTACTAGAGTAGGGGTACCCTAGTATCCCGAACTTGTGCACGGGCGGTTGTAGCCCCCCCCCCCCACGCGGCAAGGCTTACCGGGTGACCACCAAGGTCCTCCGTGGTTCCTTTGGAGCCATTCAAGAACAAAGTATTCAAGCCAAGGAGACAAGGCCCCGACAAGAGGAGCTTGCCGGGAAGGCCACCCAAGGCACCTAGGAGACAAGGCCCCGGCAAGAGGAGCTTGTCGGGAAGGCCCGGTGAGTGACAAGCTTCCGGATGCGACAAGACAACAACCGTGGCAAGGCGCTTGCCGCGGCAGACCACCACTCTGTACCTGCGCTCCAGCACATCCACTAACGTGTCGCCCTGGGACCTTTCGGTAGCAGCGTGGCAAGAGGCCGTCTTGACGGCGGTGAGCTGTGATGCAAGCGGCTGACAAGATTGCCATCGTGGCAAGCGGTGGCGCCCGACGGTCCCTTTACGCCTTTGTTAGGGCGGCGTGAGCGGGCATTTAATGCCTTTGTCCCCTGCCATCGGGGTTAGGTATGATACACTTTGTACAAGTAGCTGTACCAACCACTCCTTTTCCATTTTACCCTTGTCTACGTTGCCACCTGTTGGAGACCCTTTAGCATATAAAAGGAGGCCCATGCGCATAGCGTGAGAGGGGTTGAAGCGAGAGAACACTCACGCTCGGTCTCGTTAGCAGCTTGAGTGTACGGTAGCACTCAGCGCTCTGAGCAAGAACTCAATACACTCGAGACATCTGGCGATAGGAGTGTTATCTCTCCGGAAGAGCTCGAAGCTGGGTAAACTGCTCGTGTGCTTCGCCTCGATCTGCTCTTCGTGCGACCTCCGCCCCCCGCCGAACCGAAAGGGGCTCGGTCCGCCAGTCCCATAGGTGTTTGTGGGCCATATCAGCTTCCCCGACATATTCTCCGTCCGTTTTTATCCCGTTTGGACTCCATTTGATATGGGTTTTCTGCGAAACAAAAATATGCAACAAACAGGAATTGGCACTGGGCACTGGATCAATATGTTAGTCCCAAAAATAGTATAAGAAGTTGCCAAAAGTATATGAAAGTTGTATAATATTGGCATGGAACAATCAAAAATTATAGATACGACGGAGACGTATCATCCAACATCAACCTTTTAGCATGTCATATTTTAATGAGTGCTCACAATTACAAAAGATGTCCAAGATAGTATATTTATATGTGAAATCTCTCTTCCTTCAATATTCTTTCATGAATTGTTTAAGTTACCAATACAATGTTTGCTAACCTTCAATAAATTTACCACCTCTACTTCTTATATGTGAAGTCATTACTCCCCATGGGATAAGCATATGAAACATATATAATTTCAGATTTATGATATTCAAATCTTTCAACCATTTACCCATAGGATATAAGTGAAGCTCACGAGTAAATGACAAACTACTCCAAAAAGATATAAGCAAAGATCAATGAGTAGTTAAATAATTATTTAGCTATGTGAGTACTCTCTCTCTCTCATCTAAGTATTTCAGATCTTAAGTACTTTATTCAAACAGAAAGCAAAACAAAATAAAACGACATTTCAAGGATAGCACTCATCATGTGAAGAAGCAAAAACTTAGGATCAACCGATACTAACCGATAATTGTTGAAGAAGAAAGGTGGGATGCCTACCGGGGCATCCCCAAGCTTAGATACTAGAGACTTCTTGAAATATTATCTTAGGGTACCTTGGGCATCCCCAAGCTTGAGCTTTTGTGTCTCCTTAATTCCTCTCATATCACGGTTTCCTAAATCTCGAAAGCTTCATCCACACCAAACTCAACAAGAACTCGTGAGATAAGTTAGTGTAAACCAATGCAAAAACCTTATCATTTTCTACTGTAATAAATCACTAAAATTATTATTCAACATTGCATACTAAATGTCTCTGCATATTTAATACTCCTATCCTCAAATAGAATCATTAAACATGCAAACATGCGCAAACAATGCAAACATAACAGCAATCTGCCCGAGCGATAAATGCGTAAAGAATGCAAGATTCATCATACTTCCCTAACTCCAAACATTATGAAATTATACCACACTGTATAAAATTTATCAGAGCTCAATATTCAAAAAGTTTCAACATTTTATCATATTCTGACTTTTCTAGGGAATTTTTGCAACAACGATAAACTTTCTGTTTTTAAACATCAACATGTATACTTACAAAATAAGCATGCTAAAGGCTATCCTTGACATTTTTATTGAAAATAGAGATGCAAAACATTATTCTAAATAACAGCAAGAAAATACTAACAAAATAAAATGATGCTCCAAGCAAAACACATATCATGTGGTGAATAAAAATATAGCTCCAAGTAAAGTTACCGATGAACGAAGACGAAAGAGGGGATGCCATCCGGGGCATCCCCAAGCTTAGGCTCTTGTTTGTCCTTGAATATTACCTTCGGGTTCCTTTTTCATCCCCAATCTTACACTCTTGCCACTCCTTATTCCATAGTCCATCGAATCTTTACCCAAAACTTGAAAACTTCACAAGACAAAACTCAACAGAAAATCTTATGAGCTCCGTTAGTATAAGAAAATAAATCACCACTTAGGTACTGTTTTGAACTCATACTAAATTCATATTGGTGTAATATCTAATGTATTACAACTCCTCTATGGTTCATACCCTCCGATACTACTCATAGATTCATCAAAATAAGCAAACAACACATAGAAAACAGAATCTGTCAAAAACAGAACAGTCTATAGTAATCTGTATCAAAAGTATACTTCTGTAACTCCAAAAATTCTGACATAAATTGGTGGACATGAGGAATTTGTCTATTAATCTTCTGCAAAAAGAATCAACTTAAAATAACTCTTCTGTAAAACATGACAGCTAATCTCGTGAGCGCAAAGTTTCTGTTTTTTACAGCAAGATCACATTAACTTCCACCCAAGTCTTCCCAAAGGTTCTACTTGGCACTTTATTGAAACAAAAGCTATAAAACATGATTAATACAATAAATTAATCATGTGAACACACAAAAACAGTAGGGTTAAATATTGGGTTGTCTCCCAACAAGCGCTAACGTTTAACGCCCCTAGCTAGACATGATGATTTCAATGATGCTCACCTAAAAGATAAACATAGCGGGAGCATCATGAAGAATATGACTAGCACATTTGAGTATAACACACTTCCTATGCATAGGTATTTTGTGAACAAACAACTTATTGGAGCAAGAATCATCTAGCATAGGAAGGAAAAAAAAGCATAGCTTCAAGATTTTCAACACATAGAGAGGAAACATGATATTATTGCAATATGTAGAAGCATATGATCCTCTCTCATAATAATTTTCAGTAGAATCATGAATGAATTCAACAATATAACCAGCACCTAAAGCATTCTTTTCATTATCTACTTGCATAGAAATTTTACTACTCTCCAAATAAGCAAATTTATTCTCATTCAGAATAGTGGGAGTATCATAAGAGACTTGAATACTATAAACTGTTTCCACATTAAAAGAGTAATGTTCAGAAAAAGGGTAATCATAATCATGACAAGTTTTAATACAATCATCACTACTTTTTATAGCAAAGTGTCATCACAATAATCATCATAAATAGGAGGCATGCTATCATCATAATAAATATGCTCATCAAAACTTGGGAGGCTAAAAATATCATCTTCATAAATCATAGCATCCCCAAGGTTGGGACAAAAATTAATTGCAGCAAATATATTCTCAAACATGTCATTCTCATCAAACATAGCATCCCCAAGCTTGGGCCTTTTCATATCATAAGCATAATCACTCTTGTCATTAATAGTATGGATAGCACCAATAGTATTGCAATTATCATCATCACAATGAGTAATAGGAGCAACATCATTTGGGAGGGATACCTTTCTACCTTTGCTTCTCCGTCTTTTATTTTTCTTCTTCACATCATGTGTGGGTTTAACCCTCTTTTTTGAGCTCCTTATTAATGAGATTGGTTGAATAGAAGGCTCCTTCTCGTTACCTGATTCATCATAAGAAATAATAGGAGGATATTGGGAAGCCTCTTCCCTTTCATTAGTATTCTCTTCATCTTCTATTTGTTTTATTTTCTTTATGTAATTGGCAATATAAGGATTTTCAATGCAATTCACCGCACAATACATATAAATTTCTTCTAGATCAATATTGAGGAATTTCTCAAGGTTATATTCTGGAATATGCTTAGTTATACGTTTCATTTCTTCATAACCCAAAAGAAAACTAAGTTCATTATGATGTGCAAGGGAAATCAAATCATCACAATTTTTGGACATGATACGATCATGAAACAATTTCCATTGGAGATTTAAATGACCATGTTCATTGCAAAGTTCACAAGTATGGCAAAGAAATTCTAAATTTTTAGCACAAACATCTAGCCTCTCTTGCAACCATTTAGTTTCTAAATACTTATGCCTCTTGCAAAATCTATCTTCCCTATTTGGTGTGTACTTGCAAACTCTATGCACTCCACAAAAGTTGACATGCTTATAAGAGACATTTTTTCATCATGACTAGTACAATCATCATTAGTACTATGGATATTCAAGGAGTTCATACTAACAACATTGCAATCATGCTCATCATTCAAATATTTAGTGCCAAACATCCTAATGCATTCTTCCTCTAGCAATTGAGCACAATTATCGGAATCCTTATTTTCATGAAAGATATTACAAGATGAAGCATATGAGGCACCCTCAATTCCATTTTTTGTAGTTTTCTTTTATAAACTAAACTAGTGGTAAAACAAGAAACTAAAAGATTCGATTGCAAGATCTAAAGATATACCTTCAAGCACTAACCTCTCTGGCAATGGCGCCAGAAAATAGCTTGATGTCTACTACGCAACCTTCTTCTTGTAGATGTTGTTGGGCCTCCAAGTGCAGAAGTTTGTAGGAAAGTAGCAAATTTCCCTCAAGTGGATGACCTAAGGTTTATCAATCCGTGGGAGGCGTAGGTTGAAGATGGTCTCTCTCAAACAACTCTGCAACGAAATAACAAAGAGTCTCTTGTGTCCCCAACACACCAAATACAATGGTAAATTGTATAGGTGCACTAGTTCGGCGAAGAGATGGTGATACAAGTGCAATATGGATGGTAGATATAGGTTTTTGTAATCTTAAAATATAAAAACAGCAAGGTAACTAATGATAAAAGTGAGCACAAACGGTATTGCAATGCGTTGAAAACAAGGCCTAGGGTTCATACTTTCACTAGTGCAAGTTCTCTCAACAATAATAACATAATTGGATCATATAACTATCCCTCAACATTCAACAAAGAGTCACTCCAAAGTCACTAATAGCGGAGAACAAATGAAGAGATTATGGCAGGTTACGAAACCACCTCAAAGTTATTCTTTCGGATCGATCTATTCAAGAGTCCGTACTAGAATAACACCTTAAGACACATATCAACCAAAACCCTAATGTCACCTAGATACTCCAATGTCACCTCAAGTATCCGTGGGTATGATTATATGAGATTCATCTATTCAACCAACACAAAGAACTTCAAAGAGTGCCCCAAAATTTCTACCAGAGAGTCAAGATGAAAACGTGTGCCAACCCCTATGCATAAGTTCACAACGTTAGGGAACCCGCAAGTTGATCACCAAAACATACATCAAGTAGATCACGTGATATCCCATTGTCACCACAGATAAGCACATGCAAGAAATACATCAAGTGTTCTCAAATCCTTAAAGACTCAATCCGATAAGATCACTTCAAAGTGAAACCTCAATCCATTACAAGAGAGTAGAGGGGGAGAAACATCATAAGATCCAACTACAATAGTAAAGCTCGCGATACATCAAGATTGTACCACCTCAAGAACACAAGAGAGAGAGAGAGAGATCAAACACATAGCTACTGGTACATACCCTCATCCCCGAGGGTGAACTACTCCCTCCTCGTCATGGAGAGCACCGGGATGATGAAGATGGCCACCGGAGAGGGATTTCCCCCTCCGGCAGGGTGCCGGAACGGGTCTAGATTTGTTTTCTGTGGCTACAGAGGCTTGCGGCGGTGAAACTCCCGATATATCCTATTCCCCGATGTTTTTAGGGTATATGGATATATATAGGTGAAAGAAGCCAGTCAGGGAAGCCACAAGGGGCCCACGAGGGTGGGGGCGCACCTAGGGGGTAGGGCGAGCCTCCCTGCCTCGTCGCTTCCTCGAAGCTTCCTTGACGTCTACTCCAAGTCTCCTGGATTGCTTCTGTTCCAAAAATAACTCTCCTGAAGGTTTCATTCCGTTTGGATTCGGTTTGATATTCCTTTTCTTCGAAACAATGAAATAGGCAAGAGAACAACAATTTGGGCCAGGCCTCCGGTTAATAGGTTAGTCCCAAAAATAATATAAAAGTGTATAATAAAGCCCATTAAACATCCAAAACAGAATATATAATAGCATGAATACTTCATAAATTATAGATACGTTGGAGACGTATCACTACACTACACCCCAGCACCTGTCGCTGCCTCCTTTAGATGCACTGCAACGTGCTGTGCTCTCCGCCGCCGATTTGGTCGTCGGAGGAGCATTTCCGAGACGCCCCGCCGTCTCTGTCATCGCCGGCGACGAGCCGCCGGCGTGTTAGGCCTTGTTGACCAGGGGTGTGACCTCCCCTACGTCTTTGACATGTGGGGCCAGCCCCTGCTAATTACCTAGTATAGGTTTAACAAAAATAGGATTAGCCCTGAGTCACTAACAGGCAGGTCCCACAGGTCAGGTTTGACCTGGGCCAGCCCTGTTGACTTGCTGACATCATCATGGCGCAATGCTGACGCAATAAGCCATTTTCTGGATTTAATTTAATCCAGGAAATTCCAGAAAATGTCCTAAATTTCAAAAATTCATAGTAATTAAACCGTAAGTCCAAATGAAATAATTTATATACGAAAAATGATCAAAAATCCAATCTTTCTAGAGCCTGACTGCCTGTAGGATTACCAAGCCAAACTGGTCGAAGTCGAGTCTAGAAATGCTTTAGTTATGTAAGGGAATTGATTGTGGAAGGGAACGTAAGGCTCTTTTTACTCCTTTACCTTATGCCCTTATGATCCGAGTCATCCATTCTTTCCTACGGGGTTAAGAAACTAGGCTTTCTCTTCTTTCTATCAGGATCACGTGTTACTAATCCGTAGACTTATAAGATTGATGGTTTCAAGCCTTAGTTCAGTTTCTACTACTTCCGTGTGCTGATAGGTGGTCTCAAAACCTTGATATTGTGATGTTAAGTGGTTATGCCACCAATTTGCAGGATGTCTCAGATCTTTTTTAGCATTTACAGCCGTTATGCTATCCGAGTCATCCCAGGTTTCGAAATAGTCTGATGCATTTGCAACTCCCTTCTTTCCCTTCCCGATGTTTCTTTGGGCCAGTTTAACCACACTAATCGGTGAGTTGAGGTACTCTGTTGCCTCGACATATATGTTGGAGCTATTATTATGACCCTAGGTGTCCTAGAGGATCACCTAGTAATCTAGCATGTTTTGTATTCCCAGTGTGATGATTCTAGACATCATTCTCGAAAGCATCTCGTGATGCCATTTAGTTAGTAGGCATTCTATTCCTGGGTTCTTGAACCCGAGATTCACCCTTCTTACTTCATGTTGATAGTGTTTTCTAGTTCCTTTAGGATATTAGTAACCTTTGCGATAGTCCTCGAGGTCCGTGGTATTTTCCTCTTCCAAATACCATGAACTACTTGTGGCAGAAATTCCTCGTTGAACCGAAAGATCACAACCAGAGTGCTCTTGATGAGTTCTTGATCCTATGTTGTGACTCTGCCAGTTCTACCTTTCTGCATGGGTTATCCGGAAGAAATATGTTGAACTCGTTTGACATGCTAATCTATGCACCCACAACTCAAAAAATCATATGTTCCTTTGGGTTGTCCCTCTTTAGTTGTTTTCTGACCTTCGTCTATCAATTGATAGTCAAGATTATGCGTGCATTCGCTCATCGATGCCTATTATTCCTATGATCCATCAAGCCATACTATTCCGAAATGACTAGGAAAAACAAACTCTAGTACCTCATCCATATCTAGGATTGGGTCAAAGCAATTGTATTCCGCAGATCAAATTGCCACCAGCCTTTGATCTGTTCTACCTTGGGTTATTACCATCTTTATGTCAAGAATGTCATGGGAATTGCACCACCCACTACAAAAAAAAATACACTTACGTGATGATACGTGTTTGTCACAGTAGGTCACGTTTTTTGTCATGCATGTACATCCATGACGATTTTATGACAGAATCAAGATAGTCATACATGTGCTGTTGTAGAAGTGTTCCATGACATTACCAAAATTATCATCACGGAACTGTCCACTTCCATGACGATAAATCGCGCGCCACAGAAGTGCTTTCGTCAAGGGTGATCGACACGTGGCATCCACCGTAATGGAACACCGTTAAGCTATCGGGTCGGGTTTTGGATCCGATAACCCGTTAACAGCCCCGACCAATGGGGATTTTCCACGTGTAAAATCATCATTGGCTGGAGAAAACTGCGATGTCGGCTCATCGTTGGGACAGATGTCATCCACTCATTGTCTGGAAGAAGGCGCCTATGATACGACGACACATGGCACGGCCCAACAGAGGCCCATTCCCGTGAAAAGGCCGGCCCAGTAAAAATTAGCAGGCCAGCCCATATAAGGCCTACTTGTGTCAGGTCCATTTAAGCCCACGGCCCATACGAGATGTGCCAATTCGGCTCGTCAACGGCCCGTTAAAGATTTGACACCATTGCAGCCCATCGTCAGTTCGAGCCCGTTAACAGCCCGCTATATATTTGGGCTCAATATCGGCCCGATGAGGTTTCAGCCTATTAACGACCCATTTAATGGATGGGCCAATTTTCAGGATGTACATCTTTCGGCCTTTTAGCAACCCATTTAAATGTTGGGCTAGTTTACGGCCCGGTGTGTCTTTCAGCCTGTTGACGGCCCATAAATCTGATGGGCCATTTGTTGTCGGACTGAGTTTGACCTTTTAGCGGCCCATTTAAGTGTTGGGCCAATTTTACGGCCGGTGTTACTTTTTAGCTTTGTTGACGGCCCATAAATCAGTTGGGCCATTTGTAGTTGGATCTGAATTTTGGCCTTTTAGCGACCCATTTAAGTGTTGGGCCAATTCCGTACTGTGTGCCTTCGGCTGTTAACGGACCATAAATGAGTTGGGCCATTTGTAGTCGGACCTTAGTTTTGGCCTTTTAACGGCCCATGCCCTTCATGGTCCAATACCAGCCCGGTTTCTCTTTCGGCCTGCTAAAGGCCCACAACACAGTTGGGCCATTGACAATACAACCTGACTTTCGGCCTCTTAGCGGCCCATGGTCTTCATGGTCCAGTACAAGCCCGCTGTCTCTTTCGGCCTGCTAAAGGCCTACAGTATAGTTTGGCCATATGTAGCCCAAACTTAGTAACGGCCTGTTAACGGCCTGTGAAATAAACTGGGGCCACCTGTTGCCCGCTTTGATGTTGGCCTGTTAACGACCCGGGAGGTAAGAGGGCCGACCATTAACTTTCGGCCTAGTAACGACCCATTAACTTAATGGGCCCACTAAAGTTCATACATGTCTTTAGGCCAAATTAGATAATTTGAGCCCATTCTGACGCAGCAATTATGCACAGGACCAAAACCGATCACGCAAAGGTATGGCATACAGGGAATAACGTTGCACATCCAGCATATACTGCAGGAAATTACATCCACTTGGCAATCAAAGATTGATGCCAGTGCAAATAAATGAGCAGAACCTAACCATCTACAACGTCACAATTTGCAACCTCAGCACAGATGACGCCCATAAGCATGTGGGCAGGTTCTTTCTGCTTTGCTACACTGTCTCTGAAAATATTGATCAGTTGTTGTGTCACACGACTCTGCACCTCTGATTCATCCACCATTTCCATCATTGCTTCAGCCATTAATTGGTTCGCAAACATACATTTATTCCGTTGCATTTGAGGCGGAGGATCTTGAGCAGATTAGGATGGAGATTTTGGTAGGCTTGTATTATTCATAGTGGAGAGTGTCTCGACCACTGCATCATAACATAAATTAGGACGGGAACCAAACAGATTAATCATGAGTTATTGCCATATTACCTAGCCTAGATTTACTAGAAAGAAACAAGGGGGTTGCCTTGCTGTTTTCGAGTTTGTCTTCTTATCTTGACAGCTTTGCACAAAATTAACACACTAGCATTGCTATCATTGGCCAAGTCGGATAATAGGAAAGCAACATTGACTGTGAGCGTTTGGGTAACTAGCCTATACCAAATTAACACAATATGGCACAGCTATCATCAGCCGGTAAGGTAGTACGAAAGCAACATTGACACAATGAATGAATGGGCAACCAGGAGAAGCACTACAATTCAGTAATGTGCGTGATATGAGATAGTACATTCATGCAGCTCAGTATGCAAAACTACAGGCAGTTTTCCTTACAAAAATCAACATTGGCGCCTTTAACATTTTGCTACAACTAATTTTAGATCAGATAAAGGTTAGATTCACGCCGATTAACAAAATACATGTTGATGTAAAATATAGTGTTATACAACAGGTACTTACATCAGCATTGGAGCACAGAGAATTCCCACAAGATATTTTCCTCGAATACGATCCCAATGGAGGAAGTATTCTATCGTTTAACCTTATTTTCTAAAAGAGAGATGGGTAAGAAACATGTAGAAAATATGATCAGAATGCTATAAAATTTCATGATGCGAGGATACGCTGCGCTTCTTAGAATGGAGTTTACATTCTTTTCTTTGGACTGGAGCGGACTAGTTCTTTGTACTTTGGAATCTGCTTATTATCGGTGGGACTTGGGTTTCTCTATCTTTGGAGCATTATCTATGAAAAATGGAGTTGGTTTATTATCTCTGGCGTTTGGATCTTTTGCAAAGACCTGGTTTGTAACCCTTCAGATTCTAACATAGTCGTCTTCCCCTTGCATGCCTTATATAGAAGAATGGTGATTCAGTTATAAAACATGCTACAACAGAGATGGAATAGGTACTGAAGAATAGGAAGGCATGACATATTGACATGTATTCCCACCATCCAGAAATAAATGGACGGGTCTAGGTGTCTTTCAGTTCTAGATACATCCAATTTTATCCATTTCTGCGACATTTAATCCGACCGGAGGAAGTATGATGTAAGAGCTAGGGATACGACAGGACAACACAGTAAAAAAACACTGAAAAACCCACTGCAGAGCCAAAGTATTCAAACCCACTGAGATGAGATAGTACACTCATGCAGCTCAGGATGCAAAACTACCAGGCAGTTTTCCCTGCAAAAATCAACATTGTGGCCTTTAATCATACATTTTGCTACAACTTAATTTAGATCAGATAAAGGTTGGATTCACACCGATTAACAAAATACATGTTGATGTAAAAATATAGTGATATACAACAGGTACTTACATCTACATTGGAGCACAGAGAATTCCTGCAAGAATCTTTCCTCATAAACGATACCATTGCAGAAATTCTTCTATCTGTTAAGCTTATTTTCTAAAAGAGAGATGGGTAAGAAACATGTAGAAAATATAATCAGCATGCTATAAAATTTCATGATACAAGGATACGCACACGCTTCTTAGAATTGAGTTGACATATTTTTGCGGAATTTGGGCGGACTAGTTCTTTGGCCACTGGAATCTGCTTATTATCAGTAGGAGTTGGGTTTCTCTGTGCTGGAGCAATATCTATAAAAACTGGAGTTGGTTTATTATCTCCTAGCATTTGGATCTTTTGCAAAGGCCTTGTTTTTAACCCTTCAGATTCTAACATAGTCGTCTTCCCCTTGCATGCCTTGTATAGAAGAATGGTGCTTTAATTATAAAACATGCGACAACAGAGAGATGGAATAGGTACTGAAGAATAGAAAGGCATGACACATTGACATGTATTCCCTCCATCTGGAAAAAAATGGATGGGTCTAGGAGTATTTCAGTTCTAGATACATCTTTTTTATCCATTTCGGCAACATGTAATCCAGACGGAGGGAGTATGGTGTAAGAGCTAGGGATACGACAGGACAACACCTCAAAAAAACTATTTGAATGTAAAACTATATGCTAGCGGAATACGTACAGAAATAACTAAGGCAACATACACGTGTATGATTGGGAAAATAAAATGGCATTGCAACAGAGCACTAGAGCAGCACTTCAAGGTAAAAAAACATGGTATGGCAGACAGATGAAGTACATACTGATGAATAACAATGCATAAGATATTCAGAAGCATGATGTCCAAATTAAGCAGATGGGATTGCGATAGAGTAGAATGAAAGTATTTGAATTTGAAAACATGTTATCATGAATGGAATAGGTACTGAAAAACAGGAAGGCATGACATATTTACATGCATGATCAGCATGCTAAGCACATGACATCGCAACAGAGTAGATACACTCCAGGACATTATACATGTTGTACCCATATCATAGGCCAAGTTAGAGCAAGGACCTTGTGGGGTGAAGAGGATTCATCATCTTTTTGCAAGTCTTCTGAAGAACTGCCTTTACATGTTCCATCATATTGGGTATCATTGACATCAAGTTTATTGGCCTTTACATTGCTCCATGAGGTTCTTGTGGATATATCAGTGTGTGCAATTATATTCGACATGCATGGAAGACAACTAGTAGTTAGATTTATGTAAATGAGTGCTGTAGGAGCGACATAAATAGTAGGACTGGGGTTAACTAGCAGCAACAGGTCTCATAAACTAAAGGGAGAACATAGATGAAAGCTACAGAATATGTATCATTTGTACTCGAGATTAACTAGATGGCACACAAAAGTATTAAAGAGCAACATAGGTAATACTAGAAGTGGTATAATACTATAATCACCAGCCTGTGGGATAGCATTGGCTGATGGATGATAACTGATGTGTCCATTTTGCATCATGCTTTTATATCGATATTTATCGCATTATGGGCTGTTATTTCACGTTATGTCACAATACTTATGTCTATTCTCTCTTATTTTACAAGGTTTACATGAAGAGGGAGAATGCGGCATTTGGAATTACAGGCTAGAAAAGGAGCAAATATTGAAGGCCTATTCTGCGCAACTCCAAAAGTCCTGAAACTCCACGGAATACCTTAAAATAAATAAAGAAAAATAAATCGCCAAAGATGAAGGCCAGGGGCCCACACCACGCTCACGAGGGTGGGCGCCCCTACCTCTTGGGCCCCCTGGTGGCTCTCCGACGCCCATCTTCTCCTATATGAAGTCTTTCGATGAGAAAAAAATGACAAGCAACCTTTCGGGACGAGACTCCGCCGCCACGAGGCGGAACCTTGGCGGAACCAATCTAGGGCTCCGGCAGAGCTGTTCTGCCGGGGACGCTTCCCTCCGGGAGGGGAAAATCATCTTCATCATCATCACAACACTCCTCTCATTGGGAGAGGGCAATCTCCATCAACATCTTCACCAGCACCATCTCATCTCCAAACCCTACTTCATCTCTTGTATCCAATTCTTGTCTCCAAGTCCGCGATTGGTGCTAGTAGGTTGCTAGTAGTGTTGATTACTCCTTGTAGTTGATGCTAGTTGGTTTATTTGGTGGAAGATCATATGTTCAGATCCTTTATGCATATTATTACCCCTCTGATTATGAACATGAATATGCTTTGTGAGTAGTTACGTTTGTTCACGAGGACAAGGGAGAAGTCTTGCTATTAGTAGGCATGTGAATTTGGTATTAGATTCGATATTTTGATGAGATGTATGTTGTCTAGCCTCTAGTGGTGTTATGTGAGCGTCGACCACATAACACTTCACCATTATTTGGGCCTAGAGGAAGGCATTGGGAAGTAATAAGTAGATGATGGGTTGCTAGAGTGATGTAAGCTTGAACCCTAGTTTATGCATTGCTTCGTAAGGGGCTGATTTGGATCCATATGTTTCATGCTATGGTTAGGTTTACCTAATACTTTTGTTGTAGTTGCGGATGCTTGCAATAGAGGTTAATCATAAGTGGGATGCTTGTTCAAGTAAGAACAACACCCAAGCACCGGTCCACCCACATATCAAATTATCAAAGTACCGAACGCGAATCATATGAGCGTGATGAAAACTAGCTTGACGATATTCCCATGTGTCCTCGGGAGCGATTTTCCTATTATAAGAGTTTGTTCCGGCTTGTCCTTTGCTACAAAAAGGATTGGGCCACCTTGCTGCACCTTATTTACTTTTGTTACTTGTTGCTCGTTACAATTTATCTTATCACAAAACTATCTGTTACCACTTATTTCAGTACTTGCAGAGAATACCTTGCTGAAGACCGCTTATCATTTCCTTCTGCTCCTCGTTGGGTTCGACACTCTTACTTATCGAAAGGACTACGATAGATCCCCTATACTTGTGGGTCATCAATAACTATGGAACAGCGTTACCTAAAGAACAAGTATCTTAACTGAACTATGGAACATCATGAACTCCTGAACAAGACCCGTAAGAGATCAGCATGAATATACAATGAAATGTGATGATCTATTTTCCGTGCTTAGATGAATAACAAAGCCATAATTGTTGCACACAAGTAAGATGAGGGTACAACCTATCTGGCTGCCATCCATAGGAGTGAGCATCATGTCTTGACTTGTCGATGGCCCTGCAGTTGTTGTGGCTGTCCATGTCGAACACGTGCATTCGATGCAGAGAACTGTTGAGTGGGGACTGTAGCTCCCTTCTGGTGTATGCTTCCCTTGTTGGAGCAGCTGCGGTGAGTCGGAAGACGGTGTGTCTGAAGATGCAGATAACGCATAATGTTAAGAACGACATATCTCTTTGACCCAAAGAAATACACTAAGAGATCAACAGCAAGGTACGAGCGTGGTCACACGTCTGTTGGCTGAAGGCTAAATTGGGGTCACACGATTTTATTTTATTTTGGTATCGTCCGATCTCGCGGATGGCTTGATGGCCGTTTGTGCCTCGGTGACACTGTATTCAGCCAGCGACCAACGACGAGCAGCCTGCCTCCGCCGTCCGTGGCCCGGCCAAAACCCGCTCCCGCCCACCGCCTTTGCCGTGGTTGCGCTGCCCCCGGGCCAATCCACAAAAACTACCCGTCATCCAGATCCGGCGGTGGCAGTACCTTCAACCCAAGCAACTCTAAAAGATAGCCATCTAAGCGCTGCTTCCGCGGTGAACTTGCGGCCCCGCACCCTTACGTTAGACACCAGCCAACGGCAGCCTAGGAGCTCCGGCCGCCGAGGGGTGCTGCTTCCCATTGGGAATCGATTGGTCCGGAATAAAAATTCAGACAACTGACGCCAAAATAAAGTGATTTCAGATGAGGGTGCGACCTATCTGGCGGCATGGTGAAGTAGGCAGGTCCAGCTGCCGAGTCGGCGAGGCCGGCGCGGTTGCGGTGGCGACCGGCGGCAGGGAAAGAGCGATGTCGCCACGGTCGACGTCTACGTGGAAGCAGCGCCAGGACTCTGGACAGATCCGAAGTTGGAGCCGCTCCGGCACCGTGAACAACGGTGATACGTCTCCAACGTATCTATAATTTTTGATTGCTCCATGCTACTTTATCTACTGTTTTGGACTATATTGGGCTTTATTTTCCACTTTTATATTATTTTTGGGACTAACCTATTAACCGGAGGCCCAGAATTGCTGTTTTTGCCTATTTCAGTGTTTCGAAGAAACGGAATATCAAACGGAGTCCAAACGGAATGAAACCTTCGGAAACGTGATTTTCTCACCGAACGTGATCCAGGGGACTTGTCCCTACTCCAAGGAACAAAAGAGGCGGTCACAAGGGTGGGGGCGCCCCCCCTAGGGTGCGCCCCCTACCTCGTGGGCCCTCTGTTGCTCCACCGACGTAATCCTTCCTCCTATATATACCTACGTACCCCCAAACGATCAGAACAGGAGCCAAAAACCTAATTCCACCACTGCAACTTCCTGTATCCATGAGATCCCATCTTGGGGCCTGTTTCGGAGCTCCGCCGGAGGGGGCATCCACCATGTAGGGCTTCTAAATCATCACCATAGCCCCTCCGATGAAGTGTGAGTAGTTTACTTCAGACCTACGCGTCCATAGCTAGTAGCTAGATGGCTTCTTCTCTTTGGATCTCAATACAATGTTCCCCCCTCTCTCGTGGAGATCTATTCGATGTAATCTTCTTTTTGCGGTGTGTTTGTTGATACCGATGAATTGTAGGTTTATGATCCAGCTTATCTATGAATAATATTTGAATCTTCTCTGAATTCTTTTATGTATGATTGAGTTATCTTTGCAAGTCTCTTCGAATTATCCGTTTGGTTTGGCCAACTAGATTGGTAGTTCTTGCAATGGGAGAAGTGCTTAGCTTTGGTTTCAATCTTGCGGTGTCCTTACCCAGTGACAGAAAGGGTTGCAAGGCACGTATTGTATTGTTGCCATCGAGGATAACAAGATGGGTTTTTTTTTATCATATTGCATGAATTTATCCCTCTACATCATGTCATCTTGCTTAAGGTGTTACTCTGTTTTAACTTAATACTCTAGATGCATGCTAGATAGCGGTCGATGAGTGGAGTAATAGTAGTAGATGCAGAATAGTTTCGGTCTACTTGTCATGGACGTGATGCCTATATACATGATCATACCTAGATATACTCATAACTATGCTCAATTCTATCAATTGCTCAACAGTAATTTGTTCACCCACCGTAGAATACTTATGCTCTTGAGAGAAGCCACTAGTGAAACCTATGGCCCCCGGGTCCCCGGGTCTATTCTCATCATATCAATCTCCATCACTTTTATACTTGCTTTGTTTTTACTTTTGCCTTTTACTTTTTACTTTGCATCTCTATACCGAAAATACCAAAAATATTATTTATCATCTCTATCAGATCTCACTCTCGTAAGTGACCATGAAGGGATTGACAACCCCTAATCGTGTTGGTTGCGAGTAGCTATCGTTTTGTGTAGGTACGAGGGACTTGTGCGTGGCCTCCTACTGGATTGATACCTTGGTTCTAAAAAACTGAGGGAAATACTTACGCTACTTTGCTGCATCATCCTCTCCTCTTCGGGGAAATCCAACGCGGTGCTCAAGAGGTAGCAAACAGCGGGGGTGAATCGGCTCCAGTACGGTTCACGCGGCCGTCGTCGAGGCAGCACCAGCAGCACGGAGTAAGAGGCACACGGCCCAGTGCACGACGGCAATTGGACAGTGTTTCCGGCATTAGGGAGGAGGGCGGCTGTGAAATTGGTGCGGTGGGGGCGCCATGGAGGTGGGGCTGAGGTTTCACGCCTCGGGAGAAGGGAGTTTCCCGGGGAGAAGGTGATTTGGCGCCCACGAGGAATGAATGGGGGGGCGGGGTGGAATTGGGAGGGGAGTGGAACCATGTCTTACGGACGCATTTGTCTGAAATGTGAGGGGACCCTTGCCTATAGGCTTCTCGGCTTGGGTGCGTGTCTTGAGGGTCAGGGATAGTAGAGTAACTTTGCTTCTCCCCAAATAGTGGGCGGAGGCGATTTGAGCGAGGAGGCGTGTTTTGAACCATAGTGGGCGCAAGCAATTTGAGGCGAGGAGAGCGTGTTTTGAAATAGTGGTATGAGCTATTTCGGGCGAGGAGAGCGTGTTTTGCCGACCATGGTTTATGAATTATTCGGCACATGTCATTTTGGCCGAGGAGAAGGCGCGCTTGGATGAAGTTACAAACCTACCCTCGATGTACAACGAGCCAATTGATGTGTGTCCCACATAGGATGGTAATTTCGCGTCTCCCATTTATTTGCTCGGGCGAATTCCACCGAGCAGAGAGGATGTTTAACTGTTCGTTCAAATTTTGGGAGAACGAGCATCCACGTCTACCTTACCAAGTCGATTCGAATCAAATTTTGAAATATTAGCTTGCCACTTCTTTTTTAGATGGAGAGATGATGCTCGAGAGTAATGTGTTTTTACATGCTCGTTCTTTGGCGATTTACTATATGACAAATAGTTGACCCACTCAAAACGCGAATCAAACCCAAAATGAAATATCTCGATTCAATGAACTAGCTCGTTCAGTAGGTCAAAATAGTGAACTAAATCCAAAATTGAACACCTCAATCGAGTAGCATGTTGTATAGTGTTATAGTACTCCATGAACATGTTGAAAGTCAAATTAATGAACTTGTTTGATATACGCATATATCCGTTCATGTGTGGATTGCAGACAACATGTTCTCCAATTTAAATATTTGAATGTAAGTTTATATCGAAACATGGTTTATATCAGTCTTTGATGCATAAAATGTGACCTCCCCCTCTCCCGGACTCCTGTTCTCTCTCTCTCACACACTCTCACTCTCTCGCCGACAATCTTCAATTCTGCCGCACACATCTGACACAAAAACCTTGTTGGTCCCTCTCCCTTTCTCTCTCTCTCTCTCTCTCTCTCTCTCTCTCTCTCTCTCTCTTTGTGTGTGTGTGGGGGGGGGGTCTTTCTAGTTCGCATTCATATATACACCATCTATAGGTCTCTCTCAAGACACTATGTATGATACTCTAGCTAGTCCAAGCTAGATATCTTGGGTGCACTCATCAGACGCACACAAATTCCTTGGCTCTTTGCTCGTAACTCTCTCACGCACCACTATGTCGTTTGAGCTCTTCCCCCCTCTCTCAAACTCTCCATCCACAGGTCACACATACACATGCATATCTCACTCGCACTCGATAGGCCCATCTAAAACTCTATCTCTCTCCCTCGTTCTCTCTCAATCTCACACGCACACACGCACACACACAATCTCATGCCTAGCTAGCCAAGTATGATGGTCTCTCACTCAATTGTAGGCACACGCAGTCCCCCCTATATGTATATGACTAGCTAATCTTAGTCTCCATCACAAACATGTGCATGGTCTATCTCGATTTCTCTCGGGCCATCTTTCTATCGCGCACGCACTCCCTCGATCTCCCACCCATATAGTCCCCTCACGATCTCGAGGGTATCTCTCTATCACAAACACACCCTCTCTCCCTCCCCATGCATCCATGCCATCCATGTGTCCCTCTCGACCTTTTTTCCTTGTTGCCAGACCTCTATTGGACATGTGCTACAGGGGTGTCTCTCTCCGTTGCAAACAATCACACACTAGCTATCTTCGTGTATCTCCTCACCTCGCTTTTCCATCTCGGAGATGCATGCGTGATATGTTCGCATAAGAAACGAAAAACACACACTCTCTCTCTAATTTATCGTTTGTTGTCACTTTCTCTTTCACACACATACTCTTTTGCACACTTACTCATTCTCCTTCACACGCACTTGATCTGTCTCGACTGAGGCACTCTCCTCCGTCCATAGCACATAGATTTATTGAAAAGTCAAACATCACAAAGTTTGACCATGTACGTGGAGAAAAAGAATTACATCTAGTACAGTAAACATATACCATTAGATTCACCATGAGATGTAGTTTTGTATGATGTATCTTTGGTATTGTAGATATAAATAACATTTGCGTAAACCTGATCAAAGTTTCCAAAGTTTGACTTCTAAAAAATTACATGCACTACATTATCGAGCGGATGGAATATCTCTTTCCCCCTCTCACCTATCTGACGCACCACTCAGCCTTATCGGGGCTCCTCTATCTCTCTCAAACTTTATTGGTCAGTTTGGTTCGTGACTGACCCTCATGCCTTGATGGCGGTGCTTGCTGGTGTGGACGTGAGATGTAAAATATTTCTGCCTGGCCAGGCTTGTGTGGTGCTGAAGCGTTTGGTTCATGCCTGGGCCAGGCAAAGCATGCATCAACGTCCCATCAATCAATCCATGCATCAATTGTTTAATGCTAATATCCATCCATGTTGCTGTTAGCCTTGTGGCCGCACGACCAGGCACGACCAGGCATTCGAAATCGGTCGCTTGGGCCAGGCTACTTGCAATGTCTGGAGTTCAGCCAGGCTAATTAAAGTGCAAGGGAACCCAACCCAGGCGAGCTTTATTTTTCACAGGGTAGCAACCAAACAAGCGTGCATGAAATCCAGCCACAACCCGTGCCACGCAAAATATGCTAACGACGCAAGCCAAACTGGCCTTATATCTCCCTGGTTCACACATACACATGTCTCGCTCGCGCTATACATATAGACCCATCCAACACTCTCCGCCCTTGTTCTCTCTCCATGTGACACGCACCCCCCCCCTAAGTACCATAATCCCTCACTCCATCATAGGCTCTGTTTGGATCCATGGGTTAGAGTTAGTTTGGGTTAGTTTGGAGTCAACTAACCCAAAAAGATCCAAACAGGAGGGTTAGTTTAGGTTAGATGCATCTAACCCATAAAAAAACTAACCCATCCAAGAGGTGCTTATTTGGGTTAGTTCTTCTCGAGACCACTAATAAACACTTTTTTCTCTCGCTCTCCCCGCAGCAGATCCCTCCCCACTTCCTCGAAGCTTCTCGTCCTCTCCCTCCCTCCCTCTCGCACCGCTCGTGAAGGTGCCTCGCCGTATCCGCGCTCCATCTAACCCTGCCATCCAAACACCTCTTTACTTAGAGTTAGTTCATGGTTAGTTCAGGGTTAGAATCTAAATCTAACCTCTAACTGAGTTAGAGTATCCAAACAGGGCCATAGGCGCAAGCACCCCCCCCCTCCTAAGTATGATTATCTCTTACTAGCCATCAGGAACACACGTATTGTCTCCTTCCATCCATACGTCTATCTTGATATCTCTCGGGGCATCTTCTATCGCGCACACACCTTGTCACTCGATCTCCCACCCATGTAGTCCCATCACGATCTCCAGGGGATCTCTCTATGACAAACATACACTCTCTCGTCCCCATGTCTGCATTTTCTCCGTACGTATCTCTCGACCTCCCTCCCTTGTTTGTCAGACCCCTCTTGGCCACGTGCTAGGGGTCTTCCTCTCTCGGTTCCAAACAACCACACACTATCTCCTCACCTTGCCTCCGTTGTTGAAGATGCATGTGTGATATGTTTGCATAAGACACACATGCCTTTTCTCCACTTTCATCGTGTGTTGTCCATGTCTCTTTCACACACGCACACACACTTTTTTCACTCACTCTCTCTCTCTCTCTCTCTCTCTCTCTCTCTCTCTCTCTCTCTTTAGGGACTCTGTCACGTCCATAAGCATATGGATGTTTTGAAAAGTCAAACCTCAGAAAAGTTTGACCAGGTATATGTGGAGAAAAACATTTACATCTGGAAGGATCATTAGATTCATCACAACATGTACTTACTTCATACTATCATTTATCTTTGGTATTGCAGATATAAGTAATTTCTTTATAAACTTGGTCAAAGTTTCAAAAGTTTGACTTTAAAAAATGTTGGCACTACATTATCGAACGGAGGGAGTAGCTATTTCTCTCTCTCTCTCTCTCTTACTCTCTCTGCTATCTCTCACGGGCCTCCCCTCTCACTCGAACTCTCTATACAAGCCGGATTATACGCTCCTTTGTGTCATCGTATAGCTCCGTATATTGTTTAGTTGACCGGTCAACCAATCCACATGCTGCGTTGCGGCTCGTGTTCTGTATCTTGGTGTGCTGGCCCATGTGGCGGTGGGTGAAAATAAGTAAACTAGAGGGCAAACTTCTTGTGCGAAGGGCCTTTTCGCGCACAATTCACCACTGCAGCGGCATGCATGAAGGACGCACTCGCGCACACCCAGCACACAACACACACCAGCACACGTGTACACCGGCATCGCCGCCGGTTGAGATGGATGGCGAGGCAGTCAACAAGCGGAGGCCGCTCGAGCCAAAACCGCATCCGGCGAGCCTGGACTTCATCAGCGGCCTCCCCGACGACATGCTGCTCGTCATCATCGGCCTCCTCCCCACCAAATCTGCTGTGCGGACTGCCCTGCTCTCCCGGCGGTGGCGCCCCCTCTGGCGCTGCGTCCCCCTCAACCTCACCGTTGACATTTGTCTGCGGCGGGGATTGCAAACGCATGGCCACAGTCTCCAAGATCCTTTCATCGCACCACAGGCTAGCAGGACACCTTGACATCCGCATGTTCGGTACCAACCGCAAGGTCCAACCCAAGTTCGACGAGTGGTTCTTATCCCCCGCCCTAGATCAGCTCGAGGAGCTCAGCTTTGAAGCTGGACGATGTCGCTCTCTGCCGCCGTCGCGCCAGCTTCAGCTCCTGCTATCTTCCCCAGATTAATGCCGCGCCCGCCCTTCTTCTCCCTCAACTCAAGCAGCTCGACCTCTTCGATGTTGTCATCTCGAAGAAGGTTGTGGAGCACCTGCTCCGCAGCTATACTGCACTCGAGTAACTTCGTCTTGAGAAGATCCACGGGTTCATTAGCCTCCACATCGCCTCGACGAATCTCCGATGGATTTATGTGTCTTGCTGGCCCCGCAACAAGACATCAATTGGGAAGAGATTACTCCATCTGTTCCACGTTATGGTCATTGAGAATGCGCCTTTCCTTGAGAGATTGCTTGTATCGGATCTAGAAGGTCCAACAAAATCAGGGTCATTGGCCTTGAAATTGACAGCGTTGGTGTACTCGTCGCCAAATTCTCCGAACTCTTTATTGGATCCGTAATCGTTCAGATACAACACTCATCTTCTTCTCCGTCTTCTTGAAATTCACATTTTTAAATTTCTTCTTGATGTATTTACGACCGTCTTCCAGAAAATGATTCCCACAAGCTTGACCCAAATTACGCATACGGTGAAGATCTTAGCACTAAAATCTATCAAGTTGTTGGATTCCTTACATGCTTTCGATGCACGGAGAAGCTACTCATCGAGTGAAACTTCTTTCCTATTAGTAAACGGTAATCACAACGTAGCTCAATTTTTTCATAATTTTCCCAAATTACGATGACAAGTGTAGTGTTCAAAACTACATCTACGCCTTTGCACGAAAGAAATGTTTTTAGTATTTTTTTCTCACGTGATCACCTGCATCATTTTTATCTTTGTAATACTATAGTAGCCTAGGCTAGTCATAGTGGAAAGTAACTTAGACTACTCCGGTAACTCTATGGTTACCCTAAGGGCAAGTACTACCTCCGTCTGGTTTACTCTTCCAATTTTGTAGTATCAAAATTTGACCATAGATTTAATCGACAAAATGTTAATGCATGTCACTAAGAACTATATCGTTGGATTCGTATTTGAACATAATTTCAAATGGTGTAATTTTTAGTGACATGCATTGGCATTTTCTTAGGTAAAGCTATGGTCAAAAGTTTATACTAAATACGAGGTAGTATTCCCTCCGTCCCAAAATTCTTGTCTTACATTTGATTAGATACAGATGTATCTAACACTAAAATGTAACTAGATACATCCGTGTTTAGAAAAATTTAAGACAAGAATTTTGGGACGGAGGGAGTACAAAAGTGGGCTATGTAGGCCAAAACACGTGCCAAATTCACTTGTGATGCATTTGTCATCGATGCCCTCCATAGCTCACGGGTGCCCCAATCTGGATCACCTACTTTGCTCGGTGCCAAATTAACTCACGCAATGAAAAAACACTACGTGGGAGAGAGAGGACCGAGGCAATAAAAAAACACTTGTTTGGGAGAGTGAGAGGCTGGTGTAGTTGGTTTGATTGATTTGTTTATACATGTGGGTCTGTGTGCAGCGGTGCCAACTCTCTCACATCGCGAGAGCGGTGCCAAAATCTTTTGATTTGACATCAATGCGTATTATGTGGCATACTTTTGCGAAATATGGCATCAGCCACATAGTGGAAGGCAACAAATGCCCAAGCTCTTCACATGCTCCTAGTTAAATGAGAGGAAACAGAAAGATAGAGAGAGAGGGAGAGAGAGAGAGTGAAAAAATATCACTAGCCAGCCAACCCTATCGTATGAGCGAATGATATTGGTACCTCTTGATGACACGGCAATCTTATGCAGCCAGCTGCTCTAATATGTTCTCTTCTTTTGCAGATAAAAAGACCCGAAAGTGAAAAATGTGCTGCACTATAACAATCTCATCGAATGCCTTGATCTCCATCTTACAGAAATTGATCGACTACCGAGGCAGCACATCTGAGATTAAATTGGCCAGGTTCTTTGTTCTGGAGGCAAGTGTGCTCAAGGTAATGAGGTTTGGCGTTCTCTAGCACAACAATGAATGGTGTGTTGATCACCGCAAGCGTCTAAGCCTAAATGACAAAGTCTCCGCAGAAGCTGAATTTGTTTTTGAAACATCAAGTGGCCAGAGACTCGAAAACTTATTTGCCCATTAGTGACTTGTCAGGGTGGTGGATTTTAGTTTGTAGGATAACGCTGCATCCACCTAAAGTAACGAAAGTTCTTACGTAAACTTCCTAGTAATTCCCTCTTCCTAGGTGCAGCATTACTCCTAACATTTGTAATATCAGTTTGAAACTTGTAATATTGCCGTGTCCTATTCCTACGTTTTCAAAATCCTGCGAATCAAACAGGTCCTGAGTTGGTGATGATGTTGTGCCTCCCATCTTTCACCAATAGCCGCCGGATCTAGATCTGACGCATACAAACCAAGCTTCTCCATTTTTGAAAAAAGATGTCCACACTTGTTCCCTATTTACAAACACCTCCTTGTCTCTCACAATCAGCCTTATCTCCTCCCCACCACATCTAGAAGGCCGTGGAAAAATCTGGCGCGATGGCAGCTGCCGGAGCCGTCCACCTTCAGTCTTGGTGTTCCGTGCAATGCACGGGCATCTACGCACAGGAAATTATGTCGAATAGGGCTAGTTGTAAGCAGGCTAGCTCTACAGCCATGATGATAGTGACTGCAGACGGTGAGGCTGACTATGGTATGCCGAACACGGCGCCTATACTCAGGTGTCATCTCCGGCGCAGGGTCTTGTCACTTCACTGTGAGGAGCAGCACGTAATAATTTGACCAAGGGGTAGTACAGTGCTAGTACTCCTAGGAGTACTACATTGGTAGTACTACTACTAGTACTAGTAGCACTACCGTCTGGATTTAGGAGTACTACCACGTCCATCTGGATTTTAGTATTTGACTAGCAATATCTAGTAATGCATGTCACAAAATGGTACTACTCCCTCCGTAAATAAATACATGGTGTTTTATTCCTATCGTGAGAGAACTTAATGTTTTTTGCTAACTAGAGTACTAATAGGATTACATGCAATGAACTAAACACTGCATGTCATGTTTGGTAGTCTCAAGTCATTGAAAGCATGCACGGCACACATCTCTCATTGGTTGATATGTCACGAAATAAGAAACAAGGAGGGAGTTAATGCACCGTGCCTAAGTGTTTTGGGATTATTTGGTTTTCATAATGTGACTTACACAACATTTTTGTTTACATGCATTAACATTTTATTAGTTAAATCAAAGGTCAAAACTTGGCGCAAAATGCAAAGGGGACCAATAAACCAGTAAACATCAAACTTCACTCGTTTGGCCCCAACTAGAGGTCCAGTGAGATGACTATACTGCACCGGCACGGAGGGGGGCACAACTTCATTGACTTCTGACAAGCGCCTTTGGGTGAATGACACGTGGGCCCAGGGGTGGCTGGCCCACCTATCATCGACCAAAGGCAGGTGCGATAGAAACGAGGAGTAATCTGAAATCCCACGCACCTCACGCACGCTAACAAAGGGTAAGAGTGATCACTTTCGAATCGCAAGATCAGTTGACTACTACCTCCGTCTGGTTTATTAGTCTCCTTTGTAATTTGTGCTAAATTTTGACCAAAGATTTAACTAACAAAATGTTGATGCATGTCAACAAAATTATATTTTTGGATTCATATTTGAACATAGTTTTCAGTGATATAATTTTTAGTAACATGCGTAAACATTTTGTTAGTTAAATCTGTGGTCAAAATTTGACACCGATTACAATGGGGACCAATAAACCAGTGACGGAGGTAGTAGAAGCTAAGCTAGACCCATGGAGGCGATGGCGCGAGCATCGGCCGGCTGTGCCAGATGGTCCACAGCGCCCGACCTACGGCCCGGCAACGAGGAACGTCTCGGTAGTGTTGCTTGAGGCCGCCCGAGGCGAGGCAGCTTGGGCGACAACCGTCTCCTTGTTCGACGAGGTCCTCGTCGGTTTCCTCGACAAGTTCACTGTCGTCAAGAAGCTCGCGTACGACTTTGACGTAAGCCTCCAACCGATGCGCCCAGGCTCTACGATGCCCGCCACCCTCAACGGCCACTATGGTGACAACCTCTTCGACGCACTGGTGGCCCTGCGACTGCCCGCCGTCGCGCCGGAGAATGTCCACCTCGAGGTCGCGCTCGCCGCGCAGCAAGACACCATCGACATAATCACCCACGTCTACGCGCATGCAAGAGGAGGACGATAGGACGCTAGCCTTCTTGGACCGCAGGGCAACCTTGGACGGCACTGTTCAGAAGCACGTTGAGCTCGCCGCCAACGCCGCTGCTCCTCACACGTCGGTTGGTGACCCGGCGTACTAGGGCGTGAGGATGTCGTTGATGGATCCGTATGTATGTTTATCTTTCCGTCAAATCCATGTAGTAGTATATGATACTCCCTCCGTCCGAAAATACTCGGCATCAAAATGGATAAAGAGGGATGTATGTAGAACTAAAATACATCTAGATACATCCCCTTTTATTCATTTTGATGACAAGTATTTCCGGACGGAGGGAGTACTATATTAATTATCTTACCTTTCGCATCAACTTCATAATTTCCGTACGTACTCCATGCACGAACGGCGCCAGAACCAAACTTCTCACTACTCTAGGCAAAACCGTTATTTTGTATCTATCGATCGCGCCATGGAGCAGAAATAAATTCTACAAGTTACGAGTTCAAAAGGAAAAGCCTGCCGTGTTCGCGTCGCACCCCCACACGGTTGGTCCGGCATGCCGCTCAAGCGGGAATGCGTGCGGTGTTGCATTTTCACTTACAAGTGGGACCGTAGTTGAGCAAACCGACTATCGGCAAACCCCCACCCCGCCCACCGCGATTGCGGAGAAAACAGGAGGGAGGAGAGTTGGTTTTAGCAAGGGCTCCAAGTAAATTGGTGTCAGATGGGACTCGTGTGGGTGGCGTGTGCCGTCTTGCTAGACGTGAATGCTAGTTATGGCCCATGCCACCCCACTATATCGAGCCTATATCGAGGCACGTAGAACAAATTTCCTGCAGTCCGTGCTCGGCACTCCTGTATCTCTCTTCTCAGCCAGCCAATGGACGTGGAGCCCATCGTCTGCTTTGCTCAAATGCGGTCCCACATGTCGGTGAAACGCATAGCGGACCCACTGAACCTGCACATCTTTCACCTCGACGTGCTGGTGATGAAAAACAAATCCAAGAAAGATCTTCGGTGGCCGCTTTTGGAGTTACTCAAGAGTAGTAAGATTCTATTTACAGTTTGACCCAAGATGCACAACTCATGGCTTCAACTACCACTCTATTTTCTTTCATGACACGACCTGGATGCTAGATGTCCCACGTGTCGGCAAAAGGAGGAAGAACCCGACCAAATCTTCGGTTGTGCTCTCGGATTAGACTAGTTGTTCTAACTTAAATTTTTTATTGTGTACTCCCTCCGTCCCAAAATACTTGACTTCCATTTGTCCAAAAATGGATGTACCTATATACTAAAACATGTCTAGATACATATATATTTTGGCAAATAAAAGGCATGTATTGTGCAACGGAGGGAGTAGAATGGATGCAAGTTTTTGTATTGGGAAGAAGAGTACATCCATATATTGATAGAGCGCAATTTAGTAGATGTTCTATCACTTTTAGCTAGCACAGAGGCTATAGATGAGATTAGTGCACTTGTTGATACTCCTACTTGGTATGCGTGTTGCTGCTTAGACGCAGAGAAAAACGGACCGGAGGGAGTACTAGAATAGAGGCTAGACATGAGACTAGATGCGAGGAAGCAACGTCTACTTCTTTACACTCGAAGAAGAAAGAAGCATGCAAGATCGAGCCTCCGCAGATCAACAATGAATGCATCGAGAAGGCACTAATCCAACTTACAGGAGTAGTAAAATGTATTCTTGTGGTTCTTGTTTTCTTTGGTCTTGCTTTTCTAGTCAAAATTATCATTGGAGTTCGTGCAAAACGGAGGTCCGTTTGGGATCGTGCGTTGCAGTTGGCCTTACAAGTGGGACCGCATGATTAAGGAAACCGACTATCGGCAAACCCCCACCTCGCTTGCCATGATGGCTGAGTTAGAGAAACGATGAGGTTGAAGAGATTGCTCTATACGGACTCCAAGAAATATGGTGTCAGATGGAAGTTGTGTTGGTGGCGTGTGCCGTACTCCTGGACGTGAATGCTTGTTCTGACCCATGCCACCCTACTACTCCTACTACTTACTATATAGTACTACTACTAGTATCGAGGATTCGAGGTGCTGGTTACGTAGTACAATATGGCTATAGTAAAAACACCCGCACGACGCGCGAAGCATGTGAAGCTAGTACAAATAGTGTACTACTATTGTTGATTGGACTCATCCAATAACCTATTGCAATGCACGTACAATTATGTATTCGGAAAATATTTTTTTGCCTCGTCGCCACACTCACTCACAGAAGCAACTCGAAAGCCATTCATAAATTTAGTAAGTTTATCATAGGCATATCATTTCATTACATACAACAGGTCATCAACCTACATCAACAACTAGGATACATTATAAATACTAAAGTTTTCACCACACAACAAATAACAAGCAATGAAATGAACTTCAACTCAACCATTCCTCGGCGTTGGAAACGCTTGCTTTGAACCACAAGTGATTCTCTGGGACGGGCCATCCATTGTCGATCTGGAGACCAACGCAGGACTGATCATCCAGTCAAGCGGCCTACTATATCGAGTACCAGGTAGGGAACCACCAAAATGTCCGAGGTATAGACACAGTTGCTTCTCATAAATGGTAGTAACGTTGTGTCAAGAGCAGTTGGATCGCCTTTCACCATCATTGGATAGTTTTGTCCAAGGAAGAGCGAGTTTTCTCCAAGACTATCAATTCTGTACGAGGGAGAAGGAGTTGGTGCTAGCACACTAGTATCCATCCCGAATACCAGGCGCCAAATAGTATATGGGCGTTGCTCGTCCTCATGCTCGTGATCATCACCATCATCATCTCCCCCTTGGTTATGGAAATCTTCAAGTATAGGTGGTGGAATGTTCACAGGACCTTGGAAACACAAGAAGAAGTTTAATTAGTAAGGCTGGCCATAGTGGGGGTAACATAAGTAGTATCATGCACTTGGGACTCGCAAACATGCTTATGTGGCAGGCAATTAAGGAAGAGAGAGATGGTTATAGTAACATAGGTAGATACCGTAACATAATAAATGTGATGCTACTATGTGTCATGCATGGCAATAAATGAGACCACCTATGATACTAATCTAAGATACTATGCACTAAAGGGAAACTTGCTAACCCGCATGCATGTGGATGAAACAATTATAATTATGGTGGAAGACAAGCGCATCAAACAACGAGGATGCCATGCAAAAACAGTGCCACAGTGGTGGCAGCAAACACAAGGCCCTCGTATTGAATTGCATCACAGTACTCATCCGTGTACAGAAACTGATTTTTGAGCAATATCCATCCAGTCAAACCACTGAGGACGGCAACAAGCTTGTCGAATATAGCAACAACTTCATATTTGTTGTAATTCCAAGAGCGGTTGGGGACTTGAGAAATTGCTATCTTCCGTAGAATACAGTCACCATGATTGTATTTGAACGTGCGTACAATACCGGTGTGCTCAACCTCTGGGCAGTCTGCTGAGATTTTTGGAAGTGGAACCCAGTCACGAGTGTACACATTCACAAGTTCCCACTCGCAGTTGGACCCAATGTAAACAACCCAATCTCCATTTGCGCCTGCCCAAGCCTTGCCCTCAAGCGATGGCATCTTAACATCATATGTATCATTATCAAGCGGCATCAACTTGCAGGCGTGGCCTCCGTCGTGTGGCGCCCGATCATCGTGGTCACGGCGAAGAAGATAGGGGAGATCAAACCGCTCCTTGACTCTTGGGTTCCTTGTAATGATGTTATTAGTTGAGTCGAGAATGGGCTTGAACGAACCTGCCATGCTAGCCGAGGTGATGACGTCGCACCGATCAATGAGTTCCTCCACCACGTCATCTTTCAGATCGGGGCAAGAATAACGGGGTCGTTTCCGTCCTGTTCCCTCCATGGAGAAGGCGATCGAACAATGGCAGAAGAAAGGGTGAAGGGTTGAAGGAAAATGGAGGAGGGAGAGGAAGAGCGTGCGACAGCAGTTCCAAATCGAGAGGGAAAGGTGAAGAGTCGGTGGACGGTTGCCAGTTTGCCACGGTTCACGAAGGGGCACCCCGACCTACACGTCGGTTCAGAAATACTCCTACAACTCGCCATCATCTCACTGATATGTGGAACGGGACCACATGTCAACGAAACATGGTGTGTAATTTCTCGTGCAAAATGTGATCTGGCCGCGTTGGCCCGAGGTGCCGCATTAGTTATCGACCTTTATTTTTTAATGGCGTGCCGTTCAGTTTTAAAGCACGACTAACTGCATGCAGACGCAGAGAAAATATAAACTACTCTACCACTACTCCACCTCTAGTACTAGTAGTATAAAGAAGATATATAGGCTGGAGCTTCAGCGCTTTCTTGCCAAGGGCTGCCCACTTGCTTCTCACACTACCACCCTCTCTCCAGATCTAAAAAAGACGGCCCCTCTCTCCCTCCTCACCGATGGTCACAGATCCACCGGGGAAGAAAAGGACTTGCAGCGTTGACGCACTCGTCGTCGGCGAGCATGGTCACGCACTGACGACAAGGCTGTCCTCTCAGACCTAGCGCCCGCGCGGGATGGCCTCCGTCCCCAAGCTCGCTGCCGTAGTGTGTGCGGAGGACGATGACCACGAGCAAAGCCACTTCCCGCCGACCCTCAGGTATGCTACCTCTTTTCAAACCATACCCTTGTCCTATTGCCCCATCTGGCACGTCGTTGCATGTGGATCTTTTTCCACTCCACCATCTTCCCAATTTGCTATCCTCCGCTTTCTGCCGCCACGCATTTAAAAACCATAATTTGCACTATTAAAGGAAACCCTACTTCATGCAGATTAATGCATATGCAGGTTGAATAAGGAAAGGAAGGGAGATTGTCTTGTCCAAGAGAGTAGGCATCGAACCCGCATCTAGGTTGAAAAGGGGAAAATCAGTAGCTAAGGAACGAGTCTCGTGTCTCTTGGTTGAAGAAGGGTAGAAAGGCATGACAATGCAATAGAGAATGACCAGGTCGATCGGTTTGTTGTCCTCACATAGGAGAAAGGTGTCTAAAGAGAACAAAAATGGGACGTAATCCACATATGCTGCCTGGATATTTGTTGCTCTGGGCAACCATACCTCCCTCACCACTCTGCGTCCCTGGAGGTACATCGTCTTGGTGCGCCTTGCTCGAATGGGCCTCCCATGCTCTTATTGCCACTTTTTTGCTGTTAGTATAACGCTTGATCAAGTCAAGCAATGCTACTGCTAAAGTGATGCCACATTTAACTAATGCCTCTCTCAGTCTAATGCCACAGATAAATTTAATCAGTGCCATTTAATGTCACTGGATCATTTCAGGGTTAGCTGTTGATTGTGGATGTATTAAAGATTTTTCAGCTAAGGCATTCTAATGCTGTTCCACAGCCAGTATACCAATGATGAAACTTGTTACTACCTTCAGATTTTTGCCTTTGTTAATGCTTATAGATTACATATCTCACTTTCATGAGATAAGTTAATTTTTTTGTACAGTGTCACCAAAATGCCAAGGCGCTGATGTCATTTTATTTTGGTTAAACTGCACAGACAATTATGAAAACAAGAGGAAAGGTCAAGAGTGGGCATCTCCACCTTCGGTTGTTCTCTTGATTCGTTCGATCAAGTTTTTATGTTTGATCGATTATCAAGATTGGGATAGCAATTTTTAAGGTCCCCCCGAGTTCGAAATGATATTTACCTTGGAGGTACATGGTTTGCAATTTTTTTATATTGTCATTAGTTAATAATGCTAGTTACCTTCAGACTTTTGTATTTGGTTTAATGCTCATGCACAGCTAGTATACCAATGATGAAACTTGTTACCTTTACATTTTGTATTGTTAATTCTTATAGAAACCTTCCAAAGGCTAGAGTTTATTGAAATCTGTTCAAGAAAACCATTGTCTTGTACCTCGTAATAAACTAACTACTCTCTTGTTGCACTAGCCCTTTGGATTAGTGTATATTTGTTTTATTCGGTTGGTGTTGCATTAGCGTATGGACATAAATAAAGTGTGGCAAGCTTTCCCAGATATGTGCTCAAGAAAACTACTACATGTTTTTCTAAATACTAGACGTTTGGGTACTTTAAATTGAACCGCGAACACGTCTTATATTAAGGAACAGAGGGTGTAGAGTTCACTCAAATTATCCCGGTAAAGCTAGTCACACCTTTGTTAAAATTAATGTTCATTATGTTATCGGAGGAGGTCTCTATGTTTGTCTCTAATGCATGTCTACTACATACCCGACATCATGATGTAATGTTAAGTCATTTCCTTTGTATGCAGTGTCACTAAATTTTCAAGGCGGTGATGGCATTTTATATTAGTAGAACTGCACAAAATTTGCTTAAAAGAAGAGGAAAGGTCGAGAATGGCTCATTTTTTCGAAAAAACTATGTATGCCTTCGACATCAGCCGTTGTTGCTTTATTTATTCCTTCAAACAGTGGTTAGAAACAGTCTTGCTACCTTTTCCCATTAAGAAATTGGAATGCTTATATTTGTGAGTCTATGCTTCAACTAGTGCCACTTTTATAGTAATCACACTTTCAATATCTATGCAAACAGGGATGCTCGATTTTAGTGGAGCTGCACAAAAAGTCCAACTGGTTCAACATTAGGAGCATGTTTTTTTCCAAACATTTATATCCAATTGGTGGCACTATGAGCTGTTCATTACGAAGGTACATGGTTTGCTACTATCTTTCTACTCTTTTTGTACTGTCATTAGATAGTAATGCTAGTGGTTTGCATGTGAATTTATTGGCAGGGTGGACCTACATTGGAGGTGCAGGACAGGATTCAATGGTTGGATGCTCAATTTCGGTTGTATCGATTTCACCTCTTCCATCACTGCGAACATGGTGTGGTATATGTTTACTAGCTGCTTGATATTTATGCAGACAGAGATGTACGCCCGTTGCTATTTGGCAAACAAACAAAGTGTCCGCAATTTTGGTTGAACTGCACAAGAGAATAGTATAGTCCTTGCATGCGATTGCCATTTGAAAATAGACACAAAGATTGGATAGTCACTTCATGGACTGCAGAAAAGTAGTACTATACTATTTACTGGCCAACACTAGGTGCTTCATTGCTTTGGTCTGATTATACAATGGGCATCATTTTCCCTAAGTTAAAGTTTGTATTCCGAAAATAGTCTCGTTTTGTGATCGAGAGAAGATCAAATCATATTGTAGTGGATGTTCCTCCATCATGTGTGGTTCATTCTAATGGTTCTAGCTGTTGGTGAAACCACTTATGTTTGCAAGAGGAATTGTAGATTTCACAAACAAATTTGTCTTTCAGTCTGTACTGAATGTTGGCCAAGAGAAGCATCCATGTTAGTAGGAAGAATATATGTTTTTTTCTAGATCTTTGCTTTTGGAGCTACATATTTGTATATGATCTGTGAATCATTGAGATGCATTAACATGTTGATCTTATGTATGGGAATCGTACTAGTTAGTTTTAGTTGCGAGGCAAGATCCGAAGTGGCTGATCTTTGCTTTTGGAGCTACATATTTGTATATGATCTGTGAATCATTGAGATGCATTATGATTACTTATTTCTGTTCGCTCGGTGTTTAGAAGTTCTTGATCGATCACTAGCTAGCCTACAAATGCGCTCCTCGCAGTTTTATTTATGACATAAGATGCAAAGTGGCAGTTTTTGAATAAAAATGCCTACCTCTGAAGAAACTGACAAGCTACACTATCGATCCTACACGGATAAAAATGCCTACCTCTGAAGAAACTGACAAGCTACACTATCGATCCTACATGGATAAATAGCGGATCTCGCACGTAATACCTCCTTTCCGGTTTGCAGGGCTCAATTCAAGAAACGACCTACTCGATCCTACACGAATAAATAGCGGATGACGCACGTACCAGTACCTCCTTTCAGGTTTGCAGGGATTAATTCAAACCTCTCACCAACCAAGGTACTCCCTCCGTCCGGGTTTATTAGTCCCGTGAGCAAAGCAGCAAGACCAAGGCATGGCAATAATTAACGGCATGCAGAAGTTTAAGCCTAATTAATTCCAGCGATTTAAGTGGCTGCATGTGTGCCCTCGGCTGCGACTCGTTGCATGCTGCTTCAGATCCGCTCATGAAGCGTTTACGAGTGCTCGCATGCAGCCGCCGTAATTAAGGCAACTAACTGATGCGAAAAAAGATACGCTTTAATTGTTGCGGGCTTTTTAAATCCGTGAAATCATTATTGACAAGGAGGGAGATGATTCGAGTGCAAACGTTTGACCGCCATGCCGGCGTGCGACCCAGATGGGACGGGACGGCACAGTCATAATTTCAAGTTCCCTAGTTTTCCATGGCAAGCTGGCGCGCTAAGCCATTATGCATTGAATTCCGATGACCGTCGCGCTACCTTCCCCCTATAAGTACTGTTTCCCGGCCTTCTCCGGTGCCACCGTGACCCAACTCGCCATATCCTCATAAGCCCCCACCGGCCGACGTCGCCGCCACGTCCGCGATGCCCCCGCCGTCCGCGGTAGGCGGCGCCGAGGCGGTCACCGCCGGAACTAGTGTTCGGTTTTTCATCGGAGGCGAGCGGAGGAGGAGGCATTCTATCTGTCTTTAGATGGCAATGCGGAGATCGAGGAGTTGTTGGAGCGCGACCGCATGGCGGAGGAGCAGGAGTTGTTGGAGCTCGACCGCCTGGCGGAGGAGCAGCGTATCACCGATTTGCGCCACCAGCGGGACATGGAGCAGCAGCGCACCGACGCTCTGAGTCGCGAGCAGAGCGCCCACAACTGGGCCGACTACGTGGAGGCCGGCGCCCGGCAAATAGCCCTGGAGGCTGTCGGGCACGCACGCATTCGCGACGCCGATTTTTACTACCAGCTCGTCAAGTGGGTTTCCCGTTTGGAAGCCGAAGCTTCGGTGGACCACGCCCGGCATGGAAAGGCCAGCAGCTGCGAACGCGCCCTATCGCACCTCTGGCAAGTCCGAGGCGAGGCGCAGGACGCCGGTGCTGGCGTTTAGCGTGTACCGCCGGCATCGTCTAGTTAGCTAAGAGTAAGTTAGTACTTGTCCAGTGGGAGTAGGTAGTTAACTTGGCTATGATGGTTGTCAACGTGGAAGTTCAGTACTCTATATGTGGATCAGGCCTGTTACTTTGCTCTAAATGTTGAACTTTCCGTTTGAACGTATGGAATGGGCTGTTATTTTTTTTAAATGGGTTGTATTTGTCCTCCACGGGTTTAGAGGCTGACTTGTGGGCCTAGCAAGTTGACGCGTACACAATTAGGAGATTATTATGCGTGGAGAGGATGATGCAGGGACCCGCCAAGGTCATGGCGACGCATAAGCAAGTGCCTCCTTATTTCAAGCCAATAAAAATGGCTCCTCCTAGTGGATTTCGACATCCGGGTCCCATGCCATTGTCAACGTAGTCATTAAGCGAGAGAATTACTGTGGCGGTGACACGAGGACCCAAAGCTCGCCCAGATATTTTTGTTTTGGGTTAATTTGATAAATGCCTCCAGAAATGCCACCGCAATTTCCGAACTTTGAAAATGCCATTTCATGCCATTTCTAGTGGCATTTTTGAAGTCTGGAGTGGCGTTTTCAAAGTTTGCAAACTGTGATGGCGTTTTTCAAAGTTTGCAAAAATTGCAGTGGCATTTTCAAAGTTTGGAAATTGCAGTGGCATTTTTATGAATCGCCATAATTGGAGTGGCATTTATCTAATTTGTTTTTGAGACGGAAGCAGGGTGTCAACTGGGCTGTGCGGGACACTCTGGCCTGTCTAGACAGCCTTTTCTTTTATGTTTACCACAGACCAGCCCAGTAGTTTTTTTTCTTTTTGAAAATGGCTAGCCCAGTTTTTTTGTGATTTGTCAAGTAAGTCACTTTATCAGGCCTGTTGGGCTGCAAATCTTTCAAGACGAGGAGAGCTTCATTAATTTGGCGAGAAAATGGCCTATCAGTAATGAGAAATGGGCTGTACATTTTTAAAACACATCAAACCGGCTAATAGTTTCAAATATCTTTTTTTCATTTTGAGATTTTAAATTGCATTGATTTTTATGCGTGGACAATTTATTGGATTTTATATTGATATACATTTATTCTAAAATCAGTCTGAATGTGACTCGAAATTTCGGGATTAAAAACAGTACAGACCGCACCGACATATGCAAAATTTCGTATAATTTTTTAACCGTGGCCACAATATGGGCTGTAATGCTAACAAAAAGAATATGGGCTCCAAAAAACCCGTAAGAATTAGCAAATGGGCTGTAAACTATTTGAAATAATGGCAGATGGGCTGTATGCTGTTTTCCACAGATTTGAGGCTTTCCACAGATGGCCTGTATACTGTTGGATGTCCATCCAACGGCCGTCGTGCTTCTTCAATCTCTGCTCTTCCTGCTCCAGCCACTCAAACAAGCGCCGACGGGACTGCCTGCTCCCTCCTCCCCGCGGCCGGCTGTGCTGCCGTGCAGGCCTCACCACCCCATCGTACTCCCATAGCTGGCCTAGCCATCCCTCTACTCACCCACACATGCTGCTATTCTCCGGCGACGGCAGACGAACCAGTAAACCCTCGTACTCCTCCTTGTGGGAAACAACTGCCGAGTATTCACTGGCTCCGTGTTGTTCCCTTCCTAGGCCTCGCCATCGTCCACTGCCCTGGTGCTCTCGGCGCGGCCTGGTCAACATGGTCAATGAACGACATTCATTGGAAGTGGACTGTATGTGGAGAGGCTGACAGATGGGTCCACGGCTGCACGCAAGGAAATGCCTCCTTATTACGCGCAAAATAATGATTCCTCCACCTGACATCTAGGACCCACTGAAAGGGCCTCTATATTTCGCGAAAAAAATGTTACCCCCGCTGACAGCTCGGACCCACCAGCTATATCTTCGCACGCAAGGAAGTACCTCCTTATTACGCCAAAAAAAAGAATACTCCCCCTGCTAGCTGGGACCCAGTATAGTGGGCCTACTAAGTTGACGGTGACGAAGGGCTTTGTCAACTTAGTCAATATGCACGATTCTAGCTCGACTGACCGTACGATGTCCATCCAATGGCCGTAGTGCTTCTTCAATCTCTGGTCTTCTTGCTCTAGCCGCCCAAAGCAGCGCCGATCGTGCCGCCTGCTCCTGCCTCCCGTGGCCGGCTATGCTGCCGCGGAGGACTCACCGCCCCCATACTACTCCCACCGTTGGCCAGGCCATCCCTCCACTCCACTCACCCACACCCCCTGTTATTCTGCAGCGACGGCAGCACAGCCGAACCAGTGAACCCTCGTACTCCTCTCCGCGTGGGCATCCACTACCGCGTCTTCCCCGGCTCCGCGTCGTCCCCTTCCTAGGCCTCGCTGTCGTCCACCGCCATGGTGCTCTCGGCGCAGCGTGGTCAATGTGGTCAACGACCGAATTCCATCGAAGAATATCAGACGTGGAGAGGCCGACAATTTGGGTCCACGGCAGCCGCAAGGAACTGCCTCCTTATTACACGGAAAATAATTATTCCTCCACCTGACAGCAGGGACCCACCGGACGGGCCACCAGTATTTCAAGAAAAAAACGTTTGCCCCTGACTGCTGGGACCCACCCGACGGGCCACCGTATTTCACGAAAAAATACGTTCCCCCTGTTGTCAGCTCGGACCCACCGGAAGTGCCTCCTTATTATGCACAAAAAAATGAATACCCCCTGCTAGCTGGGACCCACCTTGGTGGGAGGCTGACTTGTGGGCCTACTAAGTTGACGGAGATGGAGGGCTTTGTCAACTTAGTCAATATATGAACGATTCTAGCTCCAAAGGATCAGACGATGTCCATCCAACGGCCGTAGTGCTTCTTCAACCTCTGGTCTTCTTGCTCCAGCCGCCCAAAGCAGCGCTGGTCGTGCCGCATGCTCCTACCTCCCGTGGCCGGATGTGCTGCCGCGGAGGCCTCACCGCCCCCTACTATTCCCACCGCTGGCCAGGCCCTGTGGCGACGGCAGCCTCACACCGCAGTCGAACCAGTGAACCCTCGTACTCCTCTCGGCGTGAGCTTCCACTGCCACATCTTCCCCGGCTCCCCGTCGTCCCCTTCCTAGGCCTCGCCGTCGTCCACCGCCCTGGTGCTCCAGGCGCGGCGTGGTCAACGTGGTCAAGGAACGACTTTCATCGGATGTGGACTGTATGTGGAGAGGCTGACAGCTGGGTCCATGGCCACAGCAAGGAAGTTCCTCCTTATTACACAGAAAATAATTATTCCTCCACCTGACAGTGGGGACCCACCAGACGGGACACCGTATTTCACGAAAAAAACGTTTCCCACCTGACTGCTGGGACCCACCAGCTACACCTTCGCACGCAAGGAAGTGCGTCCGGGCAAAAAAAACCAAAACGATTCGCCACCCTGACTGCTGGGACCCACCAGCTACATCTTCGTAGGCAAGGAAGTGCACGGCGGTCGGGACCCACCTGGTCGGCGTCGTAGCATTGTCATTCTGGTCGCGAACGTGTACGTACATACTGGTCGTTGTAGAGGCGCGCACGTGTCGTAGTAGAGGCGCGCACGTAGCATGTACACATACGTACAACGGCGAGGGTGCAAGAAAGAAAATACGGCCACGTACGTACATACGGGCAGGGTCACGAACGCCTACTGGCGCATACGTACATGGCTGGGTCGGGACGGAGAAACAGCGTCGTCTTTGTGTTCATGGGGAGGCAATAGAATGCGTCGTGTTCATGGGGAGGCAACGGAATGCGTCGTGTTCATCGGGAGGCAACGGAACGCGTGGGATCCAACCGGCTGGGTCGGAACGGAATGTGTGGTCGTGTTCATCGAGAGGTCTTGGACGGAATAGGCGATGGAAACGAGGCCTGGCATACCGCACAACGGAGGAAACGGCCTTGTGTTCGACCGGCCACGTTCGAAACGGGATCCTATTCATCGGGAGGGGTCTCGCGTACCGCAAAACGGAGGAAACAGACATCCTACGGTCGAAATGGGGGTCCTGTTGATCGGGAGGGGTGTGGCGTACCGCAAAACGGACGAAACAGACCTCCTACGGTCGAAACGGGGGTCCTGTTGATCAGGAGGGGTGTGGCGTACCACAAAACGGATGAAACAGACTTGTGTTGGAGCGGTACGGTCGAAACGGGGGTCCTGTTCATCGGGAGGGGTGTGGCGTACCGCAAAACGGGACTCCACGGGATACTGTTCATCTCCAGCCTCCACGGGCTACCGTCGACCTCCTCCAGCCTCCACGGGCTCCTGTTCATCCAGCCTCCACCGCGCGCTACTCCACCGGCTACTGTTCAACCACCCATCCACGGGCACCCCTCCACCGTCTACTGTTCATCCAGCCCTCCACACCACGGGGTCCTGTTCAACCACCCTCCACGGCCACCCTCCACCGCCTATTGTTCATCCAGCCCTCCACACCACGGGTCCTGTTCATCCAGAGGCAACGCCACCGCTCCTTGTTCATCCCCTCGCAACGCTCACCGTTCATCCGATCGATCAGCTTGATTAGCAGCAATGAAGGAATCGCTCCATCGGGTTCAGTTAACAGCCATCGATCGATCGTTCGGGTTCAGTAACGCGTAGCCTGCAGTGCAATCGCTCGGGTTTAGTTAGAGCCCAACGCCTCGCTCGGATTCAGTTAGAGCCAACGCCTCGCACGTGTACGAGAGAAACGCGCATCGCTCGGCCCCCGACCTCCCACCATAACCGGCAACTCCCCAAAAATTTCCTCCCCCTCGCTTCTACCACGGTTTTTTCCATCATGGACGGCCCAAAGAATGTCATGTAGCTGCGTCTCCGGCCCGCCCAGGACGAAAAGCCCATTTTCTGTCATGATTTTTTGTCATAGAAGTAGGAGCCCACCACATCTATGATGATACCGGGTTTTGTCACAATTATCGTCATAGAAGTGTCATATGTATGACAGAAAAAAAATCATTCGGCCCAAAATGTCACCGATGTGTCTTTTTTTTGTAGTGACCTCCTATGAACTCTTGATACCGTGATACTTCTCGCCACCATTATTCATTCCTCGGTCCCGTGTTGTCGCAACCAGAATGCCGACAAGTGAACCGTGATGTGTGAAATCAATACTCCTAGCAACCCTGTTGCTTGGTAGTTAAAGGACGATAATTTCTCTCTTAGGATGCTGGTTACGAAATCACCATTCTGAGATTGATCGTGCTACCTAGTCCATTTTCCTGGTGCACTGTTTGATCAATGAGTTAGGATCGTATCAGTCCCTCGCTCTTTGGATCACATCGTCTAGCCCGGAAAAGCAAGATTGTTCTCGAGCTTAGTAACATATCGTGGTTCATGATTTTCCGAATATTTTCTTGGAAGTATCACTAGGTCATCCCCTGACCGTTATGTGGAGTTCGTGATCAAGTTGGGTTTCTTATAACCACCCGTTCTCCAAGAATCTGTGTTGAATACCCTGAACTAGTTAGCTAAGCTAAACAACAACTTGAAGATTTGGAATATGGAAGCTTGTCCGACTTAGTTCATCACTAAGGGATATCTTTGTGTGTGTGTGTGTGTGTGTGTGTTGAAGAAAGATTATATCTTCATCGATTGGTCCTCGTGGTCAGTTGTTGGATCTATTGTCTTGAAAAACTTTGATTTGAGTATGGGCTATCATCAAATCAAATCAGAACCAGTGATGTTCGTAATGTTGTCCTACTCGTGGTTGATCCCTCGAGTATTACACCATTATATCTTTTGGTCTGACCAATGTTATCACCGTGTTCACATAATTGTGGAATTCCATTTATATGTAAACCTGGATGAATTGTTGTTGTGCCCATCGAGAACATCCTTATCTTCTCCATGATTTTGTTGGACATTAAGCTAGTGTCGGAAACTTTGTAAGCATTGCCTTCGTGTCTCGTTCATGAGGTATATGTTTGGATGAAAGAAGAGACTTCCCCTAATTCACGTGCACTTGATGTAAGTTGTCACCGTGGATTCGAGAAAGATTGTTTGCTTCCTCTAGAATCATCCCAAGTTAGTCATGCATACGTGCAAAGTATTCTGTGGTTTGGAGACTTGCAACCTTCATTCCATATGTATTCCCTAGCACACCAAGCCACTGACTGATTTGTTCAAGGAGAAGAAGTTCCTTCTTAAGAGCTAATCCAGACTTATGTAAGGACTTTGGTATCCTCGATGATGGTTCCCAAACAGAACTCGGTAGTGTTTCCTTGTAAGACTACTATGTGGTCATGCTTGTATGGGACAGTGTGTTCACATGTGTGTAGCGGAACCAGCTCATGTTTTGGAGCTTGCTATCGTAGTTCATTTCCCGAGAATCTTGCAACGTCATCTCGTCAGTTTGTGTTGCAAACTTTCTTTTTAGACATGCTGAGTCTGAAGTATCTTATCACCAATCAGATCTGAATCTCAGGCAGATATGATGGTTGGAACCTTCCCAACATTTGCATTCTGTTCCTAGCTTGCACCGCCATTGTGCCAATTTCCCACGGGCTGCTTTCTCAGTAATTGTTGTTCAGGATCTTCTTCAAAAGTGGTCCTACCAAGGGTCCCATCCATTTCCGATGATAAGAAAAAATCATCCATTCCGTTGTCTTCAGCAAGGTAGTCCACATCGTCCATCCTAGTCCAAGTATGTCATTCTTTCGAACTCCTTCAAACAATCCATTGTGAATTGCCTCAAGTTGGTATGAAGAGTTTCAATGATCTATGGATCAAAAGTAATTATTTTGCCACTTAGGGAATAATTCTATGAGTCACCTCCTCTAAGGTGCCCCGTTATGAAATCATGGCAATTATTTCATCGCTATCTTGAAACCATGCACCATCTTCTTCAGCGTGGAAATTTTGCCTACCCAATTGAACCCTTGTCATCTACCTCTTTCCATTTCAACTGATGTGTGTTTTGTGGCTCAACTCAAGGGACTTCAACGCCTCACTCCATGAGTTGACCTTGAGTTGCTCAATCCTTGCGAAGAACGATTTCTCTAGAGTTTTCCCTTTCCTCTTGTTGTCATGTTGGATGGAATTCTCAGAGCAAGACGTCGAGAAAAAGATGATGATCGAATCAACGTTCTTATGAGGTGCAACTTGGATCATGAAGTTTGTGAGATTTAGTGTCCCCTCTGCCTTCTTACCTCACGTCTTGAATCTCGGGACGAGATTCTTATTTAGTGGGGGTGAGTTGTCACAGCCCTAGATTTGTTTGTAGTTAGTTGCATCTGTGAGCATCCATGCATCATGTTTAAATTCAGAAGAATTTGAATTGGGCATGTTCAAACCCTAGCACCAAATGAATTCAGATAGGTTCAAATAAAAACATTTTCAATTAACCCAAGATGCCTTTGGAAAAGTTCATCATTTTTGAATTGGCTAAAAACCTCGGCCAAAAATGGTGCACATATTCCTAGGACATTCTGGATATTTGAATTAATCCATATTGTATTTGAATTGGGGCATTTAAATTCTATAAATATTTTAAATGCTCAAATTATTCTGAAATGATTTGAGGGCTGTTGGAAATAATTCAAAATGTGCCCACAAGTTATTTCAGGAATTTTGGAAATGAATTAGCATTTTTACTAATTCAAAACAGAGGAATAAAATAGAAAACTAAAACAAAATAAAGGAGAGAGAGAAACCCACTGGCCTCACTGTCTGGCCCAGCCCAGCTCGGTGCGTCATCCCTAACCTCTCGCCAATAGGCACAAAGGCGGACATCGTGACGCGCCAAGAAGGCGCCACGCCTCCTCCTGCTTGTCGCCGACCGCCAGGAGCTGGCTAGAGACGCTACACATCCCCCCGGGCCCCGTCATTCCTCCCCCGTGCTCATCCCCTATCATGTCCCTCTCGCGCGCACCCACCCGAGCGTAGCCGCTTGCCGTCCGCGCGCTCACCGCCGTTTCCGTGCTCGCTCGACCCGTCCGCGAGGTCCGCGTCGACGTCTTCTTTCTCTCCATCGAGTTGCACGAGCCCGGATGCCCTGTGGAGCCGCCTTCACCCTCGTCTTCCTCCTCGGGCACCCGAGATCGCCGTCATGGTTTCGTCGCCTCCGAGCCGTCCCCAAGCACGCTGAGCTGCTCAATGACCTCCCAGTGAGCTCCGCCGCATTTCCCCTCTCTTTCCCGCGTCTTTCCCATCCTCTAGCCGCTATTCCGCCAAGGCCGAAACTCACCGCCGCACGAGCTCGACGTAGGTGTCACTCGGTGACCATTTGGTCACACGCTGGTGCCTAACGCACTCACCACACCTAGTAATGCCTCGTTAGTGCATCCATTCGCCCACTAGCACGTTGCAGCAGCAAAACCACTGACACCCGAGCTCTGGTCGCCGCCCAGCTCGTCACCGACGCCGTTGCACGCCGTCCCAGCACACACCGCGGCCACCATTAGATGTGCCGCATCGCAAGCTTTTGGATGCGCCCAGCCGTGCGTCCAGCCGACGCCGGAGTTGGCCAGGCGGGCATCGCCGCCGCCGTGTCCCGGTTATCGCCGGAGTTAATCCGGTGACGTGGGCGGATTAGACTAGTCTAATTACCGTGTTTAGCCCAAGCTTAGATGCTGACAGCCGGGACCCACCGCCTAACGAACCGGCTAACTAAAATAGATTAAGGTTAATCTAATTGCAGTGGCCCACGTGTCAGCTTTGACTATGCTGACGTGTCCATTGACCCAACCCCACCTGTATGTGACCCTAGGCAGCACTGGGTCACTGACCAGTGGGTCCCACTGGTCAGGTTTGACCTGGACCGCGCCTGTTGGCTAGCTGACGTCACACCGACGTCATCCTGATGCGGTAAATATTTTCTGGGATTTAAAATAAATCAGAAATGATTTATCTATTTCAGAAAATATCCAAAACTTCAAAATTTCATCGAAATTAATCTATAGCTCCAAATGAAATAAATTATATATGAAAAATGATCAGAAAAATCCAATCTTTCCATATGTACAATTTTCATACATGTTTGAACAACTTATACCTGCTGATCAGGTCAAATCAATTAAATGACATTTAAATAACCACATGTGGAGTTTGAATTTGAATCTTGGATTAAAACCAACTTCATCTAAATTGTTGCTAGTTGCATTAGCTCAAACCATAGCATATTGCCATGTCATGATCATGCATCATATTGTCGCATTGCATTGATTGCGTTCTTTCTCTGTTGCCGGTGTTTGTCCCCTCTCAGCAGACGTGGTTTCGATGACGAGATCGATGACACCGATGAAGAACTATACTATCTTTAGAAGTGCCAGGCAAGCAAAAACCCCTTGTTCATTCCGATACAATCCCACTCTCTCTCTCTCCTTCTCTCTTTTACTGCATTAGGACACCAATGATTCAACTGTTACATGCTACGGTAATTGAACCCCTTTCCTTTGCATGACCTGTCATTGCCACAGTAAATAGATGAAACCCACAAGCATGAGTAGGAGTTGTTTGAGCCCTGATGTGCCTACTCATTCATGCTTGTTGTCATGCCTGCTACTGCTTAGAGTTGAGTCAGGTCTGATTCATCAGGGATGAATTGGAATGTGGTGAACATGTGTCTTACTGTTGAGAGCTAAGTGTGTGAACACGATTTGGTAAAGGTAGCGGTGAGAGGCCATGTAGGAGCACATGGTGGGTTGTCTCATTGAAACCATCCTCAGGAACTGAGTTCTATGTTTGTGATCCATGAACGGCTACTACCACACATTGGGATCCTTAATTGACTCTCTCGACTTATTAACCGCCCATGTCCTCTGTCCAGGAGTTGCAAGTAGTTTCTGGTGTTTGTAGTATGATGGATGCCGTGCGCAGCACTGACCCGAGGGGTGGGGTGTGTTGCGGTAGGCATGTAGCACGGTGTACCGGGCGCCCGTTTGGTGTCTCGGGAACCCTGCACACATCGTTCGGGGCCGTATGTGGAAACCTCGGCCGGACTCCCTGCGGATGGAACCTGAATAGGCGATAAACCTGGACTAGGGACTTGTGTGGTTAGTCAGGTCATGGCCGACACCCTCGCCAGGCTTCCGCTTGAAGGTTGCCGAGATACATGATGTGTACATAGCGGTAAGCAGCGAGAGCGTGTGTGAAGAAGTACACCCCTGTAGGGTTATAAATGATCTATTCGAATAGTCGCGTCCGCGGTAAAGGACCTCTGGGTTGCCTATACAGTTCATAGACAAGTGAAAGTGGATACTCTAAAATGCGCAAGATAAGCGTGAGTGCTATGGATGGCGTTCTCGTAGGGAGACGGGAGCGGATCCATAGTGGTGTATTATTTTGGAGAATATGTGGAATCATGTGTGCCACCTCAAAAGAGTTACACTACAAAAAAATACACTTCCATGATGACACGTGTTTGTCACAGTAGGTCGCGTTTTTTTGTCATGCATGTACATCCATGACAAATTTATGACAGAATCAACATAGTCATACCTGTGTTGTCGTAGAAGTGTTCCATGACATTACGAAAATTATCATCACGGAAGTTTCCACGTGTAAAATTCTTATTCGCCGGACGAAACACGTGTCAGCTTGTCAGTGGGTCAGATAGGCGCCTATGATATGTCGACACGTGCCACGGCCCACCACTGGCCCATTTAGCTTACAAAGCCGGCCCGTTTGACTTGGTCAAAAGTTAACGGGCTGGCCCATGAAAAGCCTGTTAACGGTCTCTTCGCAAATAGCCCATTTTACGGCCCGTTAACTCACGGCCCGTTAGGCCCTAAAGGAAATCGGCCCAACAACGTCATGTGGGCCGTCGAATATAACACCAGCCCATTTCACTTTTGGCCCATGTATGGCCCACGACGTCTTTCGGCCCATATGAGGCCTTCGTATCTTTCGGCTGTCACATCCCTAGCTTCTCGTAAAGCTCTAGGCTAGCTTCATGTGTGCATCATGTCTATATTCTGAAAGTTGAAATGAGGAAATTGAAAGCCTCGGAAATCATTTTAATAAAGGGGCAATAAACCCTAAAATTGCAATCAGTAAATCCAAAATGCCACGGAAATAGTTCCGACAATTTTGGCAAGAGTTATAAATCAAACCAAAATTTTGGAACATTTCTAAGGAATTATTTGGGCTCTGATTTTAAATCAATATTCTATTTGAATTTGGAGTTATATTCATAATATATAATGAATATATTTTCAAATGCCCTGAGATATTTTATGTATATGATGAGTAGACCTTAAGTGACATAAAATTATCCAGGGGAGTTTTGGCACTATTTTCAAATTTATTTGAATTTGAATTTAGTGGCAATTAAATAAAAAAACAGAAGAAAAATTAAAAAAAGAGCAGAAGACCCACAGGCGCTTACTCCCAGCTGGCCGGCCTGCCATCAGGCGGCCTAGCCCACAGCGTCGTGCCAGTCAACCTCAACCTCCTGCCAGGAGGATGAGAGGAGTGTGTCCACCGCGCGTGAGCACGCGCCCCGCCACCTCCTGCTTGCCGCTTCTCCCCGGATGCCCCGGAGATGCCACGCACACCCCTGGCCCCTCTCTCACTCTCCCTGGACCTTTCCCCCTCCTCTCCTCTCTCTCTCTCGCGCGCAGCTCGAATGGGTTCATCGCCGCCGCTCGCCATAGCTGTGCTCACCGTGCTCCCCTTGCCTCACTGCTGTGTCCTAGAGCTCCGCCCCGTCGCCTTCTTCGTCTTCGTCAAGCCACGCAGCTGGGGACGCCCTACTTCGACCTCGTTGCCGCCGTTCTCAACCCCCGAGCGCCCAAGATCGCCGGCGCCCGTATGTCGCAGTCTGGCCTTCCCCGAGCCTGCTTCGACGCCCTCTACAACCGCTGTGAGCTCCATCGTCGTTTGCCCCTCTTCCCCTTGCCTCTCGATCACCGTAGCCGCCGTTTCGACCGAAGACGAAGCTCGTCGCCGCCGGCCATGATGCCGCCGTCGTTTTAGCCACCACAACTCGTGCCTGAGCGCGTCAAAGCGCTTGGTGCCTTCCCAGGAGCACGCCGCTCCCACCGGCTCCTCCTCCCGAGCACCCTAACGCCGAGCTCAAACTAACCCGAACTCCGTCCGCCGCCGAGGTCGACGCCGTATTCAACTCCGGCCACCTCATGCCCTCCCACTGCCACCGATAGATGTGCGCGAGCTCCAGCTAGCCGTAGAGACCAACCGCGGCTCAAACTGCAGTCTGTAGGCGAAACCCGAGCCTCTCCGCCGCCTCTGCTCGTCGTCGGCGGCTAAAGGTCGGCCTAACAACTAATTAGTATTAAGCTAATGACTACATACTCACACACATGTGGGCCCCGCTTCTTAATTAACTCTGGTTTAGCTTTTGTTTAGATTAAACTAACCACATGGGGCCCACAGGTCAGTTTGACCAGGCCACGTCACACGTTGACCGACCCCACACGTTAGTGCTGACTTGCTGACGTGGCTGTTGACCTGACCCCACACCGGTGACCCGAGCGGCAAGATGTGGCAGAACCGATGGACCCCACCGGTCGAGTTTGACCTGGTCACCGCATGATTGACCTCTTGACATCACGATGACGTTAATGTTGACGCAGTTAATAATTTTCTGGATTTAAAATAATTCAGAAAATCCAGAAAATTACCTAACCTTCTAAGAATCATAGAAAATCAACCGTAACTCCAAATGTTGATCAGAAAAATCCAATCTATCCATCTGTACCATTTTCATGCATGTTAGAACAACTATTGTTCACTGTTTAGGTCAAATCAAGTAAATGGCATTTGAATAATCACATATAGAGTTTGAATTTGAATCTTGTATTCAACCCAACTTCATTTAATCTGTTGCTAGTTGCATTAGCTCAAATCACAGCATATTGCCATGTCATGATCATGCATCATATAGTGCATTGCATTGATTGTGTTCTTCCTTGTTTGCCGGTGTTTGTCCCCTCTCGATAGACGTGGTTCTGACGATGAGATCGATGACACTGATGAAGAGATATATTATCTTCAGAAGTGCCAGGCAAGCAAAACCCCCTTGTTGATTCCGATATAATCCCACTCTCTCGCTCCTGCTCTCTTTTACTGCATTAGGACAACAACGATTCATCTGTTACTTGTTGTGGTAGTTGAACCCCTTTATCCTCTGCATGACCTGTCATTGCCACAGTAAATGATGAAACCCACTAGCATGAGTAGGAGTTGTTTGAGCCCTGATGTGCCTACTCATTCATGCTTGTTTGTCGTGCCTGCTATTGCTTAGAGTTGTGTCAAGTCTGATTCATCGGCAATGAATCGGAGGTGTGTGAACATGTCCTACTGTTGAGAGCTAAGTGTGTGAACACGATTTGGTAAAGGTAGCAGTTAGAGGCCATGTAGGAGTACATGGTGGGTTGTCTCTTTGTAGCCGTCCTCAAGAACTGAGTTCTGTGTTTGTGATCCATGAACAGTTACTACCACACATTGGGTTCCGGTAACTCGACCCCTCTCGACTTATTAATCAACATGATCTCTGTCCAGGAGTTGCAACTAGTTTCTGGTGTTTGTAGGTAGTGTTAATAGTCTACCAAGTGGCACCCGTGCATGTGGGCTTGGGACAGACTAGGCACGCGATGTACGGTGTACCAAGTGGCACCCGGATGGTGGGCTTGGGAACCCTGCTCACATCGTTTGGGGCCGTGAGCGACACCCCGGCCGGATCTCCTTGCGGATGGAACCCGAATAGGCGATAAACCTGGACGAGAGACTTGTGTGGTTAGTCAAGTCGTGGCTGACACCCTCGCTGGGCTTCCGCTTGAAGGTTGCCGAGTACATGTCATGTAAACGGCGATAAGTGGTGAGAGTGTGTGTGAAGAAGTACTCCCCTGCAGGGTTAACATCATCTATTCGAATAGCCGTGTCCGTGGTAAAGGACTTCTGGGTTGCCTGTACAGTTCATAGACAAGTGAAAGTGCATACTCTAAAACTCGCAAGATAAGCATGAGTGCTATGGATGGCGTTCTCGTAGGTAGACGGGAACGGATCCATAGTGGTGTATTGATATGGTGAATATGTGGACTCGTGTGCGCCACCTCAAAGAGTTACTTGCAGTCATAGTTTAGGATAGCCACTGAGTCAAAGTTGGCTTGCTGTAGTCAATCTCCACCACCCCCTTTGTTGATACTGATGCATATGTAGATTGTTCTGATGTAAGTCTTGCTGGGTACATTTGTACTCACGTTTGCTTAATTTATGTTTTGTAGAGAGACTTCAGTCTCGCTAGTAGTTCCACGTGGACTTAGATGCTTCGCTTGATACCTCAGCTACGATCTTGTGCCCTCGGAAGGATCTGGTAGATAGTCAGGCTTCTCAGCCTTTTCATTTGTAGATGTCTGTACTCAGACATGTTAAGCTTCCGCATGTGCTTTGACTTGTATGCTATGAATGTTGGATCATGAGACCCATGTTTGTAATATCTCGCTCCTCGTAGCCTAATGAATAAATACTTGAGTCGTAGAGTTATGTTGTGATGCCATGTTGTATTTACACATATCGAGCATATTGTGTGTATGATTGAAATGCTTGGTATGTGTGGGATCCGACAACCTAGTTGTTTGTCCTTGGTAGCCTCTCTTATGGGGAAATGTAGTCTTGTGCTTCCATGAGCCATAGTAGTCCGCACATGCCGGTTCACCGGAGTCCTGCTAGCCCAAAGACTACTGCTCGGAACACTGATTGGCGGCATGTGATTCACTTCATTCATGTGTCCGTCCCTTCGGGAAATGTCACCTTGATGACATCCGAGTCCTGCCTAGCCTGCTACAGCCGGGTTCCCGGAGTCTGTTAGCTCGATCTACAGCCCGGATTCGCCTTCTTGACCGACATGCTTGATATTGATTCATGTATGCATGTACCTGTAAGTTAGTGCCACTTTGGGTTCACGACTAGTCATGTCGGCCCGGGTTCTCTGTCATATGGATGCTAGCGACACTATCATATACGTGAGCTAAAAGGCGCAAACGGTCCCGGGCCATGGTAAGGCGAAAGTGATATGAGGTGTTACCGGCTAGATCGGTGTGACTTAGAATCGGGGTCCTAACAGCTTTGGTATCGGAGCCTGACTGCCTGCAGGATTACCAAGCCAAACTGGTCGAAGTTGAGTCTAGAAATGCTTTAGTTATATAAGGGAATTGATTGTGGAAGGGAACGTAAGGATCTTTTTACTCCTTTACCTTATGCCCTTCTGATCTGAGTCAACCTCTTCTTTTCTACGGGGATTAAGAACTAGGCTTTCTCTTCTTCTATCAGGATCACGTGTTACTAATCTGTAGACAGATAGGAATGATGGATTTAAGCCATTCAGTTTCTACTACTTCCGTGTGTTGACAGTTGACCTCAGAACTTTGTTATGATGTTGTTGAGTGGTTATGCCACCATTTTTGTAGCATGTCTCCAATCATTTTGAACATTTACAACCGTTATGCTGTCCGAATCATCCCAGGTTTCTAAATAGTCTGATGCATTTGCAAATCCTTTCCTTCCGTTCTCGATGTTCCTTTGGGCCAGATTAAGCACACTAATCGGTGTGTTGAGGTACTCCATTACCTCTACGTTTATGTTGGAGCTATTATTATGACCCTAGGTGTCTAGAGTATCACCTAGTAATCCAGCCATGCTTTGTGTTCCTAGTGTGATGATTCTGGCCATCATTCTTGAAAGCATCCCGTGATGCCACTTAGTAGTAGGTATTCTACTCCTGGGTTTCTGAACCCGAGATTTCCCTACTTCATGTTGTTAGTGTTGCTCGTACCTTTAGGATGTTAGTAACCTTTGTGATAGTCTTCGAGGTCCGTGGTACATCATTCTTCTAAATACCATGAACAATTCTTGGCAGGAGTTCTTTTGAACCAAAAGGTCACGACCAGAGTGCTCGTGATGGGTTCTCCATTCTATTTTGCGACTCTGCTAGTTCAACCTTTCTGCATGGGTTATCCGGAAGAAATATGTTGAATTTGTTCGGCATACTAATCCATGCATCCACAACTCAGAAAAACATGTGTTCCTTTGAGTTGTCCCTCTTTAGTTCTTTTCTAGGCCTCGTCTATCGATTGATAGTCAGGAGTAGTTATGCATTCGTGTTCATCGATGCCACTACTCTTTTGGCCGCCAAGCCATTCTATTCGGGAATGACTAGGAGAAACAAACTCCAATACCTCATCCATATGTAGGATTGGGTCAAAGCAATTGTATTCCGCGGATCAAAATGCCAAACCAGCTTTTGCTCTGCTGTACCTTGGAGTGTTACCATCTTTATGTCAAGAGTGTTATGAGAATTGCACCACCTCTTATGAATTCTTGACGCAGTAATACTTCTTGCCATCATTGTTCATTCCTCGGTTCCCGTGTTATTGTAACCAGAATGCCGACAAGTGTACCGTGATGTGCGAAATCAATACTCCTAGCAACTTCGTTGCTTGGTAGTTAAAGGACAATAATTTCATTCTTAGCGTGTTGGTTCTTGAATCATCATTCTAAGATAGATTGTGCTACCTAGTCCTTATTTCTGGTGCACTCTTCGATCAACGAGTTAGGATTGTGTCAATCCCTCGCTCCCTTGATCATATCATCTTGCCCTAAAAAGCAAGGTTGTTCTCGAGCTTAGTAACATATCGGTGGTCCGTGATTTTACGAATATCTTCTCGGAAGTATTACCAGATTGTCCCCTGACTGTTATGTTGAGCCCGTGATCAAGTTGGTTTTCCTTTAAACCACCCCTTCTCCAAGAATCCATGTTGGATACCCCTGAGCTAGTTGGTTAAGCTAAACAACAACTTGGAGAATTGGAAGATAAAATCTTACCTAACTTAGTTCGTTTCAAAGGGATATCCTAGTGTTGGTGTGTTAGTTGAAGAAATATGATATCTTCATCGATTGGTCCCTGTGATCAGTTGTTGGACCTATTGTCTTATAAAAACTTTGGTTTGAGTATGGTCTATCACCAAATCAAATCAGTACCATCGATGTTCGTAATGTTGTCTTACTCGTGGTTGATCCCTCAAGCATACACCATTACATCTTTTGGTCTGACCAATGCTATCACCGTGTTCACATGATGGTGGAAGTCGATGATATGGAAATTCCGATGAGTTGCTGTTGAGACCATCAGCAGCATTATGTCTCCCCCATGATTCATGTTGAACATCAACCTAGTGTTGAAAATTTTGTAGGCAATGCCTTCGTGTTCCGTTCATGAAGCTTATGCTTGGATGGAAGAAGCGACTTCCTTGAATTCACGTGCATTTGATGTAAGTTGCCGCCATGAATTCGAGACAGATTGTTTTTTTTCTCTGGAACCATCCCAAGTCAGTCATGCATGTGCGAAGTATGCTATGGTTTGACAAGCTCGCTCCTCCATTCCATATGTGTCCCTAGCACACCAAGACACTGATTGAGTTGTTCAAGGAGAATAAGTTCCTACTTAAGACCGCGGCTTATACAAGGACTTCGATATCCTCGATGATGGTTCCCCACCTGAACTCGGTAGTGTTTCATTATAAGACTACTACGTGGGCTTGATTGTCTGGGACATCGTGTTCACATGTTAGTAGCAGAACCAGCTCATGTTTTGGAGCTTGCTATCGTAGTTCATTCCCGAGAATCTATAGCGTCTTCTCGTCGATTTGTGTTGCAAACTTTAATTTTTTTTCTTTCTAGACTTGATGAGTCTGGAATACCCTGACACCAACCAGATATGAATCTCAGGCAGATATGATGATTGGAACTTCTTCCAAGAACTATGATATAGGTTCTAGTTAAGTGGACGCACCTAGCTGGAAGCACTATTATTATAGTATCTTGATTCATTCGTTTGGACACTACCCATGAGGATTTCGCATGACTTATTCTAGAAGTTGTTCCTTATGAATTTCGTGCTCCCGAAGTCCGACCTTTACTTGATGGACATGTTGATGTTTTTTAAGCATGACCGTGGTAGCTAGAACATCAAGGAGAACATTGGAAGCGGAGTGCTAAATGTCTCTCGGTCGATCATCCAGATTTTGTTCCCTTGGCCTCGCTAAGGTGAAAACTGAGGAGGTGTTATCTCCTTTTGCATCTGCATTGTCCATCACCATTCATCATGGTAGTATGTTGTGTTGCCAGGATCCTTGACACGGATATTGGTAAAACCTTGATGAATATGGAGATGCTCAAGTTCTTGAGAGCATGCACAAGCGCTAGGTGTTATCATCGGCACTAACTGGGCTTGCTCTCAGTTTCCTCGGTTATGCTATAACTTTTCAAACAGTGGACTCACTCTCTACCGTTGAGCTTCTCCTCAGTTACTAAAATCATCCCTTGTGTTGTTTTCAACAAGGTAATCCACATCATCCATTCTAATCCGGGCATGCCATTCTACCGACCCCCTCCAAACGATCGCTCGAGAATTGCCTTAGGCTGGTATAAATAGTTTTGATGATCTCTGAATCAAAGGTAATTCTTTTTGCCACTTAAGGGATATTCCTACGAGTCGCCTTCTCTAAGGTGCCCCGTTATGGTATCATGGCAACTCAACTCCTCGCTACGTTGACAACCGTTCACCACCTTCTTAAGTGTGGAATTGTTGCCTACCTAGTGAACCCTCGTCATCTGTTCCACTCCATCCCTCTAGATGTGTGCTTCGTGTCTCAGCTCGAGAGATGTTGCTATGTCTCACTCCGTGAGTTGATCCTGAGTTGCTTGATCTCCGAGGAGATCGATTCTTTTAGAGTTTTCCCTATCCTCTCATTGTCATGTTGGCTGGAGTTCTCAGAGCAAGACGACAAGACAAAGATGGTGATTGAATCAACGTTCATTTGAAGTGCAACCTGGATTGTGAAGATTGCGTTAGTTGTGTTCCCCTATCATCTTACCCTACGCTTGAATCTCGGGACGAGATTCTTGTTTAGTAGGGGTGATCTGTCACATCCCTAGATTCTGGTAATGCTCTAGGCTAGCTTCATGTGTGCATCATGTCTATATTCTGAAAGTTGAAATGAGGAAATTGAAAGCCTCGAAAATCATTTTAATAAAGGGGCAAGAAACCCTAAAATTGCAATCAGTAAATACAAAATGCCCTAGAAATAGTTCTCACAATATTGGCAAGAGTTATAAATCAAACCAAAATTTTGGAACATTTCTAAGGAATTATTTGGGCTCTGATTTTAAATCAATATTCTATTTGAATTTGGAGTTATATTCATAATATATATGAATATATTTTCAAATGCCCTGAGATATTTTATGTATATGAGGAGTAGACCTTAAGTGACATAAAATTATCCAGGGGAGTTTTGGCGCTGTTTTCAAATTTGTTTGACTTTGAATTCAGTGGCAATTAAATAAAACAAAACAGAAGAAAAATTAAAAAAAAGCAGAAGACCTACTTGGCGCTTACCTCTCTAGCCTGGCCAGCCTGCTACTATGCGGCCCATCCCACAGCGTCGTGCCAGTCACCCTCAACCTCCTGCCAGGAGGATGAGAGGACTGTGGCCACCGCGCGCGAGCACGCGCCCCGCCACCTCCTGCTTGTCGCTTCTCCCCGAACGCCCCGGAGATGCCACGCACACCCCTGGCCCCTCTCTCACTCTCCCTGGACCTTTCCCCCTCCTCTGCTCTCTCTCTCGCGCAGCTTGAACGGGTTTGTCGCCGCCGCCCACCATAGCCGTGCCCACCATCCTCCCCTCGCCTAGCTGCTATGTCCTAGAGCTCCGCCCCGTCGCCTTCTTCGTCTTCGTCAAGCCACGTAGCTAGGGATGCCCTACTTCGACCTCGTTGCCGTCGTTCTCAACCGCGAGCGCCCGAGATAGCCGGCGCCCGTACGTCGCCGTCTGGCCTACCCCGAGCCCGCTTCGATGCCCTCTGCAACCGTTGTGAGCTCCATCGTCGTTTGCCCCTCTTCCCCTTGCCTCTCGATCACCGTAGCCGTCGTTTCGACCGAAGCCAAAGCTCGTTGCCGCCGGCCATGATGCCGCCATCGTTTTAGCTACCACAGGTTGTGCCTGAGCGCGTCAAAGCGCTCGGTGCCTTCCCAGGAGCACACCGCTCCCACCAGCTCCTCCTCCCGAGCAACCTAACGTCGAGCTCAAACTAACCCGAACTCCGGCCGCCGCCGAGGTCGACGCCGTGTTCAACTCCGGTCACCTCATGCCCTCCCACTGCCACCGATAGATGCGCGCGAGCTCCAGCTAGCCGTAGAGACCAACCGCGGCTCAAACCGCAGTCTGTAGGCAAAACCCGAGCCTCGCCGTCGCCTTTGCTCGTCGCCGGCGGCTAAACGCCGGCCTAACAACTAATTAGTATTACGCTAATGACCACAGACTCACACACATGTGGGCCCCGCTGCTTAATTAACTCTGGTTTAGCTTTTGTTTAGATTAAACTAAACACACAGGCCCCACGGGTCAGTTTGACCAGGCCACGTCACACATTGACCGACCCCACACGTCAGTGCTGACTTGCTGACGTGGCTGTTGACCTGACCCCACCTGTCAGTGACCCAGACAGCACTGTGTGACTGACCAGTGGACCCCACTGGTCAGGTTTGACCTGGTCAGCCGCAGTTGACCTGCTGACGTCACAGTGACGCAATGCTGACGCAGTTAATAATTTTCTGGATTTAAAATAATTCAGAAAATCCAGAAAATTGCCTAAAATTCTAAATATCATAGAAAATCAACCGTAACTCCAAATGAAATAATTTATATATGAAAAATGATCAGAAAAATCCAATCTATCCATCTGTACCATTTTCATGCATGTTAGAACAACTTTTGTTCACTGTTTAGGTCAAATCAAGTAAATGGCATTTGAATAATCACATATGGAGTTTGAATTTGAATCTTGTATTCAAACCGACTTCATTTAATCTGTTGCTAGTTGCATTAGCTCAAATCACAGCATATTGCAATGTCATGATCATGCGTCATATTGTGCATTGCATCGATTGTGTTCTTCCTTGTTTGTTGGTGTTTGTCCCCTCTCGATAGACGTGGTTCTAACGATGAGATCGGTGACACCGATGAAGAGATATATTATCTTCAGAAGTGCCAGACAAGCAAAACCCCCTTGTTCATTCTGATACAATCCCACTCTCTCGCTCTTGCTCTCTTTTACTGCATTAGGACAACAACGATTCATCTGTTACTTGCTGCGGTAGTTGAACCCCTTTATCCTCTGCATGACCTGTCATTGCCACAGTAAATAGATGAAACCCACTAGCATGAGTAGGAGTTGTTTGAGCCCTGATGTGCCTACTCATTCATGCTTTTTTGTCGTGCCTGCTATTGCTTAAAGTTGTGTCAGGTCTGATTCATCGGGAATGAATCGGAGGTGTGTGAACATGTCCTACTGTTGAGAGCTAAGTGTGTGAACATGATTTGGTGAAGGTAGCGGTGAGAGGCCATGGAGGAGTACATGGTGGGTTGTCTCTTTGCAGCCGTCCTCAAGAACTGAGTTCTGTGTTTGTGATCCATGAACAGTTACTACCACACATTGGGTTCCGGTAACTCGACCCCTCTCGACTTATTAATCAACATGATCTCTGTCCAGGAGTTGCAACTAGTTTACGGTGTTGGTAGGTAGTGTTAGTAGTCTACCAAGTGGCACCAGTGCAGGTGGGCTTGGGACAGACTAGGCACGATGTACGGTGTACAAAGTGGCACCCGGATGGTGGGCTTGGGAACCCTGCTCACATCGTTTGGGGCCGTGAGCGACACCCCGGCCGGATCTCCTTGCGGATGGAACCCGAATAGGCGATAAACCTGGACGAGAGACTTGTGTGGTTAGTCAAGTCATGGCCGACACCCTCGCTGGGCTTCCGCTTGAAGGTTGCCGAGTACATGTCATGTAAACGGCGATAAGTGGTGAGAGCGTATGTGAAGAAGTACACCCCTGCAGGGTTAACATCATCTATTCGAATAGCCGTGTCCGCGGTAAAGGACTTCTGGTTTGCCTGTACAGTTCATAGACAAGTGAAAGTGCATACTCTAAAACTCGCAAGATAAGCGTGAGTGCTATGGATGGCGTTCTCGTAGGTAGACGGGAGCGGATCCATAGTGGTGTATTGATATGGTGAATATGTGGACTCGTGTGCCACCTCAAAGAGTTACTTGCGGTCATAGTTTAGGATAGCCATCGAGTCAAAGTCGGCTTGCTGCGGTGAAACTCCACCACCCACTTTGTTGATACTGATGCATATGTAGATAGTTCTGATGTAAGTCTTGCTGGGTACATTTGTACTCACGTTTGCTTAATTTATGTTTTGCAGAGAGACTTCAGTCTCGCTAGTAGTTCCACGTGGACTTCGACGCTTAGCTTGATACCTCAGCTACGATCTTGTGCCCTCGGCAGGATCTGGTAGATAGTCAGGCTTCTCAGCCTTTTCATTTGTAGATGTATGTACTCACACATGTTAAGCTTCCGCATGTGCTTTGACTTGTATGCTATGAATGTTGGATCATGAGACCCATGTTTGTAATATCTCGCTCCTCGGAGCCTATTGAATAAATACTTGAGTCGTAGAGTTATGTTGTGATGCCATGTTGTATTTACACATATCGAGCATATTGTGTGTATGATTGAAATGCTTGGTATGTGTGGGATCCGACAACCTAGTTGTTTGTCCTTGGTAGCCTCTCTTATGGGGAAATGTAGTCTTGTGCTTCCATGAGCCATAGTAGTCCGCTTCTGACTGGTTCACCGAGTCCTGCTAGCCCAAAGACTCTTTCTGGAACACTGACTGGCCGGCATGTGATTCACTTCGTTCATGTATACATCTCTTCGGGAAATGTCACGCGGTGACATCCGGAGTCCTGCCTAGCCTGCTACAGCCCGGGTTCCCGGAGTCCTGTTAGCCCAGTGCTACAGCCCGGATTTGCATGCTGCTAACCGACATGCTCGATATTGATTCATGTATGCCTGTCCCCGTAAGTTAGTGCCACTTTGGGTTCACGACTAGTCATGTCGGCCCTGGTTCTCTGTCATATGGATGCTAGCGACACTATCATATACGTGAGCCAAAAGGCAAACGGTCCCGGGCCATGGTAAGGCGACACCCGTGGGAATACCGTGCATGAGGCCGCAAAGTGATATGAGGTGTTGTCGGCTAGATCGGTGTGACTTAGAGTCGTGGTCCTGACATCGGCCCTTTACAGGCCCACGGTGACTCTAGCCCATAATGAACAGTAGTTTTCTTTGTACCCGTTAACGGCCCGTGATTTACATGGGCCGTTTCCAGCCTGTGTTAGCTTTCGGCCTATTGACGGCCCATACGTTCTTGGGATCCTTTTTGGCCCTCGATTACTTCCGGCCCGTTACTGGCATGTTCCCCTAATGGGCCAAATTCGGCCCATGGCAAGAGTCGGCCCGTTACTGGCATGTTCCCCAAATGGGCCAAATTCGGCCCATGGCAAGAGTCGGCCCGTTACTGGCCTGTTACCCTAATGGGCCAAATTCGGCCCATGGCAAGAGTCGGCCCGTTTCTGGCCTGTTAACCCGTTGCGCATTATCCAGCCCGTCCTATATTCTGGCCCATTAACGACCCGTTATGCCTGTGACAGAATTAAGCCTTTGTAGTCCTACGGCCTATTAACGGCCTGTTACCGTGCTGGGCCGATACCAATTACGCCCGAGGCCCACCGTTTGCAGGCCCATTTATCGACGGCCCGAGGCCCACCTGTCGTGGTTTTGTCACGGCAGATGTCCTCATGAAAGGACTTAGTCGTGGAGCCATCGCTACGGGTTAACTTGAAGGGGTTAAAGCAGACACAAAGACACAAGAGTTATACTAGTTCGGCCCCTTCGATGAAGGTAAAAGCCTACGTCTAGTTGTGATGGAATTGATGTGGTTTCGATGACTAGGGAGCAAATAAGCTTCGCCTAGGCCTCGAGTTATTGTTCTCTGTCCTTGAACCTCCCCGGGTCGTCCCCTTATATACACGGGTGACGCCCGTCGGTTCAGAGAGTCCCAATCTCCGGTTCATATTCGTATCCGGGTTGGTCTCTTTCTATTCCTAACTTACAATACAAGTTTACATACCAGGCCGGTTTACGGCCATGTGTTCTAAACCAACTACATGTGCCTTGGGCCCTTTATGCCCCTTGGGCTTTTACACCGTTGGACTATTGATGAAGTTAACCCGGCCCAGATAGGCTGGTTTACGCCCAGTAGTAACATCCCCAACATTAGGCCCCAGATTGATTTGAACAGGTTCATGGCAATCCTTGATAAAAACCTTCACCTTCAATACCTTCTTGAAATCGTTGAACCGCCATGATGTCACCTTCTCTGGTTGCTGTAAACCGGCATGACATCCCCATAAAGATAGCATTCACGATATCTTCTTGGTTTAATAGATCCGCAATAATCGAGGCGACAGCTTCGCTTCCTAGGTTTGTGGTTCCTTGATTCCCACGTCTGACACATGTATCTTGCCTTATAAATAGGACCGAAGGGTCATTCCTTTTCTCCCATCTGTCCTTTCTCTTCGTCTTCCTCGCGTCGCCAGCCTCGGAGCTCCGCCGCCGCCGTCGACTTCTGCACCGTCTTGGGCCTTTGCATCAACTTTGAGCGCGCAGAAAGCGCAGACTCTTCCGCATCTCCTCAACTCAGGTAGGTCCTCGGTTCCCCTCGACCTAGATCCGTTCTAGGGCTTCTTGTTCTTGTCGTGCTCCATGAACTGCTCATGCTCATACCAGACTCCTGGATGGATCTGTGACACCTTGCTCTCATTAGCGGTAGCCTTTAGCATCCGCCTGTAATCTCGTGCTCACGTCCATAGATCTCGCACATCATCTCTGATTATTGCATCAATATCGCTCTCTTTGTATTCCTTTTGGATATTTTTCTTCTTTTACGATCGGCTTCGGATCCTTCGTTGTAGAGAAATCTTGCGAAACCTGTTTACGCACACTTAGCCGTTCGCAACCTCAATTGTTTTCAATATTTAGACCTTAGACCAGGCGGTTTAACTTAACATAGAAAAATTAGATAAACCGGTATACACCATTAGTCCCTTGTTGAACCGCCGTAACTCCTTAACCAGATCATCGCCGCTTCATAGAACTCCGTTTTAGACGTATTTGTCTCCGATTTAGCATTGTACACGGTTCTCTCTTTGTCCCAACACATGTCTTGAACCGGATTTATATATTTTTGTAGATGGCCAAACAAGTATATGAGTGCAACTGGGCTCCTTCCCGTGTCACGAAACTCAATTAAACAATCTGGTCTGACCGTGGCGCTTTAGCCAAGAAAATAGTATCCATTGGAGGGTTCCTGGCAAAGAATGTCCACCCACACCTCAAGAGAGAGAGGTTGTAGTTTTCGCAGATCACCTAGCCCGGGGTTTCAATCCGCCCGGTTCAAAATTTTATCGAGATGTGCTAGCCAATTTTCAACTCCGTCCACAAGATACATGCCCCGATTCTGTTACCAATATCTGTCACTTCCAAGTGCTCTGTGAGGCATACTTTCAAGAAGAACCTACAGTTGAACTGTTTAGAGATCGCTTCCATCTAAACCGCCGCCTGAGAATTCATTGACGGGCCCAACACAGAATTGGGTGGTGTGGCGATTCAAAAAGAAAGGAGGTCACTTATCCTCATGTCAAACTGCATGCACACCCCAAGGAATGGAATCAAACATGGTTTTATTGCAGAGACACTTCACCGCCAATGAGAATCCCTTGCCCGGTATTCGTGCGGAGCGACTCAAGAACACACATCCCTTTCCGCAAAGATTAACTGCCTGAGAGAAGTAAATATGCTCCTCAACTCTCCAAGCTCGAGCCTTCATGGCCAATGGTTTAACGGAATTGATCTCAAGGCTGTTGGATATCATGGAGCATACTGCCCCTCTCCCAGCTCCGGTTTAATGTGTGAGTACCTTTGGTAGTGTCGACGACCCCCTCCGACATGTTAATATCCAGCTCACCAATGATGAGGTCACCGAGGCTGTGAAGAAAATGTTGAATGAACCGGAACACCTCCGTGCCCGAACCGGTCTGCTCCCCTTCTGTGCTACCAACAAACCGCCATATGTAAGTCTTCTGATTATTTTTTACTAAATATATTACTGCTATTTCTGGCATCACTTTTAACATCAACTGCTGCTTAATCAGGGTGATGATCCATTCTGGAGTAAGAAACGTCCACAAGAGAAACCAGAGAAGCCAGACAAACCGGAAAAAACAATCCGGCAAAAGACCAAAGCTGTCAAGAAGACTGCTCATAAGAGGAAAACCACTGCATCTTCTGATCCGGCTGTGGACGATGATGTGGGTAATCTGGACCTTGAGGTAGAACTTGATTCACTTGGCTTACTTTTCACACGCCTAATTAATGATGATGTTTGTAAGGATGATGCTGAAACCAGTAATGCTGATGTTGTAGAGGTAACTATTCTCTCCTCTGACTCAAATCCTTTGCCTTCACTAAAAAATCGTCGGGCAAACCGAAAAATTTAATTTTTCTCATCCCCTTGCTTACTTGGATCCCAAATTTCTTATGAAGACTCAACAACATGAAGCTCGCCGCACAACTTCGCACAATGGCCAGGTAGTTACCTCCACCGGTTTACCGAAACGGTCCGGTTAGGAAAGCGTCGTTCAGAGGTCTCTAATTTGCTTGTCGGTGCTTATCCTAAAGCAGGTTGTTTTCGTCAACCCCTTAATCCGTCGACTCGATTATCAGGTCACTTCCCACTCCTCATCTGGGCGAGTCATCACCACTCGGCTGCCACCACTTAAAACGGTGCTTGGGTAAGTTATACCTTTCATATTGTTTCTACTGCATCATTGTGTAGTATATGCCATATTTGAATGTTGGTGTGCCTTTTCAGGGCCAAGCCTAGGCCGAGCAAAAAGGCTCGTCTGGATAAAGCAGCCGACAAAGAGACTGCCCCTGAACCGGACAGTGCCCCGAATCTTGAAGCGGCCATCTGTGAAGACACGCCCAATGATCCACCACAGCAAGATGACGATTTAGTTCTTTGAAAGGCTATTGACACCGCCCTTCCTGCTGACCAGCCCAGAAGCCCGACCCGGATTGAAAAATCCACCAGTCCAATCCGGCCTGCTGATAAACCGACTGCCCCTGGTCAAACCGGTGATGCCAAGGACGATGACGTCGTGATTACTCGCTTTGTCCACAGCGAACCGGGTAATCCAGTCGCTTTATCCAAACATTCTGCCAAAGAAGAGTTTGCCACTATGAGCAAGGGCAAGTGGGATATTGATCTGGCAACTTATGCCGCTCTGAACCCCCAGGACCTTCATTCTGGCTACTTGAACCGGCTGTATACCAGTCTTGATTATGAAGCTGGCCTGGTGAAGATGATGAAAGAAAAATTCGAGGTAACTTCCATGTTCTTTTCCTGCTTGGATATTTCAATTTTTGTTAACTCTCCTAGCCCCCAAGGGCCGGTTCAACTTAATATAGTTAAACCGGGACTTTAATATAAACTTAATGCTTCAGAATCCACTGATCTAGCCCCCAAGGGCCGGTTCAACTTAGCATAGTTAAACCGGGACTGTAATTTATATCGCCGCATCAGAACATGTTCGAGCAAATAGCCATTAGCCCCCAAGTGCCAAGTTGAATACTTGTATTGAGCTTGGGACTTTGTAATTTTATTGACAGAGGAAGATCAAATATGCATTAGCCCCCAAGTGCCAAGTGTATAACTGGTTATGCACTTGGGACTTTGTAATGAATATATTTAACATGCTCCCTTTTTGTTGCAGAGTGAGATACGCCAACAAGCCTCCCAAATCAATGATCTTCAAGAAAATCTGAAGTCTCAACAAGCAGAAACCTCCAAGGCCAAGGATGAGTTGAAAACCGCCTTGACTACCATGGAGCAGCTCAAGGAGTGGTTCAAGTCTGAGCGGGTTGGCTGGGATACTGAAAAGGCCGCTTTAACCAAAAAGGTTGAGAATGCTGAAGCTTCCCTTAAACCGGTGGTAGATGAGCTGACCAGCGTGAAGCGGCAAGTGCATTCCATGACTGCTGCCATCTTCGGTAAGCTTCCTTTGGCTTCTATGATAATCTTGACCTTCTTATGATAAGTCCGGTTTGTGATTTATCTTGCAATCTGTAGGCTGCGCATTGGTCACTTGGGGTCGGATGTTAGGAAGAAATTGAAGGCTGCCTATACCTTAATAGAGCAGATATGCGGAGCACAGCGGATCATCTCTCTTGCATCACATAACAATCCAGCACCCTCCTTAATCCAAGATACTCTTAGGAGGTTGTCAATGCTTCCCGCCCGGATTGAAAAGCTGAAGAAATCTGCTGCTCGAACCGGCGCCATCAACGCCTTAATCCGGGCAAAGGCATGGGTGCCAGATTTCGATCCGGTTGAGGCAGCTCAGGGCTATCCCAATCTGAAGGAAGACGGTTCAGAATTCAACGAAGATGATCTGAGAGCGATAAACCGGGCAGTGCGCCTCCGGCTTGCCAATTGGTCAAGAGGCAAACTTGTCGCATTATCGGGCTCAATATGACGATCGAGAACAAGCGAGTGGCTGCACCTATTCTCAAGCGGAGAACCTGATCCCTCCGATCCGTAAGCATACTTACGCCCCTGATATTGAACCAACTTCCCTGATCCATGAGGAGGCTGTCTTTCAAGCTTTAATGGGAATCGACTGGACCACTGTTGACTTCCAGCAGCTGGGTAGAGATGAAGATGAAGAAGCTGAAGCGGCGCGGGACGACCCACAACCGTCAGACCGGGGCGGCGAGCAAGCATGAACCGGAAGCCGTTTTAAAGAGCTGCTTCATTATATTCCGCCGAGAAACAATGATCCTATTTGGGCACCATGTTGCCTTGTAATAGGATAGCCAACACTCTTTGCTTTGAATATGCCTTCATGCATAGGTGCTGATACTTTGTGCTTGAATGATCGAAACTTTCAATCTATATTTCGTGCCATCGCTGGGCATAAAGTTGGCTTAGCCAATATTGAAGCGGAGGTTGTCTTAGTCGGGTCCATAGCTAGTAGCTAGATGACTTCTTCTCTCTTTTTGGATCTCAATACAATGTTCTCCCCCTCTCTCGTGGAGATCTATTCGATGTAATCTTGTTTTTGCGGTGTGTTTGTTGAGACCGATGAATTGTGGGTTTATGATCAAGTTTATCTATGAAAAATATTTGAATCTGCTCTGAATTCTTTTATGTATGATTGGTTATCTTTGCAAGTCTCTTTGAATTATCCGTTTGGTTTGGCCAACTAGATTGGTAGTTCTTGCAATGGGAGAAGTGCTTAGCTTTGGGTTCAATCTTGCGGTGTCCTTTCCCGATGTGAAGGGGCAGCAAGGCACGTATTGTATTGTTGCCATCGAGGATAACAAGATGGGGTTTTTATCATATTGCATGAATTTATCCCTCTACATCATGTCATCTTGCTTAACGCGTTACTCTGTTTTAACTTAATACTCTAGATGCATCTGGATAGCGGTCGATGAGTGGAGTAATAGTAGTAGATGCAGCAGAGTCGGTCTACTTGTCTCGGACATGATGCCTATATACATGATCATACCTAGACATTCTCATAACTATGCTCAATTCTGTCAATTGCTCAACAGTAATTTGTTCACCCACCGTAGAATACTTATGCTCTTGAGAGAAGCCACTAGTGAAACCTATGGCCCCTGGGTCTATTTTCATCATATCAATCTCCATCACTTTAATACTTGCTTTGTTTTTACTTTGCCTTTTACTTTTCACTTTGCATCTCTATATCAAAAATTCCAAAAATATTATTTATCATCTCTATCAGATCTCACTCTCGTAAGTGACCGTGAAGGGATTGACAACCCCTAATCGCGCTGGTTGCGAGGAGCTATTGTTTTGTGCTGGTACGAGGGACTCGCGCGCAGCCTCCTACTGGATTGATACCTTGGTTCTCAAAAACTGAGGGAAATACTTACGCTACTTTGCTGCATCATCCTCTCCTCTTCGGGGAAATCCAACGCAGTGCTCAAGAGGTAGCAGCAGGCTAGGGGATCGAAAGGTGGGGGAATGGGCTGGAGATTTGGTGTGGTTTTAGGGCAGTGGCTGGCGTAGGCCGAGCAGCGAAGGTTCTGGTGTGAATAGTGGTTCCGGTGACGACCGGTCAATCGGTTTTGACTGTACATCGCTCTTGTCGCGTTAGCGTTACAGCCCGCATGCTGGACCCTCCACGTCGCTCACCGAATGGAACGCGCTTGCGCTTCGCTGCCGCTTGTGGGACCGCAGATTGAGAGCAAACCGGCGTCCCTCCCTCCCCGCCTGCGTCATTTATTATACCACCACTCCCTCCGTTTTATGTGGAGTAAATAAAACAGAGGGAGTATACTACGGATGAGGATCCTCGACGTGGCGAACCCATTGAGTAACTGACAGACGGGGCCTAGCAAGCATGGGGTCCGCCAGTAAGTGACCGAAAGGGAGGGTAAGGCAGGGATACATACGTCAGAGGATCCACTTCCACTATACTACTTTGACCAAATGTTAGAGTAATAATATATGACATGCAACTTACCCAAATGTTAGAGTAATTATATATGACATGCAACTTACACAAAGCATACAGGGTCTAATGCATTTTTCGAGGCTAACTTTGACCAAATGTTAGAGTAATAATATATGACATGCAACTTACACAAAGCATACGGTCAATTTTGTATGTGAAAGGAGTTTCCAATGATATAATTTTCACATTATACATCTCATGTACTATTAATCTTGTCAATAGTCAAATTGGAAACCATCACGAGTACAAATCTAGGAGTATGCGTCTGAATCTAACAATATTGATTGGGCGTTGTTGAATGTTCATACCTTTTTGATCATAGTAGAGATACTTTGACTACACATAAAACTTATATGTAAAGTAGAAAGGATAGGAGGGAGTGTATTATGCGTTCAAAAGCGAAGCGAACATTGAATACCCTTTATATATGATTTGCGGATGCTATGATCACCGGTTCAAAATTTTGAATCCGCCTTAGGTATCACGTGCCCCACTCGTTCCCTCTCAATTTCATCTCGGGGTTCGGAGATCTATTGAAAGAGGACTAGGGTGGGTACATGCGAATGATACTCGGCGGAATGTTCAAATGAGGCATGCGGGAGGATGGACTCGGCGGAGGCGACATGATCGATGGAGAAGAGGGTTGAGAGGAATGAGAAATAAGCAAACGCCACATGATTACACTTGAACGGCTCAAATAAACAATAAGTTGTCTCGCTTGGCCTACATAGTGAAAGGCCTAATGCGCAACGCGAGCAATCGACTTCGAATATGGCCGGGAAAATAGGGAAACCGACATGTGGGGCACACCCGTCGGGACAACGTAGCGCAGACTAGTCCAATGGAGGGGCTGGCCCACGACCTCCTCGCCACTGACAACCGTTCATGTGGGTCATTGGGGCCAACAACGGGGCGCAGCTCCAGCACCGCCTCTGGACACGGCGACCGCGGTGAGCGACACACTCATATCATCGCTAGACACGGTCGGTTCCAGTGTGCCGAGGGTGGCGTTAGTGTTGTGGCACGACCAATGGTATGTTTGGTTTGTGCCCAAGTTGCCCCATCAAAGCATTGGGTAGCCAAAATTTTGGTTGAGGTTTTGGTTGCCCATGATTTGGCCGACATTGGCAAGAAAAATGAACTAGAGTTGGCTAGAGTTCATTGGCATGCCAAAGAAATTGCAACCATCCAAACAAAGACCAATCTTTGGGTCATGACCAAAATTTTGGTTGAGGTATTGGTTGCCCATGATTTGGCCGACATTGGCAAGAAAAATGAACTAGAGTTGGCTAGAGTTCATTGGCATGCCAAAGAAATGGCAACCATCCAAACAAATACCAATCTTTGGGTCATGACCAAAATTTTGGTTGAGGTATTGGTTGCCCATGATTTGGCCGACATTGGCAAGAAAAATGAACTAGACTTGGCTAGAGTTCATTGGCATGCCAAAAAAATGGCAAACATCCAAACAAAGACCAATCTTTGGGTATGACCAAAATTTTGGTAAGGTGCACTTTGGCCACAATCCAAACACACCCCAACACCGGGCTCGTCGAGGATGCACGGCGCCCGCTGAGCGTCCGCGGAGTGGTGTAGCGCGGCCAACTGCATCCTCTGGACCTGAGACCATGCCGGGTCGTCTTGCTTTTTCAATGACATGCGGGATCGCATTTGAGCAAAGGGCATCTCCAACGTTTCCACGACCGTAGCTGACTACCTGGCACACCAAAGCCCTCGTCCCTCGCGCGTCAGCGGTCCGTTCCCAATGGCGCCAGCTGCCCGCATTCATGTCGTCCGTTCGTATGTCGTCGTTAAGAGGCTCGGTGCCCGAGGAACCAACTCCGACGACTTAATGATGCACCCGGACGCTTGGCCTCACCGGAATGCGCTACTTAAAGCGGCAATGCCCAGCTAACCTCCACACCATAGCGCATCGTCCTCCTACCTGGCACCACATCCGCCATGACCGCAAGTGCGAACGCTCTGCGGGAGAGCTTATCTTCGGGGATGAAGCTCGAGGTCGCCGCCCTCGCTCATGTCGCCTCTTGCGACGCAACAGCGGCATAGCCGGACATGGACGCGACCGCACAAGCGGTGGCCACGCTGGCGGCCGACGACGGGAGCACCGTCAGCCACGCGTCCTACTTGCCATCGTCCAACGTCCGGCACCGCCGAGGTCGAGGGCTCCTCCGAGGATGAGTAGGGCATGGGAGGCGGCAGGGAATGGTGTGCCAACTGACCGGTCTGTATCCCGTGTTCTACTCTTCCTCGCCGGAGACCGCACCTTCACTTCACGGGTCTTGAACCCCGCCCTCGTACATAGAGATCGCAGATGGAGGACATCGGTCGCCGCCGTAGAATAGGTTTAGGGTCAGGTTTGTTTTATTTTTCTGTCCTATAAAAGTTGGAAATGTAATGAAAATCTGTCGTGTTTGCATTAATCTCGGCCGGTGTATATGAACTTGCACAATAATATACATATTGTGGGAGTACTAGCAAGATGCCCGTGCGTTGCACGGAAGATCAAGATCTTGTGGGAGAAAAGGATGAACGAGGGAAAGCCTTATCCGCAAATGTGGAGAGGAGTGCGGGTAAATTGTCATAGTTTCCTTCCTATCCGTTAGATATAGATCGGACGGCCTATATTGCAGGATGACAGGCACACCATCATCACCAACTCTGCTTTTTATTGAACCAAGACAAATCTAAAAAACCCAACTAAGCCAACCTCCCAGCATATCGCGCGGGAAAAGACCCGGCCGCGCCGTTTTAGTCGGGATTACCGGATTACTAGTAGTAGTATCGATGGATCGCGCGAAGCAACAAATTTTTTTGAGGGGGCGAAGCACCTACTAGTTTAAAAGGAAAAAAAGGCGGTACACTCACAGCACTCCTGTCGCGGTCGCATTGCACCCCACACACGTTCGGTCCTGCACACGGCTCACGCAAACGGAACGCGCTTCGGCTTGCCTCTTCACTGACACATTGGACTGCACTTGGAGAAACCGACCATGCGCCAAACTCCCCCCGCCCACCGCGCGAAAATCATCCCCCCACACACACACACACAAAAATTCCCCCTAAATCTGATTCAACCGCCCTTCGTCCAAATATTCCCCAACCCCCCCCCCCCCGCCCCATCCCCCCTCCACTCCATTCGCTTCGCCAAAGCCGCCCTCCCCGCCGCGCCGATATGTCGGCGCCGCGGTTTGTCGAGGGGACGTGATACGTCTCCGTCGTATCTATAATTTTTGATTGTTCCATGCCAATATTATTCACTTTCATATACTTTTTGGCAACTTTTTATATCATTTTTGGGACTAACATATTGATCCAGTGCCCAGTGCCAGTTCCTGTCTGTTGCATGTTTTATGCTTCGCAGAATATCCATATCAAACGGAGTCCAAACGGGATAAAAACGGACGGAGCTTATTTTTGGAAAATATGGAAAATTCCATAAGAAAAATCCACGCGAGACGGTGCCCGAGGTGGTCACGAGGCAGGGGGGCGCCCCCCTGGGCGCACCGCCTACCCTCGTGAGCCCACCGTAAGGCGGTTGATGCTCTTCTTTTGCGGCAAGAAAGATAATATTCGGAAAAAAATCTGGGCGAAGGTTTCAGGACAATCGGAGTTACGGATCTCCATATATACGCGAAACGGTGAAACAGAGCCAGAACAGAATGCAGAAACAAAGAGATAGATCCAATCTCGGAGGGGCTCTTGCCCCTCCCAAGCCATGGGAGCCAAGGACCAGAGGGGAAACCCTTCTCCCATCTAGGGAGGAGGTCAAGGAAGAAGAAGGAGGGGGGCTCTCTCCCCCTCGCTTCTGGTGGCGCCGGAACGCCGCCGGGGGCCATCATCATCACCGCGATCTTCACCAACACCTCCGCCATATTCACCAACATCTCCATCACCTTCCCCCCTCTATCTATAGCGGTCCACTCTCCCGCAACCCGATGTACCCTCTACTTGAACATGGTGCTTTATGATTCATATTATTATTGAATGATGTGTTGCCATCCTATGATGTCTGAGTAGATTTTCGTTGTCCTATTGGTGGTTGATGAATTGCTATGATTGATTTAATTTGCTTGTGGTTGTGTTTATGTCCTTTGGTGCCCATCATATGAGCGCGCGCGTGGATCACACCTTAGGGTTAGTTGTATGTTGATAGGACTATGTATTGGAGGGCAAGAGTGACAGAAGCTTCAACCTAGCATAGAAATTGATGCATACGAGATTGAAGGGGGGCCAATATATCTTAATGCTATGGTTGGGTTTTACCTTAATGAACGTTAGTAGTTGCAGATGCTTGCTAATAGTGCCAATCATAAGTGCATAGAATTCCAAGTAAGGGATGACATGCTAGCAGTGGCCTCTCCCACATAAAACTTGCTATCGGTCTAGTAAGGTAGTCAATTTCTTAAGGGACAATTTCGCCACACCTACCATCACCTTTCCACACTCGCTATATTTACTTTAGTTGTGTCTTTATCTTAGCAGCCCCTAGTTTTATTTTCGTGCTCTTTACTTTCTTGCAAGCTTACCCGAAAACACCTACAAAGTACTTCTAGTTTTATACTTGTTCTAGGTAAAGCGAACTTCAAGCGTGCGTAGAGTTGTATCGGTGGTCGATAGAACTTTAGGGAATATTTGTTCTACCTTTAGCTCCTCGTTGGGTCCGACACTCTTACTTATCGGAAACTGTTGCGATCCCCTATACTTGTGGGTTATCAGGACGCACGGTGATCCTCTCGCTCCCATAGTACGCTCTCGTAGACTGCCATCCTCTAGCCGCACCGCCACCTCTGGCTACGTTCTTGTGGAGGCGCACGGCGGTCAGCGCCGCCACCGCTGGCGACGTTCGTGTGGAGACGCACGGCGGTCAGCTTCTCCCACGGTACGCGCATTCTAGACTGAGGCCCCATTCATTCGGTGTAGCGCTAAATGTTAGCTGATAGACGCTGTTAATCTCATTATTTGCCGAAGTAGTTTACTGTCAATATGCTCTTCTTCAGAAGCTTCCTTGCCCTGTTCTGCACTCAATCTGCTTAGCTGAGATGGCATGCCAAGGCCGATTAGTTGCTAAAATATCTTGACATATATTTATTGTGACGTAGATTGCCATGGTCTAGTAGCCAATCTGTTAGGTGAAATAGCTCTACACCGTTTTATACTCAATCTTTGTTCCTGCGATGGCCTTCGATAGTTTGATGGCTGTGTGCTCGGCCTCATTGACTGCTGAAACAGCCTGCCATAATTTAGCACTCAAATCGGTTTGCTGAATTAGCTTTACATACATTTCGTTACTTAGATCTACTCGTCCAAATATCTTTCCATAGCTTTAGACATCGACCTAGGTATTTTTTCTGGACTTCATAAAAAAGCATATATGTTTTTCCTGTAATATCTAGTAGAAGAACTAATTTGTATGTCTAATAGATGGACAGGACTTGGATAACTTCTGCTCGAAGATTCTCCGCTGCATATGTCGAGGGGGTTGAAAACTTCATGAACTTTATCAGAGCTGAGTAGGTGGTCCGAAATCAGATGTGCTATGCCCGTGTAGCAGTTGTATGAATTCAGTTACAAGACCCGATCAACTATGCAAAATCATCTACACTTGTATGGGATGTCGGTCACATATACTAGGTGGGTTCATCATGGTGAAGCTGTGAACGTCAATGTTATTGACTACGTGGAAGCATCAGATCACCATCTTGATCTGCCTGATGCTCAGGTGGAAGAGGAGGAGGAGGTGGTGGTGGCGGAACCAGTGAGTTTGACCAACATTTAAACAATGCTACGAAATGCTCGTGCATTCCGTGAACTTTCACCTGCAGAAGAAAAATGGTGGGCCCGCATGTTGGAACAATGCAACGTTGCTGTCACCCGAGGAAATAAGCTGTCAGTATTCTCAACTATGGTCACCTTTCTTCAGGTGAAGACATCTGAGCGGATGACCAACAAATCATTCGATGCGATGTTGGCTGCTTTCCGCAAATCTTTCCCAGATGCGTCTGAGCTGCCACACACCTACAGTGAAATAAAGAATTTCCTTCGTGCAGTTGGAATTGGATATGATATGATCCATGTTTGTAAGAATAATTGTGTTCTGTTCCGGAAGGATTATGCCAACTTAAGTGAATGCCCGAAATGCAAATCATCAAGATGGAAAGATGGCGATGTTGTGAAGATGATTCCTCATAATGTTCTGAGACATTTTCCAATTACACCAAGATTGCAGAGGTTGTTTCATGATGCTGAAACAAGAGAGGATGTACTGTGGCATTCTAGGAACTAGGAGTACAGAGATCAGAATGTAATGAGCCATCCATCTCATGGTAGTGAGTGGAAAAGCTTCAATGATAAACACAAAGAGTTTGCTGCTGACCCGAGAAACATTAGACTTGGCTTAGCTTCAGATGGATTTAACCCATTTGGCCACCAGAGCGCCACATATATCATGTGGCCAGTGCTTGTTATCCCTTACAACATGCCTCCAAATGTCTGCACCAAAGAATCAAACTACATGATGGCCTTGCTCATCCCAGGTCCCAAAAGTCCTGGAAAGGATTTTGATTTGTTCATGGAGCCTCTTGTGTAGGAACTTCAACAGCTATGGAAGGGTGTTCTCACTCGAGACCTATATAGCAGCCCACCAGCTGATTTCTTTCTGCGTGCTGTTGTAATTTGGTGCATCCATGATTATCCGGCTTTGGGCACTATGTCGGTATGAGCGACACATGGTTACAATGCATGTGTTCACTGTGATGGAATCATTGTCATACATAATACTTAGCAAGATTTGTTACATTGGACACCGTTGTTTCCTTCCCAAGGACAAGCCGCATCCTAGAAAATACCGAAGACATGTGTTCAATGCAAAGCATGAAAACCGTGATGCGCCAAAGAGGCTCACCGCTGATGAGTTGCAAGTGGAATTAGAGAAGGTCAGGCATATTACACCAGGAAAACATCCACGGTAATGGTAGCGGAAAAGGAAGGCGTGGCACGGTAGAAGAGAGATTATTGTTTACCCGCAGGTCCACTTTGTGGGTCTTGGAGTATTGGAAAGATTTGGATCTGCGGCATAATCTTGATGTGATGCACATCGAGAAAAATATATGTGACAGCATTATCGGCACACTTCTTAACATTGAAGGCAAGATGAAAGATACCATAAAATCTAGGATTGATTTGGCATACCTGGGTATCAGAAAGGATTTGTCGATGCAAGATGAAGGTAAACCATGGGATATGGCACCAGCTGTGTACGTCTTGGACAAGGTAAAAAGAAAAGAATTCTGTGAGGTCCTGTCACGTGTGAGATTCCCACATGGATTTGCTTCCAACCCTGAAAGGAGAGTCGGCAAGATGGAAACAAGGTACAAGGGTTGAAAACTCATGACTACCACATCCTACTTCAAAGGGTTTTACCTGTTATCCTTAGAGGATTGGGCCACCGACTTATACAGAGCGATTGCAAGAGTTGGGACAATTCTTCAGGGAACTTGCAGTAGAAATATCAGGATAGATGCTTTGGAGCGTCTTAGAGACAAGATACCAACTATCATATGCGACCTTGAGAAGATATATCCTCCAGCCTTCTTTGATGTGATGGTGCATTTGGCTGTTCATCTACCTGATGAGGCACTACTTAGAGGATCAGTACAGTATGGTTGGATGTACCCTATTGAAAGGCGGCTAGGCACTTTCAAGGGCTATGTTAGGAAACGAGCTAGACCCGAGGGTTCCATTGCGAGAGGCCTACGTTGCCTGAAGCGTTGACATTCTGCTCAAAATACATTGAAACAAATTGATCGGCTTAGCAAAGAGGTGGGTGAAGACAATCCCGGCTCAATGTTTTTGATTATTACATTCGAGTTCTGTGGAAGAGTCGACAAGAGGACAAACCTAAAGATTTGGACAAAATGGTTTGGTATGTGTTGAATAACTGTCTTGAGATACTACCTTATATCAAGTAAGTGCAGTACTGCAGCTTACACATCGTAATCTACTAAACTTGCAACACATTCTTATATATTTAGATGTTTGGCGCGATCACTATGTTGTGCAGCATCTACAAAGAGGAGTTACTGCCGCAAAATCCAAGAAACATTGACAAACTGGTTATGGCAGGATTTGCGAAATGGTTCAAGAACCATGTAAGCTTTTGAAGTGCACTGTCAGTTTTTTAAATATATTGAGTACATAAGATAATCAGCTTGTCTATTTTCTAACCATAGGTTAAGAAGATGCGGGAGGATGGGAAGGCAGTTGATGATGCCCTTTACTCACTAGCAATGGGTCCTGATACTCGGGTAAGACATTATGAATCTTGCGTTATTGGAGATGTGCGCTACAACACCCTTACACGAGACGAAGGCAAGAAGACACAAAACAGTGCCATCATGAGCACGGATACGTATGACAAAGAGACAACTAAAATGTATGCTAACATAATGAGACATTGTTCGATTGCAGATATATCTCGATTCGAGGATCATCGGTGTAGTTACATTGTCTTTGTCGTTGGTATAACCTGTTTTCCAGGATCGCAAAACCCAGAGCTGATGATTATTTCAAATCCATCAATGTCAAGGCGGCATACTAGACCAACGAGCCTTTTATTTTGGTAAATCAAGCAACACGGATATTTTCCTTGGAAGACACATTTGCACGTAGCAATGACTGGAGAGTATTGCAAAGGTTTGAGCAGAGGAATTCGTTTAATGAAGTTGCACAACAAGATGATGCTTACACTGCTCCTGATGTACAAGATAACACAGATGTTCCTAATATCTTTGAGAACCATCACGTCAATGACGCCTTGTGAAAAAGATTGCCTGTCGTGTTGTGGACATACAAGAGTTGATCAAGAAGAAGCCAACGTTCGAGGACGTTGAGGACGAAGAAGAAGATGACACCGTGGGGAATTACGATTCAGACTGATACACATGGAGAAGATGTTGACGCTGCTGCTGCGGATGATGATTACATTGCTTTTGTCGTATGTGCCTGTCAGAAAACATTTTTTATCTACTATGTGAAATTGTGTTTGCTATGACAACTGAAACCTGATGAACATGTTGTTTAGTATTTTGTTGTGAGAACATCACTTGTTATGCATGCTGATTTGTGTTTGGTGATTGTATGACAACTAAAACATGATGACATTGTTGTTTACTTGTACTCATATTTGGCTGTGAAACTTGAATTTGATGACATAGTTTGTTGTTGGACTGCAATTTGCTCGACGTCTTCGAATGAGAACAAAGCTGACCCGACGGGGCCTCTGCTATTTATTTATTTATATGAGCAAAGGGGATACCCCTGATTTCCGTTAATAGAAATCATTAGATGTTCACAACACTACGCCCAGCCTCGCTACATGTGTTTCATTCATTACTAGTTTCAACAAAGTGCTCATGTCATAGCCACTTTGAATACATCACGAGTGCTACATACACCGCAAATAAAGAGACAATCATCCTAGAGAGCACATCGATTTTGCCCATTATCTTCACAAGCTCTTTCATCTCCTCATTCTTTGTCAAGGCCGTTCAGCGCTTGTTGCTTGGCCATGATCGGAGGAACTGCATCTTTAACCTTCGCTCTGCATCTTCCTCTTACATCGTTCCTTGATTACTTGTCCAACACCCAAATCTGCTGGTATTGTGATTCCTCGGCTAACCAAATAATCAGCATAGTTGCATTCCCCCACATCAGCAACTTCCCAGAAATACAAATCACATGAATCTTCCCTTTTCTGCATGAATCAAATTGGAAGATCATCAACCAAACTATAAAAAAATCAGCAACTGAAAGCAGCAGAACAACACTTAAACATATTATTACCCCATGATTCGGGCATTTGTAGAAGACTCGGCCAGGGTTGCGGATTGTGGTTGAGACGCGACGGATGACTCTGCGTGATTTGCAGTAGTGGCACCACACCAACGGCGGCGGGTTGCGATGAGCAATCGGCTGCGGTGCGCGTGCCGGTGGGGGTGTGATGAGACCCACAGGCGATGGTACGGGTGGCGACTTGGCGCATATCTGGTTGTTACTGCTTGAAGAGCGGTGGACGAGCAGCCAGCGGACATGGTTGTTGCGGCGAGCTTACGATGCTAGGCGAGTAAGTAGAGAAGAGGAGACGCGAACGTTGGATATGTCAGTTTCATTACTTGCAGAGTAGCATAGCACCATATATAGTCATAGTCTAGGTTTGGATTCAAACCAGCTACAGGAGCACGTCTTTTTTTTTCTAAAACTCGGAGCTTCTGATGCTAGGCAGAGTAAGTAGAGAAGAGGAGAAGCGAACGTTGGATATGTCAGTTTCATAACTTGCAGAGTAGCATAGCACCATATATAGTCATAGTCTAGGTTTGGATTCGAACCAGCTACAGGAGCACGTCTTTCTTTTTTCTAAAACTCGGCAACGTCTCTTTACTGGGTACACTAGCTTGTTCTCAGACGCCTTCCCAAGTCTCTGATTTTCTTTCCCTTTTCTGCGAGGAAGGAAGGAGGACAAAATTGAGAGTTCCTGAGACTCGAACCCAAGACCTGTCGGTTGAAAACCAAGGGTGCTAGTCACTTTTGTGGAGAACGTTCCCTATGAGGAGGACGACAGAATAACGCATTTTCCTCGCAGTTTTCTTCCTATATATAAAAAAGTATGCTACTTGGTGTCCGCTTAGTCAAAAACGATTGTGCCAAACTTGACCGTTGGATTGACATTCAACGTCTGTCGCTTTCTTGAGTCTCTTCTTCCTCGAGCATAAAGCCAAACCAGCGCCCGGGACCGCTGCTCCCGCCTCCCACGGCTGGCTGTGATCTTCCCTGCCCCGTTTCATTCCGTCCGAGGCCTCACCATCGTCCCTCCGCCTTGGTTCGCTCGCCATGGCCGCCCTCGGTGTTGTCAACATGGTCAACAACCGAGAGGAATAAGGAGATGACTGTACATGGTGAGGATGATGAGAGGGATGCAGCAGCCGCTGCAGTAATTTTGTTTTTGGGACGGAGAAGGGTATCAACTGGGTTGTGCAGACCCATGGCATGTCTAGCCTGTGCTTTTATTTCATTTGTTTACCACATGCCCCGCCCATTTTTTTTTTTTCCTTTCTGAAAAATGGCTAGCCAGCTTTTTTTTTTTTGCAGAATAACCAACATAGGCCTACTTGCTTTTTTACGCCCTGCTGGGCCGGAAATCTTTCAAGACGAGGAGGGATGTAGTTTTCCCAGAAAATGGGCTATAAGTAATAAGTAATCGGCTATAAGTAATAATAAATGGGCTATAAGTAATAATAAATGGGCTGTAAAATGAAAAAAAAATACAGCAAACATGCAATTAGTTCCAAAATACTGTTTTCTTTCGGATTTTGATATTTTAAATTTCATTGTTTTTGTGCGGGTAAAATTTCATTGAATTTAAATTAAGGTATATTTAGATTTAAAATTAATTTGAATCTGGCTAGAAATTTCGGGCTGTATGCTATTTGGGACAGATTTGGAGGCTGACTTGTGGGTCTACTAGGTTGACGTGTACTTTAGCGTTGCCAACTTAGTCCACAAACGATTCTAGCAGCAGTGACCGTTGGATGTTAATCCAACGGCCGTCGCTTCTTCAATATCTCGATCTTCTTGCTCCAAATTACCAAACCAGCTCCGGTGGGACTGCTCGCTCGCCCGTGGTCGGGTCAGGTTGTCAAGACAGCCGCACCGCCCCACCCTACTTCATTGCTGGCCGTGCTATTCCTCTACTCACCCACACCTCCTGTTATTTTCCGACAATGATGGGACCAAGAACCCTCCTACTCCCCACCGCAGGGCAACCATTGCCGAGTCTTCCCGGCTCCATGTCGTTCCTTCCTAGGCCTCGCCGTCGTCCACCGCCATGGTGCTCTCGACGGCCTGGTCAACATGGTCAACGAACGACATCCATCGGCCGTGGATCTGACGCCAAGAAAATAATGATTCCTCCACCGACACTGGGACCCACCGGAAGGGCCTCAGTATTTCGTGAAAAACGTTCCCCGGCCGACATGTCGGACCCACCAGCTATATCTTTGCACGCAAGGAAGTGCCTCCTTATTACGCACAAAAAATGAATACCCACCTCGCTAGCTGGGACCCACCATAGTGGGAGGATGACTTAGGGCCAACTAAGTTGACGGGGACGGAGGGCTTTGTCAACTTAGTCAATATGAACGATTCTAGCTCCAGCGACCGTACGATGTCCATCCAACGGCCATAGTGCTTCTTCAACCTCTGGTCTTCTTGCTCCAGCCACCCAAAGCAGCGTCGGTCGTGTCGCATGCTCCTGCCTCCCGTGGCCGGTTGTGCTGCCGCGGAGGCCTCACCGCCCCCTACTATTCCCACTGGCGGCAGGCCCTGCGGGCGACGGCAGCCTCACACCGCAGCCAACCGGTGAACCTCAGATTCTCTCCGCTGGGCTTCCACCGCCGCGTCTTTCCCGGCTCCGTCATCCCTTCCTAGGCCTCGCCGTCGTCCGGCCGCCGTGGTGCTCTCGGCGGCCTGGTCAACGTGGTAAAGGAATGACTTCCATCGGACATGGATCGCACGTGGAGAGGTCGATACCGGGTCCACGGCCGCAGCAAGGAAGTGCCTCCTTATTACACGGAAAATAATGATTCCTCCACCTGACAGCTGGGACCCACCGAACGGGCAACTGTATTTCGCAGAACAAACGTTTCCCCCTGACTGCTGGGACCCACCAGCTTCATCTTCGCATGCAAGGAAGTGCGTCCGGGCAAAAAAAATGATTCGCCCCCCTGACTGCAGGGACCCACCAGCTACACCTTCGCACGCAAGGAAGTGCGTCCGGGAAAAAAACGATTCACCCCCCCTGACAGCTGGGACCCACCAGCTACATCTTCGCAGGCAAGGAAGTGCCTGACAGTTGGGACCCACCTGGTCGAAGCGTACGTAGCGTTGTCATCCTAGTCGCGAATGTGTACGTACATACTGGTCGATGTAAAGGCGCGCATGTGTCGTAGTAGAGGCGCGCACGTGTCATAGTAGAGGCGCGCACGTAGCATGTACACGTACGTATAGTGGCCAGGGTGCAAGAAAGAAAATACGGCCACATATGTGTACATACGGGCGAGGTCTCGAACGCCTACTCGCGCATACGTACATGGCTGGGTCGGAACGGAGAAACAGCGTCGTTGTCGTGTTCATGGGGAGCCAACCGGCTGGGTCGGAACGGAATGCGTGGTCGTGTTCATCGGGATGGCTTGGACGGAACAGGCGATGGAACGTGGCTCGCTGCATCGCGACAACGGAGGAAACGGACCTTCCCACGCTCTAACAGGGTCCCGTTGATCGGGAGGGTGTGGCATACCGCAAAACGGAGGAAACGGACCTCCCACGGTCGAAACGGGATCCTGTTCATCGGGAGGGGTGTGGCGTATCGCAAAAGCGGATGAAACGGACCTCCTACGGTCGAAACGGGCCCTGTTCATCGGAGGGGTGTGGCGCATCGCAAAACAGGACTCCACGGGATATCGATCATCTCCACCGTCGACCTCCTCCAGCCTCCACGGGCTACCGCCGACCTCCTCCAGCCTCCACGGGCTCCTCGTTCATCCAGCCTCCATCGCGCTCTACTCCACCGCTCTGCTCAACCACCCTCCACGGGCACCCCTCCACCATCTACTATTCATCCAGCCCTCCACACCACGGGGTCCTGTTCAACCACCCTCCACGGGCACCCCTCCACCATCTAATCGCTCATCCATCCATCCACACCACGGGTCCTGTTCATCCAGAGGCAAACGCCACCGCCAATCGCTCATCCAACCCCCCGCAACGCCACTATTCATCCCAGAGGCAAGATCGATCGGCTTTACTTAGCAAGAGTAGCGGCGAATCGCTCGATCGGGTTCGATTAACGTACCATCGATCGATCGCCGGGTTCAAGAACGCCAGAGTTCGCAGCGGCACCGCCGAGTTCAATTAGGGCCCAACGCCTCGCTCGGTTTCAGTTAGAGCCAACGCCTCGCAGACACGCGCGTACGTGTACGAGAGAAACGCGAATCGCTCGGCCCCCGACCTCCCACCGTAACCGGCAACATCCCGAAATTTTCCTCGCCCTCGCTTCTACCACGGTTTTTTCCGTCATGGATGGCCCAAAGAATGTCATGAAGCTGCGTCTCTGTCCCGCCGAGGACGAAAAGCCCATTTTCGGTCATGATTTTTTGTCATAGAAGTAGGAGCCCAGCACATCTATGATGGTACCGGGTTTTGTCACAATTATCGTCATAGAAGTGTCATATGTATGACAGAAAAAAAATTCGTTTGGCCCAAAATGTCACGGATGTGTCTTTTTTTGTAGTGTTACTTGTAGTCGTAGTTTAGGATAGCCACCGAGTCAAAGCTGGCTTGCTGCAGTTAAACTCCACCACCCCCTTGTTGATATCGATGCATATGTAGTTAGTTGTGATGTAAGTCTTGCTGGGTATATTTGTACTCACGTTTTCTTAGTTTATGTTTTTGTAGAGAGAATTCAGTCTCGCTAGTAGTTCCGCATGGACTTCGACGTTTAGCTTGTTACCTCAGCTACGATCTTGTGCCCTCGGCAGGGTCTTGTAGATAGTCAGGCTTCTCAGCCTTTTCTTTTGTAGTTGTCTATACTCAGACAAGTTAAGCTTCCGCTTGTGCTTGTTACTTGTATGACTTGAATCTTGGGTTATGAGACCCATGTTTGTAATGCTTAGCTCCTCGGAGCCTATTGAATAAATACTTTGAGTCGTTGTAACATCCCAAAATTCTAAATTTTGGAATGTTATAAACAAATAGATAGATTTGATTGATTGTTTGATTGATTGACGGAAAGTGAGTGAATTTGAAACTTTTTGAAAGTTAAATGAGAGGGAATAAAAGGACTTTCCCAAACTTTCATTTTGCTTTTATGATCTTCAGGAATTCAAATTCTTTTCATCACAAAACCCTGGAGAGAAGATGACATGACTTCTTCCATTTATTTAAATGACAAGGGGTGTTGAAAATATTTGAATTTCATTTGAGAATATTTCAAATTCTGAAACTTTATGCAACTCAATGATTTTCACGAGCGAAGATAAAATGACTTCTTCAAAACATATGAAATATGAGTTGGGAGTTTCAAGGATTTAAATAAAAAGTTCTTTTGGAATTTATTTTTCAATTTGGAGTTATTTGAGTTTTATTCAAATTATTTTTCTCCAAAAATAAAATATATGGAAAATAGGGTAACATGATTCCCTACATCAGAAAATTGGAGAGAAATTAATTTGAAGTCATTTTGGTATTTTTAAAATGATTTTTGTTGGATTTTATTGGACCAGAAGCACTCTTTGCTTTATTTGAATTTGTGTGAATTTTATTTAATGCTATAGAAATGTCCGTGTTGTAGGAAATTTTTTTCTGAAAATTTTGATATATTATATGCCTATATAATATTTTCATTTTATTTTGTTTTATTAAAAAAAAATCTGTTGGTTTAAAAAAAAACTTCCCTCGAACTGGGCCGGCCCAGCTCCCAGCCAGGCCGCGGCCCAGCCCCGCGCCGCCTTGCCCGTCGTCCCGACAGGACTCCTCGAGTCCGGTCGCGCCGCCCATACCACCGCCGCCTCCTGCCCTCCTCCACGCCTCCCGAGGCCGCCTCCTCCTTAAATACCGGGCCACCCGGCCCTTCTCTCTTCTCTCTCCTTGCCCGCCGCCGCAAAACCACCGCCGCCCTTGGCGAGATCCGCCGCCGTTGCCTCGCTCCACCGCCTCGCCTCGACGCCACCACCCCTTGGACTTCGCCTCGCCGAGCCGCTCCTCCCCATCTGCTGGCGTCGCCCGCCTTGAACCGCCCCGGCCGGACCCGAGCCACCGCCGCCGTTCTTCCTCGCCGCCGGCGATCACCGCGGTAACCGCCGCCTCCCGCCCGTTGGATCTGGATCCAACGATCCAGATTTGTTTTTTTTAACGTTTTTCTTTTATTTTATTCGGTGAACGTTCGTTAGTTAGGTTTTGCACCGAATGATTTTTTTTTCTTTTTGTTAGTTAGCGAACGTTCGCTATTTAGATTTTTCCTTTTCTGTTTAAATACGCCAGGGACTTCTTTGTAGATATTTTATTTACAGATTAGTCCCTAATCTTTAAACCCTCATAACTTTTTACTCGTTAGTCCAAATTCAACGAAACCAACGCTCACTTCTTCGTTATGATCCCCTCTATCCAGTAATCCAATTCAAACATGTTTTTGAAAGTTTTAAAATTTGAATTCAAACAGATTTGTATTCAAACTTCGTTTGATCGTAACTTGAGTTCCGTAACTCCGATTTAGTTGATTCTTTTTGCAAATCGAAGCTCTTGACCTAAACTTTCTGATAAGGCAAAATTCACATAATTTTTGTACTGTTAGAAATTGTTTTATGTTGCAAGAGTTATTTGCTTGGTTTTGATGTTTTCCAATTTGTTTTCTTCGCTCTTTCCGATGTTTTGAGTGATTGCTTATGTGTGGCTACTATTGCTTGATTACGATAGATTGACCGGAGTGTGACGAGTAGAACTATCAAGAGTTTTGAGTGCAAATCATCTTCATCAACTTTGCAGGCAAGTAACACTTTGATCATACTTTCTCATACCCAGTTTTTATGCATTAGATCAATCCTCGAACACTTGCATGATTAGGATCTAATTAAATTGTGGGATGGGAAGTAGTTGAGGTAGTACCTATTACCTGTTTTATTATCAAACCCTTGGGAGTTACTTCTATGTTGCTTGTTATGCTATGCTATGCTAGTAGACGTGGATTGGGTGAGTGAATCCATGACAGATGTGAGATTGTTGTTTAATGGTTTATTTAAGGTGGCAACTTAAACACACATCTGGGTGGATTGAGGCACTGGTTTCTATCAGACTTGCCTGTTTTTCTTGGACCGCCACCTGTGCTCAAAGGGATCATGAGATTATTCAAACTAGAAACTTCCGTGTGCAGCCACAAGCCATTATGGGCTCTGGCATAGTTGATTAAGTCATGTGAACTCTTACAGTGGTAGACTAGCTGATGTAGGGGTTGTAGGTGGTACGTTCTACCCATCGTAAGGTGCAAACACTTCTGAAAGACTATGTCTCGTTCATCCGTCTCTCAAACGCCATGTAGTGCGAGAAACCAAACGGAGGCGATCAAGTCTTGTGGGGAAAAGTGCGCAAACCTCTGCAGAGTGTATAAACTAATCATGATTAGCCGTGTCCCCGGTTATGGACATCTTGAGTATCTAGTTCTTGGATTATCCTGTTGATCTCATCACGTTACTTAATATAATTTGTTTGGGTTTAATGAGTATTTTTAATTGGGATTGAGGATGCTGTCAACCATTCTCAATGTTTAACAACCACCATGATAGTTAAATAAATTTATTCCTTCGAAATAGGGGAAAATTGGCTTTTCGCAAAAACTATAACCATAGAGCTTTCCACCAGCCATATATGCATGTAGTATAGCTTATTCTTTCATTACTCTCTATGTGTTACATTGCCAGCATATTCCATGTGCTGACCCGTTTCGGGCTGCAACTTTTCATGTTGCGGACTTTTCGCATTTACGAATAAGTGATACGTTAGGATTACGATTTCCTATACTCAACTTTGCCGTTGGTGTTGATGGGAATCCACAACCTTATTGCTTCCGCTTATATTTTGGATTGAGGTAATAGTATTTACGTTACTTTATACATGTGATTTACCTCTGTTATAAATCCTTGAGTAATCGTGGTGTGTGTCAAAGATACCGATCCGTGGATGACACCTAAGCACGTAGACTTGATCCATTCGGTCGGCGTCGCTACAAGATGGTATCGAGCACATGTTGACTATAGGACGTGACCCTAGAAACCGACAAGCCCATAGGAAAGATTTTTCTCTACAACTTCATTTTCAAAAGATCTTTTACCTCTCTTCTCTTCGAGCTTATTCAAATATTTCCCTTTTAGTGAGACCATACCCCTTTTCCCCTTTTGACCTTGAAGATTCGACTGATGAGACCACTCCAAGAAAGACCAGATATCGGACAACTAAGACCATTTGGAATGAAGAGGATTTTACCGTATAAATGGAAACTACAACTATTGAAGACTCCGAAGACTAGGAGATTTTGAAGGCTTTGAAGAATTTTCGGATTTGTATGACCTAGGAAGGTTACGCTTATGGAATTTGACGGACCATGGAAGTTATCAATACCCGAGATCAAGGTGTATTGGATCTGGAGTGTTACATCAAGAAGTTAAGATGGACCTACAAGAAGCAGTATTTGATAAGGAAGCAGTTCGTGAAGAACTCAGGACCCAGAAGCTGAAAGTAGACAAGCTGAAGGAGCAAAACATCGAGATACCGGAGATTTGACAGTAACTGAAGGACAGTAGGATCATGGATCATGTCAAGGATGTTGAAACCGGCAGTTTGGAATGCAACTCTAGAATATTAAAGGACGTCATGAGAGAATTCGTGTCAACAGAGATGATTTGGCAAAAGAACTTGAGAAGGACAAGCATGATCAGCAGGAGCCATCGGAGACATGACCAAGACTGGAAGAGTTTGATGAATTTGAAGATTCATTGACCTTTAGAAGCCCAAACCCCTATTATATATCTGTGTTAGATGCGACGATTGTGAGCTGTCATTTGTTTGATGTTTTTCCGACAGCCACAATAAAATCTATCTTTCAAAACTTCTATTTGTATTGGGTGTATCCCTCTCTATCTCTCTTATCCCACCCCAAAACCCATGGACCAATAGAGGATGAATGGAGAAGAGCTTATATTTTTTGGACCGATGAGTCAATTGGAGATGGACCAATGGATTCAGAACATGGAGGATCATATGGAGAACAACCCTATAGTCAGAAAGGATATGGCCCAAAGATGCTCTTGATTGCTTTGAAAGACGTCTTTGTTATTTGGTGGAGGATGTACCAAACCATCAATGGATTGCAAAGAGTAACCACTTGGGAAGAATTTAAGTTGACTCTGCAAAGATCTCGTCTTGTGTCCCAGAAGTTGAGGCCTTAAGGAAAGGATATGAAGAAACCTTGTGCATACAAGCTTTATGGAGAAATAGGATACAACCATAAGGAAAACAAGGACGAATACCCTCATAATCGGAGGATTATCAAAGGAGTTAGCCGAGGATTTTCAGGGAACTTCGATTGGAGATTGTTCCCAAAGGTTTTGTTGCAGCAAAGGAAGTTCAGTCTACATTGCTGGGAAAGATCTGTGAAGCTCAGAAGGATGACAAAGAGATTGCTGAGGTAAAAGAGAGGATGAGCAAAGGAAAGGCCGAAGGTTTTCGTAAGGATGAGCACGCCACCTTATGGTTTGAGGATAGAGTACATGTGCCTAATAAAGCAAAGATCAGGAAGTAAATACTTCAGGAGGCTCATGACTCACCATACTCGATTCGCCCCGGAAACACCAAGATGTATTTGGATTTGAAGGAGTGTTTCTGGTGGACTGGTATGAAGAAGGATATTGCGGAGTATGTAGCCGTAAGTGATGTATGCCAGAGAGTAAAGGCGGAACATTAGAAGCCAACAGGATTGCTACAGCCTATGCCGATAACCGAATGGAAGTAGGATAAGCTTGGCATGGATTTTCATTAACGGATTTCCCAGAACCCGAAAGGGATATGATTCTATCTGGGTAGTAGTTGATTCGCTTGACCAAAGTGGCTCACTTTATCCCAGTGAAAACCACCTATATAAGTGCGAAGTTGGCCAAGATATATTTGAAAAGGATTGTATGTTTGCATGGAGTTCTGAGGACCATTGATAGAGGAACACAGTTTACCTCAAAGTTTTGGAATCAGCTGCACCAGACTTTGGGTACTAGGCTAGAGTTCAGTACAGCCTTTCATCCACAGACAGATGGACAGACTGAGAGAGTAAATCAGATTCTGGAGGACATGTTGAGAACGTATGCGCTAGATTATGGATCTAGTAGGGATGATAATCTACCTTACGCGGAGTTTCTCATTAAACAACAGCTACCAAGTCAGTTTGAAGATGGCCCCTTTTTGAAGCCTTCTATGGGAGAAGGAGCCAGACACCATTGTTATGGGATGAAGTTGGAGACCGTCAGTTGTTTGGACCAAATGTGATCAAGGAGTCAGAAGATAATATTAAGTTGATTCGAGATAGACCAAGGTAGCTCGACCAGTGTAAGAGTTATGCAGACTCAAAACGCAAGGAGGTAGTCTATGAAATTGGAGACGAGCATGTTCGTGTGCCCCTCTGCGAGGAGTTAAACGATTTGGAGTTAAGGTAAAGTTAGCCCCGAGATTTATAGGACCATACCGAGTTTGGAACGTATGGGAGAATTGGCTAACAAGTTGGAGTCACCCGAAGGACTGTCAGGAGTTCATGATGTGTTTCACGTTTCCCAGTCGAAGAAATGCCATGCAGAGATGGCCAATATTCCCCTGTAAGGACACTTGACCCTGGAAAGGATAATGATGTTCCGTGAAGTGGAGTATGGACTTCATAAGTATAAGTTTTTATCTCGGTATGTGGGACATCCCACGAGGATGAAGAGATGAATTACTATTGGATATAAAGGAGGTATGATGTTGGAAATATGGATCAATGGAAATTCCACGATGAGTCTGAGTAATCATGTCCTAGTTTGGTGCAAATAGAAGGAAGGAAGACAGTACAATTGGATGGATTTAAGTATGCCAGGAAGTTGGATGTTGGGATAACGATCAGCTGCCCCATTGATGAGTTCAAGGATTATAAGTGATGAGATGGGCTATAACCCATGTGCCCAGGACCTGCCAAGAAGCAAGCACATTCTTGCTGAAGGAAAAACCCTGGAAGAGGATATGCCTTTATCAACCGACGATTCTATAGGAGTTTACGCAAAACATGAGAGTTGTTAAGGAACGATAGTTGTTTGTTTGGCTTGCAGAATCAATGGATTTTCCGAACTTGGTTCGTCGACAAGAGAAATTCTGCAATGCTTGTGAGGATGACCGAGTGTTAGAATGCGAGATTCGCTAAACCATGTACAAAGTAATGATTTGGGTGCGGGATGGACTGATCACCATACCGACTTACTCTTATTATTTGCTTTGCTATATGGGATGGTAAATCTGAGTGACTTACCTATAGTAGAGAGACGACGATCAAAACCTTGTTTAAACCTTAGAATGGTATAGGTATTATTATTTTTCCCTTGTACACGGCAGTTGTTGCCAACCGTAGGTTATATGGTGAGGTTCAACCCAGACCCGTTTTCTGCAGGAGAAACCATAAATTGATGACCACCATGAGATATCGATAGTTGTTTAGAATTGGCGCTGCACCGTCAGCCTAAGAAGACCCAGTCTCGGAATAACCTTACCCGAGTAAAGGACAAAAGAATTGAGGAAAAGGTTATGCCACTACCGGAAGAGCCCAGAGAAGGAATTATCCTTACGATGCGAGAAGACCGACCTTTGTCAAGAATAAGGATGGAGTATATGAGTTTTGATGGAACCGTAACCATGCTTCTAAGGGTGGTAGCACCCGAGACCCCGGAGATGATCGATGGATTTTTGAGAAGACTCCCAAACCCTAACCTATTTCTTTCTAGCCTCTCCGAATCTCGAGGATGAGATTCATTTTAAGGGTGGTAGTTGGTCGCTACAGTCGTAGAGTCTTGTTGTGATGCCATGTTGTATTTGCACATATCGGACATATTGTGTGTATGTTATTGAAATGCTCGGTATGTGTGGGATCCGGCGACCTAGTTGTTTATTGTTGGTAGCCTCTCTTACCGGGAAATGTCTCCTAGTGCTTCCACTGAGCCATTGTAGCTTGCTACTGCTCCGGAACACTTAGGCCGGCCGGCATGTGTCCTTCTTCGTTCCTGTGTCTGTCCCTTTGGGGAAATGTCACGCGTTGTTCCTTTAAGTCCTTGTAGCTTGCTACGACTTGGGTTCATACGTTGATGACCGACATGTTTGTTGCTGGGTCATGTATGCCTGTCCCTGTAAGTTAGTGCCACTTTGAATTCACGACTAGTCATGTCAGCCCGTGTTCTTTGTCATATGGATGCTAGCGACACTATCATATACGTGAGCCAAAAGGCGCCAAAGCGGTCTCGGGCGAGTTAGGTGGCACCGTGGGAATACCGTGCGTGAGGCTGCAAAGTGATATGATGTGTTACATGCTAGATTGGTGTGACTTAGGATCCGGGTCCCGACAGCTCGATACTAACGCTGTCGGGACCCGATCCTAAGTCACACCGATCTAGCATGTAACACATCATATCACTTTGCGCTCACGCACGGTATTCTACGGTGCCACTACTCGCCCGGACCGCTTATGCCTTTTGGCTCACGTATATGATAGTGTCACTAGCAAAGATATGACAAAGAACCCGGGCCGACATGACTAGTCGTAAACACAAAGTGGCACTAACTTACCAGGACAGGCATACATGACCCAGCAACGAACGTGTCGGTCATCAGCGAGTGAATCTGGGTTGTAGCAGCTGGGCTAACAGGACTCTGGAGAATCCAGGCCATAGCAGGCTAACAGGACTCCGGTAGACACCGCGTGACATTTCCTCGAAGGGACAGACACAGGAACGAAGAAGGACACATGCCGGCCAGCCTAAGTGTTCCGGAGCAGTAGCACGCTACCATGGCTCAGTGGAAGCACTAGGAGACATTTCCCGGTAAGAGAGGCTACCAAGGATAAACAACTAGGTTGTCGGATCCCACACATACCAAGCATTTCAAATCATACACACAATATGCTCGATATGTGCAAATACAACATGGCATCACAACAAAACTCTACAACTCAAATTATTTATTCATTAGGCTCCGAGGAGCCAAGTATTACAAACATGGGTCTCATGACCCAACATACAGAGCATACAAGCAACAAGCGGAAGCATAAACATGTCTGAGTACAGGCAACTACAAATGAAAAAGGCTGAGAAGCCTGACTATCTACAAGACCCTCCCAAGGGTACAAGACCGTAGTTGAGGCCCAGCCCACAACCTCTGCCAGAAGGCAGAGGCGTGTCGACGCGCGCGTAATCACCGTGGCCACCTCCCTGCCTGCCTCCTCCTTCCCTGACCCTTCCCGAGATGCCCAGGAGACTCCTGCAGCCTCCTCTGGCTCCCCTCTCGCTCTCTGGCCCCTCTCCCCCTCTCCAGCTCCTCCCCGAGCTCCGTCCGAGAGCAGCAGCCGGCCGCCGTTGCGCGTACGCGTAGCCACCGTTCCCCTCTCGCCGCATTGCCATGTTCAGAAGCTCCTTCGTCGCGCACCTCATCTCGATGCTGAAGGAAATGAGCTGGAGTGCTCCGTTTCGCCGCCATCTTCATCATCTTCACCGCCGGACGCCGGAGATCTCCCTCTCCGCTCCGCTTGCTCCGGTGCTTCCCCAAGCTCGCCAACCCGCCCATCGTGCTCACTGTGAGGCCATGGTCTGAACCCCCCCCCCCCTTTCCTTCTCCTCGCTTGCACGCCGTAGCCGCTGCTTCGCCGATGACCGTAGCCGCCGCCACCTGAGCTCGTTGCCGACGCAGCTCCGGTGACCAAATGGTCGCCCCCGGTGAGTCCAAACTTCTCCCTGCAATGTGTAGCACCCCGCTAGCCCATCGCCTCGCTCTTTTGTGCACCGCAACACTAACCCCGCGCACGCCCGTACTCCGGCCGCCGCCGTGAGCTTGATTCTGGCGAGCTCGGTCAAGCTCAGCCCCTCCCGCTTGCGTAGATGGATGCGGACGAGCCCCCGCAACCCACAGGTTCCCTCGGCCGTCCATTTGGACACCGGAGGAGCAATCCTGAGCCCCTCCACCGTCTCTGGCCTCGCCGGCGACGAGTCGCGGGTTAAACGCCGGCGTGTTTGACCGTTTGACTAGGGGTTTGACCTCCCCTGGGTCAATGACATGTGGTCCCGGCCGCTGACTGCTTTTAGTTTAGGATAAATTAGTACTAAACAGCCTAGTTAACTAAATGAGTCACCGACATGTGGGCCCAGGCTCTAATTAACCTAGGTTAGTGTTTAACCTAACACTAACAAACTTTGTTAGTTAGTTGTTACATTGACATGTGGGTCCCAGCCATCAGGTTTGACCTGGGCTGGCGCCTTTGACCTGCTGACGCCATGTTGATGTCACACTAACGCAGTAAACTGTTTCTGGATTTTATATAAATCTAAATGATTTATTTATTTTCACAGATTTGCCCAAACTTCAAAAAAACATAGAAATTAATCTATAACTCCAAATTAAGAGATTTATATATGAAAAATGATCAGAAAAAACCAATATATCCATATGTACCATTTTCATGCATGTTTGAGAAACTTATGCCTGCTGATCAGGTGAAATCAATTAAATGTCATTTGAATATTAACATGTGGGGTTTGAATTTGAACCCTTGGTTCAAATCAACTTCATTTAAATCACTGCTAGTTGCATTAGCTCAAATCACAGCATGTTGCCATGTCATGATCATGCATCATATTGTTGCATTGCATTGATGGTGTTCCTTCTCTGTTGCCGGTTTTGTCCCCTCTCAGTAGACGTGGTTCCGATGATGAGATCGATGACACCGATGAAGAACTATACTATCTTTAGAAGTGCCAGGCAAGCAAAACCCCCTTGTCATTCCGATACAATCCCACTCTCTCGCTCCTACTCTCTTTATTGCATTAGGACAACAATGATTCATCTATTACATGATGCGGTAGTTGAACCCCTTCTCCTCTGCATGACCTGTCTTTGCCACAGTAAATAGATGAAACCCGCTAGCATGAGTAGGAGTTGTTTGAGCCCTGATGTGCCTACTCATTCATGCTTGTTTGTCATGCCTCACATCGCTTAGATTCGTTAGGTCCGATTCATCGGGGATGAATTGGAATGGTGATGAACATGTCCCTCTTGTTGAGAGCTAAGTGTGTGAACACGATTTGGTAAAGGTAGCGGTGAGAGGCCATGTAGGAGTACATGGTGGGTTGTCTCATTGAAACCGTCCTCGTGAACTGAGTTACGTGTTTGTGATCCATGAACAGTTACTACCACGCATTGGAATGCTTAAGTGCCCTCTCGACTTATTAATCAACCTGATCTCTGTCCAGGAGTTGCAACTAGTTTCTGGTGTTTGTAGGTAGTGCTAGTAGTCTACCAAGTGGCACCGGTACAGGTGGGCTTGGGACAGACTAGGCACCGTGGCATGGTGTACCAAGCGTAGATCCATCCGACGAGGTGGACTTGGGAACCCTGCACACATTATTAGGGCCATGAATGACACCCCGGACGGATCTCCTTGCGGATGGAACCCGAATAGATGATAAACTTGGACTAGATACTTCCGTGGTTAGTCAGGTCGTGGCCAACTCCCTCGCCAGGCTTCCGCTTGAAGGTTGCCGAGATACACGACGTGTACATGGTGGTAAGTGGCGAGAGTGTGTGTGAAGAAGTACACCCCTGCAGGGTTAACATCATCTATTCGAATAGCCGCGTCCGCGGTATAGGACTTCTGGGTTGCCTGTATAGTTCATAGACAAGTGAAAGTGGATACTCTAAAATGCACAAGATAAGCGTGAGTTCTATGGATGGCGTTCTCGTAGGGAGACGGGAGCGGATCCATAGTGGTGTATTGATATGGTGAATATGTGGACTCGTGTGCCCCACCTCAAAAGAGTTACTTGCAGTCGTAGTACAGGATAGCCACTGAGTCAAAGATGGCTTGCTGCAAATAAACCCCACCACCCCTTTGTTGATACTGATGCATATGTAGTTAGTTCTGATGTAAGTCTTGCTGGGTACATTTGTACTCACGTTTGCTTAATTTATGTTTTTGCAGGGAGACTTCAGTCTCACTAGTAGTTCCGCATGGACTTCGAATACCAAAGCTGTCAGGACCCCGATCCTAAGTCACACCGACCTAGCATGTAACACATCATATCACTTTGCGGCCTCATGCACAGTATTCCCACGGGTGCCACCTTACCTGGCCTGGGATTGTCGGTGTACAAAAAGAGGGGTACACTTTTTGTACCCCTATAACTGTGCACGGGCAGTCTGAGCCGCGGGCACCACCGCACTGAGCAAGGCAAGGGAGGTGAGCCAAGGTAAGGCCGAAGCTCGAAAGGAGTAGAACGACGCCAAGGCCAAGACCACAAAGAGCGAAGGGGATGAAGTGGACTCCGCGGGCAAGATCCTTGCCGGGGGCGGTTTTAGCAAACCCGGCAAGACCCTTGCCGTGGCAGCTCGACCCACACCTACGGAGCGAATCACCCTTGAGTCCACTGCCCCCATGGGGCAAGGATTGAGAGACATCCCGTGGTGGCATGCAGATATTTGTGAAGACATTCAAGATCAGATACACAATATAAAAGATGACGACCCTTGGCGGGATCCCAGCCAAGGAGGACCACAAGGCCCCCGGCAAGAGCCTTGCCGGGGATGACAGCAGGTGCCACGGCAAGACCCTTGCCGGGGCTACGGCGAGGCTATCGCCAAGGGCACCCGTAGGGCCACCATCAGGCCCACGCCAATCAAGCATCCACCACCGTTCGCATGCAGCTGCCAACCCAACCAGTTGGGCAGGCACCTGCGTGGCGGCAAGCGGATCTTCGTGGAGACCCACCACTGCGCCACCTCAGCTGCCTGCCTGCCTACATGGCACCACGGGCACCGCTGGCCAGAGCGCGTGTCGACACGAAAGGGAGCAGCGACGGACGAGACAGGGCTCTGCCCCGTCCCCGATAAAGCAAGGACACCTAAGCAAGACGCATTTAAGGCGCCTTGTCATGTAATGCGAGGGATAAACTCGCATCACTATACCCTTTCCACCTCCTGTGTGCCACTGTGGCGACCCCTTTCCCTATAAAAGGAGGCCCGAGGCGACCAGGAGGAGGATTTGGCTTCTTGGAGCTCCTCACGCCCCATTGCTAGCTCAAGAACACAGATAAACAAACCACCAAAGCAGGAGTAGGGTTTTACGCATCCTCGCGGCCCGAACCTGGATAAAGAAACCGTGTGCTATCTATTTGATCCGCTCTTCTCACGACCCCGCGCCCCGCGACCGTAGTAGGTATTCTTGTGATCCCATAGGTGTCGTTCCCACCGACAACTTTGGCGCGCCAGGTAGGGGGCGCAGTGGTGAGAATCGGCTCTAGCAGTTAGCCCGGCACTCCTTCATCTTCGTGACCCTTGAAGAAGAAAGGAGGCCAGAAGATCGACGCTCGAGCGATCGCAAACAGAAGCTAAGTTGCACTGAACCCTTATTTGTGCTACCCTTCTTATTTGAGGTTATTCCCCTAGAGATGTCACGCCTTTGTATGAGAAACCTGCACGCCAGGGGGCTCTCCCACGATCGGCAACGCCCTTGCCCTGTTTCGAGTCCGCTCAACAGCTCAAGCGGCTGCGTCGAGAATGGCAGAGTAACCTTCTGCGATCGACAACGCCCTCGATTCTAACTCGAGTCAAGCTCGACAGTTCGAGCGGCCGCGTTTGGAACGGAAAGGTGGCTCGTCCGGCAGCACGCGTACCCGGCAGGCCCTGGGAATCCGTCCCCAAAACGCCGCTAGGGGCTTCCGCGCCGGCAAGCCTACCCGATCGACGAGGGACACGCATACAAAGAGGAATTGAACGGGGAAATAACATGCATGAAAATTAAGAGTACTTCAAAGTTATATTACATCACGTCATAGCTGCGGTTCTAACTAAAGATAAAATTTGTCTTGGTCGGGAACCCGCGGCGAAGAAGAACGGGATGCCTAATCCCGGCGCTGGCCTTCCACCCTCTTGATTTCGTCGATGCAGTCGGTGACGGGCTTGATGCGCTCCTTGAGCACCGTGAGGTCAACACCATCCGGCAAGCTCTTCATCGAGGCCGCGAAGTCAAGGTCGGGATTCCAGTGCGCCATCTTGGTGAGGACATTGGTCATGACCCTCCGGCAAAGTCGCCGGACCTCCTCGGCCAGCGTGGCCATCCTGTTGGAGTGAAGATAGGCCAAGGCTCCGAGGACGCCCTCGAAGAACTGGGTCAGCTTGGCGTTGATGGTCCCGCTGGGCTCGGGGGGCGTACCTCACGTTTGGCATCCCCATGGTGGCCAATTGCAAGGTGACCCTGCCGGCAACGACCTCCAGATGGCCGATCCACCTGTTCTCACCCACCACATATTCCTGGTGGGAGGCGGCCTCGTTTGCCCGCAGCTGCTTCTCCTCCTCGAGGCTCCTGGTCAAGGTCTCCTCCCGTGCCCTGCTCTCCGACAACATCTTCTCGAGACCCTCCAGCTTCAGCTTGAGGTCTCTGATGGAGTTCTGTGCGTCGGAGAGCTCCCCAGTCCTGCTGATGACTGCTCCTTGCACCTCTACCAAGGTGCGGTTGAGCGTGCTCTTCTCGCCGGACAGCTTGAGGGCCTGCTCCTTCAGCTCATCCCGCTCTGCTTCCAAGTCCTTCACCTTGCCGGCATGGGCCAGAGCTTGGGCATCGAGTGCCTCTTTGTGCCTCTGCTCCAGCTCGCGAGTCCGTCGTACGACAAGGGCCTCGAGCTCCTCATCCTTGTCGCGGAGCATTGCGATAAGCTTCGCTTCACGCGTGGAGAGGTCCTCTTCCTGGGAATCCAAGGCGGCTTGATGCTGGTTCCGGGCGGCTTCGACCGCGGCATCCAAGTTCGCCGCCTCTTCCTGGGCCTTCTCGATATCGGCCATCTTCATGGTGAGCTCCGCATCGCGCTTGGCCAATTCCTCCTGAAAGGCCCTCTGCTCCTCGCGAGTCTGGTGGAACCAGGTATGCATCTCACAGAATGCGCCGCTTTGAAGTCCACCTCGGCGTTGTCCACCGCTGCCATCCTCGGACTTGATCTTGTCCAGACGGGCACGCAGTAGAGCACTTGAGCTTCCAGAAATCGTCCCCCATGGCGCGGAAAAGCTGCTCTTCTGGAGAACCGTCGCCGCCAACGCCCGGCTCATCAACCACCTCAAGCCCGGCGGCGGCGAGCACCTCGCCGTCAAAGGTTTCCCCTTCGGCGGGTGCTTGGCTTGACACCCCTGGAAGATGGACGAAAAGATCGTCGCCCACCTTCAGATATCTGCCGGGGCCCGAGGTTGAGGAGGAAGGCTGGTCACCCGCCACCTCCTCCTCGGCGGAGGCCTTGCCGGCCTCACCGGCAGGTCCACTGCTGGCGCCCTTGGCAGAAGCCTCGCCAGTCGCCTTGGCGGCTCCCGCAGCGGCATCCTCGGCAGCACCCTTGGCGGCTTCGTCAGCGGCGGACTCATCGGCATCTTTGGCGGCCTCCTCGGCGGCAATCCTGCTGGCCTCCGCCGTGGCCTCCTCAGCAATATCTCCAACAACAGTGTCCTCGTCCTCCATGTCTGTTGAAGGAGGGCCTGGGCAGCAATGGGAGCAATGAAGCCAAGAAAAGAATAAGGGAAAAACAGAGACGAAGGACAGGCGACTCACCAAAGGCTGTGTCAGGAAGTGTAAGTCCCTCTCCCAAAGATTTGGCACCGTGGCAGAGCCACCAGCGCCCAAGTTCCCCTCTTCCTCCATGGGTGTGGGCTCCGTGCCTCATGCCCTTGCCGGGACGCCCCCCGCGGCGGCGTAGTCGATGGGGTGGTGTGTTAGGAATAGCCCTCTGTGGCTCCTCCTGCTGCCGCTCCCCTCCTGCAAACCCGGCAAGGTCAGCATCATAGCATCGAGCGCCTACCACATGTCGAGTAAGAAGAGGGTGACGAACTTCTGTTGGGGGCTGCGCTGGCTTCTTGTCCGGGCTGCTCAGCACCACCGATGGTGTCTTTGAAGCCCTGGGCCGGGATCGACTGCTCGCCAAGGTCCTCGCCCTCTTCGCCCTCTGGGCCAACGTCTCCGTCCCCCTGCAAAAGCAAAAATGGATCAAGACAAGCGACCCGATTCGGGGAAGTGGAAATGACAGTAAGGAACGGAGTACTTACTCATCATCCGTCTCCTCCTCTTCCACCAGTTTCCTTTTCCTCTCCGGGCTGAGAGGCCTGAGATCAAAAGGGAGCTCCACATCATCATCCGAGTCGACGCCTGCCAGAGGAGGCGAAGAAGGCGGCGGGGTTTGTGCGCGCCCGGATGAGGAAGGGGCTGTCGTCTTCTTTTTCTCAGCGGCCTTCGTCAACCCCTTCGCTGTTGTGGCCCTCGTGTGGCGCCCAGACCCCTCCAGGGTCAATTGAGGCCCTGTAGCCCTGCCGGGCCGGACCGGCTCGCCGGAGCCAGCCCGCCGCAGGACTCGCCCTCTTCCCCTGGTTGGCGTCGAGCCCGCCGCCACGTCCTCCTCCGACGACGACTCGTCGGCCGCGTCCTCGACAAGCGGAGCTCCAGCATTGGCGCTGCTGACCTCCTCGATGGCCACCACCCACAGGGTGAACTGCTCCTCCTCCGCAGCCGTCGCGGCCTTGTCCTCCATGCCCCCGACGCTGCCGGCCTCCGTGGCAAGTCAGGCCTCCTCGCCTGGTGGCGATGTAGTCCAGCTCCGCCTGGTGGTGTCCATGACAAGCCGCCGCTCAAGTGTCAAGATTGACGTATACCTCGATCAAGGAGTCGAAGAATTGCTGCACATCTGTGTCCGTCGGCTCCTTCCAGCTGGGACAGGGCCGTGCGGCGTTGCAGTCCGGCATCATAGCAATGATCTCGGACGGCGCGTGAGTTATTGCAATAACGGGACCACCCGGCCGGCAACCGGAAGAACGACCCTTTGACGGCCTTTGCCAACCTTTGCGGCAGCCCTCGCGGCCTTGCCGGTCCGTTCAACCTCGCCGTCGCAACCCACACCAAGCTGGAAAAGCCGCTGACAGAAGTGGGCATGCGCCATCACCGTGAAGTTGTGATCGAGGCCAGGGCGGAGCCGCATAATGTCAGCCGGGTTCGTAAAAAGCCAGGCTGGCCTCCCCTTGTTATGCAACGGGGCAATCCGGCGGTGAATGAAGTCCGCCCCGGTCATCTCCAGGGTGAGCCCAGCCCGGGTCAGCCGGAGGATCCTGGTGGTGGCGACAGTAAGCCTCACGTCAGCAGCATCGACATCACCCCAATCGCTGTCGTGGACTGGCGGCGCTCGACAGACCTTGCAAAATTCCGGCGGGTCTTCGTCTTCAATCCAGCACCACCAGCCACGCCATTCATCCCACCTCTCCTTCATGGCACCATCCGGGTATGCCCCCAGGCGACACATCCGGAGACGGCGCCTCCGGGCTGGATTCGAGGGGAGAAATAATGGCGAAAGAGTGTTGTGTTGGGCTGCACTCCGGCAAAGCCTTCGCAAAGATGCGCGAAGAGAGCCAGGCACGCCACCGCATTCGGAGTGAAATCCAAGAGGCGAAAGCCGAAGGTGTGCATGATGTCGCAGAAGAAATCGGAAAAAGGGGGCCATAACCCGCAAGAAAGGTAATCAAAAAAAAGGGATACCGATTTGGAGCAGGATCGGCGCAAGCGGCAGGAATGACGCGTGTCGCCGGATGCCCCGAATTCTCTCCCCCCATCTTCACTCCCCATAAGGGCTTGAAGGAGGCACGGAGCTCATGAACACCAACCGACGAGGGGAAGAAGAAGGCGGACTTCGTCCGGTCCCCCGACAGCGCGCTCTCCGGCGGCTCCACGGTCCCAGAGCCCTTAGCCACCCCCTTGCCCTTGGCGGATTTGGGCGCCATGGCGGCCGAGAAGTCTAGAGGATTGTGGAAGAGGGGTGGCGAAGCAGCGACGGCGGGCGACGGCGAAAGCTTAGGAAGGAAGGAAAAGAGGAAAGGGCGGCTTTGAGATTGGAAAAGGTACGAGAGAAGAGGAGAAAGTGAGCAAGCATACCACGGTTATTCCTTCTTATGGGGAAAACGCGGCCGCCTCCTTTCACATTAATCGCGACGTGACGCATGCGCCGCATGAGCTCAGCCCCACGCATGCCGCCCACGTCACGCACGCCTCCCACGCCGAGCCACGCTGGAGGCATGGGAAGCGCAGGCGCGAAGAGACTTACCACGGTAAAACCACCCCGCCTGCACAAGACGTTTTTTTTGGCCTAGCCCAACGACGCGATTGCGCTACGTGTGGCCTAGGCCCGGGGCTCTGTCGGTGTACAAAAAGAGGGTACACTTTTGTACCCCTATAATCGCTGCACGGCAGTCTGAGCCGGGCACCACCGCCTTGAGCAAGGCAAGGGAGGTGAGCCAAGGTAAGGCCAAGCTTCAAACGAAAGCGTAACGATGCCAAGGCCAAGACCACAAAGAGCAAAGGGGCAAGCGGACTCCCGGCAAGATCCTTGCCGGGGGGCGGTTTTAGCAAACCCGGCAAGACCCTTGCCGTGGCAGCTCGCCCCACACCTACGGAGCGAATCACCCTTGAGTCCACCGCCCCCATGGGGCAAGGATTCGGAGACATCCCGTGGTGGCATGCAGATCTTTGTGAAGACATTCAAGATCGAGATACACACTATAGAAGATGACGACCCTTGGCGGGATCCCAGCCAAGGAGGACCACAAGGCCCCCGGCAAGAGCCTTGCCGGGGATGACAGCAGGCGCCACGGCAAGACCCTTGACGGGGCTACGGTGAGGCTATCGCCAAGGGCACCCGTAGGGCCACCATCAGGCCCACGCCAATCAAGCCTCCACCACCGTTCGCATGCAGCTGCCAACCCAACCAGTTGGGCAGGCACCTGCGTGGCGGCAAGCGGATCTTCATGGAGACCCACCACTGCGCCACCTCAAAGCCTGCACGCCTACATGGCACCACGGCACCGCTGGCCGAGCGCTGCGGTCGACACGAAAGGGAGCAGCGACGGACGAGACAGGGCTCTGCCCCGTCCCCGATAAAGCAAGGACACCTAAGCAAGACGCATTTAAGGCGCCTTGTCATGTAATGCGAGGGATAAACTCGCATCACTGTACCCTTTCCACCTCCCGTGTGCCACTGTGGCGACCCCTTTCCCTATAAAAGGAGGCCCAAGGCGACCAGGAGGAGGATTCGGCTTTTTGGAGCTCCTCACGCCCCATTGCTAGTTCAAGAACACAGATAAACAAACCACCAAAGTAGGAGTAGGGTTTTACGCATCCTCGCGGCCCGAACCTGGATAAAGAAACCATGTGCTATCTGTTTGATCCGCTCTTCTCATGACCCCGCGCCCCGCGACCGTAGTAGGGATTCTTGTGATCCCATCGGTGTCGTTCCCACCGACAGGGACCGTTTGCGCCTTCTGGCTCATGTATATGATAGTGATGCTAGCATCCATATGACAAGGAACCCGGGCCGACATGACTAGTCGTAAACCCAAAGTGGCACTAACTTATAGGGACAGGCATACATGACCCAGCAATGAATGTCTTGGTCATCAGCGAGTGAATCCGGGCTGTAGCAGCTGGGCTAACAGGACTACGGAGAATCCGGGCTGTAGCAGGCTAACAGGACTCCGGTAGACACCGCGTGATATTTCCCCGAAGGGATGCATACCTGAACGAAGAAGGACACATGCCGGCCAGCCTAAGTGTTACGGAGCAAGAGTAAGCTACCATGGCTCAGTGGAAGCACTAGGAGACATTTCCCGGTAAGAGAGGCTACCAGGAATAAACAACTAGGTTGTCGGATCCCACACATACCAAGCATTTCATTAACATACACACAATATGCTCGATATGTGCAAATACAACATGGCATCACAACAGAACTCTATGACTCGGAGGTGTATTCATTAGGCTCCGAGGAACCAGATATTACAAACATGGGTCTGATGACCCAACATTCAGAGCATACAAACAATAAGCACATGCGGAAGCTTAACTTGTCTGATTACAGACAACTACAAATGAAAAAGGCTGAGAAGCCTTACTATCTACAAGACCCTGCCGAGGGCACAAGATCGTAGCTGAGGTAACAAGCTAAACGTCGAAGTCCACGCGGAACTACTAGCGAGACTGAGGTCTCTCTGCAAAAACATAAATTAAGAAAACGTGAGTACAAATGTACCCAGCAAGACTTACATCAGAACTAGCTACATATGCATCAGTATCAATAAAGGGGTGGTGGAGTTCGACTGCAGCAAGCCAGCTTTGACTCAGTGGCTAACCTGAACTACGACTGCAAGTAACTCTTTTGAGGTGGCGCACACGAGTCCACATATTCACCATAACAATACACCACTATGGATCTGTTCCCGTCTCCCTACAAGAAGGCCATCCATAGCACTCACGCTTATCTTGCGCATTTTAGAGAATCCACTTTCACTTGTCTATGAACTGTACAGACAACCCAGAAGTCCTTTACCGCGGACGCGACTATTCGAATAGATGATCTTAACCCTGCAGGGGTGTACTTCTTCACACACACTCTCGCCACTTACCACCATGTACACGTCGTGTATCTCGGCAACCTTCAAGCGGAAGCCTGGTGAGGGAGTCGGCCACGACCTGACTAACCACACAAGTATCTAGTCCAGGTTTATCGCCTATTCGGGTTCCATCCGCAAGGAGATCCGGTCGGGGTGTCGCTCACGGCCCCAAACGATGTGAGCAGGGTTCCCAAGCCCACCATCCGGGTGCCACTTGGTACACCATGCCATTGCACCTAGTCTGTCCCAAGCCCACCTGTACCGGGTGCCACTTGGTAGACTACTAGCACTACCTACAAACACCAGAAACTAGTTGCAACTCCTGGACAAAGATCAGGTTGATTAATAAGTCGAGAGAGCTTGGAGTGCCCGGAGCCCAATGTGTGGTAGTAGCTGTTCATGGATCACAAACACATAACTCAGTTCCTGAGGATGGTTTCAATGAGACAACCCACCATGTACTCCTACATGGCCTCTCACCGCTACCTTTACCAAATCGTGTTCACACAGTTAGCTCTCAACAGTAGGACATGTTCACAACTTTCCAATTCATCCCCGATGAATCAGAGCTAACACAACTCTAAGCAATAGCAGGCATGACAAACAAGCATGAATTAGTAGGCACATCAGGGCTCAAGCAACTCCTACTCATGCTAGTGGGTTTCATCTATTTACTGTGGCAATGACAGGTCATGCAGAGGAAAGGGTTTCAACTACCGCAAGATGTAACAGTTGAATCGTTGTTGTCCTAATGCAGTAAAAGAGAGCAGGAGCGAGAGAGTGGGATTGTATCGGAATGAAAAAGGGGGTTTTGCTTGCCTGGCACTTCTTAAGATAGTATAGCTCTTCATCGGTGTCATCGATCACATTGTTGAAACAACATCTACCGAGAGGGAACAGCACCGGCAAAAGAGAAAGAACACAATCAATGCAATGCAACAATATGATGCATGATCATGACATGGCAATATGCTGTGATTTGGCCTAATGCAACTAGCAACACAATTAAGTGTAGTTAGTTTGAACCCAAGGTTCAAATTCAAACTCCACATATGGTTATTTAACTAATCTGTAGACTTATAGGAATGATGAATTCAAGTCTCAGATCAGTTTCTTCTACCTCCGTGTGTTCATAGTTGATCTCAGAACCTTGATATTGTACTTCTGAGTGGTTATGCCACCATTTTGCAGGATGTCTCAAATCTTCTTGAGCATTTACAGCCGTTATGCTGTCCGAGTCGTCCCAGGTTTCTAAACAATCTGATGCATTTGCAAAATCCTTTCCCTATGGTTTCGATGTTCCTTTAGGCCAGGTTAATCACACTAATTGCTGAGTTGAGGTACTCTATTGCCTCGACATATATGTTGGAGTTATTATTATGACCCTAGGTGTCTTAGGGGATAATCTAGTAACCTAGCCATGTTTTGTGTCCCAGTGTGATGATTCTAGCCATCATTCTTGAAAGCATCCCGTGATGCCAGTTAGTTAGTAGGCATTCTATTCCTGGGTTTCTGACCTCGAGATTCGCCCTACTTACTTCATGTTGATAGTGTTGCTAGTTCCTTTATGATATTAGTAACCTTTGCGATAGTCCTCGAGGTTCATGGTATATCCTTCTTCCAAATATCATGAACTGCTTATGGCAGAAGTTCCTCGCGGAACCGAAAGATCACAACCAGAGTGCTCTTGACGAGTTCTCGATTCTATGTTGTGACTCTGTTAGTTCTACCTTCTATGCATGGATTATCTGGAAGAAACCTGTTGAACTTGGTTCGACATACTAATCTATGCATCCACAACTCAGAAAGTTATATGTTCCTTTGAGTTGTCCCTCTTTAGTTGTATTATGACCTCCGTCTATCAATTGATAGTCAGGAGTAGTTGTGCATTCGTGTTCATCGATGCCTATTATTTTTATGGTTCGTCGGTCCGTTCTATTCCAGAATGACTAGGAGAAACAAAATCCAGTACCTTATCCATTTCTAGGATTGGATCAAAGTAGTTGTATTCCGCAGATCAAATGCCAAACCAGCTTTTGTTCTGTTCTACCTTGGAGTATTACCCTATTTATGTCAAGAATATCATAGGAATTGCACCATCTCTTATGAATTCTTGATGCAGTGATACTTCTCACCATCATCATCCATTCCTCGGTCCTAGTGTTGTTGTAACCGGAATGCCGACAAGTGAATTGTGATGTGCGAAATCAATACTCCGAGCAACTCGTTGCTTGGTAGTAAATGGACAATATTCTCATTCTTAGCGTGTTGGTTATTGAATCATCATTCTAAGATTGATCGTGCTACCTAGTCCATTTTCCTGGTGCACTCTTCGATCAATGAGTTTGGATTATGTTAATTCCTTGCTCTTTCGATCATATCGTCTTGCCCTGAAAAGCAAGATTGTTCTCGAGCTTAGTAACATATCGGTGGTTCGTGATTTTCTGAATATCTTCTCGGAAGTATTACCAGGTTGTCACCTGGCCGATATGTTGAGTTCGTGATCAAGTTGGTTTTCCAATAAACCACTCCTTCTCCAAGAATCTGTGTTGGATACCCCTGAGCTAGTTGGTTAAGCCAAACAACAACTTGGAGAGCTAGAAGATAAAAGATTGCCTAGCTTAGTTCATTTTAAGGGATATAGTTGGGTGCATTGAAGAAATATGATATCTTCATCGATTGGTCCCCGTGATCAGTTGTTGGACCTATTGTCTTATCAAAACTTTGATTTGAGTGTGGGATATTGTCAAATCAACTCAGAACCAACGATGTTCGTAATGTTGTCTTACTCGTGGTTGATCCCTCGAGCATACACCATTACATATTTTGGTCTGACCAATGCTATCACCTTGTTCACATAGTCATGGAATTCCATCTTATGGAAATCTCGATAAATTGTTGTTGAGCCCATCGACAACATCCTTATCTTCTCCATGATTTTGTCGGACATCAAGCTAGTGTTGGAAACTTGTGTAAGCATTTCTTCATGTTTCATTCATGAAGCATATGTTTGGATGAAAGAAGTGACTACCTCTGATTCACGTGCATTTGGTGAAAGTTGCCGCCGTGAATTCGAGAAAGTTAGTCTTGCTTCCTCTGGAATCATCCCAAGTCAGTCATGCATATGTGCGAAGTATTCTATGGTTTGGAGACTTGCAACCTTCATTCCATATGTATTCCCTAGCACCTCAAGCCACTGATTGATTTGCTCAAGGAAAAGGAGTTTGTTGTGTTAATTCTAGATCATGCACAAGACTCCGATATCCTCGATGATGGTTCCCAGCCAGAACTCAGTAGTGTTTTGTTGTAAGACTACTACGTGGTCATGCTTGTCTGGGACATCGTGTTCACATGTGTGTAGAAGAACCGGCTCATGTTTTGGAGCTTGCTATCATAGTTCATTCCCCGAGAATCTCGCAGTGCCATCTCATGGATTTGTGTTGCAAACTTTCATTTTTCTTTCTAGACTTGATGAGTCTGGAATGTCCTGACACCAACCAGATCTAAATCTCTGGCAGATATGATGGTTGGAACATTCTTGACATTTGCATTTTGTTTCCAGCTTGCACCGCCATTGTGCCAATTTTCCATGGGCTGCCTTCTCAGCAGTTGTTGTCCAAGATCATTTTCAAAAGTGGACTTACCATGGATCCCATCCATCTCCAATGACAAGCAAAAAAATCACTCATTGTGTTGTCTTAAACAAGGTAGTCCACATCATCCATCCTAGTCCGAGTATGTCATTCCTTCGAACTCCTTCAAACGAATGTTTGTAAACTGCCTTAGGCTGGTAAGAAGAGTCCAAATGATCTACGTATCAAAAGTAATTCTTTTGCCACTTAAGGGAATAATTCTGCGAGTCACCTCCTCTAAGGTGCCTCGTTTGACATGAAGGGCAACTTAACTCCTCGCTACTTGAAACGCATCCACCATCTTCTTAAGCTTGGAAATGTTGCCTACCAAATTGAACCTTTGTCATATGTTCCTCTCAACCCCTCCCTATGAGTGTTTTGTGTCTCAACTCAAGAGGTGTCCTTACATCCCACTCCATGAATTGATCTTGAGTTGCTCGATCTTCTATAAGATTCATTCCTGTAGAGTTTCTTTCTGTCATCATCGTGTTGTACGAAGTTCTTGAAAACAAAGACGTCAAGACCAAGATGATGCAAGGAATCAACATCTTCGAGAAGGGTACTTGGATCATGAAGATCGTGTTAGTTTTGTGTTCCCTCTGTCTTCTTACCTCACGTCTTGAATCTCGGGACGAGATTCTCGTTTAGTGGGGGTGAGTTGTCACAGCCCTAGAATGTTGGTTGTAATTAGTTGCATCAGTGAGCATCCATGCATCATGTTTAAATTTTTCTTAAACTTGAAATGGGGATGATAAAAACCCTAGCACCAGAGGAACTTAAATAGGTTCAACCAAAATATTTTCAATGAACTCAAAATATCCTTATAAAAATGTTCATGATTTATGGAAATAGGTGAAAGCCTCTACCAGAGATGATGCGTATTTTTCCAGGACATTTTGGTCATTGAATTAAATCATTATGGTATTTGAGTTGGAGTTTAAAATTTACCATTTAATATTGGTTGCTCCAGATATTTTGAAATTTGTTGTGTGGTTTGAAAATAATTCAAATATTCTTCACAAAAATTCACAGAATTAACAAAAGTGTTTTGGTTGGTATTTTAGTTGCAAAACATAAAGCAGAAATTAGAAAACAGAAGAAAGTAGAAATTAGAAAGAGAGAGAGAAGACCCACCTGCAGCCCAGCAAGCCGGCTGGCCCAGCCCACCACCTGGCCCTTGCCAGCCATCTTCAACCTCTGCCAGTAGGCAGAGGGAGAGACTTCGCACGCGCCAAGCGGCCACCTCCGGCTTCATGTTGTTGACACCTCCTGCGTCCTCGCCTTGCACCGTGGAGACGTATGGATCAATCCCACCCCTCGTTCACTTTTCCCTCGCCTCCCTCTCTCGTTCCTCCCCATGGCCGAGCCGGCCATGAGCGCACCGCCGCCGTTTCTGTAGCCACCGATATCCCCGCGCCCCATCTCCCTCTCTGGAAGCTCCGCCATGACCTGCTTGTCATCTTCGCCAAGCCAAACAACACCAGAGCGCCCCACAGCGCCGCCATCGTTGTTGTCTTCTCCCTCTACAAGAGCGTCACCCCTTCCGATTCGTCATCGTCCGGGCTTCCCCGACCTCACCGACGACGCCATCGAGTTCACTGTGAGCTCCTGCTCCTCCTCCCTTGCTCACCCCCTCCTTTCCCGTTCGCTAGTTATCGTCACCGCGAACCCGAGCTCCGGCCGCCCGCCATGGCATGTGAGCTTCATGCTCCCAAGCTCCTCCACATGCGCTCGTTGCCTCCGCGTACTCCTGGTGATCCCAAAAACCCATAAAGCCCATCGGCCGCGCCCGCCGTGCCCCGTAACGCCTAAACCATGGATGCCTGAACTCCGGCGGTCGCCCGGCTCGTCGCTGCCGCTGTTACACACACCACCAGCGCACCACGCGGCCACCACTAGATATGCCGCACTGCCAGCTCGCCGTAGCTGCAAACCGCGCATGAAGTGATGCCCTGTAGCGCCATCCCGAGCAATGCCGGCGAGCCACCGCCGCGGGATTTGGTCACCGGCGGCTTAAACATCGTTCGCTGACGTGGCACAATTTAAGTTAACACTAATCACACCCCCTTGAGCCACTGCCATGTGGGCCCCTATGCCTGTTTAGGTTAATTAAATCTTTGTTTAGATTAGTTCATAACCCAGCGGGACCCACGCATCAGTTTTGACCACACTGATGTGGCCGTTGACCAGGCCCACCTGTTTCTGACTCTAGCCGGTAGCCATCGACCCACGGGTCCTACCACCAGGTTTGACAGCAGCCCTGTTGACCCTGCTGACGTCACCCTAACGTTTTGTTGATGAAATAAGTCATTTTTTGGATTAGTTTGAATTTAGAATAACCAGGAAATTCCAGAAAATGATTTAAACTTCTAAAATTCACAGAAATTCAACCATGGCTCAGATTGAAATAATTTATATATGAAAAATTATCAGAAAAATCCAAAGAATCTGTTTATGGCATTTCCATGCATGATAGAACAACTTATGGCTACTGTCTAGGACAAATCAAATGTTCGGCATTTAAATAAACACATATGGGGTTTGAATTTGAAAATTGGTTCAAACCAACTTCATTTAATCTGGTTGCTAGATGCATTAGCTCAAATCACATCATATTGCCATGTCATGATCATGCATCATGTTGTCACATTGCATTGATTGTGTTATTTCTCTATTGCCGGTGTTTGTTCCCCCTCAGTAGACGTGGTTCCGACAATGAGTTCGATGACACCGATGAAGATCTATACTATCTTCAGAAGTGCCAGGCAAGCAGAAGCCCCTTGTTCATTCCGATACAATCCCACTCTCTCGCTTCTGCTCTCTTTTACTACATTAGGACAACAACGATTCAACGGTTACTTGCTATGGTAGTTGAACCCCCTTTTCCTCTGTATGACATGTCAATGCCATAGTAAATAGATGAAACCCACTAGCATGAGTAGGAGTTGTTTGAGCCCTGATGTGCCTACTCATTCAGGCTTGCTTTTCATGCCTGCTACTACTTAGAGTTGAGTCAGGTCTGATTCATCGGGGATGAATTGGAATGGTGATGAACATGTCCTACTGTGTGTGAGCTAAGTGTGTGAACACGATTTGGTAAAGGTAGCGGTGAGAGGCCATGTAGGAGTACATGGTGGGTTGTCTCATTGAAACTGTCCTCACGAACTGAGTTCTGTGTTTGTGATCCATGAACAGCTACTACCACACATTGGGCTCCGGGCACTCCAAGCTCTCCCTCGACTTATTAATCAACCTGATCTCTGTCCAGAAGTTGCAACTAGTTTCTGGTGTTTGTAGGATATGTGTTGGGGGCCGTGCGTAGCACTGACCCTAGGGGTGGGCTACGATGCGGTAGAGACACGAGGCACGGTGTACCGAGACGCCCGTTTGGTGCCCCGGGAACCCTACTCTCATTGTTTGGGGCCGTTAGCGACACCCCGGCCGGATCTCCTTGCGGATGGAACCCGAATAGGCAATAAACCTGGACTAGAGACTTGTGTGGTTAGTCAGGTCATGGCCGACTCCCTCGCCAGGCTTCCGCTTGAAGGTTGCCTAGATACATGACGTGTACATGGTGGTAAGTGGCGAGAGAGTGTGTGGAGAAGTACACCCATGCAGGATTATAAATGATCTATTCGAATAGTCACGTCCGCGGTAAAGGACCTCTGGGTTGCCTATACAGTTCATAGACAAGTGAAAGTGGATACCCTAAAATGCGCAAGATAAGCATGAGTGCTATGTATGGCCTTCTCGTAGGGAGACGGGAGCGGATCCATACTGGTGTATTGATATGGTGAATATGTGGACTCGTGTGCGCCACCTCAAAAGAGTTACCAGCAGTCGTAGTACAGGATAGCCACTAAGGCAAAGCTGGCTTGCTGCAGTTAAACTCCACCACCCCCTTTGTTGATACTTATGCATATGTAGCTAGTTCTGATGTAAGTCTTGTTGGGTACATTTGTACTCACGTTTTCTCAATTTATATTTTGCAGAGAGACTTCAGTCTCACTTGTAGTTCCGCGTGGACTTCGCTGTTTAGCTTGTTACCTCAGCTATGATCTTGTGCCCTCGGCAGGGTCTTGTAGATAGTTAGGCTTCTCAGCCTTTTTCATTTGTAGTTGTCTGTACTCAGACAAGTTAAGCTTCCGTGTGTGCTTGTTGCTTGTATGACTTGAATGCTGGGTCATCAGACCCATGTTTGTAATATCTGGCTCTTCGGAGCCTAATGAATAAATACTTTGAGTTGTAGAGTTTTGTTGTGATGCCATGTTGTATTTGCACATATCGAGCATATTGTGTGTATTATTTGAAGTGCTTGGTATGTGTGGGATCCGACAACCTAGTTATTTATCCTTGGTAGCCTCTCTTACCGGGAGATGTCTCCTAGTGCTTCCACTGAGCCATGGTAGCTTGCTACTGCTCCGGAACACTTAGGCTGGCCGGCATGTGTCCTTCTTCGTTCATGTGTCTGTCCCTTCGGGGAAATGTCACGCGGTGTCTACCGGAGTCCTGCTAGCCTACTACAGCCCGGATTCTCCGGAGGCCTGTTAGCCCAGCTGCTACAGCCCAGATTCACTCGCTGATGACTGACGCGTTCGTTGTTGGGTCATGTATGCATGTCCCTGTAAGTTAGTGCCACTTTGGGTTTACGACTAGTCATGTCGGCCCGGGTTCTCTGTCATATGGATGCTAGCGACACTATCATATATGTGAGCCAAAAGACGCAAACGGTCCCGGGCCAGGTAAGGTGGCACCCGTGGGAATACCGTGCATGAGGCCGCAAAGTGATATGATGTGTTACATGCTAGATCGGTGTGACTTATGATCAGGGTCCTGACATATATATTATTTCCCAATGATGTATGTCTATCTTACGATGTTTGAGTAGATCCGTTTTGTCCTATGTGTTAATTGATGATCGTGATTGGTTTGAGTTGTATGTTTTATTATTAGTGTTGTCCTATGGTGCTCTCCGTGTCGCGCAAGCATGTGGGATCCCCGCTGTAGGGTTTGCAATATGTTCATTATTTTCTTATGGTGGGTTGCTAGAGTGACAGAAGTTTAAACCCGAGTAAGTAGGTTGTTTGCGTATGGGAGTAAAGAGGACTTGATACCTTATAATGCTATGGTTGGGTTTTACCTTAATGATCTTTAGTAGATGCGGATGCTTGCTAGAGTTCCAATCATAAGTGCATATGTGCTACGTCTTGAGCTTGCGTTGGTTTTCCTCGAAGAGGAGAGGGTGATGCAGCAAGTGTAGCATAAGTATTTCCCTCAGTTTTGAGAACCAAGGTATCAATCCAGTAGGAGGCTCCTCAAAAGTCCCACGCACCTACACAAACAACCGAGAACTCGCAACCAACGCAATAAAGGTGTTGTCAATCCCTTCACGGCCACTTGCAAAAGTGAGATCTAATAAAGATAGTAAGATAAGATAAATATATTTTTGGTAATTTATAATATAGATGCAAAAAGTAAAGATGCAAATAAAATTAGATTGGGAGCAAATATGATAAGAGATAGACCCGGGAGCCATAGGTTTCACTAGTGGCTTCTCTCAAGATAGCATAAGTATTACGGTGGGTGAACAAATTACTGTCGAGCAATTGATAGAAAAGCGCATAGTTATGAGATTATCTAGGCATGATCATGTATATAGGCATCACGTCCATAACAAGTAGACCGACTCGCCTTTGCATCTACTACTATTACTCCACACATCGACCGCTATCCAAAGATGCATCTAGAGTATTAAGTTCATAAGAACAGAGTAACGCATTAAGCAAGATGACATGATGTAGAGGGTTAAACTCATGCAATATGATATAAACCCCATCTTGTTATCCTCGATGGCAACAATACAATACGTGCCTTGCAACCCTTTCTGTCACTAGGTAAGGACACTGCAAGATTAAACCCAAAGCTAAGCACTTCTCCCATGGCAAGAAAGACCAATCTAGTAGGCCAAAATAAACTGATAATTCGAAGAGACTTGCAAAGATAACTCAATCATACATAAAAGAATTCAGAGAAGATTCCAATATTATTCATAGATAAACTTAATCATAAACCCACAATTCATCGGATCTCGACAAACACACCGCAAAAAAGAGTTTACATCGAATATATCTCCACAAGAGAGGGGAGAACAACGTATTGAGATCCAAAAGAGAGAAGAAGCCATCTAGCTAATAACTATGGACCAGAGGTCTGTGGTAAACTACTCACAACTCATCGGAGGGGCAAGGATGTTGATGTAGAGGCCCTCCATGGTTGATTCCCTCCCAAGCAGAAAGTGTCGGTGAAGGATCCAAGATGGGATCTCACGGATACAGAAGGTTACGGCGGTGGAAATTGTGTTTCGTGGTGCCCCTGGATGTTTTCGGGTACGTAGGTATATATAGGAGGAACAAGTACGTTTGTGGCCGCCCGAGGGGCCCACGAGACAAGGGGCGCACCCTATAGGGGGGCGCTTGTTGGAAATATGCCCTAGAGGCAATAATAAAAGGATTATTATTATATTTCCTTGTTCATGATAATTGTCTTTTATTCATGCTATAATTGTATTATCCGGAAATCGTAATACACGTGTGAATACATAGACCACAATATGTACCTAGTGAGCCTCTAGTTGACTAGCTCGTTGATCAACAGATAGTCATGGTTTCCTGACTATGGACATTGGATGTCATTGATAACGGGATCACATCATTAGGAGAATGGTGTGATGGACAAGACCCAATCCTAAGCATAGCACAAGATCGTGTAGTTCGTTTTTGCTAGAGCTTTTCCAATGTCAAGTATCTCTTCCTTAGACCATGAGATCGTGTAACTCCCGGATACCGTAGGGAGTGCTTTGGGTGTACCAAACATCACAACGTAATCGGAAGACTATAAAGGTGCATTACAGGTGTATCTCCAAAAGTGTCTGTTGGGTTGACACGGATCGAGATCGGATTTGTCACTCCGTATGACGGAGAGGTATCACTGGGCCCACTCGGTAGTGCATCATCATAATGAGCTCAAAGTGACCAAGTGTTTGGTCACGGGACCATGCATTACGGTACGAGTAAACTGACTTGCCGGCAACGAGATTGAACGAGGTATTGGGATGCCGACGATCGAATCTCGGGCAAGTAAAATACCGATTGACAAAGGGAATAGTATACGGGGTTGATTGAATCCTCCACATCGTGGTTCATCCGATGATATCATCGAGGAGCATGTGGGAGCCAACATGGGTATCCAGATCCCGCTGTTGGTTATTGCCCGAGAGCCGTCTCGGTCATGTGCAGATGTCTCCCGAACCCGTAGGGTCTACACACTTAAGGTTCGGTGACGCTTAGGGTTGTATGAATATGAGTATGCAGTATACCGAATGTTGTTCGGAGTCCGGATGAGATCTCGGACGTCACGAGGAGTTTCGGAATGGTCCGGAGGTAAAGAATTATATCTGAGGAAGTGGTGTTTCGCCATCGGGAAAGTTTCGGGTCACCGGTATTGTCTGGGACCACCGGAAGGGTCCCGGGGGTCCACCGGGTGGGGCCACCCATCCTGGAGGGCCCCATGGGCTGAAGTGGGAGGGGAACCAGCCCATAGTGGGCTGGTGCGCCCCCTAGGCCCACCCCCTGCGCCTAGGGTTGAAACCCTAGGGTGGGGGGCACACCACATGCCTTGGGGGGCACTCCACCCCCCTGGCCGCCGCCCCCTTGGGAGATTCGATCTCCCAGGGCCAGCGCCCCCCCTTGGGGGCCTATATAAAGGAGGGCAAAGGGGAGGGAAGCCGCACCCTGTGCATTGGCGCCTCCCTCCCCCTGCTACACCTCGTCCTCCTCCCGCAGCAGCTTGGCGAAGCTCGCCGGAGTTCACTGCATCCACCACCACGCCGTCGTGCTGCTGGATCATCATCAACCTCTCATTTCCCCTTTGCTGGATCAAGAAGGAGGAGACGTCTCCCGTCCCGTATGTGTGTTGAATGCGGAGGTGCTGTCCGTTCAGCACTTGGTCATCGGTGATTTGGATCACGGCGAGTACGACTCCATCATCCACGTTCTTTTGAACGCTTCCGCTCGCGATCTACAAAGTGGTATGTAGATGCAATCTCTCTCCCATGACTCGTTGCTTAGATGAACTCATAGATGGATCTTGGTGAAACCGTAGGAAAAATTTTAATTTTACGCAACGTTCCCCATCAGTGGCATCATGAGCTAGGTCTATGCGTAGTTCTCTATTGCACGAGTAGAACACAATTTTGTTGTGGGCGTAGATCTTGTCAACTTGCTTGCCGCTATTAGTCGTATCTTGCTTCAGCGGTATTGTGGGATGAAGCGGCCCAGACCAACCTTACACGTACGCTTACGTGAGACCGGTTCCACCGGTGACATGCACTAGTTGCATAAGGTGGTCAAGGGTGTCTGTCTCTCCCACTTTAGTTGGAGCGGATTCGATGAAAAGGGTCCTTATGAAGGGTAAATAGAAGTTGACAAAATCACGTTGTGGTTATTCGTAGGTAAGAAAACGTTCTTGCTAGAACCCAATTGCAGCCACGTAAAAGATGCAACAACAATTAGAGGACGTCTAACTTGTTTTTGCAGCAATTGTCATGTGATGTGATATGGCGAAGTTGTGATGAATGATGATATATTGTGATGTATGAGATCATGTTCTTGTAATAGGAATCACGACTTGCATGTCGATGAGTATGAAAACCGGCAGGAGCCATAGGAGTTGTCTTTATTTTTGTATGACCTGCGTGTCATTGAAGAACGCCATGTAAATTACTTTACTTTATTGCTAAACGCGTTAGCCATAGAAGTAGAAGTAGTCATTTGGCGTGACAACTTCATGAAGACACGACGATGGAGATCATGATGATGGAGATCATGGTGTCATGCCGGTGACAAGATGATCATGGAGCCCTCAAGATGGAGATCAATGGAGCTATATGATATTGGCCATATCATGTCACTACTATATAATTGCATGTGATGTTTATTATGTTTAGGCATCTTGTTTACTTAAAACGACGGTAGTAAATAAGATGATCCTTACAACAATTTCAAGAAGTGTTCTCCCTAACTGCGGCACCGTTGCTAAAGTTCGTCGTTTCGAAGCACCACGTGATGATCGGGTGTGATAGATCTTTACGTTCACATACAACGGGTGTAAGACAGTTTTACACATGCAAAACACTTAGGGTTAACTTGACGAGCCTAGCATGTACAGACATGGCCTCGGAACACGGAGACCGAAAGGTCGAACACGAGTCGTATGGAAGATACGATCAACATGAGAATGTTCACCAACGATGACTAGTCCGTCTCACGTGATGATCGGACACGGCCTAGTCGACTCGGATCGTGTATCACTTAGATGACTAGAGGGATGTCTAATCTGAGTGGGAGTTCATTAAAATAATTTGATTAGATGAACTTAATTATCATGAACTTAGTCTAAAACCTTTGCAAATATGTCTTGTAGATCAAATGGCCAACGCTCATGTCAACATGAACTTCAATGCGTTCCTAGAGAAAACCAAGCTGAAAGATGATGGCAGCAACTATACGGACCGGGTCCTAACACGAGGATCATCCTCATAGCTGCCAGAAACAATATGTCCTAGAAGGACCGCTAGGTGATGCACCCGTCTGCAGAACCAAGACATTATGAATGCTTGGCAGTCTCGTCCGATGATTACTCCCTCGTTCGGCGGGCGTGCTTTACGACTTAGAACCGGGCTTCAAAAGCGTTTTGAGCAACACGGAGCATATGAGATGTTCGAGGAGCTGAAACTAGTTTTCCAAGCTCATGCCCGGTCGAGAGATATGAAGTCTCCGACAAATTCTATAGTTGTAAGATGGAGGAGAACAGTTACGTCGGTGAGCACATACTCAAAATGTCTGGTTGCACAACCGCCTGTCCCAGCTGGACATAAACCTCCGGACGAGGCGGTCATTGACAGAATCCTTGATCGCTCCCACCAAGCTACAAGAGCTTTGTGATGAACTACAATATGCAGGGGATGGTGAAGACCATTCCGAAGTATTCTCAATCTGAAGTCGGCAGAGGTTGTAATCAAGAAAGAACATCAATTGTTGATGGTCAATAAAACCACTAAGTTCAAGAAGGGCAAGGGTAAGAAGAACTTCAAGAAGGACGGCAAGGATGTTGCCGCGCCCGATAAGCAAGTTGCCGGAAGAAGTCAAAGAATGGACCCAAGCACGAGACAGAGTGCTTTTATTGCAAAGGGAAGGGCCACCGAAGCGGAACTGCCCCAAATACTTAGCGGACAAGACGGCCGGCAACACTAAAGGTATATTGGATATACATGTAATTGATGTGTACCTTACCAGTACTCGTAGTAAGTGCCGTTGCTCATATTTGTAACTCACAGCAGGAGCTGCGGAATAAACGGAGACTGGCGAAGGACGAGGTGACAATGCGCGTCGGGAATGGGTCCAAGGTCGATGTGATCGCCCGTCGACGCTACCTCTACATTTACCTACGGGATTAGTTCTAAACCTCAATAATTGTTATTTAGTGCCAAGTTTGAGCATGAACATTGTATCGGATCTCGTTTAATGCGAGATGGCTACTCATTTAAATCCGAGAATAATGGTTGTTCTATTTATATGAGAGATATGTTTTATGGTCATGCTCCGATGGTCAATGGTTTATTCTTAATGAATCTCGAGCATAATATTACACATATTCATAGTGTGAATACCAAAAGATGCAAAGTTGATAACGATAGTCCCACATACTTGTGGCACTGCCGCCTTGGTCACATTGGTGTCAAGCGCATGAAGAAGCTCCATGCTGATGTACTTTTGGAGTCTCTCGATTATGAATCATTTGACACATGTGAACCATGCCTCATGGGCAAGATGACCAAGACTCCGTTCTCCGAAACAATGGAGCGAGCAACCAACTTGTTGGAAATCATACATACCGATGTGTGCGGTCCAATGAGTGTTGAGGCTCATGGAGGATATCGTTATGTTCTCACTCTCACCGATGACTTGAGTAGATATGGGTATGTCTACTTGATGAAACACAAGTCCGAGACCTTTGAAAAGTTCAAGGAATTTCAGAATGAAGTAGAGAATCAACGTGACCGAAGATAAAATTCTTACGATCGATCGTGGAGGAGAATATTTAAGTCACGAATTTGGTACACACTTAAGGAAATGTGGAATCGTTTCACAACTCACGCTACCGAACACCTCGGTAAAGGTGTCCGAACGTTGTAATCGCACTCTATTGGATATGGTGCGATCTATGATGTCTCTTACTGATTTACCGCTATCATTTTGGGGATACGCTCTAGAGACAGCTACATTCACTTTAAATAGGGCACCGTCTAAATCCGTTGAGACGACACCGTATAAATTATGGTTTGGGAAGAAACCTAAGCTGTCGTTTCTAAAAGTTTGGGGATGCGATGCTTATGTCAAGAAACTTCAACCTAAAAAGCTCGAACCCAAGTCGGAAAAATGCGTCTTCATAGGATACCCTAAGGAAACCATTGGGTATACCTTTTACTTAAGATCCGAGGGCAAGATCTTTGTTGCCAAGAACGGATCCTTTCTGGAAAAAGAGTTTCTCTCGAAAGAAGTAAGTGGGAGGAAAGTAGAACTCGATGAAGTACTACCTCTTGAACGGGATAGTAGTGCAGCTCAGGAAAATGTTCTGTGATGCCTACACCAATCAAGAGGAAATTAATGATGATGATCAAGGTACTTCGGATCAAGTTGCTCTTGAATCAGAGGTCTACTAGGACACGTTCCGCACTGCAGTGGTACGGCAACCCTGTCCTAGAAATCATGTTGTTAGACAACGGTGAACCTTGAACTATGAAGAAGCTGACGGTGGGCCCAGATTCCAACAAATGGCTCAAGCCATGCAATCCGAGATAGGATCCATGTATGAAAACAAAGTATGGACTTTGACAGACTTGCCCGATGATCGGCGAGCGATAGAAAATAAATGGATCTTTAAGAAGAAGACGGACGCGGATGGTAATGTCACCATCTATAAAGCTCGACTTGTCGCTAAGGGTTATCGGCAAGTTCAAGGGATTGACTACGATGAGACTTTCTCTCCGTAGCGAAGCTTAAGTCCGTCTGAATCATGTTAGCAATTGCCGCATACTATGATTATGAGATATGGCGGATGGACGTCAAAACAGCGTTCCTTAACGGTTATCTTAAGGAAGAGTTGTATATGATGCAGCCGGAGGGTTTTGTCGATCCTAAGAATGCTAACAAAGTATGCAAGCTCAATGATCCATTTATGGGCTGGTGCAAGCATCTCGGAGTTGGAACATTCGCTTTGATGAGATGATCAAAGCGTTTGGGTTTATGTAGACTTATGGAGAAGCCTCATACATAAGAAAGTGAGTGGGAGCTCAGTAGCATTTCTCATATTATATGTAGATGACATACTTTTGATGGGAAATGATATAGAACTCTTGGACAGCATTAAGGCCTACTTGAATAAAAGTTTTTCAATGAAGGACCTTGGAGAAGCTGCTTATATATTAGGCATCAAGATCTATAGAGATAGATCGAGACGCCTCATAGGTCTTTCACAAAGCACATACCTTGATAAGATTTTGAAGAAGTTCAAAATGGATCAGTCCAAGAAAGGGTTCTTGCATGTACTGCAAGGTGTGAGATTGAGCTCGGCTCAATGTCATACCACGGCAAAAGATAAAGAAGAGATGAGCGTCATCCCCTATGAATCGGACATATGATCTATTATGTATGCCATGCTGTGTACCGGACCTGATGTAAACCTTGCCGTAAGTTTGGTAGGAAGGTGCCAAAGTAATCCCGGCAAGGAACACCGGACAGCGGTCAAGAATATCCTGAAGTACGAAAAGGACAAAGGACATGTTTCTCGTTTATGGAGGTGACGAAGAGCTCGTCAGAAGGGTAACGTCGACGATAGCTTCGAAACACATCTGGATGACTCTAACTCACAAACCGGATACGTGTATATGTTGAATGGTGGAGCAGTAAGCTGGTGCAGCTGCAAGCAGAGCGTCGTGGCGGGATCTACATGTGAAGCGGAGTACATGGCATCATCAGAGGCAGCACATGAAGCAATATGGGTGAAGGAGTTCATCACCGACCTAGGAGTCATACCCAATGCATCGGGGCCGATCAAACTCTTCTGTGACAACACTGGAGCTATTGCACTTGCCAAGGAGCCCAGGTTTCACAAGAAGACCAGGCACATCAAGCGTCGTTTCAACTCCATCCGTGAAAATGTTCAAGATGGAGACATAGAAATTTGCAAAGTGCATACGGATCTGAATGTCGCAGATCCGTTGACTAAACCTCTTCCATGGCAAAACATGATCAACACCGTAACTCTATGGGTGTTCGATTCACCACAATGTAACTAGATTATTGACTCTAGTGCAAGTGGGAGACTGTTGGAAATATGCCCTAGAGGCAATAATAAAAGGATTATTATTATATTTCCTTGTTCATGATAATTGTCTTTTATTCATGCTATAATTGTATTATCCGGAAATCGTAATACACGTGTGAATACATAGACCACAATATGTCCCTAGTGAGCCTCTAGTTGACTAGCTCGTTGATCAACAGATAGTCATGGTTTCCTGACTATGGACATTGGATGTCATTGATAACGGGATCACATCATTAGGAGAATGGTGTGATGGACAAGACCCAATCCTAAGCATAGCACAAGATCGTGTAGTTCGTTTTGCTAGAGCTTTTCCAATGTCAAGTATCTCTTCCTTAGACCATGAGATCGTGTAACTCCCGGATACCGTAGGAGTGCTTTGGGTGTACCAAACATCACAACGTAACTGGGTGACTATAAAGGTGCATTACAGGTATCTCCAAAAAGTGTCTGTTGGGTTGACACGGATCGAGACTGGGATTTGTCACTCCGTATGACGGAGAGGTATCACTGGGCCCACTCGGTAGTGCATCATCATAATGAGCTCAAAGTGACCAAGTGTTTGGTCACGGGATCATGCATTACGATGCGAGTAAAGTGACTTGTCGGCAACGAGATTGAACGAGGTATTGGGATGCCGACGATCGAATCTCTGCAAGTAAAATACCGATTGACAAAGGGAATAGTATACGGGGTTGATTGAATCCTCGACATCGTGGTTCATCCGATGATGTCATCGAGGAGCATGTGGAGCCAACATGGGTATCCAGATCCCGCTGTTGGTTATTGCCCGAGAGCCGTCTCGGTCATGTCGCAGATGTCTCCCGAACCCGTAGGGTCTACACACTTAAGGTTCGGTGACGCTTAGGGTTGTATGAATATGAGTATGCAGTATACCGAATGTTGTTCGAGTCCGGATGAGATCCCGGATGTCACGAGGAGTTTCGGAATGGTCCGGAGGTAAAGAATTATATATAGGGAGTGGTGTTTCGCCATCGGGAAAGTTTCGGTCACCGGTATTGTACTGGGACCACCGGAAGGGTCCCGGGTCCACCGGTGGGGCCACCCATCCCGGAGGGCCCCATGGGCTGAAGTGGGAGGAACCAGCCCATAGTGGGCTGGTGCGCCTCAGGCCCACCCCTGCGCCTAGGGTTGAAACCCTAGCGGGGCGCACCACATGCCTTGGGGGCACTCCACCTCGGCCGCCGCCCCTTAGGAGATTGGATCTCCAGGGCGGCGCCCCTTGGGGGGCCTATATAAAGGAGGGCAAAGGGAGGCAGCCGCACCTGTGCATTGGCGCCTCCTCCCCTGCTACACCTCGTCCTCCTCCCGCAGCAGCTTGGCGAAGCCTCGCCGGAGTTCTCACTGCATCCACCACCACGCCATCGTGCTGCTGGATCATCATCAACCTCTCCTTTCCCCTTGCTGGATCAAGAAGGAGGAGACGTCTCCCGTCCCGTACGTGTGTTGAACGCGGAGGTGCTGTCCGTTCAGCACTTGGTCATCGGTGATTTGGATCACGGCGAGTACGTCTCCATCATCCATGTTCTTTTGAACGCTTCCGCTCGCGATCTACAAAGTGGTATGTAGATGCAATCTCTCTCCCATGACTCGTTGCTTAGATGAACTCATAGATGGATCTTGGTGAAACCGTAGGAAAAATTTTCATTTTCTGCAACGTTCCCCAACAGCGCCCTCCTATCTCGTGGAGGCCTCGGTTGCTTCTTGACTTGCACTCCAAGTCCTCTGGATCACGTTTGTTCCAAAAATCACGCTCCCAAAGGTTTCATTCCGTTTGGACTCCATTTGAAATTCCTTTTCTTCAAAATACTGAAATAGGCAAAAAAACAGTAATATGGGCTGGGCCTCTGGTTAGTAGGTTAGTCCCAAAAGTAATATAAAAGTGTATAATAAAGCCCAATATTGCCCAAAGCAGTAGATAATATAGCATGGAGCAATCAAAAATTATAGATACGTTGGAGACGTATCAAGCATCCCCAAGCTTAATTCCTGCTCGTCCTCGAGTAGGTAAATGATAAAAATATAATTTTTGATGTGGAATGCTAGTTGGCATAATTTCATTGTAATTCTTCTTATTGTGGTATGAATATTCAGATCCGAAAGATTCAAGACAAAAGTTTAATATTGACATAAAAATAATAATACTTCAAGCATACTAACAATGCAATCATGTCTTCTCAAAATAACATGGCCAAAGAAAGTTATCCCTACAAAATCATATAGTCTGGCTATGCTCTATCTTCACCACACAAAGTATTTAAATCATGCACAACCCCGATGACAAGCCAAGAAATTGTTTCATAATTTTGACATTCTCAAACTTTTTCAATCTTCATGCAATACATGAGCGTGAGCCATGGATATAGCACTATGGGTGGAATAGAAGGGTGGTTGTGGAGAAGACAAAAGGAGAAGATAGTCTCACATCAACTAGGCGTATCAACGGGCTATGGAGATGCCCATCAATAGATATCAATGTGAGTGAGTAGGGATTGCCATGCAACGGCTGCACTAGAGCTATCAGCATTTGAAACTCAACAAAAGAAACTAAGTGGGTGTGCATCCAACTCGCTTGCTCATGAAGACCTAGGGCATTTTGAGGAAGCCCATCATTGGAATATACAAGCCAAGTTCTATAATGAAAAATTCCCACTAGTATATGAAAGTGATATCATAGGAGACTCTCTATCATGAAGATCATGGTGCTACTTTGAAGCACAAGTGTGGTGATAGGATAGTAGCATTGTCCCTTCTCTCTTTTTCTCTCATTTTTTTTGTTTTTTTATTTGTTTGGGCCTTTTCTCTTTTTTTATGGCCTCTTTTTTTATTTTCTTTTTCTTTTTTTTGTCCGGAGTCTCATCCCGACTTGTGGAGGAATCGTAGTCTCCATCATCCTTTCCTCACTGGGACAATGCTCTAATAATGATGATCATCACACTTTTATTTTCTTACAACTCAAAAATTACAACTCGATTCTTAGAAAAAAATATGACTCTATATGAATGCCTCCGGTGGTGTACCGGGATGTGCAATGACTCATGAGTGACATGTATGAAAGAATTATGAACGGTGGCTTTGCCACAAATACGATGTCAACTACATGATCATGCAATGGCAATATGACAAAAGTAAAGTATGTCATGATGAACGGAACGGTGGAAAGTTGCATGGCAATATATCTCGGAATGGCTATGGGAATGCCATAATAGGTAGGTATGGTGGCTGTTTTGAGGAAGATATAGGGAGGTTTATGTGTGATAGAGCGTATCGTATCACGGGGTTTGGATGCACCGGCGAAGTTTGCACCAACTCTCAAGGTGAGAAAGGGTAATGCACTGCATCAAGAGGCTAGCAAAGGTGGAAAGGTAAAAGTGTGTATAATCCATGGACTCAACATTAGTCAAAAGAACTCATATACTTATTGCAAAAATTTAGAAGTCATCAAAAATCAAGTACTACGCGCATGCTCCTAGGGGGATAGATTGGTAGAAAAAGACCATCGCTCGTCCCTGACCGCCACTCATAAGGAAGACAATCGATAAATAAATCATGCTCCGACTTCATCACATAACGCTTCACCATACGTGCATGCTACGGGAATCACAAACTTTAACACAAGTATTTCTAAAATTCACAACTACTCAATTAGCATGACTCTAATATCACCATCTTCATATCTCAAAACAATTATCAAGCATCAAACTTTTCTTAGTATTCAACACACTCATAAGAAATTTTTACTATTTTTGAATACCTAGCATATTAAGATTATTTAAGAAAATTACCATGCTATTTAAGACTCTCAAAATAATATAAGTGAATCATGAGAGTTCATCTATTTCTTCAAAATAAAACCACCACCGTGCTCTAAAAGATATAAGTGAAGCACTAGAGCAAACAACAAACTACTCCAAAAGATATGAGTGAAGATCAATGAGTAGTCGAATAATTATACAACTATGTGAAGACTCTCCCATTTAAGAATTTCAGATCTTGGTATTGTATTCAAACAGCAAGCAAAACAAAATAAAATGACATTGCAAGGATAGCACAACTCATGTGAAGAAGCAAAAACTTAGGCTCAACCGATACTAACCGATAGTTGTTGAAGAAGAAAGATGGGATGCCTACCGGGGCATCCCCAAGCTTAGATGCTTGATACTTCTTGAAATATTATCTTGGGGTGCCTTGGGCATCCCCAAGCTTGAACTTTTGTGTCTCCTTAATTCCTCTCATATCATGGTTTCTCTTTTTATCAAAAGCTTCATTCACAACGAACTCAACAAGAACTCGTGAGATAGGTTAGTATAAATCAATGCAAAACCTTATCATTTTCTACTGTAAAAAATCACTAACATTATTATTAAACATTTCATACTAAATGCCTCTGCATATTTAATACTCCTATCCTTAAATAGAATCATTAAACAAGCAAACATATGCAAACAATGCAAACATAACAGCAATCTGCCAAAACAGTACAGTCTGTAAAGAATGCAAGAGTATCAATACTTCCCTGGCTCCAAAAATTATGAACTAAAATTCCCACTGTGATAAATTTATCATATCTCAATATGCAAAAAGATTCAACATTATACCACTCTCTGACTTTTCTAGGGAATTTTTGCAACAGCGGTAAACTTTCTATTTTCAAACAGCAACATGTATACTAGCAAAATAAGCATGGCAAAGGCTATCCTTGACATTTTTATTGGAACTAAAGATGCAAAAAACTATTATAAATAACAGCAAGAAAAAACTAACAAAAGGAAATGACGCTCCAAGCAAAACACATATCATGTGGTGAATAAAAATATAGCTCCAAGTAAAGTTACCGATGAACAAAGACGAAAGAGGGGATGCCTTCCGGGGCATCCCCAAGTTTGGGCTTTTGGCTACTCTTGAATATTACCTTGGGATGCCTTGGGAATCCCCAAGCTTAGGCTCTTGCCACTCCTTATTCCATAGTCCATCGAATCTTTACCCAAAAATTGAAAACTTCACAACACAAAACTTAATAGAAAACTCGTAAGCTCCGTTAGCGAAAGAAAAAAAACACCACTTCAAGGTACTGTAATGAACTCATTATTTATTTATATTGGTGTTAAACTTACTGTATTCCAACTTTTCTATGGTTTATAAACTATTTTACTAGCCATAGATTCATCAAAATAAGCAAACAACACACGAAAAACAGAATCTGTCAAAAACAGAACAGTCTGTAGTAATCTGTAACTAACGCAAACTTCTAGAACTCCAAAAATTATAAAATAAATTGGTGGACCTGAGGAATTTGTCTAGTAATCGTCTGAAAAAAGAATCAACTAAATAGCACTCTCCAGTAAAAAGTTGAAGCTAATTTCGTGAGCGCTAAAGTTTCTGTCTTTTACAGCATGATCATAAAGACTTCACCCAAGTCTTCCCAAAGGTTCTACTTGGCACAAACACTAATTAAAACATAAAACTACATCTAAACAGAAGATAGATGGATTATTTATTCCTAAACAGAACAAAAAAAATCAAGAAACTAAAATAAAATTGGGTTGCCTCCCAACAAGCGCTAACGTTTAAAGCCCCTAGCTATGCATGATGATGACAATGATGCTCACAAAAAAGATCAGAATTGAAACATAACGGGAGCATCATGAAGCATATGACTAGCACATTTAAGTCTAACCCACTTCCTATGCATAGGGATTTTGTGAGCAAACAACTTATGGGAACAATGATCAACTAGCATTGGAAGGTAAAACAAGCATAAGTTCAAAAATTCAAGCACATAGAGAGGAAACTTGATATTATTGCAATTCCTACAAGCATATGTTCCTCCCTCATAATAATTTTCAGTAGCATCATGAATGAATTCAACAATATAACCAGCACCTAAAGCATTCTTTTCATGATCTACAAGCATAGAATTTTTACTACTCTCCGCATAAGCAAAATTCTTCTCATCAATAGTAGTGGGAGCAAACTCAAAAAAATAATTATCATGTGAAGCATAATCCAATTGAAAACTAAAATCGTGATGACAAGTTTCATGGTTATCATTATTCCTAATAGCATACAAGTCATCACAATAATCATCATAGATAGTAACTTTTTTCTCATAATCAATTGGAACCTCTTCCGAAATAGTGGAATTATCACTAAATAAAGTTGACACTCTTCCAAATCCACTTTCATGTTCATCACAATAAGATTCAATATCCTCCAAAATAGTGGGATCACTACTTCCTAAAGTTGACACTCTTCCAAACCCACTTTCATCAATATAATCATCATAAATAGGAGGCGTGCTTTCATCATAATAAATTTGCTCGTCAAAACTTGGGGGACAAAAAATATCATCTTCATCAAACATAGCTTCCCCAAGCTTGTGGCTTTGCATATCATTAGCATCATAGATATTCAAGGAATTCATACTAACAACATTGCAATCATGCTCATCATACAAAGATCTAGTACCAAACATTTTAATGCATTCTTCCTCTAGCAATTGAGCACAATTATCGGAATCCTTATTCTCACGAAAGATATTAAAAAGATGAAACGTATGAGACAAACTTAACTCCATTGTCTTTGTAATTTTCTTTTATAAACTAAACTAGTGATAAAACAAGAAACAAAAAGATTCAATTGCAAGATCTAAAGACCTTCAAGCACTCACCTCCCCGGCAACGGCGCCAGAAATCCTTCTTGCTACGTCTTGAGCTTGTATTGGTTTTCCTCGAAGAGGAGAGGGTGATGCAGCAAGTGTAGCGTAAGTATTTCCCTCAGTTTTGAGAACCAAGGTATCAATCCAAGAGGGAGGCTCCTCAAAAGTCCCACGCACCTACACAAACAAACTGAGAACTCACAACCAACGCAATAAAGGGGTTGTCAATCCCTTCATGGCCACTTGCGAAAGTGAGATCTAATAAAGATAGTATGATAAGATAAACATATTTTTGGTAATTTATTATATAGATGCAAAAAGTAAAGATGCAAATAAAAGTAGGTTGGGAGAAAATATGATAAGAGATAGACCCAGGGGCCATAGGTTTCACTAGTGGCTTCTCTCAGGATATCATAAGTATTACGGTGGGTGAACAAATTATTGTCGAGCAACTGACAGAAAAGCGCATAGTTATGAGATTATCTAGGCATGATCATGTATATAGGCATCACGTCCATAACAAGTAGACTGGCTCCTGCCTGCATCTACTACTATTACTCCACACATCGACCGCTATCCAGCATGCATCTAGAGTATTAAGTTCATAAGAGCAGAGTAACGCATTAAGCAAGATGACATGATGTAGAGGGATAAACTCATGCAATATGATATAAACCCCATCTTGTTATCCTCGATGGCAACAATACAATACGTGCCTTGCAACCCTTTACATCCTTTGGGTAAGGACACCGCAAGATTGAACCCAAAGCTAAGCACTTCTCCCATGGCAAGAAAGACCAATCTAGTAGGCCGTGCTAAACCGATAATTCAAGAGACTTGCAAAGATAACTCAATCATACATAAAAGAATTCAGAGAAGATTCCAATATTATTCATAGATAAACTTAATCATAAACCCACAATTCATCGGATCTCGACAAACACACCGCAAAAAGAGTTTACATCGAATATATCTCCACAAGAGAGGGGGAGAACACTGTATTGAGATCCAAAAAGAGAGAAGAAGCCATCTAGCTAATAACTATGGACCCGTAGGTCTGTGGTAAACTACTCACAACTCATCGGATGGGCAAGGATGTTGATGTAGAGGCCCTCCGTGGTTGATTCCCCCTCCAGCAGAGTGCCGGCGAAGGCTCCAAGATGGTATCTCGCGGATACAGAAGGTTACGGCGGTGGAAATTATGTTTCGTGGTGCCCCTGGATGTTTTCGGGGTACGTAGGTATATATAGGAGGAAGAAGTACGTCTGTGGCCGCCCTAGGGGCCCACGAGACAGGGGGGCGCACCCTATAGGGGGGCGCGCCCTCCTATCTCGTGGAGGCCTCGGCTGCTTCTTGACTTGCACTACAAGTCCTCTCGATCACATTTGTTCCAAAAATCACGCTCCCGAAGGTTTCATTCCATTTAGACTCCGTTTGATATTCCTTTTCTTCGAAATACTGAAATAGGCAAAAAAACAGCACTATGGGCTGGGCCTCCGGTTAGTAGGTTAGTCCCAAGAGTAATATAAAAGTGTATAATAAAGCTCAATATTGCCCAAAACAGTAGATAATATAGCATGGAGAAATCAAAATTATAGATATGTTGGAGACGTATCAATATGATCCAAGCAGATAAAGTATGTTAGCTTATGCCTCTCCCTCATATAAAAGTGCAATAATGATTACCGGTCTAGTTATCAATTGCCAAGGGACAAATAAATTTCTTGTGACAAAAAGCTCTCTACTCAAACTAACTTAGTTGTGTCTTTATCTAAACAGCCCCTAGTTTCTATTTACGTGCTCTTTATTATCTTGCAAACCTATCATATCACACCTACAAAGTACTTCTAGTTTCATACTTGTTCTAGGTAAAGCGAACGTTAAGCATGCGTAGAGTTGTATCGGTGGTCGATTGAACTTGAGGGAATATTTGTTCTACCTTTAGCTCCTCGTTGGGTTCGACACTCTTATTTACCGAGAAAGGCTACAACTGATCCCCTATACTTGTGGGTTATCAGTCCACGTTGTCTTCGTCCCCACGGTCTTCATTGTCGTCGTCTGGGTCCGGGGGGCCGTTGAGGGCAAAATCACCCCCATAAATAGCAGCGGCAAAGTCCTGGTTGGAGCGGCGGTGGTGGGCATCGAAGGAAGGGATGCTGGGCTCCCATTTTTCGATGAGGGGTTGGATGAAGAGGTCGACAAAGGGAGACTGGTGGAGATCCCGGAAGCGACGACGGAAGGCCGGGGATGAGCGGACAGCGCGGAGGAAGGCGTGGCAGGTGAGAACAGCGCGGACCAGGCTCGGGAGCGCGGGGAGGCGGATGAACGCCTGGCAGAGGAGATCGTCATCGAGGTCTTGTATGGTGGTGGGAGCGGCAGATGGACATTTCACCGGCGGCGGCGGCGCCGCCATCGCTCGAGACCTAGCGAGTAGTCGGGGAGCCGAATTGGTTTGTCTCGTGTCGTCTGAACTCAAAAGAACTTTATCCCTCATTGGTACACCCCTGGGGAGCTTCTAGTCAGTGCCTTCAGCGCCAACTAGGGGTTCCGGCGCCCATACTGCCGCGTTGTTGGGCTGAACCAAAACGGGGGCTCGACAGAAAGGAATAAAAGGGAAAAAATGGCGCGCGCGAGAAGAATCGAACCAACAACTTCCTGTTCTGCAGTAAAATGCGTTAACCACTCGACCACTTAGGCAGATCTAATAGCTTGCATCTTTTTCCTTCTTTTATTGTTTCTTCTTTCCTGTTTTTTCCTTTTTCCTTTTTTTTTGTTTTCTATTTCTTCCTTATATGATGTTTTTTCTAAAATTTGTGAACTCTTTTCAAATCGATGAACTTTATTCAATTTTCGATTAACTTTTTCAAATTCGATGAAAATTTTAAAAAATCATCGCATTTGAAAATTTTAAAAATCTGAAAAATAATTTATCAGATTTGAAAAAAGTTCATTAGATTTAATAAAAAGTTAATCACATTTGAAAAAAATTCATCGATTTTGAAAAAAGGTTCATCAAACTTGAAAAATGTTCATCGAATTTGATAAAAAGTTCACTAAATTGAAAAGTTCAGAAATTTTGAAAAAGATTCATTAAACTAGAAAAAGTCCATTGATTTTTTATATAAAACGCTAAAATAGGAAATCATCTATTTAGAAAAAAAATTAAAAACACGCATTTGAAAAGAACAAAAAGAAAAGAGAAAACCCAAATAAAAACCGCCCAGGCAATGACCACGAACCGGGAAAAATCCCGGTTTGGAAAGCTTCTAGAAGCTTCCCAAAACCGGGGGACTCCTGCGGCTGTAGAGAACAAAGAAAAAAATTATATATCACTAGTAGTTCGATGGCGTAGTGGTTACTATCATTGTAGATGAAGGATTTCATCGCGAGTTTATAGCTGTGCCCACCTTTTTTAAACCTTTTTACAGAATAGACAAATTTAGTAAAACCTCTAGATGGGCCGGCCCAGCGCTAGCAGGCGCCCGTTAGCAAAATACCCCATGACTGGCGCCTGCAGCGCCAATTAGGGTTTGCCGACCCAGGTCGTCAGGAAGGCTGCATGGGCCGGCTGACCTAGGGTCCACCTGGACCAACCAAGCTAGAGGTAGTTTGTGTTTATTTTTTATACTTTTTAGTTCATATACTTAAAAAAAGTTCATATACTAAAAAAGGACATGCTTATGTTATCAAAAAGTGTTCACGTGTTTTTAAAAACTGTCCACTGAATTTTAAAAATATATTAGAAAATGTAAAAATGTATTTTAAAAATATTTATCTGTACTTGTAAAAATTCTTATATTTATGAAAATATGCATGTATTTGCAAAATATAAATATATTTATTTTGTAGAAAAATATTTTTCACTATTTTCTTCACATATTTTTAGATTTTTCATGTTATTCAAAAATGCTCACATGATAATTTTAGTATTGTTTGAAAATTATATATGGTGTATGAAAAATATATTCAAGTTATATTTAAAAATACTCAACATGTATTTATAAAAAAATAGAGTGCATTTGAAAAATGCTCATGTACATCTTTTTAAAATAATTCATGTATGTGATTATGAAGAAAATGTTTACATTTCCTTTTTTAAGAAAAATATAATCTAAGAATTGGTAAACAAATAAGAACAAAGACAACAAAGTGAAGAAAAGAAAAAATATATAAAAATAAAATAAAATTGACAAACATAAAAAGGGAAAGAAAAAAATCAGAAAAGGGGAAAAGAGGAAAACAGAAACCCTGAAAACGTCTGGAGGAAACCAAAACAAGGAAGAAAATTGCGCTATTTGGTCTGCAACCCATGCCTTGTCGCCGTAGGCGAGGATGTCGTATTGCTCGAAGCTTGGCTTCTGTGAGAATAACAATTTAGCTGTCAAATTTTTCTTAGTAAATGATTCTTTTAGCCAACTGAAGCATTTTCTTGGAACATCCAGCTATCCTCATCCTCCTTGCGCGACTGATGGCGGTGGGGGCCCAATCCCTCTCGCGTTGCGGGGTCTCCAGCCGGAGCTCCATGGCGGCCATGAGCGGCATGGTTCTTATGGCAGAGATGGGCGGATTTCTCCTGCGACCACGATCGCCCAGGCCACGAGGGCGGCACGACGTCTGGTTCGGGGGGCTCGGTGCTGCTCAGCTACTCATCTCCGCGTGGTGTGGGTGGTGGCGGTGGTGCCCGCTGAGATCTCCGGCTTGCTGTTGGGAGCCGGCGGGTGACGCGGTCCTTTGGTTCTTTTTGCTCTAAGATGGTGTTCTGCCGGTTGCCGACCCTCATGAATCTGGTTATTGACGAGTTCCGGAATGCTCCATTGGAGATCTTCATTGGGTGCTTGACGCTTGTATATTTCTGGATTGGATGGGGTTCAGTCGTGTGTGCCCCGATTTCAGCCCGAGTGGCTTCACGAGGGTGTGACGCGAAGCTTCGTTGCATGTTGACAGTATGGGACATGTCGGTATTTCGATTTCCATGGTGAAGACAGTGCGGAGAATGTCATGGTGGCTGAGGTCTGAGGTCTTGTAATAGCGGATCGAGTCTTCGTGGCGATGAGGACTTTGCTTGGTGATTCATGACTCGTGGCAGCGGCATCAGCAAGTGGGGGCGGCAACACAGACGGAGTACAGAGTCTTAGCTTTGAAGGTCAAAGCCCAAGGTCTGGCCTTAATTGGTTGTGACTGGCAGTGACCTTGTTGAAGGCATTGTTTTGAGAGCGTGGATCTTCTCCAGGGAGAAAAATCTAAGATCTAGGATCGGGCGATGACGGTGATTTTTTGCACTGTTTCCTTCTTGGAGGCGTCGCTTTTGGAGAATTAGGACTTTGGGTGTTGTCTAGGTGGTGGTTCGTGCTGCAGCTACGAGGAATTGATCGCTGTTGCGGGATCTTTTTCTTCTTTTTGTCTTTTGATTGTGTGCATCTGTAATGTCTTTACGGTATTGCATTGTTGCAGAGGCCGGGTGTAATTGGTATCTCCGCGATATTAACATATTCCTTTTGTCGAAAAAAATAATCCAATCCAGGAGAATAGGCACGTCACACATGGATGACAGAAAGATACAATAATTGGCACCATCTATGCTTGTTTCACAACAATGTCAACTGAAGATGATGCACTCATCTCATCCATGCTTGTTTCTTTCACAACAAAGTCAGTTGTCTGCAATGCATCAAAAGGACACATCATCAAGTTATTTTAATTTATGGGCGTCAAGCTTTTCGGTAGCTTTACAGTTACAGCCTAGTACCATAGTATTACAGTATATGTTTCCAGCTATAAATAGTTCAAACTGTTTACAACGATATTTGTGGATGACTTCAAGTGTTCCTGCCATGTCATACACGTGTTCTTCATGACGACGGCGCGCACCCGTCTGTACTTTCCGCGCAAAGGCGACGCCGGTACTCCCCGAGAGCCCAAATGGGAAACAGGTTGCGGTAGTTTGGGTAATTGAAGAAAAGGGAGCAGTTGAAGCATCCGACGTGTTCCTATCATCAAAACGCAATCATAGTCAGGTTAGTTAGCCTGATACATGATATAGTAATAGGACTTTTATCGAACCGGAAAAGTATGAAAAATGTAAAAAAAAAAAAACTCAGCACAAATGAAATGGGAACTTACTTGCTGTGGAAATTCTCCTGTGTCCATCTGCATATTGATCAGTTCTTTTGCGGCACGGTGCAGCGGTGCTGGATCTCTTTGCATCTGGTATTCAGTAAGGAAATCAGACAAGTTCCGATAAACATCATATTCCTGTCACAGTTGAACTAAACAATGCACAAAACATACCTGTCCGGCATATATTAAAGTCAGCATCGCCCAAGCAGTATTGACTGCATGAGCACGGTCACCTTCGATGTTGACATACACCTGTTTAATTTTAGACCACAGTAAATGTAAGTAGAAACGAAAATTAAGTTCTGTATTAAACAGAATTACAACCGGAGAAGCACTAGTTTCTCATGAAATGGATTGAGAATATCCTAAGAAAAGAAAGCCCAATATCGCTCACCAGACTCATTTTCATGGTAATGAACCAGGTTTTACCATATTGCATCTTATATATTAGAATTTGCAAGCAATGCTTCCAATAAACGAGAAACCATAAGAGAAAGTAGCTAAATAAGTAGAGGGAGAACAAATCAGTGTTTACCTTTGTTTCATTAGATACATGGCTTTCTCCCCATCCACCAGTACTGAGCTGCTTCGACAATATAAAGTGGCATCCTTTCCTGATGGAAGAACTGTTCTCATATGTTCTTCCTGTAGCAACTAATGCTTTAACCGAAAAGAAGGCTCCATAGGTGAAACACACGCCCCAAGTACCTAACCTGTGAAAGTGCTAATTGGGTTATGAATTTTGGAAGTAGACGTAAACGGATATTTTCTACAAGGTAGCTCGGGAAATGCGGCCTCCTGACAAACCATGAACCGTCTTCTCCTTGTCTGCTCTCAATAAATGTTGCCGCATCTTTGATACACTTTTCTATCTCCTTAGTACGGTAACTGTAATGTAGTTCTTTGAACAAGATAAGAGCTTGAAGCACCGAGGAAGTGCATTCTGGATATCTGCCATGTTTTTATCACACACAATTAGTTTGTTTGTAAAGTTGAAGCAAAATGATAGGACTTTTCCAAACAAGTTATTTCATCACTTACGGATAATCCGCAATTATGTTTGGAAAACTCTCACAGGGATTGAGGATCTGGATTACCAAATGCAGACAACAATGTCAAAGCATGGCCAAAAAAAAACTTGAAATATGAGTTTTGCTGGGCTAATTCTGAAAATATAATACCATCGAAACATATCGGAGTCAATAAATTAGTAATTAAGATTTAAACATTCACAGTCATATATTTCTTGAGTATTATAATCCTGAGATCGATGCAAATCTCTCACTACGAAGAAAACATGAAGAATATAATCAACCAGTAACAAAATAAAAATATAGTAAACTGAAGATGTCATAAGCAACAATCAAGTACTCAAAAATAATAATGGTTGACTCTCAACTTAATAAAGTGGACAAGATTAGCAGCCTGTAAAAACTCACCTCTATCCAAGCAGAAGTTCTTTTACATTCATATGTAGAAAAGGTCCCATCTTTATTCTACAACAAAAATGATTCGCTGTTAACCAGGTGACATTTACAGCTTAGAACAATAAAAAAATAGCCAAAACTAAAACATCTGTAACATGCATGGTATAGTTTCACATCAATTACTAAACCTATTGACTGGCTGCTTAAAGGAGCTAGAAATTGTGCAAACAGTATTAACTTCATGACATCCATAAACTAAAGTTGGCAGAACATTTTAGATATAGTTTGTCCACTACAAGTTTGGTGGGACAGATCCATATTCATAGACATATGACGAATGCTTGGAAATTGCACAATCATGTTACATGGCTTAATTCTTTTTGAGAATTCGTACCACAAAAGATAAAAGGCAATCAACAGCATCATGCACTCTTTCTCTTTCTATTGGATCGGCAACGATGTTGTTAGAGATCTTCGAGAGCAGCAGTACGGCCTGAAAATCAAATAATGTCAGGCTTTCTTGTATAGACACAATAAAAACAATACAGGATCAACAAGCGAACAAGTGAACACTGTATAAGTGTATGGCTTTGCTGGATGTAGTTCCAGTTATTAAGATAAGGTTATATAATATCACTTACTACTTGATTAATAACTAATTTCACATGTTGACATTAAGATAGAAAAAATGACCTTAAGTGCTTCTGCGGTAGTGTCAGATACAGCCCATCCATTGTCTGCACTTGAAAGAGTCCATGAACCCTTGGATCTGTGGCGATGTGAATAACTTCGGTCGCCAGGATGATTCCAAAGAACCTTCAGGTATGGACATGCACACTGTTAGATTATGTTATGTAATGGTTACTTTATCAATTCAAATGACTATAAGGTACCAAAGAACCTGCGATTTTTTCATGAATGCATTGGCTCTCTCGAGAGTCGGGCCATACTCGCTCACGAGATCTGTAGCGCAATATGCTTGAATAATGAATGATGTCTCCCAGCTCTGAACACTATCATATACCTATCATTGATTCAATAGAAAATTGTAGATATTTCCACTTTCTCTTTAGAAAAATAGCAATTTTCTGAAACAATTGAAGGCATCTTGTATTGTAAACAAAATTTCATATGATTGTACCAGTATCTGTACTGCCATTTTACATGACCAAATATCAAAGTTATGCTGAAAAATTAACTCTTATTTACCATGCACACATGGACTGATTACCTTTTTCTAACACATCCCTGCAATTTTGAGAGGTAATTATTAAAAAGATAATGTATGTTTTTCTAGCTGCTGTAATTCCTACACATGCAAATGTGCATCACTGAATGTAAAACTGGCAATAACTTTCTCCTTCTCAATTATTAATCTGTAAATTGGCATGATTCTAATTTGATAGCAGTAGTGCATCCACGAATCATCCAATCACGGCAAAAAGTACTGAAAACATACTGTCTTCTTACTACTAACATAACGTAAAATAAAGAATAGCACAACAAACTGAAGTGCCTAGAAGGGCATGAAAACCGAAATATCATCATACCTGCGCCTTCATGCCATCTTCCGAGATCCACAGGAAATCAGGTATCCTGGCAAGATGCCGCTTGAACGCTTCCGAGCTTGGATCTTCCGCCCAGCAGCAGACCATGTTCAGAGCCTAAACATCGCAAAGAAAAACATAAGAGCCGAGTTTGATATCAAGCCCCTGCATCTAGGCAGATGATCAAGGAAGCAGACGGCGCATTTTACCTTGTTGACGGCGCATATGCAGAGGTACTGCGTGTTGTCGTCCTCGTAGTGAATGTGCTCCATGAGGTTCTTCAGAGCCCTGTCCCTGAGCTTGTTGATCGGCCAGCTGCTCAGCACCGGCTCCACGCACTTGTACAGCGAGGCCCACACGGCGTTCTGCAACACTGTGTGTGGACACAGAAGGTCCTCCTGAAATTATACACAAATTGAAAACCAGTTAATTAAACACCATGCAATTCAAGAATTCAGGCTTTGCTAGTGCTTTGTGCTCCCCCTCCCTCTGGGTTGGTTTCAAAGAGCAGTAGGAAAGAAAGGTTTGTCTAGGGCACATCTAAATGTGCCCTAGTTATTGCACATCTAAGTGACACAATCAAGCATAAAAAAGAGGAGAGAGAGAGAGAGAGAGAGAGAGAGAGAGAGAGAGAGAGAGAGAGAGAGAGAGAGAGAGAGAGAAGGGTGGTGCTGGCGAAGGCGCGCAGACAAAGGCCGGTGATGTGCCGTCGGCCACTCGGAGCCAATGCATACTGCGGTTGTCTCCGCCTGCTTGACTCAGTTGCGGCCCAGAGCGGCATTTCCTATTCGGCTCGGACACGGCACATCTCATGAGATTGCTATATGGTTTTCTCCTTTTCGTTTCCATTTCCATTTCCATTTTTCCTTTTTCCTTTCCTTTTCTTTTTTATTTTTCCATTTTCTTAATTTTCTGACCTGTTTTCAAAATCCGTGAACTTTTCTCAAATCGGTGAACTTTTTTTCGAATTTGTGAACTTCTTTTTCCCAAAATCATTGAACTATTATTCTGTTTTTTCTTTTATTTTTTCGTTTTTCTTATCTTGTTCATTTTTCCTTTATTCTTTCAATATACATGAACTTCTGTTAACAAAATTGATTGTTTTTTTCAAATCCATGAACTTTTTGCACAAAATTTATGTTTTTTTATTTATGATATTTAGTAAAAAAACCATGATTTTTTTCAAAATCTATGATCTTTTAAAAAATTCGTGATTTTAAAAGAAATCCGATGAACTTTCTTTTAGTTCTTGAACATTTTTCGAATTTGATGGTTTTCTTTAATCCGTGAACTTTTCCTTTTTTTGTAATTTAGGAACTTTTTTCAAAATCATGTAAAATTTTCAGATCCATTTTTCAAAAATACTCAAAAGGTCAACAGTTAATCGGTCAACAGCTGACCGGTCAACCATCAGCCGATCGATGGAAGGAAACGGCTCAGGTCGCTGAGCGACCGTGCGGCCCAAGGATTTCCTTGACCCGAGCTAACCTTCCCCTTTTTGTTGGGCCAGACCTAATTGGCTCGCGCGTGAGCGCCAGCTAAGCTCCTCTTCAGCGCCATACGCGCCGGTTCTCTTACCGGGCGCTCGCAGCAGCCTCGCGTGGGCCGGCCCAGCTAGCACGCTCGCTCCTTTCCTCGTTCGTAGCATCGCGTTTCGTTCGTTTATTTTTTTTGGTATTTGTTCCTTCCTTCGCAAAACTGAAAAAACGAATGGATCTGAAATTTACGAAATTTGAAATCAGTTCCTGAATTTGAAATTTTTCATCAATTCTAAAAAACAGCTCACCAAAATTTTTCATCAATTTTTCATCAATTTCATGATATTTGAAAAAAGTTCATTAGATTTGAAAAAAAATTCACTGGATTTGAAAAAAAGTTCACTGGATTTTGAAAAATTCATTCAAATAAAAAGTTCATCAAAATTAAAAAAGTTCACCGGATTTGAGAAAAAAGTTCATCGGATTTGCAAAAAAGTTCACCGAATTTGAAAATAAAAGTTCACCGATCTCACTGATGAAAAAAAAGTTCATCAAATTTGAAAAAAAAGGTCACCTGATTTGGAAAACTACACAGATTTGAAAAAAGATAAATCGGTTTAGATAAAAAAAGGTTCAAAAATTTGAAAAAAGTTCATAGGATTTAAAAAAAAATTCATCACTTTTGATAGAAAAAAGTTCACGAATTTGAAAAAATTTCATCGAGTTTGAAAAAATGTTTATCGAGCTTCAAAACAGTTCATCGATTTGAACGAAGTTGAGAAAAAAGTTAATCTAGTTTGAAAAAAGTTCATCGAGTTTCAAAAAAATTCATCGAGTTTGAAAAAAGTTCATTGAATTTGAGAAAAAGTTCACCAAGTTTAAAATATAAAGTTCATCAAATTTGAGAAAAAGTTCATCGATTTTGCATTGAACCAGAAAGAAAGAAAAAAGAAAAAGAATGAAGAAAAATGGAAAAATGAAAAATGAAAAAATAAAAGCACATGGAAGAAAATAATGAGAAACATAGATATAATCACATTAGTTGTGGTGGTGTGGTGGTTAGTGCACTGTATGACGAAGCAGGAGGTTAGCTGTTCGAGTCGCAGTCCGTTCTTTTGTTTTGCTTTGCGTTTTCAGAAACAATAACAGGGTAAAAGCCCGGCCCATATAGCTTCGATAGGAGATCGGGGGGTGTGCGCCCGCTATCAACTGGCCTATATTCGGCGCCAGAATAGGATTCGGCCGCACACCCCTGCTCCCCCCTTCGCGCCCTTCTTGCCGGCCCATGTGCGGCCGGCACGCTCCTGTTTTTTTTCGTCTTTTCCTTTCGTTTTTTTCAATAATTCAGGATATCAAACAGCTTCTAAATTTAAGTAAAAGTTCATAATTTTGAAAAAAATAGCATGATTTCGAAAAAATAATTATTTCAAAAATATGCTCGGGAATTCAAAAAACAAAATCATGAATTTGTCAAAAAATGCTCACAAATCTAAAAAATGTTCACGAATTTTATAAAATGTTCATTATTTCAAAAACAGTTCACGCATTAGAGAGATGTTCAAGAATTTGCAAAAAATGTTCACGACAAAAAATGTTCAAAATGAAAAAAATGATCACGAATTTAAAAAATATTCATGATTTCAACAAAAGTTCATGCATTCGCGAAATGTTCACGAATTTGCAAAAAATGTTCATGATTACAAATAATTGTCTTGAATTTAAGATAATGATCATGGTTCAAAAAAATATTCAAGAATTCGAAAAATGTTTACCTATTTGTAAAAAATGTTCACGATTCCAAAGAACGAACTCTTTTTTAATTTGATGAACATATTTTGACCATCAATGAACAAATTTGGCATTTGATGAACATTTTTTTAATTTGAAGAACAAAAATTTTGTTAGAGAAATTTTTTGAAAAACAATTATGAACAAAATTTGCATTTGATGAACAAATTTTTAATTCAGTGAACAAATTTTATGAACAAACAAATTCAATGGAAAAAAGAAAACCGATGAACATTTTTTTAGTTTGATGATTTTTTATGAACATTTTTTAAATCCAGTGAACAAAAAATTGCATTTGATGAACAGTTTTTGGATTGTTGAACATTTTTTTAATTCGGTTAACAAAAAAGTTGTTATCAAATTCTAAATAAAAAATGCCAAAAATAATCAAAAAGTCAAGAAGAAAAAATAGAAAAAAGGGAAAGAAAAAACGAAAAAAAATAAAAGATGAAAAAGAACAAGAAAGAAAAAAACGAAAAGAACAGGAAATCGAAAAAAAAAACAGTATAGAAAACATAGAAAAAAAACCGGTTCTGGGTAGGTTTGTAGAACCTTCCGAAAACTGGCAGAACCAGAGAAGAGCTAACTGGGCCGGCCCGATAACGTAAGGAAAGACGCAGGGGGGGTACTCGCTACAGTGTTAGGCGGCGAGCTAGGCGCCATATAGGAACCCCGATCGAATCAGAGAAGAAGAAAAAATGGGCCGGCCCAAACGCGTTGAGGGGCTATGCGCCCGCCTGCGTCCAGGAGATGCGGCTTCGCTGAAGTATGGGAGCTGCTGCGCGTGACGGGCTAGCCCACTTCCCCAGTTAGAGCAGTGCCAGGCAAACCGGTTTTGGGAACCTTCTAAAAGGTTCCCTAAACCTGATTTTTTTTCTTTTTTTCCTTTTTGCCGGTTTTTTGATTTTCCAGTTTCTTTTATTCTTTCTTGTTTCTGTTTTTTATTCTGTTTCTGTTTCTTTTTCTTTTTTCCTTCTCTTTTTATTTTATCCTTTTTTGTTTTCAAAAAAGTTTGAAATCTGTATTTTTCTTCATTATTTGAGAAAAAATCACGGTTTTTAAGTTTTGTTCATAATTCAAAATTTGTTCAGCGTACATTGCAGAAATGTTCAATGTATATTTAAAATTTTGTTCAGTGTTTATAAAAAAATGTTCAGTATGTATTTAAAATTGTTCAGCATATATATTTAAAATAGTTCAGCGTATAATACAAAAAAATTCAATGTATATTTAAAAAATTGCTCAAATTTTTTATATTTCGAAATTTTTGTTCAACTCTTTCAATAATGTTCATGTTTGAAAAGTTTGTTCCAATTTAAAAATTGTTCATGTTTTAAAAAGGGTTTTGTGTTCGTCAATTTTGTTCATAATTTTCTATTTTTTGTTCTCCATTTTTATGAATTGTTCGAAAAAATTCAAAAGTTGTCTGGTACTTTAAGCTCTTGCGCTGCTAAAAAACCAGGAGAACATATCAGCTCGATTGGTTAGTTCTAGGCTTCCCGAGCTGGACGTCACAGGTTTGATCCCTCGCTAGCGTATATTTTGGCCATCTTTTTACGCGCTCGAGCTCCTGACCTCTAAATGGGCCGGCCCATCTCCATCTACCTTCAGCGAAAGCTCCTCTTCTTTGACGCAAGCTCTCGCTAAAGGCGCCGCAAGTTTCTCGGGAGAGCTCAGCTTCCGCGCTGGGCTCGCGCGAACGGGCCGGCCCATTGCCGGGCGACGAGTGAACGTACGAAAAAAAACGTAACGAACGAAAACTTATACTAACACTGGTTGGACTCGAACACACAACCTTGACAACCACGACGCCAGCCACTGGAGATAGCGACTGGGATTGATATTAAAGTACAGCGTAAATTTAAGGTACTATGGACAGCGGCAGATCCGTTTTTTAATCTTCATTCAAAAAAATGAATAATGTTTTCTTCAAGAGATTTCGAAACTCGAACAAACTGTTAAAACGTGAACAATTATTGAAAACATGAACAAAAATTTATATACGATGAACGATTTTCAAATATACATTGAAAAAAATTTAGGTGTACGATGAACAATTATTAACTACATGGTGAACATTTTTATGATACACATTGAAATAATTTGAAACATATTAAACATTTTTGTGATATACGATGAACAAATTTTATACATTGAACATTTTTGTAATATAATCTGAACAATTTTTAACTACACATTGAACAATTTTGTCGTATGAGCTGAAAAAATATTTAAATACGCATTGAACATTTTGTGATATTCACTGAACAAAATTCAGAGAATTGAATAAATTTGAAAACTGTGAACACTTATTGAAATCACAAAACAAAATTTGTGATTTCAAAGCATTTTCTTGAAAACAAAGTATAAAAATAAAAACGAAAAATGGAAAAATGAAGGAAAAGGAAAAAGACAATAAATAGAATCAGAAACATAAACAAAAAAGAAAAAGGAAAACTGGGAAAACCCGGAAAAAGAAATAAAACGGTTTAGATAACCTACTAGAAGGTTCCCAAAACCGGGTAATGGTTCGAAGTGGGCCGGCCCGTGTTGCCTCGTTCGCTCGCTTCGCTTCAGCGAAGCAGCGACAATCGGACACACGCGGGCGTCATATAGGACCTGCCGTTTCATATAGGACACACTCGTTCGCTCGCTTCGCTTAAGGCGCCAGCTCTTTTCTGTTTTTGTTTTCTGATTAGCGGCCGAGAGCTCGCCGCAAACTAAAAAAGCCCAGCCCATTTATAACAAGAGGCTCAAGTTATCATTTATAGCCCATTTAATCACGAATGATATATATGTCGAGGTCACATAGAATCGCTACCCCATGAGCAATTTGTGAAGCTTTCGGTAACACTATGGGCGATTTGGGCGGCGAGATAGAAAGCTATTCATGAAGGGATCTTCCAGAGCCCGCATGCAATATGCAGTTTCATCAACCACTATCTACAAGAACTGAATATGATCAAGGAGGTGGTGAAGCCTCACGCGCGAACCACAGTTGCTCCCAGAGGCGAACCCGTGGCTAGACCTAAAGCCCCACCTGCTGGATTTTGTAAGATTCATGTTGACGTTGGGGTGCACTTTGCTAGTCGGGGTGCAGCCGTTGTTGTATGCAGGGATGACGCGGGAAGGTATATGGGCAGCTCAGCCCTAGTTATAGAAGGGATGCATGATCCAGCTATGTTGGAGGTGATAGCATGCAGGGAAGCACTGGCTCTAGCGGCGGATCTGAATATTAATAACTTGGTGATAGCTTCTGATTCGAAGCAAGCGGTGAATGACATCAACAATGAAGCGATGGGTAGTAGTGGTGCAATAATCTGAGAGATCAAGTCTAGGTCTTTGCTTTTCAATTGTAATTTTACTTATGAAAGTCGTGCTGCTAATTATGAAGCACATGCTTTAGCCAAATATTCTCGTAGGCTTCAGCAGGGTCGTCATGTATGGTTTGACCAACCTCATGACCAACATTGTATCCCACTTTCTGTGACGTTTGATGAATAAATTTGGTCGTTCCCTCAAAAAAAATATGTCGAGGTCACAGTGTTTTGCAAAAAACAGACGGGGTTCTCCAGCCCAAACGTTTGCTCCTTCTTTTTGTCAAAAAAGAATTTTTACTATCTTATTACTTCATCCGTGCCTCATAAAAAGAAAGGCGTATAAATTTTGTCTGAAGTTAAACAATGCAAAATTTGATCAAGTTTTTAAAGATATAACCACAATGCTAGTCTAGATAGATATAATAGGAAAATATATTTTATTGTGTATTTAATGATACTGATTTGGTATTATACTGGTTAACAACTTTTATATAAACTTTTATCAACTTTGGTTTTATATAAACTTGCTCAAACTTTGCATAATTTCACTTTAGACAAAATTTATCCGCTTTCTTTTCAAGAGTGGAGACAGTACAACATTTTGTGTGTGTGTGTGTGTGGGAGACAGTACAACAGTAGCTTTCCATATAATCATGTACCAACCTCTCCATCTACGTGTTGGTCTTTCTTGGTTGCCGATAGCAAGGTAGTTAGACCAATGTCTTGCGGTTGCGAATATGGAATTATCGGTCTCATGAGATGATGTTTTTTCGATGCTTTGTTTGTCCGTTTTCATTCATCTTAGCCTTATGGCCAATCAAAGTTTGGAATTTAAACTTTTGCTTGCCAAGTTCAAGAGGACGCCCCGACCCATACACGCCATATACTCCCCCCGTTCCTAAATATTGGAATCTCTGAAAGGACTTATATTTAAAACAGATTCATATACATCCGTATGTAGTTTGTATTGAAATCTTTAAAAGGACTTATATTTAAAAACGGAGGGAGTATCTTCGACCTCATGTTCCCATTTTCTTGGTGAAATTTATGATGGTTATCAACAAACCTTGATGGAGAGACAATTGTTCTTCCACTTTGATCCAGTTTTATGTTTCATTTATTTAACCGAAACCATGTTCTTAATGTTCTTTTCTGTCAAAATGAGAAATAAACAAAAGGTTGCGTTCACTAAAACACTGAACGAACCTTAGCACATGCATTACGTGACATGCCCCAGTCAATCTTGTCGTACGGTATGTCGTAGATCTCTTCCCGTAGCGCCAAAATTATTGGCGTGATGGGCCCGACGAATTTCTTCCCGTAGAGATAAGACATGGGCAGGTAGATCATACGGCATAGGCACCAGAATTTCCCTATGCACAACATGTGAAGACTTTAATTAGTACTTTTTTTGAGGGACTTTAATTAGTACTTTCCTCGTGAAGAATACGCACGTGGCTGAGGCAAACAAACATTCCACCCCACACATTTTTTTTTGAAACTCGTGTTTTTTTAATTACCAGCCAACACGTTATATAGGTGTCCTCTACATGTACATGCCGAAGAAAAAGACCTTTATGTTTAAAAAAGAAGACCTTGATCGATTATGTTTTTTAAAGAAAACTTTGAATATAGTACTACTTCTCTAAACTAATATAAGACGTTTTAGAATAGTGGAAGTACTATATAGAAATGCTTCAAATGATGCAAGATCACGTGAAAATCCAGCATCAAAAGATTGGGACTGCCTAAAAAATATATTCACGGATCGATCATATACCTGGATGAAACGGGAGAAACTGCGGCACGAGCCATAGTTCAGGGAAGATCGGGTTGTTCCCGGACCAGTCATACACCCCAAGTATCTGCACCAGTTAATCGAAACTTAATAGATTGCTTGTCACCTTATCTGACCAAGTATATTAATGCTCCAAGATTATGTATGTGTTGGGCTGCTACCCATGAACAGGTAAACGTACCGAGAGCCATATCTTCCCCCACTGTGGCACAAGAGTAGCGCTCCCATGGGACAATATCCAGCCACGCCCCTTAGCCAACACCTCGTTGCCATCTAGCTCCTCTCCAAGGAGCCTCAGGGTGATGTAGTTTGAGCATGTACCAAACATGCTGCTCGACCCTAAAATTAGGGTGCCCCATCCCCCATCTTCGTTCTACAAAAAAAAGGAAGGGGGAGGGGAATATATGAAAGTCGCATAATTGAAGAATAACTCTCCCAGCCTCTACAGCCAAAAGTGCAATATGAAAGTGTATGATGTCATGCCTGATGATTGTAGATGTAGCGGCATATCTCTCGTCGATGTTCCGCCGTCACCACGGTGTTGAGTGATCTAGTGACATAGAGCGCAAATATCTGCATGTGCACAAAACAACAAAAATCAACTAGAATCTCAAGTACAGAGTATAAATATGTAACTTTTGTTATTTCTTAGACATTTAAGAAGTAACTATTTCAAGTTACTATCAACAACCATGTAGTAATTTAAAGGCGTGATTCATAAAAAAATTGACCGGAAGGCTATTAATGTCCATTAAGAAATAAGAATTTCAAAGTTAACTAGGCTATATTCACTCCTATGTAGAATTTTATTCTGACCGATGTATAAAATAGTCGTCGAAATTATTTACATACCAAACCAGGCATGACAAACATTATCCCACTGAAGTCTCCGGGCCAACAGCCGTCATCTGATTGCAGCGAAGAGAACTGATCGAGGGCTCGCCTCAGCGACGCGAGCACGGTTTCCTCGGTGACCTCGTCTTTCTCTTCGAGCTTCTCCATGGGCCGTAGGCGAAGCTCCCTCCCTTGGTGCTTGTTCTGTTTCGCATACTGCAAATATTTTGTTAAATTTAGTTTGTTAGTTTGTGGGTGTCACGTATACTTGCAACACAAATTAAAGCTAAAGTTACACGTCAACTCTTCAAATATATGGAGTGAGTATCCAAGGCTTGTTGGCTGGCTCAGATAGCTAGGCTGGTGTAAATCGGCCCATTCAAGTCATGAACGGAATCGTGTCTTGGAATCGTGGGTCCAAATAATTCGTCCCAAACCTGTACTACTACAATAACTGCGCATACTTCTGGACGTATATAGAAATGTTATGCTAGGATGACCATGCAAGAACTTTACAGAAAACACTTCATTCAAGACTCAGTTCCTAAGAAGCCAGCTACTGACTGTGAATTAACTGTGTAATTCTCTTCTGCTTAATTAATCGATAAGGCAAAATCAAACATTTGACCATGCATACCTGCAAGCGCATGAGGAGGTCGGCGGACTCTCTGCGCCGGAACCGGCCATCAGTGAACTCCTGACGCATCCTCTCCACCTCGGCGCGCTCCTCCGGCGTGCCGGCGCCGGCGTCGAACTCCCATACCGCGCGGCCGAGGAAGCCGTTGGTTGAACGCAGCCACGGCCCGCCGCCCTCCCCGACCTTCAGCCTCCACATGCCGGCGGCCGCTCCCGACAACAACGTACTCACTCAGCTTGTCTCGCGCTGATCGGTCGGAACGAAAAGCCTGCACTCTGGGATCGGCTAGCGATGAATACCTGCATGTGCCTGCAGGGGTGTGCTTAAAAAGAGGATGAGATTGGCGACAACCGCTGCCACATGCAAACAAATGCACCATGCATTAGAGATCGATGGTACGTGTAACTGCCAACGGCCATGTTTACGGATAAGCGCTAAGCCTAGTCAAAGTAACTAGTGTCATGTATATAACACTCGAATATTGCGTTTGGAGGCCGAGCTCCATGGAGCTCGGTTTTGAAAAAATTAAAATTTGTCAAATTTCATATTTTCTACATTTTAAAAATTCTGAAAAAAATACAGACATACATGGAGGCATAACACACATGTATGTAATTTTTAAGGGAAAATACGTTGAAATGAGGGTTGTACAAAAAAAATCTAGGCCTTTTTAACACATGATATTATTCATCCTCTCAGGCCATGAATTTATCTTTTTTATGCAGGTTGCATTCAACTTATTTCATCCTGAAATTTTACACATACACATAACATCCTTGTTTACTTGCATAATTTTTTCAGATTTTTTTTAAACTGAAAAGTTTAAATTTTGCATTTTTCAAAAAAATGCCTCCTTGAAGGCCGAGAGCCAAATGTTCATTCTCGTATAACACTAGTCTATATTACTTCCTTCATAAGGTATGCGACGGAATCATTTCTCAATTTTTTTTAACATGAATCTTGAGAATCCCTGGTTGGTGGTTAATCGCTTAGATCAGCAGGTATAATAAGGGGTTTAGGGCATCTCCAACGCTGATCCATAAACCTTCCGCAACAGTCTGGACCGTGTTGACCGGACCTCGAAAGCCATCCAACGCTGACCTATGTTGGGAAACGTTGCATGGAAAAAAATCTACGCACACGCAATGATCTATCCATGGAGATGCATAGCAACGAGGGGGGAGTATGTCTACGTACCCTCGTAGACCGTAAGCGGAAGAGTTTCACAACGCGGTTGATGTAGTCGAACTTCTTCGTGTTTCAACTGATCAAGTACCGAACGCACGGCACCTCCGCATTTTGCACACGTTCAGCACGGTGGCGTCCCTCGCCTTCTTGATCCAACAAGACGTCGAGGTAGTAGATGAGTTCCGTCAGCACGACGGCGTGGTGACGGTGATGGTGAAGTAAAGTGACTTGCCAGTAACGAGAATGATCTCTGCAGGGTTTCGCCTAAGCACTATGAAAATATGATCGGAGGTGTAAACGGTGGAGGGGGGGTGCCGCACACGGCTAACAATTGATTTCGGGTGTGCTAGGCGCCCCACACGGCTCATAATTGATCTCGGGTGTGCTAGGCGCCCCCTCCCACATATATATAGGTGGGAGGGGAGGGGAGGTAGCCTGGCGCACCACATAGGTGGTTGGCCGGCCCTAGGGCTCCTGCCCTGGCTATGCCCCCCTGCCATGTATTCCCAAGGGGGGAGGAAAGAGGGGGGAGAGGGAAGGAAGTGGGAATCCTAATCCACACTTTCCTTTCCCTTCCTGCTTTCCTTCTCCTCCTTAGGCCGGCCTGCTATGGGGGGCGCACCAGCCCCTTGTGGCTGGTGCGTTTCCTTTCTTGGCCCATAAGGCCCATATCTTTGTCGGGGGTGCCCGAAACTCCTTTCCGGTGACCCGATAAGTACCCGGTACCCTCCGAAACACTTCTGGTGTCCGAATACTATCGTCCTATATATCAATCTTTATCTCTCGACCATTTCGAGACTCCCGTCATGTCCATGATCTCATCCGGGACTTCGAACAACATTCGGTCATCAAATTACATAACTCATATAATACTATATCGTCAACGAACGTTAAGCGGGCAGACCCTACGGGTTCGAGAACTATGTAAACATGACCGAGACACCTCTCTGGTCAATAACCAATAGCAGAACCTGGATGCCCATATTGGCTCCTACATATTCTATGAAGATCTTTATCAGTCGAACTGTTATGACAACATACGTAATTCCCTTTGTCCATTGGTATGTTACTTGCCCGAGAATCGATCATCGGTATCTCTATACCTAGTTCAATCTCGTTACCGGAAAGTCTCTTTACTCGTTCCGTAATACATCACCTCGTGGCCAACTTCTTAGTCATTTGCTTGCAAGCTTATGATGTGTATTACCGAGAGGGCCCAGAGATACCTCTCCGATACTCTGAGTGATAAATCCTAATCTCGATCTATGCCAACTCAACAAACACCTTCGGAGATACCTGTAGAGCATCTTTATGATCACCCAATTATGTTGTGACTTTTGATAGGACACAAGGTATTCCTCTGGCATCTGGGAGTTGCATAATCTCATAGTCGAAGGAATATGTATTTGACATGAAGAAAGCAATAGCAATAAAACTGAACGATCATTATGCTAAGCTAACAGATGGGTCTTGTCCATCACATCATTCTCCTAATGATGTGATCCCGCTATCAAATGACAACTCACTTAAAGTTCCCTTTCTTTCCCTTGCCCTTTTTCTTGAAACTAGTGGTCTTGTTAACCATCAGCACTTGATGCTCCTTCTTGATTTCTACCTCAGCAGCCTTAAGCATTGCGAAGAGCTCGGGAATTGTTTTGTTCATCCCTTGCATATTATAGATGTAGATGAAAGAGCAAGAGAGAAGGTGGAAAAGATAACCAATCTAATACTCCTTCGGTTGGGTTTATATAAGTCAGGCACGGGTTTCTAGATACTATGTGATTTTGCTAATATAGAATGTATAATAGTATGCCACAACAATTATATCGTTAGAAACTATATTTGACAACGAATCTAAAGGTATATTTTTTATAAAATATAATACATGCTTTCCTAATTAAAATGAAGACCTAAAAGCATATTGTACTTCAATAGGCTGGTTGCAATGGGGAGTATCATATATTAATATCATGCATAATATTTAAAGATGATTATAGTAAGAGTAACTTAGCTATTCCCTCCATCTAGGTGTGTAAGTCATCTTACGTTGCGCACCGTGATCAAGGTGGAGGGAAAAACGAGAGAACTTAATGTGTTTTTGCTAATTAATAACAACGCATGCAACAAACTAACCAATGCATGTCGTGTTTGGTAGTCTCAAATCATTTAAAGCATGCATGACCCACATCTCTTATTGGTTGATATGTCATGAAACAAGAAACGAGATGAGAGTTAGTGTACCGCGCCTAAGTGTTTTGGGATTATTTGATTTTTCATAAGATGACTTACATACCTAGACTGAGGGAGTAGTAACATAACGCACTCTTCAATACAAATTTGATTATGTGGCAAGTGATTAATGAATAGAGAGGTGATTATGATGACTTCCAAGGCAAAATGTGCCTATAACTGTACCAATGTGGAGCAAACGCCCGGCGACCCTGGGCACCCAATGTGGAGCAAACGCCCGGCGACCCTGGGCACTTGTCCGGGCTTGCTAGGCACACGCCAGCTACGATGGCCTCGTTGCATCAAGAAAAATCGTGAACGCATCGTCGTGCTTTACCCGGGCACCTGGGTTGGTGTTGGTCGGCTAATGGCTAATGGGGTTCTTTTTCCTTTACTAGGTATTTGTGTGTGCATGCTACGGGGTATAAATATTCTAGTACATAAGCCCATAATTTTGTATTGTATGATTGTGTAAATAAATATTTACCCCAATTTTGTCATGATTTTTTTGTAATCACTCATTGACTTGCCAAATAAAATAAAATTTATTTGGTATAAGTCAGTAAAGGATGAGACAATCAGGAAAAATATGGAATGTTGGATGAAGCCCTCCGCCTGACAGGAAAAGCAATGCTATTTTTCTAATTTAAATAATCACGTATTGACTTGCTAAAGAAATTATAGTTTATTTGGTAAGTCAATAAAAGATGAGAAAATTATGGTGGGTTCCAAGGAATGATCATCAGTAAAAATATGGAAATGTTGGACGAAGCACTCCGCCTAGCAGGAAAAGGAACACTATTCTTTTTTAATTTAATTAAAAAATAGGACAATGCTTGTGTGTTGCAACGTGATATAAATAGTCTAGTATGTTAGCTTGTGATTTACGTACTCATATTAATGTGATTGTGTAAATAAATATTTATCAAATCTTGTCTGTGATTTATCTTATGTTTTGATGAGAAGTTTGGTAGGTAAATTAAACTGGAATTGTTTGAGAAGGTAAGTAATTAAGGAGATTGATTATCATAAAGATAGAGATAGAGATTAGTTGCTTTTTAAGGGCAGTAATTGTTTATGTTTTTTTAGACAAAGTAATTGTTTATGTGAGACATGCCTCACGGACCTGGACATGCCAGCAGGCCTTGTTCACGTAAACAGGTCCTACCGGCCTTCCAGCTGGCCTACCGCTAGGAAGCAGCTCATGTGCTAGTGTAAAATGGCCATGTTGATCCATTAAACTTGTGGTTGGACTCACCGCTCTTTTTTATTTCTGAACTATTAGCAGACGTTGTAAGCGTTATTTGATTTAATAAAGCTAGTCATGATTCCCTCAAAAAAATTAAGGAAGCAGCTACCTAACTAGAAGGAACATGATATTTTCTTAGGAAAAAAGAGCAGTGCTATTCATACGTTACTAGGTTTATATTACAAAACAATACACACTAGTTTTTCTTTGCGAAATATCTACATACTAGTTCAATTAGCTGTCAGTTATTCCCACCTTTTTCCCTGAACGGCTATTGCTTTGTCTCACACTATGTAGCTTTTTTGTAAAAGTTGTCCTTAGGAATAGAAATTTTGAAAAAAAGGACCATGATCAGTCGACTTGCGGCAACCCGCCTGTTCATCTGTTGAACAGACTTATTGCGGATTAAAATTTGAGGTTAGAGTGTGGGGTCTTGATCATTGAGGTCATATATTACTTCACTTTAAAATTAAATGTGTATGATTACAATCTTCATAAGTTCAGTTCACCATTAATGTAGATTTATGGTTCAGGATTTTGGCGCTATTTTATATATGTTGTGTATCTGAACCAAGGTGTTTTTATCAGTAGAAATTTTTTTAAACCTACCGGTTGCCGGGTAATTTGTTGGACCGTGATTTAGCTCGGGTATACAAAGGGTTAAATATTGTATATTCTGTTTGAAGTCATAATTAGTACTGTAAGAAAAAAGCCTGAAATTTGTGAGATTTTCCAAAAGATGGTTCTTCTGGCTTCTATCGAAAAAAGTTGGCAAAAAAAATTTTGCGCAAGAAAAAAAAACTTGCTCCACCCATCCGATTTTAATTTTCAGAGTAGACACTGAAGACTCAAACTTGCCCAGGCTCCACAAAATTCCTGGCGCGCCTCCCTCCTCTCCAGAGGTGATCGTCTCGCCCTCGTCCGTCACGTCTTGTGTGCCATCCCCACACACTTCCTCACCGCAATCGCCTTCAACCCATACATTCTTAAAAAGGCGAACCGGATCATCCACGGTTTCCTCTGGGCTGGAAGTAAAGACGCTAACGATGCTCAATGCCTGGTCAACTGGCAAAGAGTATGACGCCCGCTACCCCTTGGCGGCCTCAGTGTTCGTGATCTGCAACGCGTCGGCATTGCACTGAGGACTCGTTGGCTATGGTTTAAGCACACAGACCCCTCGCCACCATGGAGGCACCTGCATATCCCCCAGGACCCGGCAGTCAACGCCATCTTCCGCGCGTCCACTACCTGGGTCCTTGGCGACGGACGCACCTGCAGGTTCTTGAGTGGCCACTGCATCAATGGTCGATCCGTGGTTGAGATCGCTCCACTAGTCCTTGCGCTTGTTACCCGACGGCGGCACAAGAACCGTACTGTGCTCGAGGGTCTTCACCTATGCTCTTGGGTGCAGGACATCCAGGGCGCCCTAGGCCCGGCCATCCTGGTACAGTACGTGGAGCTCTGGCACTGCATGCGCCACGTTTCTCTCTCCGACTCCCCAGACTCTTTGCACTGGCGCTGGACCACTTCGGCTACATACACTGCAAGCTCATGTTACCAGGCTCTATTCTTGGGTACCTGCGAGGACCCATATTGGCAGCTCACCTGGAAGCCATGGGCACGCCTTTGCATAATTCTTCATCTGGCTTGCACTACAAGACCGTTGCTGGACGACTGAGCGCCTCGCTCGTCATGGCCTACCTCACGAGGACTCTTGGGCCTTCTGCGATCAAGAAGAGGAAACAATGCAACATCTATTGGCGGGTTGCCCTTTCTCCCACTAAGTTTGGCATGAGATACTTGGCTGGGTTAGATCAACCGCCGAGTTACCGAGCGACGACACCGACTTCTACACCTGGTGGGCGACATCCTGCGACCGTTCACCGTCCCCGATGTGTAAAGGATTGGTCTCCTTAATCATCCTTACGATTTGGTGCCTCTGGAAGCACCGGAATGCTTGCATATTTGACGGCGAGCAGCCCTCTATCTCCCATCTCTCTGGCATCATCAGAGACGAAGCGCGCATGTGGGTTAGGGCCGTCGCCAACGGAATACAAAACACTATCCCCGAGAGCTAGTCTTGGAGGTTTCTTGGGGCTGACCAACCCCATGTCGGTTATGCTCCTAGCTCACTTCCATGCCTCATGGCTTAGTGAGCTATTGTAATCACATGTTGTACTACTCTTCTCCTATCAATAAAATCATACGCAACTTTTGCATATTCGCAAAAAAAAACTAAGGTGTTTTTACCAGTAGAAATTTTTGAAAACCTACCGGTTGCTGGATATTTTGTTGGACCGCGATTTATCCCGGGCATACAAAGGGTTAAATACTGTATATTCTGTTTGAAATTTTATTCACAAAAAGAAGCCTAAAATCTATGAGATTTTCCAGAAGATGGTTCTTCTGGCTTCTACCAAAAAAAGTTGGTATTAAGAAGAAAAAACTTGCTCCCCCCATTCGATCTTGATTTTCAGATTAGACATTTAGACTCAAACTTGCCCAGACTTTACAAAATTCCTGGCTCCGCTCCTGCATCACATTGACGAATACTCGGATTGTGATCCGTCCACGTTCGTCAATCCCTCAACCAACCAATCGTCGAACAATGGATTTTAGGATCGAGCCGTATAAAGCAGACTCGACATGACGATGTGTACTGCCAACCTTTGGGCTCTTGTTTGCTCCGACGAATTTAATTCAATGTGCTACACGGGTCAGCTGAACGTTCGCTCTCCCAGGATATGTTTCCAAAAACTTAAGTAAAACGCATGGACAACTAAGTCCAACTAATCTACTGTGTGCATAAGTGACTAAAGCGGGCCATACTAACTTCGAGCTTTGACCTGATGTATACCGTTCGTTCGTCTTCGTTCGTGTGTTTTCAGGTTGTATCATTTTGATCTACACTCTTCATCTGCGGTGATTGCTGTTTTGGTGCTTTGGTTCTATGGGATTTTAACACGACAACTTTCCGACTGTCTACTACAACAATATTTGTCCGGCTCCGGCAAGTGAGGGGCGATGACAGCGGCGCGCCTTCGGCTTGCTTCAGTGTTTGTAGTCGTCGTTAGATGGTCTACGTATCTTGATGTAATTTTTATTATTTCTAGTGTTTGTTTTACTAACATGATTGAAGATGAATAGATTGAAAGTTTTTTTCCGTAAAAAAAAAGAAGATATGTGTGGTGATTTGAAGGCTGCCCTATTTTCGCTCCACGAGCCCATGCAACTTGTTTTTTTAGTGAAACCCATGCAACTTGGTTGTGATCCCTCCACGTGATCAATATAAGGTCGTAATTTGCAAAACAAAATCAAGGGTACAGGGCCGTTATCACATACAGTACTTTTTTTTAGGGTCATACAGTACTTTTTTTTCTTTTATTAAAAGGGCGGCATCACATACTTATTGTCCACGCACCTGTTTCACTTTCCGCATCCATCATAGAACCGGCGGAATGACGGATACAGTTTGCAAGTACGCTTCTCAAGGAGAATATCCAGTAATATAAACACCCACATGCTCTCATGCTCCCATTTCAAAAACTCCAATTTTAAGCGTTTCAAATGTGAATGTTCACAGAGTATGTGTCCACAACCCTAAAAAAAATCCCCGCAAAAAAAACAATAAAAAATCCAGGTTGAAATTCAAAATATGTCATTTTTATTTCTCAATGTGCATTTTGAATTTGAATCTGATTCTTAGGGGTTGTAGACACATTCCTTGGTTACGAACATTCAAAAAAATCTGAATTTTTAAACATTTAAATTTATTTTTTCAAAATTGATATCACGGGAGCATTTAAGGAATGATATCGTCTGCTACTTTCCCTCTCATCGCATCCCCAAGTGTCCATATCCAGCGTCCTATGAGCAGATACACATGAGGAGATTTTTTTTCTTGAGATTTGATTCGATTGAATGTGACATACAGCATGGGCTGCTGGTCGACACCACTGATACTTGCGAGTCCCACATATTAAACGTCTTAAATGATCAAGCACACAGCTGGCAGATCAGAGCGCCCGCATATTTAGCCCCTTTTTTTGTTTAGAGGAATTTTCTAGCAATTCTATAGGATAGGACTTCTATAGAATAAATTACTATAAAATTCTTTGGTTTGATGAAAACATTTCTATCCTTTACATTTTAAAGAAAAATAAATATTAGTCTAGACTCAACGATAAAATCTATGATGTGAAGGAAATATCTTTTTCTATTTCTATTCATAAAATCTAAGATACATGACGTCACATTTTCTATAAGTTTTCTGTTTCTACGATATTACTATCCTATGAATTAGAGGCTTTATTTGGCACGCACTTACGCGCACACATCCCAGCACCCTTTATTTATTTATTTATTTGGCTGATACTTCCATACTCAATCACGAAACAGCACAACCATGGCACAGAGACGATCTTACCTAGATGACACATACGCCATGCACCCGAAACCGTACATAACAATGCAATGTCAGTAACGGTGCACATTGGGTTTTGTTTTGAAAATGAGTTTGTCTAGGTCTCAGTCGACCGATGACATCAAGCATATGTAGGCCACTTTGTTTCTGGCTGTTTGCATGTGTTCTGCCATTATGGGCTGGCTTGTACTCGTACTAGGCTTTTACTTTGTTGCCGGATTTTTTTTAATCTCCCTTGTACCTGCGCTACACGACTGCACGTATGTGTTTTCGTTTTGCTATCCAGCTACAATCTCCGTCCTTCCCTCAAAAAAAAAAAAGCTACAACCTCCGTCCTCCGGCGGCTCCCCTTCGCCGGCGACCTTGGTCGTCGGTGGTGAGGGGGGTCACCGGGTCCATGCGCGTGGATTGTTTTCACTTCCTTGTAGTATATGTTTTTAGTCTGTTCATCGTCTTCGCTTCAGCGGCGATGATGACGGCGCTGAATAAAGATTCTTCGGATCCTTCCCTGACGAGGCCATCGGTCTTGTGGTTGGGGATGGATTTGGAAACTAGTATGTTCAAGCAAGGATGGTGTGGCGGCGGCATGCTCGTGGTGGACTTGTGTCCTCGGGCTCCGCCGTCATTTGCTCCAGCGTCGGCGTGGAGCTTGGGAGGTAGTCCAGGAGCGGAAGCAGATTGTGGTATGCATCGACGACATCTGGAAGACGGAACGTGTACTAGGTTCGTGGTTCTTGGATGGCAGGTAAGGTTTCCTTCGTCGGCGCCTTAGTCGTGGTGGGGTGCCAGATCTGGAGTTTGATGGCGTGTCCGAGGTGTTGTCCTGGTCTGATTCGTTCAACGGCAATGTCTTCGCTTTTGGTGAGCCACCTTCAAGGTCCGCAAAGCTGCATATCAGCGATGGAGCCGCGTCGAGCTCTGGTGAGGAGGTAATCCGTCATTCTGTTCTTCGGTGGCTGCTGTGGTGGTGTCGGAGGCAGGTGACGGGAGTTGGTGTCAAGCTTAGAGATATTCTGCTATCTTTTCAGTTTTGTCATGTCGGTTCTTACGTGACTTGTACTTTATTCTTTACGATATGAATTAGACATGTATTACCATGCAAAAAAATCTACAACCTCAACATTCACTAAAAAAAAGCTACAACCTCAACGAGTGAGCTAACTTTTTTTCAAATCATTGCACTTTTTTGCGGGAAAAATTCTTGTATATTTTGTATGATGCTTGTAGGTTTTCTTAGATGGCTTGCAACTTATTATCATTTTTCATCATGGAAAAACACAAGGATTTAAACACAAGAACAGATATTGAAGAAAAATAATAATGTTGTTGCACACGTACGGCCGACATGCAGTTAGGTGCGTCCGATTGGTGCACAAACAAGGAATAAAATAGAATAAAAGAAAGGGAAAAATGAATAACAAAAACCACCTACCATGTCGGTGAAGTATATCCAGTGGAACACGCAGCGGACATGAAGCTAGGTTACACGTTTGCAATCTTAAAAGTTCAAAGAGAAGTATAAAACTAAAATCAAAAGAAGAAAAAAAACAACATTGAATTGCAGTTGCAGTGAACACATGAAGTTAGAGTCGAGGGCAATTGTGCAATCAGATGGTAATATTTCAAATTTTTAAAAATATTATTGTTTAATATAAAATTGAAAACCAAAAAAGTAGAAAGAATCATACCGTTAGCAAAGAAAAAGTTTATAAAAATAAAATAAAATATGAAAATGGTTGCATTTGCAGTTGCATGGCTAGTGGTAGACATGCAGTTGCCCCTTCCTGAGAAAAACAAAACAAAACAAAATTGCAGTCTTGTTGAAGACATGCAGTTGAAGTTGTGGACGACACTTACAGTTACATGTCTAGTGAAGGACAGGCCACTGCCCCTTCCCCTGATAAAACAACACAAAGTTGCAATCAGGGCTATACTTGTGGTTGCGTGCCTAGTGACAAACATGTAACTGTCCATGCCAACAAAACAACCCAGAGTTGCGATTGTGACTGACACTTGCAATTGCATGCGTAGTGAAATGCATGCAACTACCCTTCACGAGAACACACCATAGAGTTGCAGTTGTGATGATAACATGCACCTACAATCAGGGGGACACTTGCAGTTGCATGCATAGTGGCATGCATGCAACTGCCTCTTCCTGCAACAAACCAACACAGAGTTGTAGTTCGCGGTGACACTTATAGTTACATGCCTAGATATACACATGCCCCTCCCGACAAAACACCATAGAGTTGCATGCCTAGTAGCAAAGATGCAATTGCCCCTCCCCAACCATAGAGTTCCAATCGCGTTGAAGACATGCAATTGCACTCAGGGCGACACTTGCAGTTCCATTCCTGCTGGCAGACATGCAACTACCCCTCCTGACAAAATACCACTGAGTTGCTGAAGGAAATATGCCCTAGAGGCAATAATAAAGTTATTATTTATTTCCTTATATCATGATAAATGTTTATTATTCATGCTAGAATTGTATTAACCGGAAACTTAGTACATGTGTGAATACATAGACAAAACAGAGTGTCCCTATTATGCCTCTACTTGACTAGCTTGTTTATCAAAGATGGTTATGTTTCCTGACCATAGACATGTGTTATCATTTGATGAACGAGATCACATCATTAGGAGAATGATGTGATGGACAGGACACATTTGTTAGCTTAGCATTATGATCGTTGCAGTTTCATTGCTACTGCTTTCTTCATGACTTATACATGTTCCTATGACTCTGAGATTATGCAACTCCCGAATACCGGAGGAACACTTAGTGTGCTATCAAACGTCACAACATAACTGGGTGATTATAAAGATGCTCTACAGGTGTCTCCGATGGTGTTTGTTGGGTTGGATAGATCGAGATTAGGATTTGTCACTCTGTGTTTCGGAGAGGTATCTCTGGGCCCTCTCGGTAATGCACATCACTATAAGCCTTGCAAGCAATGTGATTAATGAGTTAATCACGGTATGATGCATTACGGAACGAGTAAAGAGACTTTCCGGTAACGAGATTGAACTAGGTATTGAGATACCGACGATCGAATCTCGGGCAAGTAACATACCGGTGACAAAGGGAACAACGTATGTTGTTATGCGGTTTGACTGATAAAGATCTTCATAGAATATGTAGGAACCAATATGAGCATCCAGGTTCCGCTATTGGTTATTGACCGGAGATGAGTCTCGGTCATGTCTACATAGTTCTCGAACCCGTAGGGTCCGCACGCTTAACGTTCGATGACGATCGATATTATGAGTTTATGTGTTTTGATGTACCGAAGGTAGTTCAGAGTCCCGGATATAATCACGGACATGACGAGGAGTCTCGAAATGGTCGAGACATATAGATTGATATATTGGAAGGCTATGTTTGGACACCGGAAAGGTTTCGAGTGGTTCGGGCATTTTTTGAGTCGGAGGTTACGGACCCCCCTCGGGGAGAAGTCGATGGGCCTTCATGGGCCTTAGTGGAAATAGAGGGCAGCAAGGGGTTGTGGGCGCCCCAGTGCCCAAACCAAATTGGTTTAGGGCTTGGGGGCCGCCCTTTCCTTCTCCTCCTCCTCTTTCATTCCCCTCCTAGTTGGACTAGGAAAGGGGGAACCTACTCATAGTAGGAGTAGGATTCCCCCCTTGGGGCGCACCCTATGAGGCCGTGATGACCCACAAGTATAGGGGATCTATCGTAGTCCTTTCGATAAGTAAGAGTGTCTAAGCCAACGAGGAGCAGAAGGAAATGATAAGCGGTTTTCAGTAAGGTTTTCTCTGCAAGCACTGAAATAGTAGGTGATAGATAGTTTTGTGATAAGATAAATAGTAACGAGCAAAAAGTAAATAAAGTAAATAAAGTGCAGCAAGGTGGCCCAATCCTTTATGTTGCAAAGAATAAGCTTGGACAAATTCTAATAATGAGGAAGGAGCTCCCGAGGACACATTTGGAATTATCGTTAAGCTAGTTTTCATCACATTCATAAGATTCGCGTTCGGTACTTTGATAATTTGATATGTGGGTGGACCGGCACTTGGGTACTGCCCTAACATGGACAAGCATCCCACTTATGATTAACCCCTATTGCAAGCATCCGCAACTACAAAAAGGAGTATTAAGGTAAACCTAACCACAACATTAAACATATGGGTCCATATCAACCCCTAACAAAGCAACGCATAAATTAGGGTTTAAGCACATCACTCTAGCAACCCATCATCTACTTATTACTTCCCTACGCCTTCCTCTAGGCCCAAATAATGGTGAAGTGTCATGTAGTCGACGTTCACATAACACCACTAGAGGAAAGACAACATACATCTCATCAAAATATCGAACGAATACCAAATTCACATGACTACTAATAGCAAGACTTCACCCATGTCCTCAGGAACAAACGTAACTACTCACAAAGCATATCCATGTTCATAATCAGAGGAGTAATAATATGCATAAAGGATCTGAACATATGATCTTCCACCAAGTAAACCAATTAGCATCAACTACAAGGAGTGATCAACACTATATACTAGCAACCCACAGGTACCAATTTGTGGTTTTGATACAAGATTGGATACAAGAGATGAACTAGGGTTTTGAGAGGAGATGGTGCTGGTGAACATGTTGATGGAGATTGACCCCCTCTTGATGAGAGGATCGTTGGTGATGACTTTGGTGATGATTTACCCCTCCCGGAGGGAAGTGTCCTCGGCGTAACAGCTCCTTGAGCCCTAGATTGATTCCGCCATGAGTTCCGCCTCGTGGCAGTGAGTTTAAATCCGTAAGCTTGCCCACGAATTTTTCGAGGTAAAAGTGATGATATAGCAGAAGATGGATGGCGGAGGCCCACCAGGGGGCCCGGAGATAGGGGCCGCGCCCTGGGGCGCCCTGCCTCCTGGACACGGTGTGGGCCCCTGGCCTATTTCTTTCGCTCATAAATTCTTAATAAATCCAAAAAGTTGTTTCATGGAGTTTCAGGACTTTTGGAGTTGTGCAGAATAGGTTTCCAACGTTTGCTCCTTTTCCAGCCAGAATTCCAGTTGCCGACATTCCCCCTCTTCATGGTAAACCTTGTAAAATAAGAGAGAATAGTGATGTCTACTACACAACCTTCTTCCTGTAGACGTTGTTGGGCCTGCAAGTGCACAGGTTTGTAGGACAGTAGCAAATTTCCCTCAAGTGGATGACCTAAGGTTTATCAATCGGTGGAGGCGAGGGATGAAGATGGTCTCTCTCAAACAACCCTGCAACCAAATAACAAAGAGTCTCTTGTGTCCCCAACGCACCCAATACAATGGTAAATTGTATAGGTGCACTAGTTCGGCGAGGAGATGGTGATACAAGTGCAATATGGATAGTAGATAAAGGTATTTGTAATCTGAAATAATAAAAACAGCAAGGTAACTAATGGTAAAAGTGAGCGTAAACGGTATTGCAATGATAGGAAACAAGGCATAGGGTTCATACTTTCACTAGTGCAAGTTCTCTCAACAATAATAACATAGATAGATCATATAACAATCCCTCAACATGCAACAAAGAGTCACTCCAAAGCCACTAATAGCGGAGAACAAACATAGATATTATGGTAGGGTACGAAACCACCTCAAAGTTATTCTTTCGGATCAATCTATAAAAGAGTTCGTACTAGAATAACACCTTAAGACACAAATCAACCAAAACCCTAATGTCACCTAGATACTCCATTGTCACCTCAAGTATCCGTGGGCATAATTATACGATATGCATCACACAATCTCAGATTCATCCAACCAACACAAAGTACTTCAAAGAGTGCCCCAAAGTTTCTACCGGAGAGTCAAGAAAACGTGTGTCAACCCCTATGCATAGGTTCATGGACGGAACCCGCAAGTTGGTCACCAAAACATACATCAAGTGGCACGTGAAATCCCATTGTCACCACAGATAAGCACGGCAAGACATACATCAAGTGTTCTCATAAAAGACTCAATCCGATAAGATAACTTTAAAGGGAAACTCAATTCATCACAAGAGAGTAGAGGGGGAGAAACATCATAAGATCCAACTATAATAGCAAAGCTCGCGATACATCAAGATCGTGCCATAGAGGGAACACGAGAGAGAACACGAGAGAGAGAGAGAGATCAAACACATAGCTATTGGTACATACCCTCGGCCCGAGGGTGAACTACTCCCTCCTCGTCATGGAGAGCGCTGATGAAGATGGCCACCGGTGATGGGTTCTCCCTCCGGCAGGGTGCCGGAACGGACTCCCGAGAGGTTTTTGGTGGCTACAGAGGCTTGCGGCGGCGGAACTCCCGAGCTATCTTCTGTTCTGGAAGTTTTACGATACGTAGGTATATATGGGTGCGAGGGGTACGTCGGTGGAGCTTCGGGGGCCCCACGAGGCAGGGGGGCGCGCCCCCCACCCTCGTGGCCAGCTCCCGTATCTTCTGACGTAGAGTCCAAGTCTATCCGGTGGCTTTCCTTCCAAAAATAACTTCTCCAGTTGATTTCGTTCCGTTTTGACTCCGTCTGATATTCCTTTTCCTCGAAACACTGAAATAGGCATAAAACAACAAATTTGGGTTGGGCCTCCGGTTAATAGGTTAGTCCCCAAAATAATATAAAAGTGGATAATCAAGCCCAATATTGCCCAAAACAGTAGATAATATAGCATGGAGCAATCAAAAATTATAGATACGTTGGAGACGTATCAAGCATCCCCAAGCTTAATTCCTGCTCGTCCTCGAGTAGGTAAATGATAAAAAGAGAATTTTTGATGTGGAATGCTACCTAGCATAATTCATTGTAATTTTCTTTATTGTGGCATGAATATTCAGATCAAAATGAATACAAAATAAAAGTTCATATTGATAAAAGAAATAGTAACACTTCAAGCATACTAATCAAAGTAATCATGTCTTCTCAAAATAGCATGGCAAAAGAAAGTTCATCCCTACAAAATCATATAGTTAGGCTATGCTTCATTTTCATCACAGAAAGATGTTCCCAACTTCTATACCCCTGATGACAAGCCAAGCAATTGTTTCATACTTAAATAATCTCAAACTTTTTCAACCTTCACGCAATACATGAGCGTGAGCCATGGATATAACACTATGGGTGGAATAGAATATGATGATGGGGATTGTGTGCAGAAGACAAAAAGGAGAAAGTCTCACATTGACGAGGATAATCAATGGGCTATGGAGATGCCCATCAATTGATGTCAACATGAGGATGCACTAGAGCTATAAATGAATTCTCAACAAAAGAAAACTAGTGGGTGTGCATCCAACTTGTTTGCTCATGAAGACCTAGGGCATTTTGAGGAAGCCCATCGTAGGAATATACAAGCCAAGTTCTATAATGAAAAATTCCCACTAGTATAAAAAGACAAATTATGAGACTCACTATATGAAAAACATGGTGCTACTTTGAAGCACAATATATGATACTCACTACATGAAGAACTAGGTGCTACTTTGAAGCACAATATATGAGACTCACTACATAAAGAATAAGGTGCTACTTTGAAGCACAAGTGTGGAAAAAGAGATAGTAACATTGCCCTTTTTATTTATTTTCTTTTTTTTGGGCCTTTCTCTCTTTTTTTGGCCTTTCTCTTTTTTTGGGCAATGCTCTAATAATTATGATCATCACACTTCTATTGATTACAACATAAGGATTACAACTCGAAACTAGAACAAGATATGACTCTATATGAATGCCTCCGGCGGTGTACCGGGATGGTGCAATGAATCAAGAGTGACATGTATGAAAAATAATGCATGGTGGCTTTGCCACAAATATGATGTCAACTACATGATCATGCAATGGCAATATAACAAAAGTAACGTATGTCATAATGATGATAAACGGAACGGTGGAAAGTTGCCTGGCAATATATCTCGGAATGGCTATGGAAATGCCATAAATAGGTAGGTATGGTGGCTGTTTTGAGGAAGATATAAGGAGGCTTATGTGTGATAGAGCGTATCATATCACGGGGTTTGGATGCACCGGCGAAGTTTGCACCAACTCTCAAGGTGAGAAAGGGCAATGCACTGCATCAAGAAGCTAGCAAAGGCGGAAAGGTGAAAGTGCGTATAATCCATGGACTCAACATTAGTCAAAAGAACTCATATACTTATTGAAAAAAATTAGAAGTCATCAAAAATCAAGCACTACGCGCATGCTCCTAGGGGGATAGATTGGTAGGAAAAGACCATCGCTCGTCCCCGACCGCCACTCATAAGGATGCACAAGCCAGGTACACTTCATGTTTCAAATTTGTTACACAACTTTAACCATACGTGCATGCTACGGGACTTGCTAACTTCAACACAAGCATTCTTTAAATTCATAATCACCCAACTAGCATGACTTTAATATCACTACCTCCATATCTCAAAACAATTATCAAGTATCAAACTTCTCTTAGTATTCAACACACTCATAAGAATTCTCACAAATCTTGTATGCCTAGCATATTAGGATTATTTAAGCAAATTACCATGCTATCTAAGACTCTCAAAATAATATAAGTGAAGCATGAGAGTTCATCTATTTCTTCAAAATAAAACCACCATTGTGCTCTAAAAGATAAAAGTGAAGTACTAGAGCAATAACAAAAACTACTCCGAAAGATATAAGTGAAGATCAATGAGTAGTCGAATAATTATGCAACTATGTGAAGACTCTCCCATTTAATAATTTCAGATCTTGATACTTTATTCAAACAGCAAGAAAAGCTAAAGAAAACTACATTGCAAGGATAGCACAACTCATGTGAAGAAGCAAAAACTTAGGCTCAACCGATACTAACCGATAGTTGTTGAAGAAGAAAGGTGGGATGCCTATCGGGGCATCCCCAAGCTTAGATGCTTGAGACTTCTTGAAATATTATCTTGGGGTGCCTTGGTCATCCCCAAGCTTGAACTTTTGTGTCTCCTTAATTCCTCTCATATCATGGTTTCTCTTTTTATCAAAAGTTTCATCCACAACAAACTCAACAAGAACTTGTGAGATAGGTTAGTATAAACCAATGCAAAACCTTATCATTTTCTACTGTAACAAATCACTAAAATTATTATTCAACATTGCAATACTAAATGCCTCTGCATATTTAATACTCCTATCCTTAAATAGATTCATTAAACAAGCAAACATATCCAAACAATGCAAACATAACAGCAATCTGCCAAAACAGTACAGTCTGTAAAGAACGCAAGAGTATCAATACTTCCCTGACTCCAAAAATTATGAACTAAAATTCTAACTGTAATAAATTTATCAGAGCTAAATATGCAAAAAGATTCAACATTATACCACTCTCTGAATTTTCTAGGGAATTTTTGCAACAGCGGTAAACTTTCTGTTTTCAAACAGCAACATGTATACTAGCAAAATAAGCATGGCAAAGGCTATCCTTGACTTTTTTATTGGAACTAAAGATGAAAAAAATTATTCTAAATAACAGCAAGCAAAAACTAAAAATAGAAAATGACGCTCCAAGCAAAACACATATCATGTGGTGAATAAAAATATAGCTCCAAGTAAAGTTACCGATGAACGAAGACGAAAGAGGGGATGCCTTCCGGGGCATCCCCAAGCTTAGGCTCTTGGTTTTCCTTGAATATTAACTTGGGGTGACTTGGGCATACCCAAGCTTAGGATCTTACCACTCCTTATTCCATAGTCCATCGAATCTTTACCCAAAACTTGAAAACTTCACAACACAAAACTTAACAGAAAACTCGTGAGTTCCGTTAGCGAAAGAAAACAAAAGACCACTTCAAGGTACTGTAATGAACTCATTATTTATTTCTATTTGTGTTATAACTATTGTATTCCAACTTCTCGATGGATTATAAACTATTTTACTAGCCATAGATTCATCAAAATAAGCAAACAACACATAGAAAACAGAATCTGTCAAAAACAGAACAGTTTGTAGTAATCTGTAACTAACGCAAACTTATGGAACTCCAAAAATTCTAAAATAAATTTGTGGACCTGAGGAATTTATCTAGTAATCATCTTAAAAAAGAATCAACTAAATAGTACTTTCCAGTAAAAAGTTCTAGCTAATCTCGTGAGCGCTAAAGTTTCTGTTTTTTACAGCATGATCATAAAGACTTCACCCAAGTCTTCCCAAAGGTTCTACTTGGCACAAACACTAATTAAAAAATGAAGCCACATCTAAACAGAGGCTATATGGATTATTTATTCCTAAACATAACCAAAAAGAAAGAAACTAAAATAAAATTGGGTTTCCTCGCAACAAGCGCTATCGTTTAACGCCCCTAGCTAGGCATGATGATTTCAATGATGCTCACATAAAAGATAGGAACTGAAACATAAAGAGAGCATCATGAAGAATATGACTAGCACATTTAAGTATAACCCACTTCCTATGCATAGGGATTTTGTGAGCAAACAACTTATGGGAACAATGATCAACTTGCATAGGAAGGTAAAACAAGCATAACTTCAAGATTTGAAGCACATAGAGAGGAAACTTGACATTATTGCAATTCCTACAAGCATATATTCCTCCCTAATAATAATTTTCAGTAGCATCATGAATGAATTCAACAATATAACCAGCACCTAAAGCATTCTTTTCATGATCTACTTGCAAAGAAATTTTACTACTCTCCACATAAGCAAATCTATTCTCATCAATAGTAGTGGGAGCAATCTCAACAAAATAACTATCATGTGATTGAAAATTAAGATCAAGATGACAAGTTTCATGGTTATCATTATTCTTTATAGCATATGTTTCATCACAATAATAATCATAGATAGGAGGCATGCTTTCATCATAGTAAATTTGCTCATCAAAGCTTGGGGGACAAAAAATATCATCTTCATCAAACATAGCTTCCCCAAGCTTGTGGCTTTGCATATCTTTAGCATCATGGATATTCAAGGAATTCATACTAACAACATTGCGATCATGCTCATCATTCAAAGATTTAGTGCCAAACAATTTAATGCATTCTTCTTCTAACACTTTGGCACAATTTTCCTTTCCATCATACTCACGAAAGATATTAAAAAGACGAAGCGTATGAGACAAACTCAATTCCATTTTTTGTAGTTTTCTTTTATAGACTAAACTAGTGCTAAAACAAGAAACAAAAAGATTCGATTGCAAGATCTAATGATATACCTTCAAGCACTCACCTCCCCGGCAGCGGCGCCAGAAAAGAGTTTAGTTGACCGGGTGTCAGTGAGTGCCCTTTACCTAGCCTCCCCGGCAACGGCGCCAGAAAAGAGCTTGATGTCTACTACAGAACCTTCTTCTTATAGACGTTGTTGGGCCTGCAAGTGCACAGGTTTGTAGGACAGTAGCAAATTTCCCTCAAGTGGATGACCTAAGGTTTATCAATCCGTGGTAGGCGTAGGATGAAGATGGTCTCTCTCAAACAACCCTGCAACCAAATAACAAAGAGTCTCTTGTGTCCCCAACACACCCAATACAATGGTAAATTGTATAGGTGCACTAGTTCGGCGAAGAGATGGTGATACAAGTGCAATATGGATAGTAGATAAAGGTATTTGTAATCTGAAATAATTAAAACAGCAAGGTAACTAATGGTAAAAGTGAGCGTAAACGGTATTGCAATGATAGGAAACAAGGCATAGGGTTCATACTTTCACTAGTGCAAGTTCTCTCAACAATAATAACATGGATAGATCATATAACAATCCCTCAACATGCAACAAAGAGTCACTACAAAGCCACTAATAGCGGAGAACAAACGTAGAGATTATGGTAGGGTACGAAACCACCTCAAAGTTATTCTTTTGGATCAATCTATAAAAGAGTTCGTACTAGAATAACACCTTAAGACACAAATCAACCAAAACCCTAATGTCACCTAGATACTCCATTGTCACCTCAAGTATCTGTGGGCATGATTATACGATATGCATCACACAATCTCAGATTCATCCAACCAACACAAAGTACTTCAAAGAGTGCCCCGAAGTTTTACCGGAGAGTCAATAAAACGTGTGTCAACCCCTATGCATAGGTTCATGGGAGGAACCCGCAAGTTGGTCACCAAAACATACATCAAGTGGCACGTGAAATCCCATTGTCACCACAGATAAGCACGGCAAGACATACATCAAGTGTTCTCATAAAAGACTCAATCCGATAAGATAACTTCAAAGGGGAAACTCAATTCATCACAAGAGAGTAGAGGGGGAGAAACATCATAAGATCCAACTATAATAGCAAAGCTCGCGATACATCAAGATCGTGCCATAGAGGGAACACGAGAGAACACGAGAGAGAGAGAGAGAGAGATCAAACACATAGCTACTGGTACATACCCTCAGCCCCGAGGGTGAACTACTCCCTCCTCGTCATGGAGAGCGCCGGGATGATGAAGATGGCCACCGGTGATGGGTTCCCCCTCCGGCAGGGTGCCGGAACGGACTCCCGAGAGGTTTTTGGTGGCTACAGAGGCTTGCGGTGGCGGAACACCCGAGCTATCTTCTGTTCTGGAAGTTTTACGATACGTAGGTATATATGGGTGCGAGGGGTACGTCGGTGGAGCTTCGGAGGCCCCACGAGGCAGGGGGCGCGCCCTAGGGGGGTGGGCGCGCCCCCACCCTCGTGGCCAGCTCCCGTATCTTCTGACATAGAGTCCAAGTCTATCCGGTGGCTTTCCTTCCAAAAATAACTTCTCAAGTTGATTTCATTCCGTTTTGACTCCGTGTGATATTCCTTTTCCTCGAAACACTGAAATAGGCATAAAACAACAAATTTGGGCTGGGCCTCCGGTTAATAGGTTAGTCCCCAAAATAATATAAAAGTGGATAATAAAGCCCAATATTGCCCAAAACAGTAGATAATATAGCATGGAGCAATCAAAAATTATAGATACGTTGGAGACGTATCAAGCATCCCCAAGCTTAATTCCTGCTCGTCCTCGAGTAGGTAAATGATAAAAAGAGAATTTTTGATGTGGAATGCTACCTAGCATAATTCATTGTAATTTTCTTTATTGTGGCATGAATATTCAGATCAAAATGAATACAAAATAAAAGTTCATATTGATAAAAGAAATAGTAACACTTCAAGCATACTAATCAAAGTAATCATGTCTTCTCAAAATAGCATGGCAAAATAAAGTTCATCCCTACAAAATCATATAGTTAGGCTACGCTTCATTTTCGTCACAGAAAGATGTTCCCAACTTCTATACTCCCGATGACAAGCCAAGCAATTGTTTCATACTTAAATAATCTCAAACTTTTTCAACCTTCACGCAATACATGAGCGTGAGCCATGGATATAGCACTATGGGTGGAATAGAACATGATGATGGGGATTGTGTGCAGAAGACAAAATAGGAGAAAGTCTCACATTGACGAGGATAATCAACGGGCTATGGAGATGCCCATCAATTGATGTCAACATGAGGAGTAGGGATTGCCATGCAACGGATGCACTAGAGCTATAAACGAATGCTCAACAAAAGAAAACTAGTGGGTGTGCATCCAACTTGTTTGCTCATGAAGACCTAGGGCATTTTGAGGAAGCCCATCGTAGGAATATACAAGCCAAGTTCTATAATGAAAAATTCCCACTAGTATAAAAAGACAACTTATGAGACTCACTATATGAAAAACATGGTGCTACTTTGAAGCATAATATATGAGACTCACTACATGAAGAACTAGGTGCTACTTTGAAGCACAATATATGAGGCTCACTACATAAAGAATAAGGTGCTACTTTGAAGCACAAGTGTGGGAAAAGAGATAGTAACATTGCCCTTTTTATTTATTTTCTCTTTTTTTGGGCCTTTCTCTCTTTTTTTGGCCTTTCTCTTTTTTTGGGCAATGCTCTAATAATGATGATCATCACACTTCTATTGATTACAACATAAGTATTACAACTCGAAAACTAGAATAAGATATGACTCTATATGAATGCCTCCGGCGGTGTACCGGGATGGTGCAATGAATCAAGAGTGACATGTATGAAAAATAATGCATGGTGGCTTTCCCACAAATATGATGTCAACTACATGATCATGCAATGGCAATATGACAAAAGTAACGTATGTCATAATGATGATAAATGGAACGGTGGAAAGTTGCATGGCAATATATCTCGGAATGGCTATGGAAATGCCATAAATAGGTAGGTATGGTGGCTGTTTTGAGGAAGATATAAGGAGGCTTATGTGTGATAGATCGTATCATATCACGGGGTTTGGATGCACCGGCGAAGTTTGCACCAACTCTCAAGGTGAGAAAGGGCAATGCACGGCACCGAAGAGGCTAGCAAAGGCGGAAAGGTAAAAGTGCGTATAATCCATGGACTCAACATTAGTCAAAAGAACTCATATACTTATTGAAAAAATTTAGAAGTCATCAAAAATCAAGCACTACGCGCATGCTCCTATGGGGATAGATTGGTAGGAAAATACCATCGCTCGTCCCCGACCGCCACTCATAAGGATGCACAAGCCAGGTACACTTCATGTTTCAAATTTGTTACACAACTTTAACCATACGTGCATGCTACGGGACTTGCTAACTTCAACACAAGCATTCTTTAAATTCATAATCACCCAACTAGCATGACTTTAATATCACTACCTCCATATCTCAAAACAATTATCAAGTATCAAACTTCTCTTAGTATTCAACACACTCATAAGAATTCTCACAAATCTTGTATGCCTAGCATATTAGGATTATTTAAGCAAATTACCATGCTATCTAAGACTCTCAAAATAATATAAGTGAAGCATGAGATTTCATTTATTTCTTCAAAATAAAACCACCATTGTGCTCTAAAAGATAAAAGTGAAGTACTAGAGCAATAACAAAAACTACTCCGAAAGATATAAGTGAAGATCAATGAGTAGTCGAATAATTATGCAACTATGTGAAGACTCTCCCATTTAATAATTTCAGATCTTGACACTTTATTCAAACAGCAAGCAAAGCTAAAGAAAACTACATTGCAAGGATAGCACAACTCATGTGAAGAAGCAAAAACTTAGGCTCAACCGATACTAACCGATAGTTGTTGAAGAAGAAAGGTGGGATGCCTACCGGGGATATCCCCAAGCTTAGATGCTTGAGACTTCTTGAAATATTATCTTGGGGTGCCTTGGGCATCCCCAAGCTTGAACTTTTGTGTCTCCTTAATTCCTCTCATATCATGGTTTCTCTTTTTATCAAAAGCTTCATCCACAACAAACTCAACAAGAACTTGTGAGATAGGTTAGTATAAACCAATGCAAAACCTTATCATTTTCTACTGTAACAAATTACTAAAATTATTATTCAACATTGCATACTAAATGCCTCTGCATATTTAATACTCCTATCCTTAAATAGATTCATTAAACAAGCAAACATATGCAAACAATGCAAACATAACAGCAATCTGCTAAAACAGTACAGTCTGTAAAGAATGCAAGAGTATCAATACTTACCTGACTCCAAAAATTATGAACTAAAATTCCCACTGTAATAAATTTATCAGAGCTAAATACGAAAAAATATTCAACATTAGACCACTCTCTGACTTTTCTAGGGAATTTTTGCAACAGCGGTAAACTTTCTGTTTTCAAACAGCAACATGTATACTAGCAAAATAAGCATGGCAAAGGCTATCCTTGACTTTTTTATTGGAACTAAATATGCAAAAAATTATTCTAAATAACAGAAATAAAAAAATAAAAATAGAAAATGATGCTCCACGCAAAACACATATCATGTGGTGAATAAAAATATAGCTCCAAGTAAAGTTACCGATGAACGAAGACGAAAGAGGGGATGCCTTCTGGGACATCCCCAAGCTTAGGCTCTTGGTTTTCCTTGAATATTACCTTGGGGTGCCTTGGGCATCCCCAAGCTTAGGCTCTTGCCACTCCTTATTCCGTAGTCCATCGAATCTTTACCCAAAACTTGAAAACTTCACAACACAAAACTTAACAGAAAACTCGTGAGTTCCGTTAGCGAAAGAAAACAAAAGACCACTTCAAGGTACTGTAATGAACTCATTATTTATTTGTATTTGTGTTATAAATACTGTATTCCAACTTCTATATGGATTATAAACTATTTTACTAGCCATAGATTCATCAAAATAAGCAAACAACACATAGAAAACAGAATCTGTCAAAAACAGAACAGTCTGTAGTAATCTGTAACTAACGCAAACTTCTGGAACTCCAAAATTCTAAAATAAATTGGTGGACCTGAGGAATTTGTCTAGTAATCATCTTAAAAAAGAATCAACTAAATAGCACTTTCCAGTAAAAAGTTCTAGCTAATCTCGTGAGCGCTAAAGTTTCTGTTTTTTACAGCATGATCATAAAGACTTCACCCAAGTCTTCCCAAAGGTTCTACTTGGCACAAACACTAATTAAAACATGAAACCACATCTAAACAGAGGCTAGATGGATTATTTATTCCTAAACATAACCAAAAATAAAGAAACTAAAATAAAATTGGGTTGCCTCTCAACAAGCGCTATCGTTTAACGCCCCTAGCTAGGCATGATGATTTCAATGATGCTCACATAAAAGATAGGAACTGAAACATAAAGAGAGCATCATGAAGAATATGACTAGCACATTTAAGTCTAACCCACTTCCTATGCATACGGATTTTGTGAGAAAACAACTTATGGGAACAATGATCAACTTGCATAGGAAGGTAAAACAAGCATAACTTCAAGATTTGAAGCACATAGAGAGGAAACTTGACATCATTGCAATTCCTACAAGCATATATTCCTCCCTCATAATAATTTTCAGTAGCATCATGAATGAATTCAACAATATAATCAGCACCTAAAGCATTATTTTCATGATCTACTTGCATAGAAAGTTTACTACTCTCTACATAAGCAAATCTATTCTCATCAATAGTAGTGGGAGCAATCTCAACAAAATAACTATCATGTGATTGAAAATTAAGATCAAGATGACAAGTTTCATGGTTATCATTATTCTTTATAGCATACGTGTCATCACAATAATCATCATAGATAGGAGGCATGCTTTCATCATAGTAAATTTGCTCATCAAAGCTTGGGGGACAAAAAATAGCATCTTCATCGAACATAGCTTCCCCAAGCTTGTGGCTTTGCATATCATTAGCATCATGGATATTCAAGGAATTCATACTAACAACATTGCAATCATGCTCATCATTCAAAGATTTAGTGCCAAACAATTTAATGCATTCTTCTTCTAACACTTTGGCACAATTTTCCTTTCCATCATACTCACGAAAGATATTAAAAAGACGAAGCGTATGAGACAAACTCAATTCCATTTTTTGTAGTTTTCTTTTATAGACTAAACTAGTGATAAAACAAGAAACAAAAAGATTCGATTGCAAGATCTAAAGATATACCTTCAAGCACTCACCTCCCCGGCAGCGGTGCCAGAAAAGAGCTTAGTTGACGGGGTGTGGTGAGTGCCCTTTACCTAGCCTCCCCGGCAATGGCGCCAGAAAAGAGCTTGATGTCTAGTACACAACCTTCTTCTTGTAGACGTTGTTGGGCCTGCAAGTGCATAGGTTTGTAGGACAGTAGCAAATTTCCCTCAAGTGGATGACCTAAGGTTTATCAATCCGTGGGAGGCGTAGGATGAAGATGGTCTCTCTCAAACAACCCTGCAACCAAATAACAAAGAGTCTCTTGTGTCCCCAACACACCCAATACAATGGTAAATTGTATAGGTGCACTAGTTCGAAAGAGATGGTGATACAAGTGCAATATGGATAGTAGATAAAGGTATTTGTAATCTGAAATAATAAAAATAGCAAGGTAACTAATGGTAAAAGTGAGCGTAAACGGTATTGCAATGATAGGAAACAAGGCCTAGTGTTCATACTTTCACTAGTGCAAGTTCTCTCAACAATAATAACATAGATAGATCATATAACAATCCCTCAACATGCAACAAAGAGTCACTCCAAAGCCACTAATAGCGGAGAACAAACATAGAGATTATGGTAGGGTACGAAACCACCTCAAAGTTATTCTTTGGATCAATCTATAAAAGAGTTCGTACTAGAATAACACCTTAAGACACAAATCAACCAAAACCCTAATGTCACCTAGATACTCCATTGTCACCTCAAGTATCCGTGGGCATGATTATACGATATGCATCACACAATCTCAGATTCATCCAACCAACACAAAGTACTTCAAAGAGTGCCCCAAAGTTTCTACCGGAGAGCCAAGAAAACGTGTGCCAACCCCTATGCATAGGTTCATGGGCGGAACCCGCAAGTTGGTCACCAAAACATACATCAAGTGGCACGTGAAATCCCATTGTCACCACAGATAAGCACGGCAAGACATACATCAAGTGTTCCCATAAAAGACTCAATCCGATAAGATAACTTCAAAGGGGAAACTCAATTCATCACAAGAGAGTAGAGGGGGAGAAACATCATAAGATCCAACTATAATAGCAAAGCTCGTGATACATCAAGATCGTGCCATAGAGGGAACACGAGAGAGAACACGAGAGAGAGAAAGATCAAACACATAGCTACTGGTACATACCCTCAGCCCCGAGGGTGAACTACTCCCTCCTCGTCATGGAGAGCGCCAGGATGATGAAGATGGCCCCCGGTGATGGGTTCCCCCCTCCGCAGGTGCTTGAACGGGCTCCCGAGAGGTTTTGGTGGCTACAGAGGCTTGCTGCTGGCGGAACTCCCGAGCTATCTTCTGTTCCGGAAGTTTTACGACACGAGGTATATATGGGTGCAAGGTGCGTCGGTGGAGCTTGGGAGGGGGGCCACGAGGCGCGCGCCCTCACGGGGTGGCGCGCCCCACCCTCGTGGCCATCTCCCGTATCTTCTGACGTAGAGTCCAAGTCTATCCGGTGGGCTTCCTTCCAAAAATAACTTCTCCAGTTGATTTCGTTCTGTTTTGACTCCGTCTGATATTCCTTTTCCTCGAAACACTGAAATAGGAATAAAACAGCAAATCTGGGCTGGGCCTCCGGTTAATAGGTTAGTCCCAAAAATAATATAAAAGTGGATAATAAAGCCCAATATTTCCCAAAACAGTAGATAATATAGCATGGAGCAATCAAAAATTATAGATACGTTGGAGACGTATCAAATAGCCATAAGTAATGAGATATAATGTGTAATAACAGCCCATAATGCATTAAATATTGATATAAAAGCATGATGCAAAATGGACGTATCAACTCCCCCAAGCTTAGACCTCGCTTGTCCTCAAGCGGAAGCCGAAATCAAAAAGTATGTCCACATGTTTAGAGATAGAGGTGTCGATAAAAATAAAATACGGACATGAGGGCATCATGATCATTCTAATAACAAAGAATATATATAGATTTTGTCATATGATTTCCTATGCTCAAGTAATAAACGATTCACAATGTCAAGTATGGTTCAAAAACTTCATTGGGAACTAACAAACTATAATCTCAGTCATTGAAGCAATTGCAATTTATCATAACATTAGAAAGAGTCAATAATAGAGCTTTTCAGCAAGCTCACATACTCAACTATCTCGTAGTCCCCTATAATTGTTAACACTCACGCAATACTTGTGGTTATAGAGTTTCAGCCGGACACTGAGAAAGATAGGGGCTTCTTGTATTGCCTCCCAACGTATTCACCTTCAGGTGATGTCAACAATAATAGCCTATGCCAACTTACATCCAATTGGATATATGTATCATGATCTTTCAAACACGGAGAGCTTGCCAAAGGATGAAAATAAAAAGGGAAAAGGTGAGCATCACCTTGACTCAAGCATAAAGTAAAACATAAAGTAAAAGATAGGCCCTTCGCAGAGGGAAGCAGAGGTTGTCATGCGCGTTTAGGGTTGATGCATAAAGTCTTAGTGCAAAAGAACGTCACTTTATATTGCCCCTTGTATGTGAACCTTTATTATGCAGTCCGTCGCTTTTATTACTTCCACAACAAGTTCGTACAAAGTTTATTTTCTCTGCACTAATAAGTCATACATATTTAAAGAGCAATTTTTATTGCTTGCACCGATGACAACTTACTTCAAGTATCTTATTCAATCCATAGGTAGGTATGGTGGACTCTCATGGCAAAACTGGGTTTGAGGAAATTTGGAAGCACAAGTAGTATCTCTACTTGGTGCAAAGAATTTGGCTAGCATGAGGGGGAAAGGCAAGCTCAACATGTTTGGAAGGTCAATGACAATATACTTTAACCGAGATGTCGGAAAACATAAACCATTACGTTGTCTTCCTTGTCCAACGTCAACTCTTTTAGCATGTCATACTTAATGAGTGCTTCACAATCATAAAAGATGTCCAAGATAATATATTTATATGTGAACCCCTCTTTCCTTATCACTTCCTATCAATTGCAACGATGACCAAGGCTACGTTCATCAACTCTCAACAATTTTTATGCCTCATACTTTCTATGTGTGAAGTTATCACTATCCATAAGATCAATATGGAATCTTTTGTTCTTTCTACTTTCTCAAGTCATAGCAACATAGCAAATCCCTTGACTCAACACTAATCTTTATTATAGATAGCACACGGACTCACTTACATAAAGAGATCACAATGCAAAACTCAAAACTACTTGATATCAAAACTTCAATCTACTAGATCAAGATACTACTAAAAGGATCGAACTAAATAAAGTGGTAAAGATAAGAGTGTGATGGTGATACGATGCCAGGGCACCTCCCCCAAGCTTGGCAGTTGCCAAGGGGAGTGCCCATACCCATGTGATTATTTCTTCGGAGGTGGTGAAGTAGGAGTTGTTGCATTTTTCTTCTCTAGCTTGCGTCTGAGGCTAAAATTTTCCTCCCTCAGATCCTCATTCTCGAGCTCAAGTTTCATTATCCTTTTGCATAGTGCTGCCTTGTTGTCCTGCAAAAAATGTGGTGGGATAGATTGGACCTTAGGGAGGCTTGACTTCTTGAATTCCACATGCATATCACCAGGTTGAGGTAGTGGATCGTCCTCTTCATCGAAGCTTGTCTCCTCCTTCCTCTTTGGATCATAGTATTCTTCTTCCTTTGTGGTCCAGCCATAATATTCCACATCACCATATACTTTTGGGTTTGCAATATAATCAGCCATGTAGCTCTCTCCCTCCGAATCTTGGGACGACATCTTGTTTCAAATCTGCAACAGGAACAGCTCGAAACGAAAACAGAGGATATTTGCGTGATACGATGGTCAAACCCTTCGGGAGTATATATAATGAATTTTTACCGACCAAAATACGTAACATACAAGAAAACGGAGTCCGGGAGGCACACGAGGTGCCCACGAGACAGGGGGGCGTGCCCTGTGGGGGGCGCGCTCTCCTCTCTCGTGGGAGCCTCGTGTCCCTTTCGGACTACTTCTTTCTTCCTAAAATTCTTAAATAATCCAAAACTGATAAAAATTGCCATTAGAGTTGTTTTGGAGTCGGTTTACTTACCGTACCACGTACATATGCCTTTTCGGAGTCTGGAACGTTCTGGAAAGTGTCTCTTATGTATTCCTCAGGGGTTATGGTTTCAATAATATTAGTTTCAACATTGATAGGATTACCTGAAATATAATGTTTAATTCTTTGACCGTTTACCACCCTCGGATTTGTGCCTTCGAAGTTGTTGATTTTATAGCACCAGAACGATAGAGCTCCTCGATAACATAGGGACCTTCCCATTTTGAGAGAAGTTTTCCTGCAAAAAATCTTAAACGAGAGTTGAACAATAACACATAATCTCCTACGTTAAACTCACGCTTTTGTATCCTCTTATCATGCCAGTGTTTGACTTTTTCTTTGAAAAGCTTGGCATTCTCATATGCTTGGGTTCTCCATTCATCAAGTGAGCTAATATCAAACAACCTATTCTCGCCGGCAAGTTTGAAGTCATAATTGAGCTCTTTAATAGCCCAATATGCTTTATGTTCAAGTTCAAGAGGTAAATGACATGCTTTTCCATAAACCATCTTATAAGGAGACATACCCATAGGATTTTTGTACGCAGTTCTATAGGCCCATAATGCATCATCAAGTTTTTTGGACCAATTCTTTCTAGATCTATTCACAGTCTTTTGCAAAATTAATTTGAGCTCTCTATTGCTCACCTCTACTTGACTAGTAGAGTGCGGGTGATAAGGAGATGCGATTCTATGATTAACATCATACTTAGCAAGCATCTTACGGAAAGCACCATGAATAAAGTGTGAACCGCCATCAGTCATAAGATATCTAGGGACTCCAAACCTCGAAAAAATAACTTCTTTAAGCATTTTAATAGAAGTGTTATGATCAACACTAGTAGTTGGAATAGCTTCTACCCACTTAGTAACAGAATCAACAACAACTAAAATATGTGTATAACCATTGGAGGTAGGAAAAGGTTGTTGGGGAACGTAGTAATTTCAAAAAAAATCCTACGCACACGCAAGATCATGGTGATGCATAGCAACGAGAGGGAAGAGTGTTGTCCACGTACCCTCGTAGACCGAAAGCGGAAGCGTTAGAACAACGCGGTTGATGTAGTCGTACGTCTTCACGGCCCGACCGATCAAGCACCGAAACTACGGCACCTCCGAGTTCTAGCACACGTTCAGCTCGATGACGTCCCTCAAACTCCGATCCAGCCGAGTGTCGAGGGAGAGTTCCGCCAGCACGACGGCGTGGTGACGATCTTGATGTACTACCGACGCAGGGCTTCGCCTAAGCACCGCTACGATATTATCTAGGTGGATTATGGTGGAGGGGGGCACCGCACACGGCTAAGAGATCCAAGGGATCAATTGTTGTTGTGTCTGGGGTGCCCCCCTGCCCCCATATATATAGGAGCAAGGGGAGAGGCGGCCGGCCTATGGAGGAGTCACAAGGGGGGGAGTCCTACTCCCACCGGGAGTAGGACTCCTCCTTCCCTTGTAGGAGAAGGAAAGAGGAGGAGTAGGACTCCTCCTTCCTTGTTGGAGAAGGAAAGAGGAGGAGAGGGAGAAGGAAAAGTGGGCTTTCCCCCTTGTCCAATTCGGACCAGAGGGTGGGCGCAGGCCTCCTTCCTTTTGGCCTCTCTCCTCTATTCCCGTATGGCCCAATAAGGCCCATATACTCCCCGGTGAATTCCCGTAACTCTCCGGTACTCCAAAAATACCCGAATCACTCGGAACCTTTCCGAAGTCTGAATATAGTCGTCCAATATATCGATCTTTACGTCTCGACCATTTGGAGACTCCTAGTCATGTCCCCGATCTCATACGAGACTCCGAACTCCTTCGGTACATCAAAACTCATAAACTCATAATATAAGCATCGCCATCGAAACCTTCGGTATGCGGACCCTACGGGTTCGAGAACAATGTAGACATGACCGAGACACATCTCCGGTCAATAACCAATAGCGGAACCTGGATGCTCATATTGGCTCCCACATATTCTATGAAGATCTTTATCGGTCAAACCGCATAACAACATACGTTGTTCTCTTTGTCATCGGTATGTTACTTGCCCGAGATTCGATCGTCGGTATCTCAATACCTAGTTCAATCTCGTTACCGGCAAGTCTCTTTACTCGCTTACGTAATACATTATCCAGCAACTTACTCATTAGTTGCAATGCTTGCAAGGCTTATAGTGATGTGCATTACCGAGTGGGCCCAAAGATACCTCTCCGACAATCGGAGTGACAAAACCTAATCTCGAAATACGCCAACCCAACATGTACCTTTGGATACACCTGTAGTACTCCTTTATAATCACCCAGTTACGTTGTGACGTTTGGTAGCACCCAAAGTGTTCCTCCGGTAAACGGGAGTTGCATAATGTCATAGTTACAGGAACATGTATAAGTCATGAAGAAAGCAATAGCAATGTACTAAACGATCAAGTGCTAGGCTAACGGAATGGGTCATGTCAATCACATCATTCTCCTAATGATGTGATCCCACTAATCAAATGACAACACATGTCTATGGTTAGGAAACATAACCATCTTTGATTAATGAGCTAGTCAAGTAGAGGCATACTAGTCACTATATGTTTGTCTATGTATTCACACATGTATCATGTTTCCGGTTAATACAATTCTAGCATGAATAATAAACATTTATCATGATATGAGGAAATAAATAATAACTTTATTATTGCCTCTAGGGCATATTTCCTTCAGTCTCCCACTTGTACTAGAGTCAATAATCTAGTTCACATCATCATGTGATTCAACACCAATATTCACATCTGTATGTGATTAACACCCATAGTTCACATCATCATGTGACCAACACCCAAAAGGTTTACTAGAGTTAATAATCTAGTTCACATCGCTATGTGATTAACACCCAAAGAGTACTTAGGTATGATCATGTTTTGCTCGTGAGAGAAGCTTAGTCAACGGGCCTGTCACATTCAGAGCCGTCTGTATTTTGCAAATATTCTATGTCTACAATGCTCTGCACGGAGCCACTCTAGCTAATTGCTCCCACTTTCAATATGTATCCGGATTGAGACTTAGAGTCATCTGGATCAGTGTAAAAAGCTTGCATCAATGTAACTCTACTGACGAGCTCTTTTATCACCTCCATAATCGAGAAATATTTCCTTAGTCCTCACTAAGGATGTTCTTGACCAATGTCCATGATCTACTCCTAGATCACTATTGTACTCCTTGCCAAATTCAGAGCAAGGTATACAATAGGTCCGGTACATAGCATAGCATAATTTATAGAACCTATGATCGAGGCATAGGGAATGACTTCCATTCTCTTTTCTATTTTCTGTTGTGGTCGGGATTTGAGTCTTACTCAATTTCACACCTTTGCAATACAGAGCAAAAACTTTTCTTTGACTGTTCCATTTTGAACTACTTCAAAATCTTGACAAGGTATATACTTATTGAAAAAACTTATCAAGCGTCTTGATCTATCTCAATAGATCTTGATGCTCAATATGTAAGTAGCTTTACTGAGGTCTTTCTTTTAAAGAACTCCTTTCAAATACTCATTTATGCTTTCCAGAAAAATTCTACATCATTTCTGATCAACAATATGTTACTCACATATATTCATCAGAAAGGCGGTAGTGCTCCCACTCACTTTATTGTAAATACTGTTGGGGAACGTTGCAGAAAATTAAAATTTTTCCTACGGTTTCACCAAGATCCATCTATGAGTTCATCTAGCAACGAGTCAAGGGAGAGTGATTGCATCTACATACCACTTGTAGATCGCGTGCGGAAGCGTTCAATGGAACGGGGTTGATGGAGTTGTATTGCCGTGATTCAGATCACCGATGACCTAGTGTCGAACGGACAGCACCTCCGCATTCAACACACGACGGAGGCGGATGACGTCTCCTCCTTGTTGATCCAGCAAGGGGAAGGAGAGGTTGATGATGATCCAGAAAGACGACGGGCGTGGTGGTGGATGCAGCAGAACTCCGGCAGGCTTCGCTAAGCTACTACGGAGGAGGAGGAGGTGTAGCAGGAAGGGAGGTGCCAAGGGCTTGTGGTGCGGCCACCCCTCCCTCCCTCCCTTTATATAGGTGCAAAAGAGGCGCAGCCTTGCCCCTTCCTCCAAGGAAGGAGTGCGGCGAGAGGGGAGGAGTCCATCCTCCCCAAGGCACCTCGGAGGTGCCTTCCCCTTTGGACTCTTCCTCTCCTTTATCTCCAGCGCATGGGCCTCTTGGGGCTGGTGCCCTTGGCCCATATAGGCCAAGGCGCACCTACAGCCCATGTGGCCCCGGGCAGGTGGACCCCGGTGGACCCCGGACCCCTTTCGGCACTCCGGTACAATACCGATAATGCCCAAACTTTTCCGGCGACCAAAATAAGACTTCCCATATATAAATCTTTACCTTGGACCATTCCGGAACTCCTCTTGACGTCCGGGATCTCATCCGGACTCGAACAACATTCGGTTTGCTGCATACTCATATTCATACAACCCTAAGCGCCACCGAACCTTAAGTGTGTGTAGACCCTACGGGTTCGGGAGACATGCGAACATGACCGAGACGGCTCTCGGGCAATAACCAACAGCGGGATCTGGATACCCATGTTGGCTCCCACATGCTCCTCGATGATATCATCGGATGAACCACGATGTCGAGGATTCAATCAACCCCGTATACTATTCCCTTTGTCAATCGGTATTTTACTTGCCCGAGATTCGATCGTCGGTATCCCAATACCTCGTTCAATCTCGTTGCCGGCTAGTCACTTTACTCGTACCGTAATGCATGATCCCATGACCAAACACTTGGTCACTTTGAGCTCATTATGATGATGCACTACCGAGTGGGCCCAATGATACCTCTCCGTCATACGGAGTGACAAATCCCAGTCTCGATCCGTGTCAACCCAACAGACACTTTCGGAGATACCTGTAGTGCACCTTTATAGTCACCCAATTACATTGTGACGTTTGGTACACCAAAGCACTCCTACGGTATTCGGGAGTTACACGATCTCATGGTCTAAGGAAGAGATACTTGACATTGGAAAAGCTCTAGCAAAACGAACTACACGATCTTGTGCTATGCTTAGGATTGGGTCTTGTCCATCACATCATTCTCCTAATGATGTGATCCCGTTATCAATGACATCCAATGTCCATAGTCAAGAAACCATGACTATCTGTTGATCAACGAGCTAGTCAACTAGAGGCTCACTAGGGACATATTATGGTCTATGTATTCACACGTGTATTACGATTTCCGGATAATACAATTATAGCATGAATAAAAGACAATTATCATGAACAAGAAAATATAATAATAATACTTTTATTATTGCCTCTAGGGCATATTTCTAACAGTCTCCCACTTGCACTAGAGTCAATAATCTAGTTACATTGTGATGAATCGCACACCCATAGAGTTCTGGTGTTGATCATGTTTTGCTCGCGGAAGAGGTTTAGTCAACGGATCTGCGATATTCAGATCCGTATGCACTTTGCAAATTTCTATGTCCCCATCTTGAACATTTTCACGAATGGAGTTGAAGCGACGCTTGATGTGCCTGGTCTTCTTGTGAAACCCGGGCTCCTTGGCAAGTGCAATACCTCCGGTGTTGTCACGAGAAGAGTTTGATCGGCTCGGCGCATTGGGTATGACTCCTAGGTCGGTGATGAACTCCTTCACCCAAATTGCTTCATGCGCTGCCTCCGAGGCTGCCATGTACTCCGCTTCACATGTAGATCCCGCCACGACGCTTCGCTTGCATTTGCACCAGCTTCGCTCCACCATTCAACATATACACGTATCCGGTTTGTGACTTTGAGTCATCCAGACCGTGTCGAAGCTAAGCGTCGACGTAACCCGTTCTGACGAGCTCTTCGTCACCTCCATAAATGAGAAACATGTCCTTTGTCCTTTTCGGTACTTCAGGATATTCTTGACCGCTGTCCAGTTGTTCCTTGCGGGATTACTTTGGTACCTTCCTACCAAACTTACGGCAAGGTTTACATCAGTCCGGTACACCGCATGGCATACATAATAGATCCTATGGCTGAGGCATAGGGGATGACACTCATCTCTTCTTTATCTTTTGCCGTGGTCGGGCATTGAGCTGAGCTCAATTTCACACCTTGCAAAACAGGCAAGAACCCTTTCTTGGACTGATCCATTTTAAACTTCTTCAAAATCTTATCAAGGTATGTGCTTTGTGAAAGACCTATGAGGCGTCTCGATCTATCCCTATAGATTTTGATGCCTAATATGTAAGCAGCTTCTCCAAGGTCCTTCATTGAAAAACTTTTATTCAAGTAGGCCTTAATGATGTCCAAGAGTTCTATATCATTTCCCATCAAAAGTATGTCATCTACATATAATATGAGAGATGCCATGAGCTCCCACTCACTTTCTTGTAAACGCAGGCTTCTCCATAAGTGCATAAACTAACCCAAACGCTTTGATCATCTCATCAAAGAGAATGTTCAAACTCCGAGATGCTTGCACCAGCCCATAAATGGATCGCTGGAGCTTGCATACCTTGTTAGCATTCTTAGGGTCGACAAAACCTTCCGGCTGCATCATATACAACTCTTCCTTAAGATAACCGTTAAGGAACGCTGTTTTGACGTCCATCTGCCATATCTCATAATCATAGTATGCGGCAATTGCTAACATGATTCGGACGAACTTAAGCTTCGCTACGGGAGAGAAAGTCTCATCGTAGTCAATTCCTTGAACTTGCCGATAACCCTTAGCGACAAGTCGAGCTTTATAGATGGTGACTTTACCATCCGTGGTTCATCTTCTTCTTAAAGATCCATTTGTTTTCTATCGTCGCCGATCATCGGGCAAGTCTGTCAAAGTCCATACTTTGTTTTTATACATGGATCCTATCTCGGATTGCATGGCTTCAAGCCATTTGTTGGAATCCGGGCCCGCCATCGCTTCTTCATAGTTCGAAGGTTCACCGTTGTCTAACAACATGATTTCCATGACAGGGTTGCCATACCACTCTGGTGTGGAACGTGTCCTTGTGGACCTCTGAAGTTCAAGAGCAACTTGATCCGAAGTACCTTGATCATCATCATTAATTTCCTCTCCGGTCGGTGTAGGCACCACAGGAACATTTTCCTGAGCTGCACTACTTTCCGGTTCAAGAGGTAGTACTTCATCGAGTTCTACTTTCCACCCACTTACTCCTTTCGAGAGAAACTCTTTTTCCAGAAAGGATCCGTTCTTGGCAATAAATATCTTGCCTTCGGATCTAAGGTAGAAGGTATACCCAATGGTTTCCTTAGGGTATCCTATGAAGACGCATTTTTTCGACTTGGGTTCGAGCTTTTCAGGTTGAAGTTTCTTGACCTAAGCAGCGCATCCCCAAACTTTTGAAACGACAGCTTAGGTTTCTTCCCAAACCATAATTCATACGGTGTCGTCTCAATGGATTTAGACGGTGCCCTATTTAAAGTGAATGTAGCTGTCTCTAGAGCGTATCCCCAAAATGATAGCGGTAAATCAGTAAGAGACATCATAGATCGCACCATATCCAATAGAGTGTGATTACGACGTTCGGACACACCGTTCTGTTGAGGTGTTCGGTAGCGTGAGTTGTGAAACGATTCCACATTTCCTTAAGTGTGTTCCAAATTCGTGACTTAAATATTCTCCTCCATGATCTGATCGCAAGAATTTTATCTTTCGGTCACGTTGATTCTCTACTTCATTCTGAAATTCCTTGAACTTTTCAAAGGTCTCAGACTTGTGTTTCATCAAGTAGACATACCCATATCTACTCAACTCATCAGTGAGAGTGAGAACATAACGATATCCTCCGCGAGCCTCAACACTCATTGGATTGCACACATCGGTATGTATGATTTCCAATAAGTTGGTTGCTCGCTCCATTGTTCCGGAGAACGGAGTCTTGGTCATCTTGCCCATGAGGCATGGTTCACATGTGTCAAATGGTTCATAATCGAGAGACTCTAAAAGTCCATCGACATGGAGCTTCTTCATGCGCTTGACATCAATGTGACCAAAGGCGGCGATTACCACAAGTATGTGGGACTATTGTTATCAACTTTACATCTTTTGGTATTCACACTATGAACATGTGTAACATTACGCTCGAGATTCATTAAGAATAAACCATTGACCATCGGAGCATGACCATAAAACATTTCTCTCATATAAATAGAACAACCATTATTCTCGGATTTAAATGAGTAGCCATCTCGTATTAAACGAGATCACGATACAATGTTCATGCTCAAACTTGGCACTAAATAACAATTATTGAGGTTTAAAACTAATCCCGTAGGTAAATGTAGAGGTAGCGTGTCGACGGCGATCACATCGACCTTGGAACCATTCCCGGCGTCGTCACCTCGCCCTTCGCCAGTCTCCGTTTATTCCGCAGCTCTGCTGTGAGTTACATATATGAGCAACGGCATCGGTATCAAATACCGGGGAGTTACTACGAAATCGGTAAGGTACACATCAATTACATGTATATCAAATATACCTTTAGTGTTGCCGGCCTTCTTATGCGCTAAGTATTTGGGGCAGTTCCGCTTCGATGACCCTTCCCTTTGCAATAAAAGCACTGGTCTCGTGCTTGGGTCCATTCTTTAACTTCTTCACGGCAACTGGCTTACGGTAGCGGCAACATCCTTGCCGTCCTTCTTGAAGTTCTTCTTTCCCTTGCCCTTCTTGAACTTAGTGGTTTTATTGACCATCAACACTTGATGCTCCTTCTTGATTTCTACCTCTGCGACTTCAGCATTGAAAATACTTCAGGAATAGTTTTCACCATCCCTGCATATTGTAATTCATCACAAAGCTCTTGTAGCTTGGTGGGAAGCGGCGAAGGATTACATCAATGACCGCCTCGTCCAGGAGGTTAATGTCCAGGTGGAGACGGTTGTGCAACCCAGACATTTTGAGTATGTGCTCACTTGTGAACTATTTTCCTCCATCTTACAACTGTAGAACTTGTCGGAGACTTCATATCTCTCGACCGGGCATGAGCTTGGAAAACTAGTTTCAGCTCCTCGAACATCTCATATGCTCCGTGTCGCTCAAAACGCTTTTGGAGCCCGGTTCTAAGCTGTAAAGCATGCCGCACTTAACGAGGGAGTAATCATCAAGACGAGACTGCCAAGCGTTCATAACGTCTTGGTTCTGCAGGATGGGTGCTTCACCTAGTGGTGCTTCTAGGACATATTGTTTCTTGGCAGCTATGAGGATAATCCTCAGGTTCCGGACCCAGTCCGAATAGTTGCTGCCATCATCTTTCAGCTTGGTTTTCTTTAGGAACGCGTTGAAGTTCATGGTGACATGAGCGTTGGCCATTTGATCTACAAGACATTTTGCAAAGATTTTAGACTATTGTTCATGATAATAAAGTTCATATAATCAAATTATTTAATGAACTCCCACTCAGATTTGACATCCCTCTAGTCATCTAAGTGATACATGATCCGAGTCGACTATGCCGTGTCAGATCATCACGTGAGACGGACTAGTCATCGTCGGTGAACATCTCCATGTTGATCGTATCTTCCATACGACTCATGTTCGACCTTTCGGTCTCTTGTGTTAGAGGCCATGTATGTACATGCTAGGCTCGTCAAGTTAACCTAAGTGTATTGCATGTGAAAAACTGTCTTACACCCGTTGTATGTGAACGTAAGGATCTATCACACCCGATCATCACGTGGTGCTTCGAAATGACGAACTTTAGCAACGGTGCATAGTTAGGGAGAACACTTTCTTGAAATTGTTATGAGGGATCATCTTATTTACTACCGTCGTTCTAAGTAAACAAGATGAATAAACATAATAAACATCACATGCAATTATATAGTAGTGACATGATATGGCCAATATCATATAGCTCCTTTGATCTCCATCTTGGGGCTCCATGATCATCCTGTCACCGGCATGACACCATGATCTCCATCATCATGATCTCCATCATCGTGTCTTCATGAAGTTGTCACGCCAACGACTACTTCTACTTCTATGGCTAACGCGTTTAGCAATAAAGTAAAGTAATTTACATGGCGTTCTTCAATGACACGCAGGTCATACAAAAATAAAGACAACTCCTATGGCTCCTGCTGGTTGTCATACTCATCGACATGCAAGTCGTGATTCCTATTACAAGAACATGATCTCATACATCACAATATATCATTCATCATTCATCACAACTTCTGGCCATATCACATCACATGACAATTGCTGCAAAAACAAGTTAGACGTCCTCTAATTGTTGTTGCATCTTTTACGATGGCTGCAATTGGGTTCTAGCAAGAACGTTTTCTTACCTACGAATAACCACAACGTGATTTTGTCAACTTCTATTTACCCTTCATAAGGACCCTTTTCATCGAATCCACTCCAACTAAAGTGGGAGAGACGGACACCCGCCAGCCACCTTATGCAACTAGTGCATGTCACCGGTGGAACCGGTCTCACGTAAGCGTGCGTGTAAGGTTGGTCCGGGCCGCTTCATCCCACAATACCGCTGAAGCAAGATAAGACTAGTAGCGGCAAGCAAGTTGACAAGATCTACGCCCACAACAAAATTGTGTTCTACTCGTGCAATAGAGAACTACGCATAGACCTAGCTCATGATGCCATTGTTGGGGAACGTTGCAGAAAATTAAAATTTTTCCTACGGTTTCACCAAGATCCATCTATGAGTTCATCTAGCAACGAGTCAAGGGAGAGTGATTGCATCTACATACCACTTGTAGATCGCGTGTAGAAGCGTTCAATGGAACGAGGTTGAAGGAGTCATTTCGCCGTGATTCAGATCACCGATGACCTAGTGCCGAACGGACAGCACCTCCGCGTTCAACACACGTATGGAGCGGATGACGTCTCCTCCTTCTTGATCCAGCAAGGGGGAGGAGAGGTTGATGATGATCCAGCAGCACGACGGCGTGGTGGTGGATGCAGCAGAACTCCGGCAGGGCTTCGCTAAGCTACTACGGGAGGAGGAGGAGGTGTAGCAGGAAGGGGAGGTGCCAAGGGCTTCAGGGTGCGGCCACCCCTCCCTCCCCTCCCTTTATATAGGTGAAAAAGAGGGGGGGAGGGCGCAGCCTTGCCCCTTCCTCCAAGGAAGGGGTGCGGCCAAGAGGGGGGAGGAGTCCATCCTCCCCAAGGCACCTCGGAGGTGCCTTCCCCCTTTAGGACTCTTCCTCTCCTTTATCTCGGCGATGGGCCTCTTGGGGCTGGTGCCCTTGGCCCATATAGGCCAAGGCGCACCCCTACAGCCCATGTGCCCTCGGGCAGGTGGACCCCGGTGGACCCCGGACCCCTTTCGGCACTGGGTACAATACCGATAATGCCCAAACTTTTCCGCGACCAAAATAAGACTTCCCATATATAAATCTTTACCTCCGGACCATTCCTAACTCCTCGTGACATCCGGGATCTCATCCGGACTCGAACAACATTCGGTTTGCTGCATACTCATATTCATACAACCCTAGCGCCACCGAACCTTAAGTGTGTAGACCCTACGGGTTCGGGAGACATGCGACATGACCGAGACGGCTCGGGCAATAACCAACAGCGGATCTGGATACCCATGTTGGCTCCCACATGCTCCTCGATGATATCATCGGATGAACCACGATGTCGAGGATTCAATCAACCCGTATACTATTCCCTTTGTCAATCGGTATTTTACTTGCCCGAGATTCGATCGTCGGTATCCCAATACCTCGCTCAATCTCGTTGCGGAAAGTCACTTTACTGCATCGTAATGCATGATCTCGTGACCAAACACTTGGTCACTTTGAGCTCATTATGATGATGCACTACCGAGTGGGCCCAGTGATACCTCTCCGTCATACGGAGTGACAAATCCCAGTCTTGATCCGTGTCAACCCAACAGACACTTTCGGAGATACCTGTAGTGCACCTTTATAGTCACCCGATTACGTTGTGACGTTTCAGACACCCAAAGCACTCCCTACGGTATCCGGAGTTACACGATCTCATGGTCTAAGGAAGAGATACTTGACATTGGAAAAGCTCTAGCAAAAGCGAACTACACGATCTTGTGCTATGCTTAGGATTGGGTCTTGTCCATCACATCATTCTCCTAATGATGTGATCCCGTTATCAATGACATCCAATGTCCATAGTCAGGAAACAATGACTATCTGTTGATCAACGAGCTAGTCAACTAGAGGCTCACTAGGGCATATTATGGTCTATGTATTCACACGTGTATTACGATTTCCGGATAATACAATTATAGCATGAATAAAAGACAATTATCATGAACAAGGAAATATAATAATAATACTTTTATTATTGCCTCTAGGGCATATTTCTAACAAATACAGGCTTCTCCAAAAGTCTGTATAAAACCATATGCTTTGATCACACTATCAAAGCGTTTATTCCAACTCCGAGATGCTTGCACCAGTCCATAAATGGATCGCTGGAGCTTGCACACTTTGTTAGCATCTTTAGGATTGACAAAACCTTCTGGTTGCATCATATGCAACTCTTCTTTAATAAATCCATTAAGGAATGCAGTTTTGACATCCATTTGCCAGATTTCATAAAATGTGGCAATTGCTAACATGATTCGGACAGACTTAAGCATCGTTAAGAGTGAGAAAATCTCATCGTATTCAACACCTTGAACTTGTCGAAAACCTTTTGCAACAAGTCGAGCTTTGTAGATAGTAACACTACTATCAGTGTCCGTCTTCCTCTTTGAAGATCCATTTATTTAACTTGACTTGCTGATCATCGAGCAGGTCAACCAAAGTCCACACTTTGTTCTTATATATGGATCCTATCTCAGATTTTATGGCCTCAAGCCATTTCGCGGAATCTGGGCTCATCATCGCTTCCTCATAGTTCATAGGTTCATCATGGTCTAGTAACATGACTTCTAGAATAGGATTATCGTACCACTTTGGTGCGGATCTTATTCGAAGACCCACGAGGTTCGGTAGTAACTTGATCTCAAGCTTCATGATCATCATCATTAGCTTCCTCACCGATTGGTGTAGGAATCACAGGAACTGATTTACGTGATGAACTACTTTCCAATTCGGGAGAAGGTACAATTACCTTATCAAGCTCTACTTTCCTCCCACTCACTTCTTTCGAGAGAAAAATCCTTCTCTAGAAAGGATCCATCTTAGCAATGAATATCTTGCTTTCGGATCAGTGATAGAAGGTGTACCCAACAGTTTCCTTTGGGTATTCTATGAAGATGCACTTCTCCGATTTAGGTTCGAGCTTATCAGGTTGAAACTTTTTCACATAAGCATCGCAGCCCCAAACTTTAACAAACGACAACTTTGGTTTCTTGCCAAACCACAGTTCATAAGCCGTCGTCTCAACGGATTTCGATGGCGCCCTATTTAAAGTGAATGCAACTGTCTCTAATGCATAACCCCAAAACGATAGTGGTAAACCGATAAGAGACATCATAGGTCACACAATATCCAATAAAGTGCGATTACGACGTTCGACACACCGTTCTGTTGTGGTGTTCTGTGGCATGAGTTTGTGAAACTATTCCACATTATTTTAATCAAGGCCAAACTCGTAACTCAAATATTCATCTCCACGATCAGATCACAGAAACTTTATTCTCTTGTTATGATGATTTTCCACTTCACTCTGAAATTCTTTGAACTTTTCAACTATTTCAGACTTATGTTTCATCAAGTAGATATACGCATATCTGCTCAAATCATCTGTGAAGGTCAGAAAATAATGATACTTGCCACGAGCATCAACACTCATTGGATCGCATACATCGGTATGTATTATTTCCAACAAGTCAAGAGGCTCGTTCCATTGTTCCGGAGAACGGAGTTTTAGTCATCTTGCCCAAAAGGCACGGTTCGCAAGCATCAAATGATTCATAACCAAGTGATTTCGAAGATCCATCTTTATGGAGTTTCTTCATGCGCTTTACACCGATATGACCCAAACGGCAGTGCCACAAATAAGTTGCACTATCATTATTAACTTTGCATCTTTTGGCATCAATATTATGAATATGTGTATCACTACGATCGAGATCCAACAAACTATTTTCATTGGGTGTATGACCATTTGAAGGTTTTATTCATGTAAATGTAACAACAATTATTCTCGACTTTAAATGAATAACCGTATTGCAATAAACATGATCAAATCATATTCATGCTCAACGCAAACACCAAATAACATTTATTTAGGTTTAACAAGAATCCGAAAGTATAGGGAGTATGCGATGATGATCATATCAATCTTGGAACTACTTCCAACACTCATCGTCACTTCCCTTCAACTAGTCTCTGTTTATTCGTAACTCCTGTTTCGAGTTACTAATCTTAGCAACCGAACAAGTATCAAATACTCAGGGGCTACTATAAACACTAGTAAGGCACACATCAATAACCTGTATATCAAATATATTCTTGTTCACTTTGCCATCCTTCTTATCCACCAAACATTCAGGGCATTTCCGCTTCCAGTGACCATTTCCTTTGCGGTGTAAGCACCGGGTTTCAGGCTTTGGTCCAGCTTTGGTCTTCTTCACGGGAGTGACAACTTGTTTGCCATTCTACTTGAAGTTTCCCTTTCTTTCCCTTTGCCCTTTTCTTGAATTTAGTGGTCTTGTCAATCATCAACACTTGATTCTCTTTCTTGATTTCTACCTTCGTCGATTTCAACATCACGAAGAGCTCGGGAATCGTTTTCGTCATCCCTTGCATACTATAGTTCATCACGAAGTTCTAGTAACTTAGTGATGGTGACTAGAGAATTCTGTCAATCACTATCTTATCCGGAAGATTAACTCCCACTTGATTCAAGCGATTGAAGTACCCGGACAATCGAGCACATGCTCACTAGATGAGCGATTCTCCTCCATCTTTTATCTATAGAACTTGTAGGAGACTTCATATCACTCAACTCGGGTATTTTCTAGAAATATTAACTAAAATTCCAAGAACATCTCATATGGTCCAAGACTATAAAAACATCTTTGAAGTCCCGATTCTAAGCCGTTAAGCATGGTGCACTAAACTATCAAGTAGTCATCATATTGAGCTAGCCAAACGTTCATAACGCCCGTGCATCCGCTCCTGTAATAGGTCTGTCACCTAGCGGTGCATTAAGGACATAATTCTTCCAGGCAGCAATGAGGATAAACCTCAGATCACGGATCCAATCCGCATCATTGCTACTAACATTTTTCAATACAATTTTCTCTAGGAACACATATAAAACACATAGGGAAGCAAAAACATAGGGAAGCAACAACGCGAGCTATTGATCTACAACATAATTTGCAAAATACTACCAGGACTAAGTTCATGATAAATTAAAGTTCAATTAATCATATTACTTAAGAACTCCCAGTTAGATAGACATCCCTCTAATCTTCTAAGTGATTACGTGATCCATATCAACTACACCATGTCCGATCGTCCACGTGAGATGGAGTAGTTTCAACGGTGAACATCAATATGTTGATCATATCTACTATATGATTCACGCTCGACCTTTCGGTCTCCATGTTCCGAGGCCATATCTCATTATATGCTAGGCTCGTCAAGTTTAACACGAGTATTCTGCGTGTGCAACTGTTTTGCACCCGTTGTATTTGAACGTAGAGCCTATCACACCCGATCATCACGTGGTGTCTCAAAGACGAAGAACTTTCATAACGGTGCATACTCAGGGGGAACACTTCTTGATAATTTTTAGTGAGAGATCATCTTAAAATGCTACCGTCAATCAATGCAAGATAAGATGCATAAAGGATAAACATCACATGCAATCAATATAAGTGATATGATATGTCCATCATCATCTTGTTCTTGTGATCTCCATCTTCGAAGCAATCGCCGTGATCACCATCGCCACCGCATGACACCTTGATCTCCATCATAGCATCGTTGTCGCCTCGCCAATCTTATGCTTCTACGACTATCGCTACCGCTTAGTGATAAAGTAAAGCATTACAGTATGCGTTGCATTTCATACAATAAAGCGACAACCATATGGCTCCTGCCGATTGCCGATAACTTCGGTTACAAAACATGATCATCTCATACAATAAAATATAGCATCACGTCTTGACCATATCACATCACAACATGCCCTGCAAAAACAAGTTAGACGTCCTCTACTTTGTTGTTGCAAGTTTTACGTGGCTGCTACGGGCTGAGCAAGAACTGTTCTTACCTACGCATTAAAACCACAACGATAGTTCGTCGAGTTAGTGTTGTTTTAACCTTCGCAAGGACCGGGTGTAGCCACACTCGGTTCAGCTAAAGTGAGAGAGACAGACACCCGTCAGTCACCTTTAAGCACGAGTGCTCGTAACGGTGAAACCAGTCTCGCGTAAGCGTACGCGTAACGTCGGTCGGGCCGCTTCATCTCACAATACCACTGAGCCAAAGTATGACATCTTTGGTAAGCAGTATGACTTGTATCGCCCACAACTCACTTGTGTTCTACTCGTGCAAATAACATCAACGCATAAAACCAGGCTCGGCTGCCACTGTTGGGGAACGTAGTAATTTCAAAAAAATTCATACGCACACACAAGATCATGGTGATGCATAGCAACGAGAGGGAAGAGTGTTGTCCACGTACCCTCGTAGACCGAAAGCGGAAGCGTTAGAACAACGCGGTTGATGTAGTCGTACGTCTTCACGGCCTGACCGATCAAGCAATCAAACCACGGCACCTCCGAAGTTCTAGCACACGCTCAGCTCGATGACGTCCCTCAAACTCCGATCCAGCCGAGTGTCGAGGAGAGTTCCGCCAAAGACGACGGCGTGGTGACGATCTTGATGTACTACCGACGCAGGGCTTCGCCTAAGCACCGCTACGATATTATCGAGGTGGATTATGGTGGAGGGGGGCACCGCACACGGCTAAGAGATCCAAGGGATCAATTGTTGTTGTGTCTGGGGTGCCCCCCTGCCCCCATATATATAGGAGCAAGGGGAGAGGCGGCCGGCCTATGGAGGAGTCGCGCCAAGGGGGGAGTCCTACTCCCACCGGGAGTAGGACTCCTCCTTTCCTTGTAGGAGAAGGAAAGAGGAGGAGTAGGACTCCTCCTTTCCTTGTTGGAGAAGGAAAGAGGAGGAGAGGGAGAAGGAAAAGTGGGCTGCCCCCCTTGTCCAATTCGGACCAGAGGGTGGGCGCAGGCCTCCTTCCTTTCGGCCTCTCTCCTCTATTCCCGTATGGCCCAATAAGGCCCATATACTCCCCTGCGAATTACCGTAACTCTCCGGTACTCCAAAAATACCCGAATCACTCGGAACCTTTCCGAAGTCCGAATATAGTCGTCCAATATATCGATCTTTACGTCTCGACCATTTCGAGACTCCTCGTCATGTCCCCGATCTCATACGGGACTCCGAACTACCTTCGGTACATCAAAACACATAAACTCATAATATAAGCATCGCCATCGAAACCTTAAGCGTGCGGACCCTACGGGTTCGAGAACAATGTAGACATGACCGAGACACGTCTCCGGTCAATAACCAATAGCGGAACCTGGATGCTCATATTGGCTCCTACATATTCTACGAAGATCTTTATCGGTCAAACCGCATAACAACATCGTTGTTCCCTTTGTCATCGGTATGTTACTTGCCCAAGATTCGATCGTCGGTATCTCGATACCTAGTTCAATCTCGTTACCGGCAAGTCTCTTTACTCGTTCTGTAATACATCATCCCGCAACTAACTCATTAGTTGCAATGCTTGCAAGGCTTATAGTGATGTGCATTACCGAGTGGGCCCAGAGATACCTCTCCAACAATTGGAGTGACAAAACCTAATCTCGAAATACGCCAACCCAACATGTACCTTTGGAGACACCTGTAGTACTCCTTTATAATCACCCGATTCGTTGTGGACGTTTGGTAGCACCAAAGTGTTCCTCCGGTAAACGGGAGTTGCATAATGTCATAGTTACAGGAACATGTATAAGTCATGAAGAAAGCAATAGCAATGTACTAAACGATCAAGTGCTAGGCTAACGAAATGGGTCATGTCAATCACATCATTCTCCTAATGATGTGATCCCATTAATCAAATGACAACACATGTCTATGGTTAGGAAACATAACCATCTTTGATTAATGAGCTAGTCAAGTAGAGGCATACTAGTGACTATATGTTTGTCTATGTATTCACACATGTATCATGTTTCCGTTAATACAATTCTAGCATGAATAATAAACATTTATCATGATATGAGGAAATAAATAATAACTTTATTATTGCCTCTAGGGCATATTTCCTTCAAAGGTCCCATATAATCAAAGCCCCAAACATCAAACGGTTCAATAACAAGAGAATAATTCATAGGCATTTCTTGACGTCTACTAATGTTACCTATTCTTTGACATCCATCACAAGATAAAACAAACTTACGAGCATCTTTGAAGAGAGTAGGCCAATAAAAACCAGATTGTAGTACCTTGTGTGCAGTTCTATCTCCAGCGTGGTGTCCTCCATAGGATTCAGAGTGACACTTGCGTAGGATTTGTTCCTGCTCATGCTCGGGCACACAACGCCTAATAATACCATCTACTCCTTCTTTATAAAGGTGTGGATCATCCCGAAGTAATGTCTTAAATCATAAAAGAACTTTTTTCTTTTGCTGGTATGTGAAACTAGGCGGTATATATTTAGCAACAATGTAATTAGCATAATCAGCATACCAAGGAGTAGTACGAGAAGCATTGACGATCGGTAATTGTTCATCGGGAAAGCTATCATTAATAGGCAGTGGGTCATCAAGAACATTCTCTAACCTAGACAAGTTGTCTGCAACGGGGTTCTCAGCTCCCTTTCTATCAATAATATGCAGGTCAAATTCTTGGAGCAAGAGAACCCATCTAATGAGTCTAGGCTTAGCATCTTTCTTTTCCATAAGATATTTAATAGCAGCATGATCAGTGTGAATAGTAACTTTGGAATCAACAATATAAGGTCTAAACTTATCACATGCAAACACAACTGCTAAGAACTCTTTTTCGGTAGTAGCATAATTTCTCTGGGCAGTATCAAGGGTCTTACTAGCATACTGGATAACATTCAATTTCTTATCGACTCTTTGCCCTAAAACAGCACCTACAGCATAATCACTAGCATCACACATAATTTCAAAAGGTAAATTCCAATCAGGTGGCTGAACAGTAGGTGCAGTGATCAAGGCTTTCTTAAGTGTTCCAAATGCTTCTACACAATCATCATCAAAGACAAAAGGAATATCTTTTTGCAATAAATTAGTCAGAGGCCTAGAGATTTTAGAAAAGTCCTTAATAAACCTCCTATAAAAGCCGGCATGACCAAGGAAACTTATTATACCTTTTATGTCCTTGGGACATGGCATCTTTTCAATAGCATCAACTTTGGCTTTATCAACTTCAATACCTCTCTCGGAGATCTTGTGCCCCAAGACAATGCCTTCATTAACCACAAAGTGACACTTTTCCCAATTGAGCGAGACTAGTGTCTTCGCATCTCCGCAAAACTCGATCAAGGTTGCTCAAACAATCATCAAAAGAGGATCCATAGACGGAGAAATCATCCATGAATACCTCACAAATCTTTTCACAAAAATCAGAGAATATAGCCATCATGCCTCTTTGAAAGGTAGCAGTGCATTACATAAACCAAAAGGCATACGTCTATAAGCAAAAAGTACCAAAAGGGCAAGTAAAAGTAGTTTTAGATTGATCCTTTCTTTGACACAGTATTTGAGAGAAGCTTTAATAACCAGCTAGAAAGCAAAAATGAGTGTGTTTGGATAGTCTTTCTAGCATTTGATCAATAAAAGGCAAGGGGTAATGATCTTTTTTAGTAGCTTTATTTAACTTACGGAAATCAATTACCATCCTATAACCTGTAATAATTCTTTGCGGGATCAATTCATCTTTATCATTAGGAACAACGGTAATACCTCCTTTTTAGGGACGCAATGGGCAGGGCTTACCCATTCACTATCAGCAACGGGATAAATAATACCTGCCTCAAGGAGCTTTAGTATCTCCTTTCTTACCACTTCCTTCATTTTGGGACTTAATCGTCTTTGAGGGTCTCTAACTGGTTTGGCATCTTTCTCCACTGAAATTTTGTGTTGACATAATGTGGGACTAATGCCCTTAAGATCATCCAGAGTATATCCAATAGCAGCTCGGTGCTTCTTCAGAGTTTTCAGTAATCTTTCTTCTTCTTTCTCTTAAAGGTTAGCACTAATAATAACATGATATATTTCTTTTTCATCAAGATAAGCATATTTAAGATTATCAGGTAAAGGTTTGAGTTCAAACACGGGATCACCCTTGGGTGGAGGGGATCCCAAGAATTTCAACGGAAGGTTATGTTTCAAAGATAGGTTCCTGTTTAAGGAACACTTCATCTATTTCTTCCCTTTCCTTCATAAACATATCGTTTTCATGGTCTAGCAAATATTGTTCTAACGGATCAGTTGGAGGAACAGCAATGGAAGCAAGACCAATAATTCCATCCTTACTAGGTGGTTCCCTTTCACGAGGTTGTCTACTAAACTTAGCGAAATTAAACTCATGAGACATGCCATCTATGCCAACAGTGACAATATTCTTTTCACAATTAATCTTAGCACTAGCAGTATTCAAGAAGGGTCTACCAAAAATAATGGGGCAAAAATCATCTTGTGGGGAACCAAGAACAAGAAAATCAGCAGGGTATTTAACCTTCCCACACAAAACTTCAACATCTCTAACAATCCCAATAGGTTTAATGGTATCCCTATTAGCAAGCTTAATAGTAACATCAATGTCTTCTAATTCAACGAGTGCAATGTCGTGCATAATTTCTTTATAAAGATCATAAGTTATCGCACTAGCACTAGCACCCAGATCACATAAGCCATGATAACAATGATCTCCTATTTTAACAGAAATAACAGGCATGCCTATAACAGGTCTACGTGTCTTAGTATCAGGTCTAGCAATATTAGCAGTTTCACCCAAGAAAGAAATAACATGCCCATCTAAATCCTCATCCAAGAGATCTTTAACCATAGCAATACTATGTTCAACATTAATTTGTTCAGGAGGTGTATAGGTCCTAGTATTACTCTTACGAACAACAGTCGAAGCTTTAGCATGATCCTTTATCCTAACAGGAAAAGGAGGTTTTTCAACATAAGCAGTAGGAACAATAGGATCACTATAGGTAATAGTCTTTTCTTCGACTGTAATAGGTGCAACTACTTTCACTTCAACGGGAGGATTATATTTAAACCACTTCTCTTTAGGGAGATCAACGTGAGTAGCAAAAGTTTCACAAAAAGTAGCTACTATCTCAGAGTCAAGTCCATACTTAGAGCTAAATCCACGGAAAGCATCGGTATCCATAAAAGATTTAACACAATCGAACTTAGGTGTCATACCTGACTCTTTACCATCGTCGGAACCCCAATCTTCAGAGTTGCGTTTAATTCTTTCCAATAAGTCCCATTTGAAATCAATAATCTTCAGCATATAAGAACCAGCACAGGAAGTATCGAGCAGGTTGCGATTATCGAGAGAAAGCCGAGCATAAAAATTCTGAATAATCATTCCCGAGAGAGCTCATGATTGGGGCATGAATACAACATTGACTTAAGCCTCCCCCAAGCTTGAGCGATGCTTTCTCCTTCGCGAGGCCAGAAATTATATATATAATTACGATCATGATGAACAAGATGCATAGGATAGAACTTCTGGTGAAATTCCAACTTCAATCGCTTATAATTCCAAGATCTCGTATCATCACATAGCCTATACCATGTAATTGCATCTCCCTTCAGAGATATTGGTAAGACCTTCCTTTTGACAACATCATCAGTAATACCTGCAAGATTAAATAATCCACAAACTTCATCCACAAAGATAAGGTGTAAATCGGGATGCAATGTTCCGCCTCTCGCAAAAGGATTAGCTAGCAGTTTTTCTATCATACCCGAAGGAATATCAAAGTGAATATTTTCATAAAGTTCAGTAGGTTGAGGAGCATCTCTTTTCTCTTCTGGTTGGGGCGAAGATACCCCAAACAGGCCCCTCAAAGGATTAGTTTCCATAGTGACAAGTAACAGAAAATTTCAGCACACGATATAAAATGTTTCCTTACCAAGTTCCACTCACCAAAAGCGCTTACGCCCCCAAAGAACGGCGCCTAAAAAGAGTCTTGATGACCCACAAGTATAGGGGATCTATCATAGTCCTTTTCGATAAGTAAGAGTGTCGAACACAACGAGGAGCGTATGAAATGATAAGCGGTTTTCAAGAAGGTTTTCTCTGCAAGCATCAAATAGTAGGTGACAGATAGTTTTGTGATAAGATAAATAGTAACGAGCAAAAAGTAAATAAAGTAAATAAAGTGCAGGAAGGTGGCGCAATCCTTTATGTAGCAAAGGATAAGCCTGGAAAAATTCTAATAATGAGGAAGGAGCTCCCGAGGACACATTGGGAATTATCGTCAAGCTAGTTTTCATCACGTTCATAAGATTCGCGTTCGGTGTCGTGGTTCTAAGTCTGACAGTAGAATGGGGGGTAGGTATGGAGAGGCAAGATCCTAGCTATGGAGTAGTTGTATACGCAAGGGATTTACGAGTTCAGGCCCTTCTCGTAGGAAGTAATAGCCCTACGTCTCGGAGCCCGGAGGCGGTCGATTGGATTATATGCGTATGTGTTACAGGGTGCGAACCCTTCTACCGTGGAGGGTGGCTTATATAGAGTGTGCCAGACCCCAGCCAGCCCACGTAGTAGAGGGTTTAAGGTGCGTTAAAGCTAGGCGTTCATCGGTAACGCCTTACATAAAGTGTCATTAAGGTCATAAAGACTATTTAACTACAGACCGTTTGGGCACCGAGTGGCTCTTGGACTCCTGGTGTGGTCGAGTGGGTCTTCATGGTCGAGTGTCTTTGAATCTGTCGAGTGGAAACCTACCAGGTCGACTGGAAGGTTGCTTCTCTTGCGAGTGTCCTTGTGGAGGGTACCTTTGGGCAGGTCTATGACCCTACCCTAGGTACATGACTTCATCATTAGACCCCGAATGGATCGAGGTTTGAGTGAGGAAGGAGTTGATAATCTTTCCGACCTGTTCTTCGTGTTGTGAGTGCGTCTTACTCGGATCAACGACCTTTTAGTGATGGCATCAACTTCTCTTCGATCGCCTTGATCCATTCTTCACGTTTGTCGAGTGAACTCCGTGAACCTGAGGATTTCCGAGCGACGGGTCGGAGGAAATCTGTTATCTGACGAGTTGCTCTGCGGTTAGCGGATTTCGCGGGATCCGAATTTTAGGAAGCGCGCGAAGCGGAGAAAACCGCGGCACTCGGATGGGATAAGACGATGACGCATCGATCTTCGCGCCGCCTTTTTCGCCACGCATCATGTGCGCGCCTGTTGCGGGATTGTGACGGGATTTCCTGGGCCTACCGATCAGCCACTCGGAAGCGGCTCCATATAAAGCGTTGGACATGGCATTTTGAACAGTGCGACCTCAGACTTCTCCTCCCTCCGCCTCCAAACCTTCTCGCTGCGCTCTTCGTCTGTCCAGCGCCGAAGCTCGGTACTTGCTTCGCCGGCGACCATGGTGAAGGAGAAGACCGCAGCCCTGGAACGGGTGAAGAAGGCGGCAGCGAAGGCCAAGGGGAGAGCGCCCAGTCAGGCGGCTCCTCTTGGGTCCAAGCTGCCGCAGGCTGGGTCCAAGGAGACTGGATCCGCTCGACCATCACCGAGAAGGATCTCGCCGATCCGGCCAATGAAGGACTGATCCCCATGGGTCGGCGAGGCTTCCGCACGGAGTGGCAACCGCAGACTGAAGAGGGTGAGTGTGTCCTCCTGGCCACCCACGTAGATCGGGGTTTTCTGCCGCCAAATCCTTTTTCCGGGGTTTTGAACTTTTGGAGCGCAACTCCATCATTTCACTCCAAACTCCATTGTCTATCTTGCTGCTTTCATTTTGCTATGCGAGAATTTCTTGGGTTGTCGATCAGACCTTGGGGTCTCTTCAAGCACATATTCACCTATCGCTCTCAGACGGTGAAGAAAAGCGAACCCGAATGACTAGAGGACCCAAGTAATCTAGATGTGTGGGGACTCGGGTCCAGATGAGGGGAAGAGCGCCTTTCCAGCTATGACTCTCACGACTCGGTTAGAGGGTGGCGATCGACCTGGTTTTACTGCCAAGACCAGCCGACGCCGGGGCCGATCGGGCTCCCTCCTTTCTCCATGAGTCGAGTGAACAAGCCGTCTTCCCTGAAGGTGTTACCAAAGGAGAAGGCCCAAGTGAAGTTTCTGATGGAGCGTGTAGTCCAGCTTATTCGCGACGGGGTGACCGGCATGGATCTCCTGGAGGTTTTCCTCCGACGGCGTATTCAGCCACTCCAATACCAAGGTCATCCGATGTGGATGTACTCTGGTACGGATGATACCACTCGGGTCCATCCAGAGGAGGTTGATGACGCCATGCTGGAGAAGTGGATGACTGCCATCACAGGAAATAAAGACAACCCTCGCGGAGCTAGGAGGATTCCACCACTCGACCAGAGTTACGTACCAGACAAGGTATAACCACTTATCTCTGATTGTGATTCTGCTGCATTCATTCTGTTTTGATGCCAATTTGTCGACTGACTTTCGCTTTGTTTTGTTGTCTTCTAGGTCACCACTGAGATGTACTCGATGCCCAACGGGGCGCAGGAAACAGTCGGAGAAGAAGAAGGAAGTGGAGGTGAAAGTCCTGAGGAATGGGAGTCCAACGGCGAGGAGGACGAGGAGGATGATAGCTCTGATGAAGAGGAGGAGGAGGAGGAAGAGGAGGAAGACGTCGATCCTCCTCGCTCGGAGGGAAGGTCCAAGTTGACGCATGACCCGGCGGCCGGGCGCGGTAAAGCTGTTGTGCCCACTGGGCAGTCGACGAAGCGACCTAGGACAACTTCCCCTGCTCCGACTGAGAAACCGCCGAAGCAACCTCGAGCAACGTCGTCAAAGCCGGCGAAGGCCCTGCCCAAGATGCGGATGGTCATCCCCACCATCTCTGGGTAACCAATGTAACCTTATATTTCCTTATTCGGCATGAGTGAACTTTTTGGTCGACTTGATGGTGATCAGCCGATTCTTGAAATCTACAGCGCCGCTACCTCCGAGACTTCAGCCAAGCACGAAGATCATGAAATGGAGGATGCTGCCACCTCCAACCTTGGTAAGATCTCTGAGGTTTCGCTTTTAGTCGACTGGACTTCCATGTTTACTTCTGAATCTTTCTTGTAGTTCCGCCTCACGTCATTGATCTCGCCGATGATGACGAGGAAGCGCCATTGAGGAAGAGGAAGAACAAGAAAGTGCCTTTGGCAAGGCTGCTCCAGTCATGGCGATTCTGAGACGCTGATTTCGAGGAGGCCACCCCACTGGCTTCGTGTCTTTCACTGCATCACGACAAGTGCCCGGCCCACTTCGTCGACTGCTGATCCACCATCCCTCTTTGCTACACACCATGTCCCGGAAGACCAAGTGAGTGCTGCTAAGGAGGCCATACGCCAGGCAGGGATCATGATGGAGAAGGTGAAAGCGGTCCGAGAGGCTAGTCAGTGACCTATGATGCTAGTTCAGCTCTCGAGCAATGTCCAAGTAAGTCGATCGTTGCTTGCTTTGTTAGGATATGCTACCGAAAGCTGCTTCCTACGGAGATTTCCATATCTGTACACCCACCGGGTGTGTGTGTCAATTGAACTTTGTGGGGGCACGCCGAGTGCACCCACTAGGTGTAGTCCCGAGACTATGGTCATTGCGTGCGATCGGCTATAGTCTTTATGCTGTGACATTCCTCTCTCGACTCGGCCGGACCAAGTCGAATGGAACCGTAAAACCGGTGGGGGCACGCTAAGTGCACCCACTGGGTGTAGTCCCCGAGACTATGGTCGACTGCGTGCAGTCGACTATAGTCTAAAGAGCTGTTTTTTTACTGCGGCTGACCGCTAACAATTAGCCATGGTTTTTAGAATCATGACCTTTTTGCCTATTTTGGTCGACTGGTCGAACCAAATTGGTAAACCAGTGGGGGCACGCTGAGTGCACCCGCTGGTGTAGTCTCGAGACTCTTGTCGAATGTTTTGATTCGATTTGTAGTCTTAGAAATGCTACTATTTTTCCTTAATCACTTTCGGAAGTGATCTATCTTTGATGTCTTTCGTTGGTTGACTCTTTGTAGAAATCTTGCGAGCTTGTGGCTCGCTATCTTCGAGATTAGAGAACAAGCAGATCCAACTCAACCTCGATTTGAAGCTTGCTCAGGAGAATTTGCAGAAGGCAAGGGATGAAGCAAAAGGTATGGCTGGTGAGAACTTTTGACGACTGCCTTTGTTTTTCTGTTCATTCTCAACTCTGTCCTCATTCTTTGCTGCGAGATAAAGCTGGAAGAGTCTTTGAAGAAGAAGGACCTTGACCTTGCAGAGAGGCACATAAAGGCGGCTTTGGAGAAAACCAAGCTCATTGAAGAGAAGCTTGCCTCGGTCGACAAACTTGAAGATGAAAATGTTGTCGAAAGCCGCTCTTGACGCGGCTAACAAGGAAGTTAGTCGACTGAAGAACGACAAGAATGTTCTGACTGACAAGGCTGGCCAACTGGCGGGGAAGCGAAACGACCTGGAGATTTATCTTGGAGGGCTCGCCAAAAAGCTGTTTCTCATGCTTGAAGGTAATCTCTTTTACCCGACTGTCTTGCTATTGCTGGCTCATCACATGATCGTTATTTTGAGTCTGAGCTGTGTTTAGAATTCTGCCAAAACTTTGAAGAAGAAACCAGTCGAGTGGAAACCAGTTTGGACCCCATCAACTCTCCTGTGAAGGACGAAGCAGCTATGAATGTGCTCCGACTGGAGTCTCGCGTTGCTAGCGTGGTGGATTATCTTGCTCGACTGAAGGTTGCAGTGTCGCGGACCTACTCGACTCTCTGGCCAGAACAGACTCTTCAAAATGACCTTGAATCCCTGATGACTCGACTGAATGAGATTCCAAGTCGAGTGCAAGAATGGAAAAAGTCTTCTGCCAGGTGTGGTGCTGATGTTGCTCTATCCCTGGTTCGTGTCCACCGCAAAGAAGTGCAAGAGGATAAGCTGGCGTCTCTCAAGGTTGCCAATACCAGGAAGTACGACTTCAGATCTTTCAAGGAGACTTTCATCGCCGCTGCTACCCGTATTGCCGACGGGATCGACCTCGACCAGTTTATTGCACCTTCCAGGTCCGTCGGAGGAGTAAAAACTTCTAAGTCCCACCTTAAATTTGCCTCGGAATGCCGAGTGGTTTTTGTAACCGATAAACTTTAACAGGCTTAACGCCTGAGCACCTTTGGATCCATAGGACGTTTATCCGAACTTGTTTTATCCTTTAACATGCTTTGTTTTCCTTCGAGAGAACTTTTATTCCTCATTCGGAAGATATTCTATTGAAATTCCAGTCGACTTGTGCTTCATTTATCCTGCAGGTGGAGATGGAACGCAGACTGCGACTGACCTTATCGTCCTTGCAGATTGGGATGAACCGCATGTTGTACTTGTGGCGAAGCTCAGAAGGAGGAGGCAACAGTCGACCTGCACCTCGTCGTCCTTGCGGATAGGGATGAACCGCACGTTGTACTTGTGGCGAAGCTCCGAAGGAGGAGGCAGTAGTCGTCCTGCACCTTGTCGTCCTTGCGGATAGGGATGAACCGCACGTTGTACTTGTGGCGAAGCTCTGAAGGAGGAGGTAACAGTCGACTCGCACCTCGTCGTCCTTGCGGATTGGGATGAATTCCTTACTCAGGCGAGCACTAGGCTGCAGCTAAGCCTCCGAGTGGGGGTTTGCTCTCCACTCGGTAAGATTTTTATTACTTAGGCGAGCACTAGGCTGCAGCTAAGCCTCCGAGTGGGAGGTTTTCTCTCCACTCGGTAGGATTTTGAATACTTAGGCGAGCGCTGTGCTGCAGCTAAGCCCCCGGGTGGGAGGTTTGCTCGCCACTCGATAGGATTTCTATTACTTAGGCGAGCACTGGGCTGCAGCTAAGCCCCCGAGTGGGAGGTTTGCTCTCCACTCAGTAGGATTTCTATTACTTAGGCGAGCACTGGGCTGCAGCTAAGCCTCCGAGTGGGAGGTTTGCTCTCCACTCGGTGAGGATTTCTATTACTTTGGCGAGCACTGGCTGCAGCTAAGCCCCGAGTGGGAGGTTTGCTCTCCACTCGGTAGGATTTTTATTATTTTGGATGTTAAGGCGAATCCTTGGGCTGTTGTAAGCCCCCCGAGTGGGAGGCTGGCTCACCACTCGGTAATATTTTGAATACTTAGGCGAGTACTTGGACTGCAGCTAAGCCTCCGAGTGGGAGGCTGGCTCGCCACTCGGTAGGATTTTGAATACTTAGGCGAGTACTTGGACTGCAGCTAAGCCCCGAGTGGGAGGCTGGCTCGCCACTGCAGAGGATTTTGAATACTTAGGCGAGTACTTGGACTGCAGCTAAGCCCCCGAGTGGGAGGCTGGCTCGCCACTCGATAGGATTTTGAATACTTAGGTGAGTACTTGGACTGCAGCTAAGCCCCCGAGTGGGAGGCTGGCTCGCCACTCGGTAGGATTTTGAATACTTAGGCGAGTACTTGGACTGCAGCTAAGCCCCCGAGTGGGAGGCTGGCTCGCCACTCGGTAGGATTTTGAATACTTAGGCGTAAACGGATTCAAGAAGTTAAGCCCCCGAGTGAAAGACTGGCTCGCACTCGGAAAGGATTTTTTTACAAACTTAGGCGAATCGGATTCGCAACTAAGCCACCCACTGGGGGAAATTTCAACAAAAAGCAATAACAATCACTGGGAAAATTATAACATTCTTGTCTTAGATAAACAAACTAAAAAAGTACTTTTATTACATCTCAACCGAGTGAGTTTTAAGTGTAAAAGGGGCGGAGCAGCTCCGCGTTCCAAGCTCGAGGCTCGTCGATCTGGCAATCAACGTTGTAGAGATGATATGCTCCGTTGTGGAGGACTCTTGTGACGATGAAGGGACCTTCCCAAGTTGGGGCGAGCTTGTGTGGTTTCTGTTGATCCACTCGGAGGACTAAATCTCCCTCTTGGAAGGCTCGAATCTTCACATTTACGGCATGGAATCAACGCAAGTCTTGGCTGATAGATAGTCGAGCGGATCAGGGCCATTTCTCTCTCCTCTTCCAAGAGGTCGATCGCATCTTGTCGGGCTTGTTCCGCTTCTTCTTCGTGAGTATAGCTCGACTCGAGGCGCATTGTGAAGCAGGTCACTCGGCAGAATTGCTTCAGCTCCATAGACCAGGAAGAAAGGAGTTCTCCCAGTCGGCCGATTAGGAGTTGTCCTCAATCCCCAGAGAACTGATGGAAGTTCGTCGACCCAAGCTCCTGCTGCGTGCTTGAGATCATGCATCAGCCGTGGTTTTAGCCCTTTGAGAATGAGGTCGTTTGCACGTTCTGCTTGTCCATTCGACTGGGGGGTGAGCCACTGAAGCATAGTCGACTCGCGTGCCTTGAGAGGCGCAGAAGGCTTTGAACTTGTCATTATCGAAGTTTGACCCATTGTCGGTGATGATGCTATGCGGAACTCCATATCTGAATATCAACTCTCTGATAAAACTGATAGCAGTGCATGCATCGAGGTTCTTGATGGGCTTGCGATCCACTTGGTGAACTTGTCGATCGCTACTAGCAAATGAGTGAAGCCGCTTCGCCAGATTCTCAACGGTCCAATCATGTCCAATCCCCAAACAGCGAAGGGCCGACGAGTGGAATGGTCTTCAAGGTCGAGGCTGGCTTGTGCGACATGTTGGAATAGAACCGACATCCTTCACACTTGTCAACTATTTCTTTTGCCATTTCATTTGCTTTCGGACAAGAAAATCCCGCTCGGTATGCTTTAGCCACAATGGTCCGAGAGGACGCATGATGGCCACAGGTCCCAGTGGATATCCTCAAGAATTATCTCGACCTTCTTCCGGCGTGATACACTTACGCCGACTCGGTCACGCTTTCTCTGAACAACTGTCCCTTGATCACTGTAAAGGCCTTGGATCATTGGACGATCTGTCGAGCCTCTTCTTCATTCTCTGGGAGCTCTTTCCTTAGGATATATGCGATGTACGGCACCGTCCAGTCGGGAGTGATGACCACAACTTCCATAATTAGGTCGACCACGGCTGGGACCTCAACTTCAGTCGGATCATTGGCACTCTTTTGCTGCGGGGCTTCTTCTGTGAAAGGATCCTCTTGCACTGGTGGTGCATGAATGTGCTCCAAAAATTCATTACTGGGAATGGCTTCCCTTTTGGATCCTATCTTCGCCAAATCATCCGCAACTTGATTTTTCAGTCGGGGTATATGATGAAGCTCTAATCCCTCGAATTTCTTCTCCAGCTTTCTCTTGCATTACAATAACTTTGTCATAGTTGGGCTTCGACATCCCACTCCTTCATCACTTGATTAACAACCAGATCCGAGTCGCCATAGACCATAAGGCGACGGACGCCGAGTGAAATGGCCATGCGCAACCCATACAGGAGGGCTTCATATTCTGCTTCGTTGTTGGAAGAATTAAAGTGAATCTGGAGAACATATTTGAGCCTATCTCCTCGGGGGGAAAACAATACAACCCCTGCACCAGAATCGTTCAGCATCTTGGAACCGTCGAAAAACATAGTCCGGTGTTCCGAGTGAACTCGAGTCGGAATTGCTGTTGATCCACTCGGCGAGGAAATCTGCTATTGCTTGGGACTTGATGGCTTTCTTTGCCTCGAATTTGATATCAAGGGAAGGAGTTCAATCGCCCATTTTGCCACTCGACCGGTTGCATCTCTGTTATGAAGAATTTCCGACAAAGGGCGTCACGACGATCGTAATGGAATGATCAGAGAAATAATGAGCAACCTTCTTCGTGGTCATATAGATCCCATAAACAAGCTTCTGATAGTGAGGGTATCTTTTCTTTGATGGGGTCAGCACTTCAGAAAGATAATAAACTGCGCGTTGAACTTTGAAGGCTTTTCCTTCTTCTTCCCGCTCGACCGTAAGTACGGTACTGACGACTTGTCCAGTGGCTGCAATGTAAAGCAGAAAAGGCTCTTCGCTGATTGGAGCAGCAAGCACCGGCTGGGTGGAGAGAGAGCTTTGAGCTCTGCAAACGCTGCATCAGCTTCTAGAGTCCACTCGAACTTGTCTAACTTCTTCATCAGTCGGTAAAGAGGCAATGCCTTTTCACCGAGGCGAGAGATGAATCAACTTAAAGCAGCCAAGCATCCAGTAAGTTTACGGACATCGCACACGCAGGCGCTTCATTCGGAGTATGGTGCCAACCTTTTCTGGGTTAGCATCGATTCCTCGCTCAGAAACGAGAAAACCGAGTAACTTTCCACCAGAAACTCCAAATGTACACTTTGATGGGTTAAGCTTGATATCATACCTCTTAAGATTGGCAAATGTTTCAGCAAGGTCAGTCAACAGGTCGGAACCTCTTCGTGACTTGACCACTATATCGTCCATGTATGCTTCCACATTCCGACTGATTTGAGTGAGCAAACACTTCTGAATCATCCTCATGAATGTGGCTCGGCATTCTTGAGACCGAATGGCATGGTGACATAACGAAGCACTGAATGGAGTGATGAACGCTGTTTTAATCTCATCGGGTCCATACAGATGGATCTGATGGTACCGGAATAGGCGTCTAAAAAGACAACCTCTCGCATCCCGCAGCTTGAGTCGACTATTTGGTCGATGCGAGGAAGAGGAAATGATCTTCGGGCAGGCCCGATTGATATGCTTGAAATCGATGCACACGCGCATAACGACTTGTCCTTCTTGGGGACCATGACGACATTGGCGAGCCACTCGAGTGGTAGATCTCTCGGATGAACTCTGCTGCTAAGAGCCGAGCCACCTCCTCGCCAATGGCCTTTCTCTTACGGGCGGACCGCCGAATATACTCTTTAACCGGTTTGAATTTTGGGTCGACTTGTGGCGATGCTCAGCCAGCCCACAGGAACACCGGCATGTCGTGAGGCTTCCATGCAAAGATGTCCCAGCTTCTCACGGAGGAACCGGATGAGCGCTTTCTTCCTATTTTGAGTCGAGTGTTGTTGAGATGTTGGTCGGAGCGGCATTGGGATCAGTCGGGTGAATGTGAACCTGTTTACGTCTCGCCACGATCTGAAATCTTGACTCCGTGGCGGGCTTCTTAGCTCGCAACAAATCACTCGGATCTGCAGTTTTACGATACTCTTGTAGCTCTACCATCGCCAACCGAGCATCGGCGATCTTAGAGCCTTTACGAAGCACTCTTACGCCTTCTTCCGATTGCCCGTGGCGGTGATCACGCCCTTGGGACCAGGCATCTTCGCTTAAGATACACGTAACATGGTCGGGCCATGAAAGCGTGCATAAGTTGGTCTTCGAATAAGCGTGATTAGCGCTCGGAAATCCACGACCTCAAAGGTCAACTTTTCTTTCCGGAAATGCTTTGAATCACCAAAAACTACATCAAGAGCAATTTGGCCGAGTGACTCAGCCTTCTTTCCGTGAATGACTCCGTGGAAGCTCATGTTCTCGGTAATGCGAGTCCGGACATCGGAATGCCCATCCCTTTCAACGTCTCCGCAGATAATATGTTCAAGCCACTACCACCATCCATCAGGACTTTGGTCGGTCGAGTGCCTTCAACAAGCTGGGTCAACCACCAATGATTGCCTCCGGGGGTGGCAATATCGTCCGGGTGATCGACCGGGTCGAATGTGATGGCTGATGCAGGACCATTTCAGATAATTGGGAGTCGCAGGAGCAACCAAGTTCACTTCCGATTGATAACCTTCAATCGACTTTTGCTTTCGACGTCAAGAAAATCATCAGGTGGAATTGACACGAGGATATCCACCATCCTTGTCATCTTTGTCCTCAACTTTGTACATTTCCTTATCCTTATCCTTGAGCTGTTTCCCTTGGAACTGTTGAATCAAGAGCCGACACTGTTGAGTGGTATGTTTCGGGTAAATGAGTTTACCCTCTTCATCTTTCTTTGTATGAATATGACATGGCAGATCCAACACGTCGTTTCCATCCTGGTCTTTCACCTTCTTTGGATTCCAAGGACCCTTGGGTTTCCCCTTGAACTTTCCTGGGGTCACGGCCAAGGCCTCTCCGGAGCGGTGGCTCGACTTTGCGCTTCGCTTCCGGATCGAATTTCCTCCGCCGCCTCATTGGCGGCGATTTGTATTTACCACTCCGAGCCGATCCTCTTCTTCACCATTTGCATACTTGGTGGCAATCTCCATCATCCGACTCAGGGTCATATCCCGGTTCGACCAAATTTCAAACTCAATTCTACATTCTTGACACCTTCCTTGAAGGCACAGACTGCCTGGTAATCGATACATTCTCGATTGTGTGGTGCAAAGTGATCCACCTATGGATATAATCTCTCAAACTTTCACTCGAATTTTTGCACACACGACTGCAACTCCGTCAAACCTGCTGGTCGTTTGCAAGTTCCTTCAAATGTCCTGACAAACACTCGGGCAAGATCTTCCCAAGTGTAAATACTGTTGGGTGCTAACTGATTCAACCACGCCCTGGCTGACCTTCCAACATAAGAGGCAAATGCTTCATGGCTACCTCATCATTGCCACCGCCGATCTGAACCGCCACTCGGTAATCTTCAAGCCAAGTGTCCGGCTTGGATTCGCCAGTGAACTTACTGACTCTAGTCGCCAACCTGAAGTTGGGAGGAATCACCGCTGACTCGATGGCTCTCTTGAAACACTCTGGTCCCGAGACATGAACTCTGCTGCTTTGGAAGGAACATCTCTATCATGGCCGTCTCGGTGAGCTCTGTTCTGTCGACCAAACCTTGAATGATAATAGATCTCGCATCAAAGCACGGTTCCACAGGGTCGATTTGGAACTCTTCGCCAAAGACTTTGTGTTGGCGTCTCGCAAATCCTGCTGCCGAGGCGTATGATCCACCCCTTGGGGAGGAGGGCACTCGGCGTCGATCGTTGTGATCGAATCGGTGCTCATACCGCCGCATGACCCTTGTATTGATCATCACGCCCGGTCCCCACGTTCCTCACGCCTCGGGGCGATCTCGGACTATGGGCCGACCGACTGAATTCGCAGCGACGGATCGGCTGTGAACCCTGTTCCGTGACTGGGATACAACTGAGTTTTGATCTCCTGCCGCCCGGAGCAAATCCCTGATTTGCTGCAAACCTCTACCCACCTCCGACTAGGAAGGCTGAATTGACTACGCTATCTGGCGGCATTGCTAAATTCTGAATCGGAGTTCGATATACCTGAGTTGGCGGTTGAAAGAGCTGACGTCGACTGGATTCTGGAACCCTTGGTCGAGTACACTCGTCGGGTACTCGCTGAAGATTCTCCAGTCGAGTGCGCTCAGCCAGGTTGGCCAAGCGCGCATCCTCCAAGGCGCGAGCCTCGGGGTTTTCTCCAACGGTAGGAGTGTGAAGTGCATCCATGTTCCTACGGCGAAGCTCCTCCCTCTGGAGCGAAGTGAGGGGCTCGGGCAGGTACTCTTCGTGGGCTTGCTCCGGATCGCCTCCACCGCCACCTCCGTTGGTGCGGGTGAATCCAGGGGGACTGCATGGTCCATCGACCATCAGAACCTCTGCCGCCGGGTCACTGCTATCGCATTGAGCAGTCTCTCTGAGCTACCAACAGGTCGAGCAGGCCGTAGAGATTCATCGGGCTCGATCGCGCGACTTGGGGATGGCCGATTGGCGGGCCACCGCATGCCTCACCCACCGCTGAAGCCTCGACCGGCCGGAACGCTTGCGCCGGCGGGGAGGCCCAGGGAGTGAAGGCGGCGCAGAGCCGACCCATCTTGGGTCGACGGTTGCCGCAGGAGGACGCCCTTGTGAACACTGCAGCGAAGTCGTCGCCCATGGACGGGGAGCGCATCCACGTCGAGTGGAGCCTCCGGTTAAGCGGAGTCGTCGGCGGCATTTAACGTGAGCGCACCGAGACGGATCTCGTGGCCGTCAACCAGAACTCCACCGGAAACCATGATGTAGGAGATCGAAAGAATCCCAACTTCTTCAACAAATCGCTAGAACACCTGCCCCACGATGGGCGCCAACTGTCGTGGTTCTAAGTCTGACAGTAGACTGGGGGTAGGTATGGAGAGGCAAGATCCTAGCTATGGAGAGTTGTATACGCAAGGGATTTACGAGTTCAGGCCCTTCTCGGAGGAAGTAATAGCCCTACGTCTCGGAGCCCGGAGGCGGTCGACTGGATTATATGCGTATGTGTTATAGGGGTGCGAACCCTTCTACCTGTGGAGGGGGTGGCTTATATAGAGTGCGCCAGGACCCCAGCCAACCCACGTAGTAGAGGGTTTAAGGTGCGTTAAAGCTAGGCGTTACTCGTAACGCCTTACATAAAGTGTCATTAAGGTCATAAAGACTATTTAACTACAGACCGTTTGGGCACCGAGTGGCTCTTGGACTCCTGGTGGTCGAGTGGGTCTTCATGGTCGAGTGTCTTTGAATCTGTCGAGTGGAAACCTACCAGGTCGACTGGAAGGCTGCTTCTCTTGCGAGTGTCCTTGTGGAGGGTACCTTTGGGCAGGTCTATGACCCTACCCCAGGTACATGACTTCATCATTCGGTACTTTGATAATTTGATATGTGGGTGGACCGGCACTTGGGTACTGCCCAAACAGGGACAAGCATCCCACTTATGATTGCTACGTCCTGAGCTTGCGTTGGTTTTCCTCGAAGAGGAGAGGGTGATGCAACAAGTGTAGCGTAAGTATTTCCCTTAGTTTTTGAGAACCAAGGTATCAATCCAGTAGGAGGCTCCTCAAAAGTCCCACGCACCTACACAAACAAACTGAGAACTCGCAACCAACGCAATAAAGGGGTTGTCAATCCCTTCACGGTCACTTGCGAAAGTGAGATCTAATAAAGATAGTATGGTAAGATAGATATATTTTTGGTATTTTATAATATAGATGCAAAAAGTAAAGATGCAAATAAAAGTAGATTGGGAGCAAATATGATAAGAGATAGACCCGGGGGCCATAGGTTTCACTAGTGGCTTCACTCGAGATAGCATAAGTATTACGGTGGGTAAACAAATTACTGTCGAGCAATTGATAGAAAAGCGCATAGTTATGAGATTATCTAGGCATGATCATGTATATAGGCATTACGTCCATAACAAGTAGACCGACTCACCGCATCTACTACTATTACTCCACACATCGACTGCTATCCAGCATGCATCTAGAGTATTAAGATCATAAGAACAGAGTAACGCATTAAGCAAGATGACATGATGTAGAGGGATAAACTCATGCAATATGATATAAACCCCATCTTGTTATCCTCGATGGCAACAATACAATACGTGCCTTGCAACCCTTTACATCCTTTGGGTAAGGACACCGCAAGATTGAACCCAAAGCTAAGCACTTCTCCCATGGCAAGAAAGACCAATCTAGTAGGCCAAACTAAACTGATAATTGAAGAGACTTGCAAAGATAACTCAATCATACATAAAAGAATTCAGAGAAGATTCAAATATTATTCATAGATAAACTTGATCATAAACCCACAATTCATCGGATCTCGACAAACACACCGCAAAAAGAGATTACATCGAATAGATCTCCACAAGAGAGGGGGAGAACATTGTATTGAGATCCAAAAAGAGAGAAGAAGCCATCTAGCTAATAACTATGGCCCCGTAGGTCTGTGGTAAACTACTCACAACTCATCGGAGGGGCAAGGATGTTGATGTAAAGGCCCTCCGTGGTTGGTTCCCCCTCCGGCAGAGTGCCGGTGAAGGCTCCAAGATGGGATCTCGCGGATACAGAAGGTTACGGCCGTGGAAATTGTGTTTCGTGGTGCTCCTGGATGTTTTCGAGTGCACGAGGTATATATAGGAGGAAGAAATACGTCGGTGGTCGCCGAGGGGCCCACGAGACAGGGGGCGCACCCTATAGGGGGGGAGCGCCCTCCTATCTCGTGGCTTCCTCGGAAGCTTCTTGACTTGCACTCCAAGTCCTCTGGATCATGTTTGTTCCAAAAATCACGCTCCCGAAGGTTTCATTCCGTTTGGACTCCGTTTGATATTCCTATTCTTTGAAATACTAAAATAGGAAAAAAAACAGCAATATGGGCTGGGCCCCCGGTTAGTAGGTTAGTCCCAAAATTATATAAATGTGTAAAATAAAGCCCATAAACATCCAAAAGGGGTAATATAATAGCATGGAAAATCAAAAATTATAGATACGTTGGAGACGTATCAAGCATCCCCAAGCTTAATTCCTGCTCGTCCTCGAGTAGGTAAATGGTAAAAAGAGAATTTTTTATGTGGAATGCTACCTAGCATAATTCATAATGTAATTTTCTTTATTGTGGCATGAATGTTCAGATCCAAATGAATACAAAATAAAAGTTCATATTGATAAAAGAAACAGTAATACTTCAAGCATACTAATCAAAGTAATCATGTCTTCTCAAAATAGCATGGCAAAAGAAAGTTCATCCCTACAAAATCATATAGTTAGGCTATGCTTCATTTTCGTCACACAAAGATGTTCCCAACTTCTATACCCCGATGACAAGCCAAGCAATTGTTTCATACTTAAATAATCTCAAACTTTTTCAACCTTCACGCAATACATGAGCGTGGGCCATGGATATAGCACTATGGGTGGAATAGAATATGATGATGGGGATTGTGTGGAGAAGACAAAAGGAGAAATTCTCACATTGATGAGGATAATCAACGGGCTATGGAGATGCCCATCAATTGATGTCAACATGAGGAGTAGGGATTGCCATGCAACGGATGCACTAGAGCTATAAATGAATGCTCAACAAAAGAAAACTAGTGGGTGTGCATCCAACTTGCTTGCTCACGAAGACCTAGGGCATTTGGGGAAGCCCATCGTAGGAATATACAAGCCAAGTTCTATAATGAAAAATTCCCACTAGTATGAAAAAGACAACTTATGAGACTCACTACATGAAAAACATGGTGCTACTTTGAAGCACAATATATGAGACTCACTACATAAAGAACAAGGTGCTACTTTGAAGCACAAGTGTGGTAAGAGGATAGTAGCATTGCCCTTTTTATTTTTTTTATTTTTTTGGGCCTTTCTTTTTTTTTGGCCTTTCTTCTTTTATTTGCGCAATGTAATAATAAAGATGATCATCACACTTCTAATGATCACAACATAAGAATTACAACTCGAAACAATAACAACATATGACTCTATATGAATGCCTCCGTGATGTGTACCGGGATGGTGCAACGAATCAAGAGTGACATGTATGAAAAATAATGCATGGTGGCTTTGCCACAAATATGATGTCAACTACATGATCATGCAATGGCAATATGACAAAAGTAAAGTATGTCATGATGATGAACGGAACGGTGGAAAGTTGCATGGCAATATATCTCAGAATGGCTATGGAAATGCCATAATAGGTAGGTATGGTGGCTGTTTTGAGGAAGATATAGGGAGGTTTATGTGTGATAGAGCGTATCATATCACGGGGTTTGGATGCACCGGCAAAGTTTGCACCAACTCTCAAGGTGAGAAAGGGCAATGCACGGTACCGAAGAGGCTAGCAAAGGTGGAAAGGTAAAAGTGTGTATAATGCATGGACTCAACATTAGTCAAAAGAACTCATATACTTATTGCAAAAATTTAGAAGTTATCAAAAATCAAGTACTACGCGCATGCTCCTAGGGGGATAGATTGGTAGGAAAAGACCATCGCTCGTCCCCGACCGCCACTCATAAGGATGCACAAGCTGTATACTTCATGTTTCAAATTTGTTACACAACTTTAACCATACGTGCATGCTACGGGACTTGCTAACTTCAACACAATTATTCTTTAAATTCATAATCACCCAACTAGCATGACTTTAATATCACTACCTCCTTATCTCAAAACAATTATCAAGTATCAAATTGATCATAGCATCCAATTCACTTCCTATGATAGGTATTATTATACCCAACTTGGATGCCTACCATTCTAGGACCAATTTTATGACCATACCAAATACCATGCTGTTCTAGAAGTCTCTCAAAATAATATAAGTGAATCATGAGAGACTAGCAATTTCTTCAAAATTAAGACACCACCGTGCTCTAAAAGATATAAGTGAAGCACTAGAGCAAAAACTATCAAGCTCAAAAGATATAAGTGAAGCACATAGAGTATTCTAGCAAATTCTAATCAAATAGGCTTCTCCCAAAAGGTGTGTACAGCAAGGATGATTGTGGTAAACTAAAAGGCAAAGACTAATATAATACACGACGCTCCAAGCAAAACACTTATCATGTGGTGAATAAAAATATAGCTCCAAGTAAAGTTACCAATGAGCGAAGATTTAAAGAGGGATGCCTTCCGGGCATCCCCAAGCTTAGGCTTTTGGATATTCTTGAATATCTTGGGGTGCCTTGGGCATCCCCAAGCTTAGGCTCTTGCCACCCTTTATTCCATAGTCCAAAAAAGCTTTACCCAAAACTTGAAAACTTCACAACACAAAACTCAACCGAAAATCTTATAAGCTCCGTTAGTGAAAGAAAACAAAACAACCACATAAGGTACTGCAATGAACTCATTCTTTATTTATTTTGGTGTTAAACCTACTGTATTCCAACTTCTCTATGGATTATAAACTATTTTATTGGCCATAGATTCATCAAAATAAGCAAATAACACACGAAAAACAGAATCTGTCAAAAACAGAACAGTCTGTAGTAATCTGTAACTAACGCAAACTTCTGGAAGTCAAAAATTTCAGCCAAAATAGGAAGACCTAGGAAATTTGTTTATTGATCAGCAGCAATTTGAATCACTGTTTTATCACGCTCTGGTTATTTTTAACAATTGTTTTCGTCAGTCTAAAGTTTCTGGAAATTACAGCAAGATCAAATAACTATCATCCAAGAAGATCCTATAGGTTTAACTTGGCACAAACACTAATTAAAAAATAAAACCACATCTAAACAGAAGGTAGATGGATTATTTATTCCTAAATAGAAGCAAAAACAAAAAAAAACTAAAAATAAAATTGGGTTGCTGATGACCCACAAGTATAGGGGATCTATCGTAGTCCTTTCGATAAGTAAGAGTGTCGAACCCAACGAGGAGCAGAAGGAAATGATAAGCGGTTTTCAGCAAGGTATTCTCTGCAAGTACTGAAATAGGTGGTAACAGATAGTTTTTTGATAAGATAAATTGTAACGAGCAACAAGTAACAAAAGTAAATAAGGTGCAACAAGGTGGCCCAATCCTTTTTGTAGCAAAGGACAAGCCGGAACAAACTCTTATAATAGGAAAAGCGCTCCCGAGGACACATGGGAATATCATCAAGCTAGTTTTCATCACGTTCATATGATTCACGTTCGGTACTTTGATAATTTGATATGTGGGTGGACCGGTGCTTGGGTGCTGTTCTTACTTGAACAAACATCCCACTTATGATTAACCTCTATTGCAAGCATCCGCAACTACAACAAAAGTATTAAGGTAAACCTAACCATAGCATGAAACATATGGATCCAAATCAGCCCCTTACGAAGCAACGCATAAACTAGGGTTCAAGCTTACATCACTCTAGCAACCCATCATCTACTTATTACTTCCCAATGCCTTCCTCTAGGCCCAAATAATGGTGAAGTGTTATGTAGTCGACGTTCACATAACACCACTAGAGGTTAGACAACATACATCTCATCAAAATATTGAACGAATACCAAATTCACATGACTACTAATAGCAAGACTTCTCCCGTGTCCTCAGGAACAAACGTAACTACTCACAAAGCATATTCATGTTCATAATCAGAGGGTTAATAATATGCATAAAGGATCTGAACATATGATCTTCCACCAAGTAAACCAACTAGCATCAACTACAAGGAGTAATCAACACTACTAGCAACCTACTAGCACCAATCCCGGACTTAGAGACAAGAATTGGATACAAGAGATGAACTAGGGTTTGGAGATGAGATGGTGCTGGTGAAGATGTTGATGGAGATTGCCCTCTCCCGATGAGAGGAGGCGTTGGTGATGACGATGGCGATGATTTACCCTCCCGAGGGAAGTATCCCCGGCAGAACAGCTCCACGGAGCCCTAGATTGGTTCCGCCAAGGTTCCGCCTCGTGGCAAGTGAGTCTCGTCCCGAAAGGTTGCTTCTTATTTTTTCTCATCGAAAGACTTCATATGGGAGAAGATGGACGTCGGAGAGCCACTAGGGGGCCCACGAGGTAGGGGGGCGCTCCCAGGGGGCGCCCCCACCCTCGTGAGCAGGGTGTGGGCCCCCTGGCCTTCATCTTTGGCGACGATTTTTCTTTATTTATTTTAAGGTATTCCGTGGATTTTCGGGACTTTTGAAGTTGCGCAGAATAGGCCATCAATATTTGCTCCTTTTCCACCTGCATTCCAAATTGCCGGCATTCTCCCTCTTCATGTAAACCTTGTAAAATAAGAGAGAATAGCCATAAGTATTGTGACATAACGTGAAATAATAGCACATAATGCGATAAATATCAATATAAAAGCATGATGCAAAATGGACGTATCAGTTGCCTCCCAACTAGCGCTATCGTTTAACGCCCCTAGCTAGGCATAAAAGCAAGGATAGATCTAACGAGTGCCATCTTTGGCACTAAACTCATAAGTAGCACGCATGATAGATTCATAAGGTAATTTAACTTTGTTTCTTGGAAAGTGCTCCATGCCTTTCTTTAAGGGAAATTGGAATCTAATATTCCCTTCCTTCATATCAATAATCGCACCAATCATTCTAAGGAAAGGTCTACCAAGAATAATAGGGCAAGAAAGATTGCAATCTATATCAAGAACGATAAAATCTACGGGCACCAAATTTCTATTTGCAACAATAAGAACATCATTGATCCTTCCCATAGGCTTTTTAATGGTGGAATCCACAAGGTGCAAATTTAACGAGCAATCGTCAAGGTCATGGAAACCTAGAATATCACATAAAGTTTTCGGAATCGTGGAAACACTAGCACCCAAATCACACAAAGCAAAACACTCATAATCTTTAATTATAATCTTTATAGTAGGTTCCAGCTCATCATTAAGTTTTCTAGGTATAGAAACTCCCAAATTAAGTTTTTCATCATAAGATTGCATCAAGGCATCAACAATATGCTTGGTAAAAGCTTTGTTTTGACTATAAGCATGAGGAGAATTAACAACGGCTTGCAACAAGGAAATACAACTTTTTATAGAGCAATTATCATAATCAAATTCCTTGAAATCCGAGATAGTAGGTTCAACATTATTAGAAGTTGAGGATTCTCCAATCTCATTTTTACCAAATTTAACATTAAGATCTAAAGATTCCGAATTCTTGGGACGCCTTCTAAGCAAAGTTGATTCATCATCAGTCCCATAATCATCAAAATTCATATTGCAAAACATAGATCTAATCGGAGACACATCAATAACTTTAAGATCCTCATCATTATTTTCATGTAATTTTTCTGGTTTAGCGGCCATCTTATTGACTAAAGTGGCTTGCTTGTCAGAAATCTTGGCTATATCATTTTCAAGCCAGGCAATTTGAGCGTTAACACCATAGAATTCTTTATTCATATCATCAAGCTCTTTGTTCATAAACCCCAAAAAACTTTTTTGTTCCTTAAGCTCTTTCCTAAAGAAATTATTATGCTCAAATTGCAAATTCATAAAGCTTCTAATATTTGATTCAATCTCATCCATCCTTCTGAGAAGGTGGTCAGGACCCTTAGGCGCAGCCATAAGGTCAAACAAGCACACAAAAGAAAGCAAGCGAAAAGAGAGGAGGAGATTGGGAAAGAGAGGGCAAATAAAATGGCAAGGGTGAAGTGGGGGAGAGGAAAACGAGAGGCAAATGGAAAATAATGTAAATGCGAGGGAGATGGGTTTGTGATGGGTACTTGGTGTGTCTTGACTTGAGCGAAGAGCTCCCCGGCAACGGCGCCAGAAATCCTTCTTGCTATGTCTTGAACTTGCGTTGGTTTTCCTCGAAGAGGAGAGGGTGATGCAGCAAGTGTAGCGTAAGTATTTCCCTCAGTTTTTGAGAACCAAGGTATCAATCCGAGGAGGCTCCTCAAAAGTCCCACGCACCTACACAAACAAGCGAGAACTCGCAACTACCGCAATAAAGGGGTTGTCAATCCCTTCACGGCCACTTGCGAAAGTGAGATCTAATAAAGATAGTATGATAAGATAGATATATTTTTGGTATTTTATAATATAGATGCAAAAAGTAAAGATGCAAATAAAAGTAGACTGGGAGCAATTATGATAAGAGATAGACCCGGGGGCCATAGGTTTCACTAGTGGCTTCTCTCGAGATAGCATAAGTATTACAGTGGGTGAACAAATTACCGTCGAGCAATTGATAGAAAAGCGCATAGTTATGAGATTATCTAGGCATGATCATGTATATACGCATCACGTCCATAACAAGTAGACCGACTCCTGCCTGCATCTACTACTATTACTCCACACATCAACCGCTATCCAGCATGCATCTAGAGTATTAAGTTCATAAGAATAGAGTAACGCATTAAGCAAGATGACATGATGTAGAGGGATAAACTCATGCAATATGATATAAAACCCATCTTGTTATACTCGATGGCAACAATACAATACGTGCCTTGCAACCCTTTACATCCTTTGGGTAAGGACACCGCAAGATTGAACCCAAAGCTAAGCACTTCTCCCATGGCAAGAAAGACCAATCTAGTAGGCCAAACTAAATTGATAATTCGAAGAGACTTGCAAAGATAACTCAATCATACATAAAAAAATTCAGAGAAGATTCAAATATTATTCATAGATAAACTTGATCATAAAACCACAATTCATCGGATCTCGACAAACACACCGCAAAAAGAGATTACATCGAATAGATCTCCACAAGAGAGGGGGAGAACATTGTATTGAGATCCAAAAAGAGAGAAGAAGCCATCTAGCTAATAACTATGGACCTGTAGGTCTGCGGTAGACTACTCACAACTCATCAGAGGGGCAAGGATGTTGATGTAGAGGCCCTCCGTGGTTGGTTCCCCCTCCGGCAGAGTGCCGGCGAAGGCTCCAAGATGGGATCTCGCGGATACAGAAGGTTACGGCGGTGGAAATTGTGTTTCGTGGTGCTCCTGGATTTTTCGGGGTACATAGGTATATATAGGAGGAAGAAGTACATCGGTGGCCGCCCGAGGGGCCCACGAGACAGGGGGCGCGCCCTATAGGGGGGCGCGCCCTCCTATCTCGTGGCTTCCTCGGAAGCTTCTTGACTTGCACTCCAAGTCCTCTGGATCACGTGTGTTCCAAAAATCACGCTCCCGAAGGTTTCATTCTGTTTGGACTCCGTTTGATATTCCTTTTCTTCGAAATACTGAAATAGGCAAAAAAACAGCAATATGGGCTAGGCCTCCGGTTAGTAGGTTAGTCCCAAAAATGATATAAATGTGTAAAAAAAAGCCCATAGACATCCAAAAGGGGTAATATAATAGCATGGAACAATAAAAAATTATAGATACGTTGGAGACGTATCAATGATTAACCCCTATTGCAAGCATCCGCAACTACAAAAAGGAGTATTAAGGTAAACCTAACCACAGCATTAAACATATGGGTCCATATCAACCCCTAACGAAGCAACGCATAAACTAGGGTTTAAGCTACATCACTCTAGCAACCCATCATCTACTTATTACTTCCCTATGCCTTCCTCTAGGCCCAAATAATGGTGAAGTGTCATGTAGTCGACGTTCACATAACACCACTAGAGGAAAGACAACATACACCTCATCAAAATATCGAACGAATACCAAATTCACATGATTACTAATAGCAAGACTTCACCCATGTCCTCAGGAACAAACGTAACTACTCACAAAGCATATTCATGTTCATAATCAGAGGAGTAATAATATGCATAAAGGATCTGAACATATGATCTTCCACCAAGTAAACCAATTAGCATCAACTACAAGGAGTAATCAACACTACTAGCAACCCACAGGTACCAATTTGTGGTTTTGATTCAACACTGGATATAAGAGATGAACTAGGGTTTTGAGAGGAGATGGTGTTGGTGAAAATGTTGATGGAGATTGACCCCCTCTCGATGAGAGGATCGTTGGTGATGACGTTGGTGATGATTTCCTCCCGAGAGGAAGTGTCCCGGCGAGCAGCTCGCCAGAGCCCTAGATTGATTCCGCCAAGGTTCCGCCTCGTGGCGGCGGAGTTTCGTCCGTAAGCTTGCCCATGATTTTTCCAGGTAAAAGTGATGATATAGCAGATGGACGCCGGAGGCCCACCAGGGGCCCAGGGAGATAGGGGCGCGCCCTGTGGGGGCGCCCTCATCTCTGGACAGGGTGTGGGCCCCTGTCCTATTTCTTTCGCTCATAATTTCTTTATAAATCCAAAAAGTTGTTTCGTGGAGTTTGAGGACTTTTGGAGTTGTGCGAGAATAGGTTTCAACGTTAAGCTCCTTTTCGGCCGAATTCGGTGCCGTGAGAGAATAGCCATAAGTAATGAGATATAATGTGTAATAACAACCCATAATGCAATAAATATTGATATAAAAGCATGATGCAAAATGGACGTATCAGGTCGTCGGCACCGTCCCCTTGCTCCTTTATATACGGGGAGGGGGGACACCCCAAGAACACACAAGTTGACAATTTTTTTAGCCGTGTGCGGTGCCCCCCTCCACAGATTTCCACCTCGGTCATATCGTCGTAGTGCTTAGGCGAAGCCCTGCGCCGGTAACTTCATCATCACCGTCGCCACGCCGTCGTGCTGACAAAACTCTCCCTCGCCCTCAACTGGATCAAGAGTACGAGGGACGTTATCGAGCTGAACCTGTGCTGAACATGGAGGTGCCATACGTTCGGTGCTAGGATCGGTCGGATCGTGAAGACGTACGACTACATCAACCGCGTTGTCATAACGCTTCCGCTTTCGGTCTATGAGGGTACGTAGACAACACTCTCCCTTCTCGTTGCTATGCATCACCTAGATAGATCTTGCGTGTTCGTAGGATTTTTTTTTGAAATTACTACATTCCCCAACAGTTGCAGTAGGGGGCGACACTTGCATTTGTGCCTAGTGGCAGGCATGCAACTACCCCTCTCGACAAAACACCATAGGGTTGTAGTCATGTTGACGACATACAGTTGCAGTCGGGGAGGCACTTGCAGTTACATGTCAGTCACCAGACATGCAACTGCCCCTTCAAACAAAACACCACCGAGTTGCAATAGGGGCGACACTTGCAGTTGCGTGTCTAGTGGTACCACAGAGTTGCAGTCGCATTGAAGACATGCAGTTGCAGGTTGGAGCGACACATGCAGTTGCATGCCAGTCACCAGACATGCAACCACCCCTTTAGACAAAAAACCACCAAGTTGCAATAGGGGCGACACTTGCAGTTGCGTGCCTAGTGGTAGACCACAGAGTTGTAGTCGCGTTGAAGACATGCAGTTGGAGCGAAACTTGCAGTTGCATGCCTAGTGACAGACATACAATTGCACCTTTCGACAAAACACAATAAAGTTTCACTCGGGGCCAATACTTGGAGTTGTGTGCCTAGTGGCAGAGATGCAATCGCCCCCCAAAACACGAGTTTGCGATATGCGTTGAGGACATGCAATTGTAATCAGGGGGTGGGGTCAACACTTGCAATAGTGTGCCTGGTGAAAGACATGCAACTGGCCCTACCGACAAAACATCACCGAGTTACAGTAAGGGGTGACACTTGCAGTTCCGTGCCTAGTGATAGACATGCAATTGTCCCTCTCGACAAAACACCACAAAGTTGCAGTCGCCTTGAAGACATAAAGTTGCAGTCAAGGCATGACACTTGCAGTTGCATGCCTACTGATAGACATGCAACTTCCCTCCTCCCTCGATAAAATACCACAAAGTTGCAGTCACATTGAAAACATGCAGTTGCAGCCGAGGGCGACACTTAGAGTTGTGTGCCTAGTGACAAATATACAAATGCTCTCTGCATGTCATATACTTCACTGTATGTTGCTATTTCTATTACAATGGAACTTATATATATATATATATATATATATATGTGTGTGTGTGTATGTGTGTGTACTAAGATACTTTCTCACACAACAAGAGAAAACATGAAACAAGAAAAAACAAGAAACATGTGTGCAAAAGACAGACACTAAAATGGTCCAAAAAGCTCCATCCATAAAAAATGCATTTCGTGCATTTTATAGAAAAAAAATAAGTTTATTATTTAACAAATTAATTAAATAACAGGAGTCATGCCTTTAGCAAGAAAAAAATTTAAACATCAATAAAAGGAGAAAAAAATAATTTAAAAAGTAAAGCAAGAAAAAAATGAAATACAAATGCAAAAGAAAACCTCACAAAAAACACAGATGATAAAAAAACACTTACAAGAAAATAAAGAAACCAGAACAAACAAATAAAGAGGAATAAATAAATAAACGGAAAAGGCCTAACAGTCAAAAGAGGGCAATGCTAGACTTACGTAGAGGAGTTACGAACGTTTACGTAAAAACCAAGGTGGAGCATTATGATTGATGTTTAAGGAAGGGAGGGGCCCACCCCCTTTGAAAATCAGGAGGGATGTTTAGATTAGTTTAGAAGGTTACGTAGCCTTACGTATGGTGTTCGTAGGTGTAGGATTATTGGTCAAAAGAAAAGGCACTCCCGCTACCCAGCCCATCACACGCATCCTGCACAACTCCAGAAAAAGCAGGACACACTTGCCGTACCCGAAAACTACAGCTAGCAGCATCGCTCAAGATTCTTAATCTATCGATCGAGTGGGTTGCCTATCGACCGAGACTTCCTAAAATCTCAGTCGACTGAGATTTAGCATGCCCCTTTGAAAATACTTTCACAAAAAACATGATAGTGTTTTTAGTTGCTCAATCTACCTCATTTTGTTCTGGAAAATAAATTTGTTTCATTCAGTTGGATTCCAAATTCAGTTCTGATAGGATTTCTGGTGTGATTCTAGAAGATTCCAGTTCATGTATTTATGTTTGGATGTCATATGGAAAACAATGTTATTCATTCTACGATTTTGCGTGTTTGAAATTTGGACCTCGTGTTTGCACATCAGTTTTTTTCTGAAATAAATTGAAATTTAATCAACATTGCCTTTTTTTGGTTAATCAACATTGTCAAACATACAGAGGAGCTTTTTTTTAGCAATACAGAGGAGCTAATAAGAAGAAAATGTGAGACACAAGGGATTACCCATGTACCTAGGAGAGATTTTTAGCTTATTGATGGACCAGTTCATGGAAGTATGTCATATGTACTTGTGAAGATGATGTTGGTTAAACTTCGGTATTTTAATTTCTATCTTGACATGAATTTAAGCAAATATATATGAGAGTTGTGAGCAACGTACATGTGCCAAGGGGCAACTTTGAGCTTATCTACAGATTAATTCATGCAAGTGGGTCCCAGCAACTTGGACCGATGAATTTCATAAATTTTGATATTTAAACTTCAACCTTGTGTTCACTGGCAGAGCTATAGCAAGGCCGGATGGGCCATGACCCGCCCAGCCCAAAGCAAAAACAATGTGGGTTGAGATTAGACTTTGCCAATTTGAGGAAAATAGTGGGCTTTTCTTTGTACTGGCCCGCCCATAGTTGGCGTTGTAGCTCCGCCATGCTCATGTTCATACTATAAATTTCCACACCCAAAATTGAAACTTCATGGGCAGACGTGAAAATAAACTCTGGTATTTTAGTCATTCATATTATTTTTAGTTCCCCTCTTTCACCATTTTCGCTCCACGAATGTTTACGTGTCGACGGTGTTGCCATGGATGATCCAACGTCGGCGTTAGAGAGCTCCTCTCATGATGGTGATGTGGCTGTGAGAGGACCAAAATCTATTGCTGTGAGGTCATCCGTGGCGCCACTAAGGCACCCTAGGCTCACGAGAGAATATCCAGTGGAAACCAAGTCGCGGCAGAACCTTAACGAGAAAACAGTGGCAACAACAAAGTTTGTCGATGCGCGAAGGCGTAGATGAGCTACGACTGTGGGCAACGTCAGTGAGCCAGCATCGGAGCATTCCGACCAACAAAGCAACGTACAAAACAAATAAGGTTGGATGAGCCAGGGTTAATCTGGTCTTTTCAAGTGCTTGTAAATAGAAAAACAAAAGGGAAATCAATTAAAAGGGGGAAATGTATGGCAATCAAGGTATCCATGAGCTGGGTGGCGAATCCCAAGTGAAAAATATCCAATTTCCTCTTCTCTTCCTCTCGCTCCCATCAAAGGTGGAGCTGACCCCGGGCACCTAGGATTCAAGTAGAATTTTCTATTTCACGCTTTAGTACTCATCCCATATGCACGCCACAACCCTCCAGCAAACACTCTTTAAAGTGGTCCGACCATATAAAGTTTCGTTTTCAACCGGTTTTGTGAAGCTTCCAGATGGTTTTATCTTTCAGTTTGTTTATTTGATTTTCACTCTAGTTTTTTCTGGTTTTCCTTTTTAGTTACTTTCAAAAAAGAAAATTCTTAACATTTTAAAATTAAGTAACATTTTTAAAATTTGTGAACATTTTTAAAATTTATGAACATTTTTAAAATTCATGAATACTTTCTAAATTCTAAACTCTTGAATATCTTTAAATTTTTTGAACGTTTTTCAAATTCATTGACATTTTGAATAAAATTCATGAATATTTTTTAAATTCATGAAACATAATTTATTTCACCAATCTAGTTTTTTCCCTAAGTGAGCATGCAACATAATAGAAGGAGGGGGAATAAAACGCAGCTAGCCGAGTGAGTGGTCTGACGATCGACCCGAAAGAAATTAAATGGGACGCCACGTAGGCCACGCTAAGAAAAGCCCCTTGGGGCATGTTTTTCTGAAACTGGCATATGAATTATTTGAGAGGGCAAGTAACTGATGGTTACCACCCCTAAAAGGATTAACTGGCGGCTACCCCTTCGGGGCCTTTCTAGCGAGCGCTGGAGCACGCCGCATGGTGCGCTCGGCCGCTGCCACGTGTTAGGGCATCTTCAGCCGTTGGCCCTCAGGGGGCGTCTAAAAGCGTCGTCTGGGGATGAGCCGGCGTAAAAAATGACCCTGGGGCGAGTCGGTCCCCGGCCGGCCCCAAAGCGCCAGATTTAAAAAAAAAACCGTTCGGCGAAGTTATGATAAAAACTAGTTAAATTTCGGCCAACCATGGCAAGTTTCGGTGAAATTCGTCCAAGCATTACATTAACCTAATCTAAAAAACGAAAGGGGCTGAAGTCGTCGCCGCCATCGTCGCTGCCGGCCTTCTCCTCCTTGACGCGGGTGCCCTCTGGACCTCTCGCGGCGTCCGCCTTGGCGAACAGCGCGTACGTCGTCGTTGCCGCTGTCGCCGCATAAGACGACGACCCGCTTTCCTCGCGGCCGCGTCGGTGCTCCTCGGCGGCGAGGGCGGCACATCGACGCTCCTTCTCCTTCTCCCGCGCCTTTCTCCAACGCAATGGAGTCTGGCGCGCCCATTCGAACAGCGTCGCCGTTGCCGAACTCCGCCTTTCACGGCGCCAGCCCGGCTCCGTCTTCACCGGCGCCACTGCCCGCTTTTGGCTTGACGAAGCGCGAGGAGCCGACGAGGACGAGGCGCTACCGGCCGCCTCGTTGATGACGATGCGAGGCGCCGCGAAAGCGCTGCCGAAGCGGCGTCTCCGCCGCAGGCTCGGCCTTACGCCGAGCAGCGCCGGAGAGCCAGAGGAATGGGAAGAAGAGCGTGATGAGGAGGAAGAAGAGGAAGCGCCGAACCTCCTTGGCGCCCATGGCCCGGACAGCGTCGGTCTGCTGGCGGCCACCTCGCCGAAGTACGCTAACGGCGGTCGTTACCGCCCTCGAGGTACGTGAGCGCCCTCGAGTGTGCGGCCGGGACGCCCACCGGAGGTGGCGTCCCTCGCTATTCTGCCGCCGCCGACCACCGGCGCGCCCGTTAGTGACGCCAGCGCTTCTTTGGCGGCGGCTGAAATCGCCGCCCGAGCCGGCGTGGTTGTCGGCGGCGTACTGGGGGAGGGAGCGTTCTCGACCACTTTAACTGATGGGCGTCGGTGAGAGACGCGCGCACGATCTCGACCTCCTCGGGGAAGTACCTCGGCTTCGCCACGGCGTCGGGCAACGGGGGAATGGGCACTCCCCGGCCGAGCCTCCACCCTGCTGGCCCGGCGCATGTCTGGCGGCGCCGGGATATTCGCCGAACAGAGCGAGGACTCTGCTCGTGGAGCGAACGGCGGCCGTTGCCGCCGCCTCGCCTCCGGGAAGCGTTCTACCATGGCGACGCGGGGCTGGGCGGGCTCGGGAGAGGTAGAGGGAGGGGCTGGCGGGCGCCGGGAGAGGCGAGGAGAGGGAAGGGCTGGACGGGCGAGGGCGGGCTGGTGGGCACAGGTAGTGGAGGCCGCCCGGCTTTTATAGCCGGGCAGCGCCCGTGTACGCTGCGGCGAGGGAGGCGAGGCGCCGTCCGTGAAGCGCCGCCCGTGATGAGGAATCAATGGCAAGGCTGACGGCGGCAGCCTTGCCATTGATTCCAAGGAACCGAGGCCGTTGGGGGAAGACGAGGCGCCGAAGTCGCCGACGCTGCTGGCCCGCCTTTTTTCGCGCTTAAAACAGCTCGCCCGGCGCCTCGGGCGCCTCAAGGCTGTTGGGTCCGCCGGCGCTGTTTTCGGTCCAAGCCGGCGAAAATCAGGCGCCTGGGGACGTGACTGGGCCATTTTTTCGGCGCCGGCGCTAAAAAATCGCCTGGGGAGGCCTTTCTGGGGCGCGGCTGGAGATGCCCTTACATGTTGGGCGTACTATCAGGATTTTGTTTTTTTGTTGCACACAGTTTCAGTTTTTACAGGTTATGTTGTTTTTTCCTTGGTTTACCCTAGGTGTTGAAGGAAAAAACAATTTCACTTCTTGGGGAAGTCGTGCTATTCTGCAAGAAGTACAATATGTGCTTCTATGTGAAGCATAACTGTGCTCCCTGAAAACAAAAGAAAAGCATAGTTGTGCTTCCAAAAAAAAAATCACAGCATATGCTTTTATGAGAAGCTCAACCGTGCTTTCCGAAAAGGGAAAAAACAGATGTGCTTCCCTGAAAAACGAGAAACACAACCTGTGCTTTTATGAGAAGCATAATTGTGCTTCCCGAAAAGGGAGAAGCATAGTTTGTGCTTCCACGAGGAGCACAATTATGTTTGCCGAAAAGGGAAAAGCACATTTGTGCTTTCCAAAAAAAAGTGAATAAAGCCTAATTGTGTTTCTAGGTTCTGACTTTTTTTTGTTTTGGTCTTTTTTTATTTCCATTTTACTTTTTACTTTTTTATTTTGTGAAAAAAATTCCGCGAAACCTATTAACATAAGATCTAGTTTCAAAGATTTTGACGTGAGAAACCTAATGGTGAAAATGGTTCGTGATTTGGACGCACGGTTCAAGAGATAAAAAGCACTTTGAAAAGAAAAAAACGAATATATGAAAAAAAAGGAAACTCCCAGATTGCGACAACTGACACAGTGCACCACTTATCAGCATCAGTGAAGATGGGGAGTGACCTTTATAAGGGTACCCCTTAATTAGTGATTTTGATTATTTGACTTACCTGAAAAAAGGAATTATTTGAACTCCCCACCTACACAGATTTTTATCCATTATGAAATAAAAATACCTACAAAAATTTCTATATGGGCCTGTGTATAGCTGGCCAAATGGGTCGTCTTTTTCGGGCCGGCCCATGAGCACGACGGCATGGCCCGCCTTGGGCCAAGCACGACACGGGCTAAACGGGTCGGGTCCGGCACGCGGCTCACCCTGGGCCGTGCCTGGGCCTGGAGGCTGGGCACGGCACGACCCGATTACGTTTACGTTTTTTTATTTTTTTTATACATCTATATATGGCCCAACATGTGAAAATAGACTAAAAACGCTCAATGGGTTAAATAACAGGCTGAAAATATGCGGCCCACCATACTAAACGGGCCAACGTGCCGGCCCGTTTACTAACTGGGCCGTGCCTGGGCCTAGGGGCGCAGCACGCAGGCCGGCACGGCCCATATAGTAATTGTGCCCTGGCGGGCCATACCGGGCCAGGCACAATTGCGATGGGCCGGCCCGACCCGTTTGGCCAGGTATAGGCCTAGGGTCCAGCCAGCGCAGCACAGGCCCCTGCTCTCCCTCCTCTCCTCCTCGAACAACCTAGGGTGGCTATGGGCATCCATATCCAGTTGGATAAGGATAGCCATAGTTTCTGTTTGGTTGATGAATGAGGTTAGCCTATGTTTTGTTTGGTTTGAAGGTTGAATCTTGGATGTGGATAGCCTTTGACTGGAGCTGCTGCAGCACAAAAAAATCAAGAAAAAATGATTAGCAGGTTGGATAGAAAATCAACGGAGAAAGCACACATCAGTACATATGGCTGCCGCAATACACGCAGCAAGTTTGGCCGCACAGCTAGCAAGACCGGCCGCCGGCATAGCGCCAAGAACACCGCTTTCACGGGCGCACAACATACGACCGGGATCGATGTGGCACCGTCCGTCTGCGCCGCTGCGCACGGGTGCAATGGCACACCGGAGGAGAGAAGCAGGGCCAGCGCCGCCATCCGCAGGGCTCCGGCGGCCGCGCGCGGCACTCACCTGTGTTGGCCGCCGGCGCGACGGCCTTGTTGGGGAACGTTGCAGAAAATTAAAATTTTTCCTACGGTTTCACCAAGATCCATCTATGAGTTCCACTAAGCGACGAGTCAAGAGAGAGAGTTTGCATCTACATACCACTTGTAGATCGAGTACGGAAGCGTTCGAGGGAGTGGTGATGATGAAGACGTTCCCAACGTGATTCCGATCACCGATGACCAAGTGCTTTGAACGGACAGCACCTCCGCGTTCAACACACGTGCGGGGACGATGGCGTCTCCTCCGTCTTGATCCGGCAAGGATGAAGGAGAGGTTGAGGAAGACAACTCCAATGGCAGCACGACGGCGTGGTGCGGTTGGTACGGCAGTTCTCGGCAGGCTTCGCCAAGCTTCGCGTGGAGAAAGAGAGGTGTTGGGGAGGGAGGGCTGCGCCTTCAATGGTGTGTGCAGCCCTCCCCCACCCCTCTATTTATAGGAGGAAGGGAGGGGCGGCCCCCTCTAGATGGCATCTAGAGGGGGCGGCCAGGGAGGAGGAAAGGGGTGGCTTGCCCCCAAGCCAAGGGGCGCCCCTTTGCCCCTTTTAGGGTTTCCCTCCCATGCCCTAGCCATGGGCCTAGGTGGGAGGTGCGCCCAGCCCACCAGGGGCTGGCTCCTCTCCCACTTAGCCCATGTGCCCCCGGGAGGTGGCCCTCCCGGTGGACCTCCGGAACTCTCCGGTGGCCCCGTATATTACCGCAGTATACCCTCAAACTTTCCGAGTCCGTTTAACCACTTTCCATATATAAATCTTTACCTCCGGACCATTCCGGAACTCCTCGTGACGTCCGGGATCTCATCCGGACTCGAACTACATTCGGTAATCACATACTTGTCTTCCTATTAACCCTAGCGCCACCGAACCTTAAGTGTGTAGACCCTACGGGTTCGGAGACATCTTGAGACATGACCGAGACCACCTCGGTCAATAACCAACAGCGGGATCTGGATACCCATGTTGGTTCCCACATGCTCCTCGATGTTGTCATCGGATGAACCACGATGTCGAGGGTTCAAGCAACCCCGTATGCTATTCCCTTTGTCGACGGTATGTTACTTGCGAGACTCGATCGTCGGTATCCCAATACCTCGTTTAGTCTCGTTACGGCAAGTCACTTTACTCGTGCCGTAATGCATGATCCCGTGACCGGACACTTGATCACTTTGAGCTCATTATGATGATGCATTACCGAGTGGGCTGATGATACCTTTCCGTCATACGGAGTGACAAATCCTGCCTCGATCCGTGTCAACCCAACAGACACTTTCGGAGATACCGTAATGCACCTTTATAGTCACCCGATTCGTTGTGACGCTTTGGTACACCCAAAGCATTCCTACGGTATCCGGGAGTTACACGATCTCACGGTCTAAGGAAGAGATACTTGACATTGGAAAAGCTCTAGCAAAACGAACTACACGATCTTTGTGCTATGCTTAGGATTGGGTCTTGTCCATCACGTCATTCTCCTAATGACGTGATCCCGTTGTCAATGACATCGATGTTCATAGTCGTGAAACCATGACTATCCGTCGACCAACGAGCTAGTCAACTAGAGGCTCATTAGGGACGTATTGTGGTCTATGTATTCACACGTGTATTACGATTTCCGGATAATACGGTTATAGCATGAATAAAAGACAATTATCATGAACAAGGAAATATAATAATAATGCTTTTATTATTGCCTCTAGGGCATATTTCCAACAGTCTCCCACTTGCACTAGAGTCAATAATCTAGTTACATTGTGATGAATTGAACACCCATAGAGTTACGGTGTTGATCATGTTTTGCCATGGAAGAGGTTTAGTCAGCGGATCTGCGACATTCAGATCCGTATGCACTTTACAAATTTCTATGTCTCCATCCCGAACATTTTCACGGATGGAGTTGAAGCGACGCTTGATGTGCTCGGTCTTCTTGTGAAACACAGGCTCCTTGGCAAGGGCAATAGCTCGGTGTTGTCACAGAAGAGTTTGATCGGCCCCGACGCATTGGGTATGACTCCTAGGTCGGTGATGAACTCCTTCACCCAAATTGCTTCATGCGCTGCCTCGAGGCTGCCATGTACTCCGCTTCACATGTAGATCCCGCCACGACGCTTCTCGCTTGCAGCTGCACCAGCTTCGCTCCACCATTCAACATATACACGTATCCGGTTTGTGACTTAGAGTCATCCAGATCGTGTCGAAGCTAAGCGTCGACGTAACCCGTTCTGACGAGCTCTTCGTCACCTCCATAAACGAGAAACATGTCCTTTGTCCTTTTCGTGTACTTCAGGATATTCTTGACCGTTGTCCGGTGTTCCTTGCGGGATTACTTTGGTACCTTCCTACCAAACTTACGGCAAGGTTTACATCAGTCCGGTACATGACATGGCATACATAATAGATCCTATGGCTGAGGCATAGGGATGAAACTCATCTCTTCTTTATCTTTTGCCGTGGTCGGGCATTGAGCTGAGCTCAATCTCACACCTTGCAACACGTGCAAGAACCCCTTCTTGGACTGATCCATTTTGAACTTCTTCAAAATCTTATCAAGGTATGTGCTTTGTGAAAGACCTATGAGGCGTCTCGATCTATCCCTATAGATCTTGATGCCTAATATATAAGCAGCTTCTCCAAGGTCCTTCATTGAAAAACACTTATTCAAGTAGGCCTTAATGTTGTCCAAGAATTCTATATCATTTCCCATCGTAAGTATGTCATCTACATATAATATGAGAAATGCTACAGAGCTCCCACTCACTTTCTTGTAAACGCAGGCTTCTCCATAAGTCTCAAGATAAACCCAAACGCTTTGATCATCTCATCAAAGCGAAGGTTCCAACTCCGAGATGCTTGCACCAGCCCATAAATGGATCATTGGAGCTTGCATACTTTGTTAGCGTTCTTAGGATCGACAAAACCCTCCGGCTGCATCATATACAGCTCTTCCTTAAGATATCCGTTAAGGAACGCTGTTTTGACGTCCATCTGCCATCTCTCATAATCATAGTATGCGGCAATTGCTAACATGATTCGGACGGACTTAAGCTTCGCTACGGGAGAGAAAGTCTCATCGTAGTCAATCCCTTGAACTTGCCGATAACCCTTAGCGACAAGTCGAGCTTTATAGATGGTGACATTACCATCCGCGTCCGTCTTCCTCTTAAAGATCCATTTGTTTTCTATCGCCGCCGATCATCGGGCAAGTCACCAAAGTCCACACTTTGTTTTCATACATGGATTCTATCTCGGACTTCATGGCTTCTAGCCATCTGTTGGAATCTGGGCCCGCCATCGCTTCTTCATAGTTCGAAGGTTCATTGTTGTCTAACAACATGATTTCCAAGACAGGGTTGCCGTACCACTGCAGTGCGGGCGTGTCCTAGTGGACCTACGAAGTTCAGTAGCAACTTGATCTGAAGTACCTTGATCATCATCATGAATTTCCTCCTCAGTTGGTGTAGGCATCACAGGAACATTTTCCTAAGCTGCACTACTATCCTGTTCAAGAGGTAGTACTTCATCGAGTTCTACTTTCCTCCCACTTACTTCTTTCGAGAGAAACTCTTTTTCCAGAAAGGATCCGTTCTTGGCAACAAAGATCTTGCCCTCGGATCTTAAGTAGAAGGTATACCCAATGGTTTCTTTAGGGTATCCTATGAAGACGCATTTTTCCGACTTGGGTTCGAGCTTTTCAGGTTGAAGTTTCTTGACATAAGCATCGCATCCCCAAACTTTTAGAAACGATGACTTAGGTTTCTTCCCAAACCATAATTCATACGGTGTCGTCTCAACGGATTTAGACGGTGCCCTATTTAAAGTGAATGCAACTGTCTCTAGAGCGTATCCCCAAAATGATAGCGGTAAATCGGTAAGAGACATCATAGATCGCACCATGTCCAATAGAGTGCGATTACGACATTCGGACACACACCGTTCTGTTGAGGTGTTCCAGCGGCGTGAGTTGTGAAACGATTCCACATTTTCTTAAGTGTGTACCAAATTCGTGACTTAAATATTCTCCTCCACGATCGATCGTAGGAATTTTATTTTTCGTCACGTTGATTCTCTACCTCATTCTAAAATTCTTTGAACTTTTCAAAGGTCTCAGACTTGTGTTTCATTAAGTAGACATACCCATATCTACTCAAGTCATCGGTGAGAGTGAGAACATAACGATATCCTCCATGAGCCTCAACACTCATTGGACCGCACACAACGGTATTTATGATATCCAAAAAGTTGGATGCTCGCTCCATTGTTCCGTAGAACGGAGTCTTGGTCATCTTGACCATAAGGCATTGTTCGAATTTGTCAAATTATTCATAATCTAGAGACTCCAAAAGTCCATTAGCATGGAGCTTCTTCATGCGCTTGACACCAATGTGACCAAGGCGGCGATTGCCACAAATATGTGGGACTATCGTTATCAACTTTACATCTTTTGGTATCCACGCTATAAACATGTGTAATACTACGCTCGAGATTCATTAAGAATAAGCCATTGACCATCGGAGCATGACCATAAAACATATCTCTCATATAAATAGAACAACCATTATTCTCGGATTTAAATGAGTAGCCATCTCGCATTAAACGAGATCCAGATACAATATTCATGCTCAAACTTGGCACCAAATAACAATTATTAAGGTTCATAACTAATCCCGTAGGTAAATGAAGAGGTAAGCGTCGACGGCGATCACATCGACCACGGAACCATTCCCGACGCATCGTCACCTCTCGCCCTTTGCCGCTTTCCGCTTATTCCGCAGCTCCCCATGAGTTACAAATATGAGCAACGGCACGGTATCAAATACCCAAGAGTTACTACGAGTAATCGGCAAAGTACACATCAATTACATGTATATCGATATACCTTTGGTGTTGCGGCCTTCTTGTCCGCTAAGTATTTGGGGCAGTTCCGCTTCGATGACCCCTCCCTTGCAATAAAAGCACTCAGTCTCGGGTTTGGGTCCATTCTTTGACTTCTTCGGCAACTTGCTTAGGGCGCGGCAACCTCCTTGCCGTCCTTCTTAAAGTTCTTCTTACCATTGCCTTTCTTGAACTTAGTGGTCTTATTGACCATCAACACTTGATGTTCTTTCTTGATTTCAACCTCGGTGACTTGACATAGAGAACACTTCAGGAATGGTCTTTACCATCCCCGCATGTTGTAGTTCATCACAAAGCTCTTGTAGCTTGGTGGGAAGCGACTGGAGGATTCTGTCAATGACCGCCTCATCGGGGAGGTTAATATTCAATTTGGGTCATACGGTTGTACAACCCGGACATCTTCAAGATGTGCTCACCGATGTAACTGTTTTCCTCCATCTTACAACTATTGAACTTGTCGGAGATGTCATATCTCTCGACCCGGCGTGAGCTTGGAAAACAAGTTTCAGCTCCTCGAACATCTCATATGCTCCGTGATGCTCAAAACGCTTTTGGAGCCCGGTTCTAAGTTGTAAAGCATGCCGCCTTGAACGAGGGAGTAATCATCGGTAGCGAGTTTGCCAAGCATTCATAATGTCTTGGTTCTTCGACGGGAGGCGTCACCTAGCGGTCCTTCTAGGACATATTGTTTCTGGCAGCTATGAGGATGATCCTCAAGTTAGGACCCAGTCCGTATAGTTGCTGCCGTCATCTTTCAGCTTGGTTTTTTCTAGGAACGCGTTGAAGTTTAAGTTGACATGAGCGTTGGCCATTTGATCTACAAGACATATCATTCAAAAGTTTTAGACTAAGTTCATGATAATTTAAGTTCATCTAATCAAATTATTTAAATGAACTCCCACTTAGATTAGACATCCCTCTAGTCATCTAAGTGTTACACGATCCGAGTCGACTAAGCCGTGTCCGATCATCACGTGAGACGGACTAGTCATCATCGGTGAACATTCTCATGTTGATCGTATCTTCTATACGACTCGTGTTCGACCTTTCGGTCTCCGTGTTCCGAGGCCATGTTTGTACATGCTAGGCTCGTCAAGTAAACCCTAAGTGTTTTCGGCGTGTGTAAATCTGTCTTACACCCGTTGTATGTGAACGTAAGAATCCATCACACCCGATCATCACGTGGTGCTTAGAAGCGACGAACTTTGGCAACGGTGCACGCTTAGGGAAACACTTCTTGAAATTGTTGTAAGGGATCATCTTATTTACTACCGTCGTTCTAAGTAAACAAGATGTATAATCATAATAAACATCACATGCAATTATATAGTTGTGACATGATATGGCCAATATCATAAAGCTCCATTGATCTCCATCTTCGAGGCTCCATGATCATCTTGTCATCGGCATGACACCATGATCTCCATCATCATGATCTCCATCATTGTGCCTCCATGAAGTTGTCACGTAACGACTACTTCTACTTCTATGGCTAACACGTTTAGCAATAAAGTAAAGTAAGTTACATGGCGTTCTTCAATGACACGCAGTCATACAAAATAAAGACAACTCCTATGGCTCCTGCCGGTTGTCATACTCATCGACATGCAAGTCGTGATTCCTATTACAAGAACATGATCTCATACATCACAATATGTCATTCATCATTCATCACAACTTGGCCATATCACATCACATGTCAATTGCTGCAAAAACAAGTTAGACGTCCTCTAATTGTTGTTGCATCTTTTACGTGGCTGCAATTGGGTTCTAGCAAGAACGTTTTCTTACCTACGAATAACCACAACGTGATCTTGTCAACTTCTATTTACCCTTCATAAGGACCCTTTTCATCGAATCCGCTCCAACTAAAGTAGGAGAGACAGACACCCGCCAGCCACCTTATGCAACTAGTGCATGTTAGTCGGTGGAACCGGTCTCACGTAAGCGCACGTGTAAGGTTGGTCCGGCCGCTTCATCCCACAATACCGCCGGAAGCAAGATAAGACTAGTAGCGGCAAGTAAATTGACAAGATCCACGCCCACAACTAAATTGTGTTCTACTCGTGCAATAGAGAACTACGATAGACCTAGCTCATGATGCCCTTTGTTGGGGAACGCGTTGCGAAAATTAAAATTTTTCCTACGGTTTCACCAAGATCCATCTATGAGTTCCACTAAGCGACGAGTCAAGAGAGAGAGTTTGCATCTACATACCACTTGTAGATCGAGTGCGGAAGGCGTTCGAGGAGTGGTGATGATGAAGACGTTCCCAACGTGATTCCGATCACCGATGACCAAGTCTTTGAGCGAACGGCACCTCCGCGTTCAACACACGTGACGGGACGATGGCGTCTCCTCCGTCTTGATCCAGCAAGGATGAAGGAGAGGTTGAGGAAGACAACTCCAATGGCAGCACGACGGCGTGGTGGTGCGGTTGGTCTGACAGTTCTCGGCAGGGCTTCGCCAAGCTTCGCGTGGAGAAAGAGAGGTGTTGGGGAGGGAGGCTGCGCCTTCAATGGTGTGTGCAGCCCTCCCCCCACCCCTCTATTTATAGGAGGAAGGAGAGGGGCGGCCCCTCTAGATGGCATCTAGAGGGGGGCGCCAAGGGAGGAGGAAAGGGTGGCTTGCCCCCCAAGCCAAGGGGCGCCTTGCCTTTAGGGTTTCCCTCCCATGCCCTAGCCATGGGCCTAGGTGGGAGGTGCGCCCAGCCCACCAGGCTGGCTCCTCTCCCACTTAGCCCATGTGCCCCCCGGGAGGTGGCCCCTCCGGTGGACCTCAGGAACTCTCCCGGTGGCCGGTACATTACCGGTATACCCAGAAACTTTCCTGAGTCCGTTTAACCACTTTCCATATATAAATCTTTACCTCAGGACCATTAGGAACTCCTCGTGACGTCCGGGATCTCATCCGGACTCAACTACATTCGGTAATCACATACTTGTCTTCCTATTAACCCTAGCGCCACCGAACCTTAAGTGTGTAGACCCTACGGGTTCGGGAGACATGCAGACATAATGAGACCACCTCAGTCAATAACCAACAGCGGATCTGGATACCCATGTTGGTTCCCACATGCTCCTCGATGTTGTCATCGGATGAACCACGATGTCGAGGGTTCAAGCAACCCCGTATGCTATTCCCTTTGTCGACGGTATGTTACTTGGAGACTTCGATCGTCGGTATCCCAATACCTCGTTTAGTCTCGTTCACGGCAAGTCACTTTACTCGTCAGTAATGCATGATCCCGTGACGGACACTTGATCACTTTGAGCTCATTATGATGATGCATTACCGAGTGGGCCCGATGATACCTTTCCGTCATACGGAGTGACAAATCCCTGTCTCGATCCGTGTCAACCCAACAAACACTTTCGGAGATACCGTAATGCACCTTTATAGTCACCCGATTACGTTGTGACGTTTGGTACACCCAAAGCATTCCTCACGGTATCCGGAGTTACACGATCTCACGGTTAAGGAAGAGATACTTGACATTGGAAAAGCTCTAGCAAAGCGAACTACACGATCTTTGTGCTATGCTTAGGATTGGGTCTTGTCCATCACGTCATTCTCCTAATGACGTGATCCCGCTGTCAATGACATCGATGTTCATAGTCGTGAAACCATGACTATCCGTCGACCAACGAGCTAGTCAACTAGAGGCTCACTAGGACGTATTGTGGTCTATGTATTCACACGTGTATTACGATTTCCGGATAATACAATTATAGCATGAATAAAAGACAATTATCATGAACAAGGAAATATAATAATAATGCTTTTATTATTGCCTCTAGGGCATATTTCCAACAGGCCTCTGCTGACAAAGGAGGAGAGAAGGCAAAGGAAGGAGAGAGTCATGCCGCTGTGCACTCACTATCGTCCCCGGGATTCGATCTGCCGGCACCGCTGCACGCTCACGGTCGTCGTCGGGCTTCGATCTGCCGCCGCGGCTGCAACGGAGAGAAGAGAGATGGAAAGGGGAAAAGAGATAGATAAAGCGGAGAAAAACGTTTTGCGGGCCGCGCGGTGGGACGCCCACATCCGTGAGATTTTCGCGGACGCGCATAGCCGCGTTTTGGACGAATATTCAAAGCATCTGGCCATCCCTATCCCAACTCGTTCGTGAACCAAACGACTGTCATCCACGAAAAAAACAGCTATCCCTGTCCAACAGAGGGATGCATCCTAACGCACGAAACGCATCCCAGCCCAAACGCCACGAGCACGCACGCCGCCGCCCAGTGTCTGCACTCCGCCGGCGCCGTCCCCCCTTTTCCGGCCTTCCCCCGCCCCGGTCAACATCTCCCGCGTAGCCTGGCCGTGCCGCACTACTGCGGTGCGCCGTGCGCCCCCTGCTGGCCCCGGCCAGCCGGCCTCCCTCCGCGGCGGCGACGAGCAGAGCAGCCAACGTGGCGACGGCGGCCCCCCTCCTCTGCGCTCCGGCCCCGTGCTTCTGCCGCCGCCGGCTGTGTGGCCTGCTTCTGCCTACTGCCGCCGCGGCGCCCCTCCTCTCGCTGGTAACTTTCTCGCTGGTAGTTTTGGTCTTTGGTGAATTGGTGTATGCATTGTCTGATTGTCACACTGCATATATAGATGATTTAAACGCTGAACTGAAATTTAAATGGAATGGATTGTGTATGTGAGCATGTCTGTATGTCTAATGTGCTGATGGAACTCGGTTGATTCATTTTGCAGAAATAGAAGTTGGTGTTTGCTTCAATCCTGGCTTCACCACTGGCTCCCATCTCAGTATCCCACCATGCTCTTCAGTCGGAAGTTTCTCCCATGGCCGTGCCCAAGACAGTCACAAGCCCAGGCTCTGCTTTGCCGCCCATTTTCCGCCTTCTACCCAACCAACCCCGACGATGACGACCCTCCGTTTACACGGATCCCCAAAATCCCACCTCGAGCTTCGGCGCCGGCGCCGCCACCGCCGAAGCCCAAAGACCAGTCTGCCAAGATCAGCCCCGATGAGCCAGCTCACTCTGACCTTCCCTTCGACTTCCGGTACTCGTACTCGGAGACTGACCCGGCTTGGAAGCCCATTGGGTTCCGCGAGCCTACCCGGTTTTCGCCCTTCGGCCCCGGCCGCCTTGACCGGCCTTGGGATGGCGTCGTCGCCGCCGCCGCGAGCACCGAAGGGATCAGAGAGGATGTTTATGGCGGTCCGAATCGTAGGGATGAGGTGCTTGGCGAGGCGCTGTCGGAAGCGGAGGTGGCGGATCTCGTGGAGAGGTACCGGCACAGCGACTGCTCCCGGCAGATCAATTTGGGTGAGTTCTTAGTGTTCTCGGCAACTCAGTGCTTAAATGGCGTTTCTGTCTGATGATTTTAGTTGTCCAAACTTTCGCATTGCAACTCCTAATCTTATTGCACAATTTGTTTGATTGATGAGGGAATAACGAGTAGAATTTTTAGCATTGAATTTGGTCAAATCCGTGATACAAGATTGCATATTTTACATTGTAATAAAATTTGGATCAATTGTTTGCATAGTAATCCCTCTGTCAACAAATATAAGACGTTTTATATCAATAAAATAGTGATCTAAAACGTCTTATGTTTGTTTATGGAGGAAATATATGGGAAGTGTGCATATTTGTGCAGATTATGTTGTTGCAACTGTTATATTTGAACATTTGATCATTCGCATAGCTCAGGAAAAATTGCATTTTTCTTCAAAAGCATTCCCTTGTTCCTGCTATAAATATGATGTGTCATGTTCTCAGGGAAAGGTGGTGTAACTCATAATATGCTCGATGACATCCACAACCACTGGAGACGTGCAGAAGCAGTCAGAATCAAATGTCTTGGGGTTGCAACTCTTGACATGGACAATATATGCTTCCATCTTGAGGTCATAATGTGTTGCCACATGCTTGAGAAAATTAGGGATTGAACTCTCCTTTTCTGTTGAATTCAAATATCCATCAATTTCTGATGTGAGTGCACCATTTGCAGGATAAAACAGGTGGGAGAATCATATACCGTAGCATAAATATACTTATCCTATATCGTGGCCGGAACTATGATTCAAAACAACGGCCTGTCATACCATTGATGTTGTGGAAGCCATTGGCTCCTATTTATCCTAAGGTTGTCCAAAATGTTGCTGAAGGGTTGACTTTTGAGGAAACAAAAGAAATGAGAAACAGAGGATTACATTCGCCACCGCTAATGAAACTGAGTAAGTTGGAATATTTCTAGCAAGACCATTTCGAATCACATAAGCACATACTTATCTCGTTGCCAATATATTGTCGCTCCTATGTTGTGATATTTCTGTCTTGTGCAGCTAGGAATGGTGTTTATGTTAATGTTGTTGACAAAGTGAGAGAGGCCTTTAAGACTTTGGAAGTTGTGAGACTAGATTGCTCTCACTGCGGTACTAGTGATTGCAAAAAAATTGGTGTGAAGCTGAGGGTATGTTGTAACTTTCTAATGCTCTCTATGAATTAATCCCATCAGTCTTGCATTCATATGGAAGAACAATGAAACTGGAAAGAATTTGAATAAAAGCTCTAATCAAACAGGTGTGCTGGTGTAGTAGTTAGCTTGCAGTTGAGATATAACGACCCTCCTGCAGTTTGCAGTTCGCTCGTCATATATGCAGCTAAAGTATATTATGCCTTAGAACTTGCTTAGAATTTCAGACAGAAGACATCTCCTTTGCAACACAACAGTAAGAAACACTGGAGAGTTTACGATAGAAACTAGATACTCCTTTATCTCTTGCACTTGGAATGCTTTATTTAACATTGTTGTTTCTTTCCTTTGGTTTCATAGGATTTGGTTCCATGCATCCCTATACTATTTAAAGATGAACAAATTATTCTCTGGAGAGGGAAGCGGGACCAGGAGGACTCTGTTTCAGCTCATTGTGCTTCTTGGCCACAGTGATGCAAGTGCTTGTAATCTACAACCCTATATGAGAGTAGCAGCTAGCTGAAGCAGGCCTGCTTTTTGGGTTACTTCTGTGAGTTGCATGAGATGTGTTCACTGGAGTATAAGGATCTGCAGTCTACAAGAAATGGTCTAATTGTTTGTCAGCATTTCTTGCTGCTGTTTGAAGTAATTTTATCTTGAGAGCATGTGGACCTTACAACCAGAAAGTGGGTTTCTTTCTGGGTGAAGAGAAAGACAATTTCTAAGTGCATCTCCAGCAGCCGCGCTGGAAAAATACAGATTTTTGCGCGCGCGCAGCCGCTCCGGGCGCTCCAGTTGCGCCCGCTTCCGCGCGCTACACACTCGAGCGCCCTCGCCGCACCCTCGACACTGAGCCGCTTTCGGCCCGCCCGAGCTGCCTCTGGCGAATTCGCCTGATGGACGGCCGCGCCGACATCCCCCTCACCTCTTCCTACACCCGCGACCCCTCCTTGCTTCGAAGCGATTGCTACGGTCAGCAGCTCTTCCAGCTGAGGGATTCATCTTCAGTTTTCGGTCCTCTAGGTTTCGCCCTCCGCAGTTTTGGAAGTGCCGGCTTGTTTCTGTTGCTTCATCTGCCTGATTCAGGATCGATGCTCGAGATTGAGACGCCAAAAAACAGAATCTGTACAGACATGTGATTCACATCCATGCCATTTGAATCAAGTGCAGATGGTCTGAGCCTCAAATAAGCTATTTAGCCGATGTTGGTCACACTTTTGGCGGATGGATTAACACATATTCGATAGATATAAGCAGATTTAAGACATATGCATGTGTGGCTGTGTGACTTGCCTTCTTGCAAATGTTGTTGCAAAGAGTTGATCATCCCAACTGGTTGTGCTTTTTTTCTGGCAAGTGGACAAGAAGATACTGGATATCCGAAGAACATGCCACCAGAACGAAAGCATTTGCACCACAAGAAAGCTGTGGGTAACAAAAATTCTCGTAGGCAGACTAAAGACCATAAAAAATCATCACATTTTCAATTATAAAAAATTCTCTTCTCTTTGCATACACCACAAGATTTGCATCCTCAAAATCCATCCTAAAATATACATTAAATATTATATTTTCACGCCTAACTATAATCTTAACTTGTTACTTCAATCCTTTCAATCCCAGTTCATCCTTCTGTATACCTTTTGAATCGTAGTAGGAGTATGTATGTATGTACACGCTGCTCGATGTATGTTACGAGCTGTCAGTCAGAGCGACGGCGGCGGCGGCACCGCCGGTGTCTTCCATCCAGGCGGCTTGCGTTTCGTCCCATGAGCGCGGGCGGACGCCGGTGCGGAAGAAGACGACCATCTCCAGCGCCTCGAACACCTTGTGCCTGTCCAGCACCCCGTTCCACATGCCGCTGAGGATGCAGTAGTTGGTGCTGTAGGGCTGGCGGTGGTGCGCGGCGTGCTGCGCGCGCGACACCAGCACGCCGGCGGCCTGCAGCGCCTCGACGCCGGGCGGCAGCCGGCGGCGCTTCTCGTGTGCCCACGCGTGGAACTGCTGGCTCAGCACCACGCACGCCGCGAAGGTCCCCGCGACGGCGTGCGCGGCGGCCGGTGCGTGGGCGGCGGCCGCCGCGGCCTCCACGGCGGGGAGCGCGAGCGCCACGGCGCGCGCCAGCGCGTGCAGGTTGTTGCAGGGCTCCCGGCGCGTGATGGTGGAGGGGTGGCGGTGGTGGCCCTGGAAAGCGGCGATCTGCGCGCCGACCAGCGGGGTGGAGGCGTCCCCGTAGTTGTCGACGAGCCAGTGGTAGACGCCCGTGGCGAGGTCGGCGACGGTGTACGCGGCGAGCGCGGCGGCGACCGGCTCGGCGTAGGAGCCGGAGTCGGCGGCCAGGGAGGCGGACGCGGACAGCGAGGAGAGGACGGCGGCCGAGCCTGCCAGCGTCCACGCGCGCTGCGGCCACGTGGACCGCAGCTCGTCCGGGTCGGCGCGGGCCAGCGCCGCCGGCGTCGGCGAGGCCGCCCGGCACGGCGGCGGCGCTCGCCGGTGCACCGGCGGGAGCGTGCAGCGCGGGGTCAGCGCGTACATGGCTGGCATGGCTTGGTCTCTGCTTCCACGTACGCGCGTGATCGGCTTTCGTTCAAAACGAATTCCAACCAGAGGTTGCGCGGGCTGCTGGCTTTATAGGAGCAGAGATCATGGCAAATGGCGAGTCCACGACGGCGAATTATTAGTGGACGGCAATTTAACTCGTATAGGTAGGGAGTTCTCTCGCTCTCGCCTCGTCTCATCTCTCTCCCTCTCAAATCGCTTTCTCTCTGGGAAAGTGCACGGCTATGGCTGTTTACTTGTGAGCCATGTATGTGGTGGAGTAATGAACTACGTGGTAACTTGTGGTGTTTGCTCAAAAGAAGGTGCGTCATCCTGACTCAGTGCAATTCTAACAAAACTAGTGGTTGGGGCGCCACCCGATGGCGCTACTTGAGAGGAAGTTATGCGCATGTTTTTATTTTAAGGTAAATACATCACTGGTGCTTGAACTTGTCATGAATGTGCACTTTGATGCCTGAACTTGCAAAATACATTACTGGTTTCATAACTCGACAAGGACGTGCATATATGGTTCAAATCTCGTTTTTATACATACATGACATTGACAAGGCACTCCAGGATGTAAGGGACAAGGCGTGTGGCCTTGCTTTTCGTGGAAAACCCCCTAGAATAATTTTTTCCTTACAAAAAAACCCTTAGAGAGAAACTGATAAATTGAAAAAAAAACTATTAATCTATTAGTAATTAAAACTGGTATGGGGTTTGAACCACACGCGCAGGTGTGCGTGCCTAGCCAATCGACTCCTTCAAATTTAGCGTCAAGAAAGGATTCATACACTTTATAAACATAAAGATGGACAACATAAATTAAGAAAATTATTTCAGTAATATAGTGCCATTGCTTTGAACCTACAACCAGGGGCAATATAGCGGCCACACATACCACTATAGCAGACGATATAGAATGGTAAAATGATAAAAATTTAGGTTTGTAACATAACGGGCCGTGTGGCTAAAATGGACCATGGTGTGGATCAGTTTTCGACGGGTTTTTTATTTTTCATTTCATTTTTAAAAATATATGTAAATTATTACCACGTTACAAACAATATACATATATTTAAAATAAATTACGTTAAAAAGTTCATATAATTTCATAAACTAGCTATGCAGTAATTTAACAGAAATATACATAATAAAATTACGAATTAAGAATATAATTTATAATTTAAAAAATGTTTGCATTTTAATAAAATATTAAAGTAATTTTAGAAACATTCATATATTTAAATAAATTCTTATATAATTTTAATTTTTCACATTTTTAATAAACTACTTATGCAGTATATCAATGTGTTCATGCTTTCACAAAAAATTGTGTGGTTTAAAAAAATGCATAGTTTATAAGTTTGTGTGTTTTCTAAAAAAAATACAAACCTAGTGCGCCATTAGACTGCAGATCCTCACATGAATAATACTTGAATCATATAAACATACTAATCATTCATAAATATTTTCAATTTTATGAATATGTTTTAAAATAACACATGAATTATTTTAAAAATGGCATGATGATTTTTGCATTATTTTGAAATTATGTTTGTTATACTGTCATAAAGAGTACTTGTACTTTTGATACATGACAACTTATTGGTTGGAGTGGCATCCGTGCCTGGTCTACAAGTTTTGTTCTCATGTTTGGGTCACAAATCCGGTGCTGTTTTTGCTGGATTATTAAATTCTCTTTATTTATTTTGTTCCGCCAAATGTTTATAAAGGTTATGAATCATTAAATATCTACAAATGTGAAAAGTTGTCGAGTGGCTAGCCGCATGCACTCGACTGGTACGTCCCTGGTTCGATCCAGCACACCCGTTTTAAATTTTATCTTATAGTTATACTCCCAGTTTTTATTTTAAAATTTGTGAGTTTCTCACTGAGAGCCTTATATATTGTAAGAAAATAATTTCGGGAGGAGGTCCAAGCACCATTATCACTGACAGCGGGCCCCATGGCATGCTTGCGCGCCCCCTCAGCTTCGCGGACGTATACAAACACCATTTGAACCGTATATGCACGTCTATGTCAAGTTATGGAACCAGTTCAATGTATTTTGCAAGTTCAGGCACTAAACTGCACATCCATGGCAAGTTCAAGCATTACTGGTGTATTTACCTCGAGTCCAAGCCTTCGTCTAAAAAACATCTCAGAAAAAAATCCTCACCTTGATCTAAAAAAAAGTTATTAGCCGCGGCCAACCAGTGAACGCCACTTTACATAACCCTCGCCCCTCGCCCCTCGCGTCGCCATGTGGCGACCCGGGAAAACCCTAGCCGCTGTCCTCGAAGTCTCTCCTCCTCTCCACCTCTCGCCACCGTCCATAGCGCCATTGGCGGCTGGTCAAGCTGGGGCGGCGGGGCTTCTCCCCATCCTCTCCGTCTTGGCTGGCGTGAGACAGCGGGATCCAGAGGAACGCCGGGCGAACGTGGGGTCTGGCGGCGCGACGGGCGGGTCTCTTATCGGCGTCGTGCGCGGCGTGGCAGTGGCGACCTGCGAGTCGTGAGGTGGTGGCTGCGTTGGCCTTACCGGTGGTCGCGGGTGCCGCCGGATCCAGATCGGATCCATCTGGATCCTTTCTTCGGACTCCGTCGGCCGCTGCAGGGTGGTGATGATCGTCGCTGGCCACGTCGGATCGTTGTATTCGGCGTCTAGAGATCTACAAGGAGTTCTTCTCGATCCTCCTTTCTGGTGGGTTGAGCCCCATGGCTCTTTCATCTTCGCGGGTTTCGGATCATGGCTTGTCGGATCCGGAGTACACGGAGGTTTGGTGTCATAGGATGGGGACCGGAGGAAACTTTGGTCGACGTCTTCGGCCCGGCATCGGCGACGTCACTTGACGTCGTTATTCTTCCCGAGGCGGCCGAGGTCCCTATCCACCCGAACCCTCCGGACGAAAGTCCCAAATTCGATCTGGATTGGCGGCGGCGGTGTCCTGCGCGTCGTATCCTCCATGGAGGCGCCGTCTTGGGAGGAACTGCTGTTGGGGAGAGATGTTGTGGATGGTGGGCTCCGGTAGCTCCAGTGATGGCGATGGTGTGGAGGTTGCCAGGTGGTGCGGCGTTGTATCTACCGCGTCATTGACGATGAGTGGTGGCGGCATGGTGCAGCTGCATATCGACAACGGATGCGGCTGGATGGACGAGCGCAGGGTGGTCGAGCTGTCTGGCGCCATGGTGGCGTCGACGGCAGGCCTGGCAAGGTATGTGCGTCTGTACCTGCTCTGGAGATGGATCGGTGGAAGAAGGCGGCGGCAGCCTCAGTGAGTGCGCCGGACCGGCGTGTGACCCAGTCCCGGTATGTGGCTAGGATGGGGCATCCGACATTAGATGTTAAGATCTGGTGCAATGTCTGTTTGGTATTAGGCTCGGACATTCGGCACCACTGCATCAAGGGGGTAGGAGTAGCGACAGATGTTGCCTAGATGGTGGCTTCAGGCTTACTGATGTACTACTTTGTAAGGTCTTTTGTGCTTAATAATTAATAAAGTGGCCGTATGCATCGTCCAGATGCAGAGGCCGAGGGTGCATTCTCCTTTTCTAAAAAAAGTACCAGAGGTCCTCACCTCCATCTAAAAAGAAAAAAAATACATTTTAAAATAATGTCACCTTCATCTAAATTTTTTTCAAAAGATTTCTCACCGCGGCCAACCAGCTTGTGCCACGTGGCATAGCTGGTTGGCCGCCCTTTATGCGTAGCTTAATGGGTTTAATTGTACTGACACTTAAAAGCAATGGACATGGCGAAAGTGCTCTTCTGCACTCGGGCACATACGCACCTACGGTAAACAGTAAATTCAAAAATAATGGTAAACTTTCTGAAAAGAATATGATATTTTTGTGTGTGTAAAACATTGTTGAATGTGTTGAGTGCTTGCAAAGTTTCATGATGGAACGGCATTCGCGAAAGTCGTGCCCAAGAAAAAACAAAATCGATGCTCCAAGATGCTAAAGCAATGGCAATAGTTTCAAGCCCTAAACATTCATCAATGCTTGTCACCAAAAAAAAGAAATCAGATTTTTGAATATTATTACCATTATTTTCGAATTTACCGTTTATCCGGGTTCATATGTGCTCCACAGAAGAAACTCTGTGTCCTGGAAAAGGTCGAATTACATGTGCAAAGAATAATGAATGGTTGTCAAACAAGCGACGGAGGCCGACCGCCCACCATCCGATATGAGGCCATCATTAGACCATAACACACGGGACACCGCCGTGACACACCAGCTAGATCGAACCCATTGGTCGTGTTGACCGCTTTGTCGAACTCACTAGCCCTTCCCCGCCCACCATGGTGGCCACAAATCCAACCCATATACCCTTTACCATGAAGACTCTTATGCCTTTCGTCGCTCCCGGAGCGGCTCAAGATTTCAAACCCTAGCCGCCGCCTCGCCCCTCCTCCGCCTTCCCTTTCCATTGCCCAAGGAAACAGGTGGGCAAAGCACACCATGTTTGTAAAAGTTGTGTTGTACGCCAATGGTCCAAAATAATCTGCCCGCCAAATTTAGTGCTTTGAATTATTATTATTGCTGAGAGACCAAAGACCATATATTAAGTAGCACAAATCTTCCAATATCACCTTTATAGAAAATGGAAAATACATCCAAGTAGCAATGCTCGTTGCCATATGTTGGCCTTTGTCTCAGCTTGTTGAAACTTACGAGCTTATGAAAACAACGGTCGAAAAGTCATCGCTGTAGACTAGAAGACGATGACGACCGCGAAATGTGTAGCAAATCGCCGCCCTGGAAAAGAAAACTTCATAGAGGGCCTATAGAATGCCTCGGGTCAAGCCAAAGGGATTCGGGGAACACAAATCTCCATCGGTTGGAATTGGAGGCGGGGATGACCAAGATGCATAGCCATGTTGCCGGCTCTGCAGGACTACGCCACCAAGATAAGCATGCAGAAGAAAAATGCAGACCCAAAGAATTCGATCCGTGGACACATCATCCTCCACACGCCTCCAAGGATACGAAGAAGTACCACTGTAATGAGGGTGAGCTCGAACGACCTTATTCTACGCCGCCACGACGCCATTGTCTCGCCGCTACCCATCAGAGACAAAATCTAATTTTATCACCAACTCTACTACCTTGGGACCGAAATCCTCGGGTCCCTGCCACCTCTCGTAGCTGGAGCGACGGACGGATGACAGGGGCCCCTCCGGCCTCCGCGGTCTTGCCGAGGAGACGGGGGAGATCGGCCGCCACCTAGGGTGGGAGCGGGTTGCGGAAAAAGCGATTCATGTATATACTCGAGGTTTTTTTAGCATAGCAATAGAGGTTTTATTTAACTACTTGCATGTTTATGGACTAAAGGAGTTCTGCAAAAGTTAACAATGACCGGTGCATTCTGATCTTTGCAAAAATACAAGTTTATGCACATCTGTTTAGGGGTTATGCAGCCTCATATCGGTCTTGTCTGGTCAGTACCATTTGCATGTGAACATCTGGAACGCAACACGGAATACAAGAACTGGGTAGGCTTCCGTATTCGCAATGCCAAAGCATGGACATGTACAATGAAGTGTGGTGATAAGTATGTTCGCGATCGAAGTCACTGGTGACCAGGCAACGAACTGTTAATCACCCTTTCGTAGCCTCAAAACTGAGTAGAAAACCAAAGGATACCTGTGTAGGAGGTACTGTACTCTTACTAAATTAGTAAAATGTTCTGTGTAAATTATACCACAAAAGTGGCTGTAGTTTAGTGGTGAGAATTCCACGTTGTGGCCGTGGAGACCTGGGCTCGAATCCCAGCAGCCACAATAATCTTTTTTTCGTGTTTGTCCAGTTTACAGATGTTATACGTACAGCACAAAACAGCATCATTTCTTCTCTTTTGATCATTTTTGATGTTATATGTATCAAAAGAGGCGAAATGTTGCGGTGGAAAACAACAACGTTTTTACCTAGCCCAAGCAACAAGTTCATTTTTCTTTTGGCTCTTTTAAAAAGCCTCCCCAGGTGTGGGCTAAGCTCAATGTTTTGATGTCGCCTATGTCGAAGTTGTAGGAGATGGAGGTGCATGTATGGTGCCAAGAGTGAGGGAGACGTCATTTTTGCTTTCTGCCGCTACCTGCAGAATTGCTCAAGTGCCCTCTGAAGCTGAATTAGCGGCGATCATGGAGGGCGTGGATCTTACAATGGAGTGGAGTACTCTCCCGTTCATCCTACAGACGGACTGCGCCACTGCGGTGGATATGATCCGAGGCCGAGCCAGGGACCGTTTTCCTTTGGCAGCCATGGTGGGTGAGATTAAAAGGCATGCACTATCACATGTTCGTCAAGGATAAAATGAAGTTAGTCACAGGTTGTGCCAGATGGGGAGAGCTGGTCCATGTATTGTTGTTTGGCTCCGAGTTGGGTCAGCAGAGATTCAAGAGCATTGCTCCAAGGACTGTAATAACTCTGGTTGATCAATGATAGTATCCCTTTCACAAAAAAAGAGGCAAAACTTTATGATAGAAAACAACATCATTTTTGGATGCCCAAATTGATCAAGATTTCAAAAAAAGATCAGCCAATAGTTGGTCTTCCCCTTCGTTTTCCCTAACCCAACAAGGATAAAAGCATCAAAGCATGTTGGACGTCTCGACCATCCGAGCTTCTTTTGAACACAACCAATTAAATTGTGCGAGGGGTAGGCTAAGGGCATCTCTAGTCAATTGATCCTCAAAAGTATCCAAGTCCCTTAAAAAATTCAGACCGTAGCCAAAAAGCAACTCCTCCCACCAATATATTTTGGCATGCTTCGGGGTCGAAGCCCTAAACCATCTCTGGGTAGTTCACTTATGGGCCCAAACAGAGGGGATGATATGCCCGTTGTCAGTGAGTGATGTGTTAGAATAAATCCGAGGCACTCCATCGATCATCCGAGGACCAAGCAATCACACGAGCACGACACCGAGATTTGTTAACGAGGTTCACCGATATGGCTACATCCTCGGGGCATTGACTACGGGCGCTCCTCCCCGTGACACCGTCACAAATACTGCATAACGGCCACTCAAGGCGCGCACATGCCACGGCTCCTCCTTATGCGCTACTGCTATTATGTTGGCATAGGTTACATCGTGTGCCTAGCCCCGCTATATATGAGAGGCCTAGGATACAAGTGTCCTACAAGGACACGACTTCATATCCTATCTAAACACAATACAACTACAAGTCCAACTGTAACATACCTTGTACACTATATTTGACACAACTCCAACAAACTCCACCTAGGCGAATATGTTCCACCATCCTGGATTTGTCCATGCGTCAAACTTCCATGTACATTGGACTTGAGCTTATCCCATGAGCACCGCCGCTACTCCAAAGACTCCATGTGACTCCACCTGCAACTTGTAGTCCCTCCTTTTCTTGAGTACAGTCAACACTCGAGCAAAATTAAGTTCCTTGTTACTCTAGTTTGTGCTCCCAACTTTCAGAGTATCCGTCTAACACCATCATACACTGATCACTGACCTGCGTGAAAGTGAACAACTCACATATTGGGTGTCACATATAAGAGTTACCTAAACTCAACGTCACCGCTCCTTTCTTGACCGCCTGTCTGAAACATGAAGGAATTTCACCGTTGCTTGTAGTCAACTCGAGTCAAATTCGCAGTTATCTCACCACATGTATGACCACAAGAGCCCTGGCCCGTCTCCATGTCCCGTGCTAACCGCACGCCTGTTGCTATTATCGCGTCGAGCCTCCGCTGTCCCGGTCGAGTCTCAAGGGTCGCGAACCCACACCACTCAACCCCCACTGCAGAGTACCACCGATCATCACCGACCAATGACGAGTTTCACGCTTCCATCAGACCACTGGGCTCCAGTCCGAACTACATGTCACTCGCTTTTTTCCCGCTTGCTGAATAGGCTTAGATTCCCTGGATCCTTACACCGTAGCCCCTCAATCCAGCTCCACCTTCAACATGACTCCATGGTAGATGATCAGTCCACCCTCGTGTCCCGTTGACTTCAAGCTCACATACGCCATCTTGAATCAACCCCACGCCATAGTCTTGTCGAAGTCACACAAGCCCTCGAGGCCTGCGCCACGTGTTTCCACGCCCAGAAGTCGGTCACCATCAGCATCACGCTCCTATGTCGTCCTCGCCGATCCCACCACCGTCTTCTGTACCAACCGACCTTCGTCGATCTGTCAGACTGCCTAGTCCGACCCAGCCGAACTCGTTCGACTGCAACCATCTGCAACTCCTCACAATCCTCATCGTCCGTCTGGCTTGACATCCCGCAGCGCCTTCAAGCATTCTTGCTGTGCCAACAATCTTTCACCCATGTCTGCCATAACCCAAGGTTTTCAGTTTTGTCAAACTTCTCCACCTCAAACCCGGTACCCGATGGCGCCATGGTTCTTTGTATGGCTGACCGTGCGAAAAAAATAATCGAGCAGTCTTCCCGTGATCCCCAAGTACACGACCAAAACCTCCGCATAGTACTAGCACAACCAACCAAGAGTTGGTCTTCACGTGATGGCTCACTTGGCTCAACTCCAATGCGTACCCTTGCTTTGTCAATGCCTTTTACTTTCCGATGCACTTCGTTTAGAGCAACCTTGATGTTGCACGTCTCTCTCGGCCACCAGGAGAACACTCTCCTCCAGGGACTCTGAAAGCACAAGTGCTCCCTAGGTGGTTTTGGTAATTAATGTCAACATATCTCTTGTTGGACTAACACTTTTATCTAGTATGTTTCAGATAAGTTCAACATTGGAGTGGCATGCACTAAAGGATGTGGGAACCCCTTCAAGATGCTAAGGACAAAGGATTGGCTCAAGCTTCAAGCTCAAGACTCTTCATTTTATATTTTGGTGATCCGAGATCACATTGAGTCTATAGAAAAAGCCAATACTATCAAGAAGGGATGAGGTGTTGCTTAATGAGTTTCTTGCTCCACAGTGCTTAGTGATATGCTCCAAAACACTCAACTACTTTCCCACTTCCACACATATGACCTAAAGTCAAAATCGGTCCTACCGATTCTTTCTATCCGGCGCCACCGAGTTCAAATGTCATAGCCACTGCCACAAACCCTAAGCAAATCTGTTTCACCGATAGGGATCTCGGTCTCACCGAGATGGTATTGTAATCTCTCTGTGTATGTCCTTTACCAAAATCGGTCTCACCGATTTTGTGCAATCAGTACTACTGACATTACAATGCAAACTCTCTGGTTAACTTATTACCAAAATCGTTCCCACCGAGTTTGAGTAATCGGTCTCACCGAGTTTGCCTGACCAACTCTCTGGTTAGCTAATTACCAAAATCGGTCCCACCGAGTTTGTGTAATCGGTCTCACCGAGATTACGTTATGCCCTAACCCTAACCATATCGGTCCTACCGAGTTGCATGTCAGTCCCACCTAAAAACCTAATGGTCACTAGATTTGCTAAATCGGTCAGACCGAGTTTGTTGATTCGGTCCCACCGAGTTTGGTAAATTGTGTGTAACGGTTAGATTTTGTGTGGAGGCTATATATACCCCTCCACCTCCTCTTCATTTGTGGAGAGAGCCATCAGAACAATCCTACACTTCCACATCCTATTTAGAGAGAGAACCACCTACTCATGTGTTGAGACCAAGATATTCCATTCCTACCATATGAATCTTGATCTCTAGCCTTCGCCAAGTTGCTTTCCACTCAAATCTTCTTTCCTCCAAATCCAAATCCCGTGAGAGAGAGTTGAGTGTTGGGAGACTATCATTTGAAGCACAAGAGCAAGGAGTTCATCATCAACACACCATTTGTTACTTCTTGAGAGTGGTGTCTCCTAGATTGGCTAGGTGTCACTTGGGAGCCTCCGACAAGATTGTGGAGTTGAACCAAGGAGTTTGTAAGGGCAAGGAGATCGCCTACTTCGTGAAGATCTACCGCTAGTGAGGCAAGTTCTTCGTGGGCGACGGCCATGATGGGATAGACAAGGTTGCTTCTTCGTGGAACCTTCATGGGTGGAGCCCTCCGTGGACTCACGCAATCGCTACCCTTCGTGGGTTGAAGTCTCCATCAACGTGGATGTACGATAGCACCACCTATCGGAACCACGACAAAAACATCTGTGTCTCCAATTGCATTTGAATCCTCTAAAACGACTTCCCTTTACATTCTTGCAAGTTGCATGCTTTACTTTCCGCTGCTCATATACTCCTTGCATGCTTGCTTGTTATGTATTGTGAATGTTAAACTTGTGCCTAAACTCCACTTAAACCTAAAGAAGTTAAAACTTCAACTTTGGTACTTAGTGTCTAATCACCCCCCTCTAGACACCTTTTCTCAAGATCCTACAAGTGGTATCAGAGCATTGGTCTCCATTGCCTTGGTTTAATCACCTTTGGAGGAAGATGGATGAGTCTACTTTTGGGGAGTCTTAGGCATAGAGTGCCTATTCTTGATGGAGAGTATTTTCCTGAGTGGAAAATGAGATGCTTGTTGAGGGAGTCCTGGATTAGGGGGTGTCCGGATGGCCGGACTATGACCTTTGGCCGGACTCCTGGACTATGAAGATACAAGGTTGAAGACTTCGTCCCGTGTCCGGATGGGACTTTCCTTGGCGTGGAAGGCAAGCTTGGCGATACGGATATGTAGATCTCCTACCATTGTAACCGACTCTGTGTAACCCTAACTCCCTATATAAACCGGAGGGTTTTAGTCCATAGGACGAACAACAATCATGCCATAGGCTAGCTTCTAGGGTTTAGCCTCTCTGATCTCGTGGTAGATCTACTCTTGTACTACCCATATCATCAATATTAATCAAGCAGGAATAGGGTTTTACATCCATCGAGAGGGCCCGAACACAGGTAAAAACATCGTGTCCCTTGTCTCCTGTTACCATCCGCTTAGACGCGATTCGGGACCCCCTACCGAGATCCGCCGGTTTTGACACCGACATTGGTGCTTTCATTGAGAGTTCCTGCGTATGCGTCGCCGTTAGGAAGGATGCCTCATCCGTCTTTAAAGATGGCACTTGTTGCTAAAGAAGCTTTGGCTGTCGGCCAAACTCTCCGGCTAAGCGGTTTTCTTATGACCGCTGTTCGGCCAGCCGACGATGACTTCTCGGGTCATCGAAAGCAATCTTCACGTTAGCTCGGAACTCGTGGCGGTTAGATCCGATGGAGTCTCCTCCTTAAACGAGCTCTTGGATCGCGCCGCATCTGGAGTCGCTCAGACTATGATCGATTGGGCCTAAACCCGATCTGAGAGAGATTAACTCTCCCCAGGTTACCCACCACGTTGCTGTGGTAGAGGAACAATACGTCGACCCTCCTTCTATCTTAAGGACTAGCTACATCTGGATTCCCGATCCCTCCATGCCGGATTCCCGCGGAGAAGAGGACGTCATTCAAGCTCTGAACCTAAAGTCAGGCAGCGGGCTAGATTCATTGGACAACATCCAAGAATCCAAGCTTCCAAGTTCGGAAGCTCCTTGGCCCTTAAGTCTCAGATTGGGCGTGGTTCTGGATTTAATTCCACCCGCCCACCCAAACATAAGCGACCTATCTCAAATTCGGCAAGAGCCCGTAGAAACAGTACACCATTACTAGGCTAGATTCCTCCTGGTTATGAACAGGATAAAGGACTGCCGCGAGGAGGACGCAATCTCATTCTTCTGCAATAATTGCACGGACAACGGGATCCTCAACGCTATAAGTCGCTGCGACATTACACGCTTTGCCGACTTGGCGTCCATAATCTGAAAATCTTGTGCGATGGAAAGCGCTGGAAAACCAAGCAAGATTTTGGGACAATTCGCCTTAAACACAACCCAGTCCAAAATAAAAGGGTGCATCATCGCCAGCACCGGGTTAAATACCAAAAAGCAAAAACCCTCTATAGGGCATGGAACCGTCTTTGGAGGGATGGCTCAATGGACCTGTAAAATTCATAGTAATGAGGGCGCCACTCCAACTCATAGCCTTAGAGCATGTTGGATACTACGGCAGTGGCCAAAAGTGGCGAAGAGCTTCTAGCTCTAGAGCACTAGCCCGAGGATACCAAAGACAAGATTAATAGATCTTTGAGACTTTCGCATCAAATAATACGCTGAAAACAAACACTCCGTAGCCTTGCGAAGTATACCAAGTAGCAACAATAAACCCATGGAGTGACACGGCTATTACCTTTAATGCCGTGATTTAACCTAAATTCGAACAGCCCGAGCACCGGCTGCATTGGTCCTCGGTCCGATAGTGGACGGCTTTCGCCTTACCAAGGTACTCATGGATGGCGGCAATGATTGAACCTCATTTATGAGGAAACCCTCCGAAAAATGGAGATAGACTGGAGCCGCATTGAGCGAAGCGGCACAATCTTTAGAGGAATAATCCCGATCGGGAAGCATGTCAGACAGGAAAAATCACTGCTTGGATGTGGTGTTCGCACGCCGGATAATTACAGGTCCGAGGAGGTCACGATCCAAGTGGCCTTGTTCAGCAGCGGATACCACACTCTATTAGGGCGAGAGGCATTCACAATTTTTCAAGCTATACCCCATTACGGGTACATGAAACTCAAAATGCCCGTGCCCAACGGAATCATCACTCTTGCTAGTGACCCGGACATAGCACTCCACGTCAAAAATAAGACAGCCGCACTGGCCCTTGAGGCACTTTCCGAAGCCCTAGCGGCCGAAGAACTCACTGCGCTGCGCTCCACAGTGAATAGGGACGATATGATACTCGATAAGAGATCCAAGTCCACCTCCTTTAAACCGGCGGACGAAATAGTCAAATTCCAAGTCCATCCAACGGACCCTACAAAAACGGCCTCCATCGGGGCACAATTAAATCCTGATGTAGACGCCGAACTAAGAGAATTCCTACGCGAAAATTGGGACATTTTTGCCTGGCACCCTTCAGACATGCCAGGAATCCCACGCCGGCTGGCCGAGCATAGCCTAAACATCCTAAAAGGATTCAAGCCAGTCAAACAGGCTCTTCGCCGTTTCTCCGAACCCAAGAGACAGGCCATGGGAGAGGAGCTAGCCAAACTATTGGAGGCCGGATTCATCAAAGATATAAAACATCTGGACTGGCTAGCAAACCTGGTGATGGTACCAAAGAAGGACAAATCCTGGCGCCTATGCGTCGATTTCAAGGACCTCAATAAGGCTTGCCCAAAGGATCCCTTCCCCCTCCCTCGCATCGATCAAATTATCGACGCTACCGCAGGACACGATTCATTGTGCTTCCTCGACGCATACTCCGGCTACCACCAAATTAACATGGCAGAGCTGACCAAGCCGCAACGGCATTCATCACTCCATACGGCCCATTCTACTTCAACACAATGCCCTTCGGCTCAAAACGCCGCGCAACATATCGGCAAGCATGATTCAGACATGTCTGGCAAACCAGATCGGCAAAACAGTGGAGGCATACGTAGACGATGTGGTCGTCAAAATCAAGCATGTCGAAACTGTAGTAGACGACTTGAGGCTCACATTCGATAATCTCCGAACATATGACATCAAGCTCAACCTGGAAAAATGCGTTTTCGGAGTACCAGCCGGAAAGCTCTTGGGCTTCATTGTATCCGGTAGAGGAATTGAAGCAAACCCAGCCAAGATCCAAGCTCTGTCACAATTGGATATCCCAAAAGACCTCAAACAAATACAAAATTGATCGGATGCGTGGCGGCTCTAAGCCACTTCATCTCCGCTTGGGAGAAAAGGCATTACCCTTTATCGCCTCCTCCGGCGACCGAACACTTCGAGTGGGCCGGATGCATACGGCCGGACTCGAAGAAACAAAGGCCTTATTGGCAACAAACCCGGTCCTGGCTGCGCCAACATGGGCGAACCAATGCTATTATATATCGTGGCAACTCATCAAGTTGTAAGCGCGGTGCTCGTTGTCGAACGAGAAACGGACGGACACAAGTTCCCTCTTCAAAAACCTGTTTACTACGTGTCCACTGTCCTAACTCCATGCAAGTCACGGTACCCGCATTATCAAAAGATAGCGTACGTGGTGTTTATGGCATCCCGGAAGCTGCGACACTACTTTCAAGAGTGTTCGATAACAGTAGCCTCTGAAGTACCTCTTAACGACATTATAAACAATAATGACGCGACGGGCCGGATTGCCAAATGGGCCATTGAGCTCCTCCCGTTCGACATAACTTATAAGCCATGACGAGCTATTAAGTCGCAAGTTTTGGCCGACTTCGTCGCCGAATGGACCGAAGCCGAACTTCCTAAAGAGTACGGCGCATATTCCAACTGGATAATGCACTTCGACAACTCCAAAATGTTGGATGGCCTGGGAGCTGGCGTCGTTCTGACGTCCCCAACCGGAGATATAGTTCAATACGTACTCTAGATAATGTATACGGACTCCAACAACGCAGCCGAATACGAGGCCCTTCTACATGGCCTCCGAATGGCAGTCTCCATGGGCATTCAACGCCTAGAGGTGCGCGGGGATTCGAACCTCGCGATATCCCAAATAAATGGAGACTTTGATGCCAAGGATCCGAAAATGGCAGCTTATCGCAATGCCGTCCTAAAAATGTCACCGATTTGAGGGGCTCAATTTCATCATATAGCCGGAATAACAACCAGCAGCAGACGTGTTGGCACGCATCGGCATAAGCGTGATGCCGTCCCCCCCCCCCAACATCTTCCTAGAGAGGCTGTTCAAGCCATCCGTATTATGGGAGGGAGAGTCCGGAAATAACTACCCGGACCCAACCGCACTGCCCCACACCGAACATTCTGACACAGTTGGTGGTTCTGCCAATGAAATAACACCCTCAGTCCATGCAATAATGGAAGTCATTGCCCCGTGGACAGAACCTAGCCTACCTAACCAGGCAGGAACTTCCCGAAGACCAAAACGAGGCCCGCTGCATAGTGCGGCGATCTAAAGCCTATAAGGTCCATGAGGGAGAGCTGTATAAGAAAAGCACAACCGGAGTCCTTCAAAGGTGTATCTCCGAAGAGGAAGGGCGGAATCTTCTGGCTGAAATTCATGCCGGACTCGGCGGGCACCACGCTGCAGCCCGGGCACTTGTAGGCAAGGCCTTCCGTACAGGATTTTATTGGCCAACGGCCCGGGCAGATGCTCAGGACTTAGTCCAACGATGCGTCGGATGCCAGCTCTTTGCTAATCAAAGCCACATGCCACCCACCGCCCTGAAAACTATACCCATCACCTGGCCCTTCGCGGTCTGGGGGCTTGACATGGTTGGACCCCTTAAAGGGGGAACCCACAAGCAAAAATACCTACTGGTCATGGTGGATAAATTCACCAAATGGATAGAGGCCAAGCCTGTTAAGACGGTCGAATCCGGACCAGTGATAGACTTCATATCGTGGGTCGACATTACCTTTACGGTGTCCCCACAAAGATCATCGGTGACAATGGCACGAACTTTACGGCCGACGAGGTCAAACTCGTGCAAAAACATGGGCATCAAGCTCGACTACGCTTGATCTATCACCCTCAAACTAACGGTCAAGTCGGCGAGCAAATGATCTAATTATGAGCGGCATCAAACCCAGTTTAGTGCGGTCCCTCAAGGAATCTAACACGACCTTTGGGTAGAGGAGCTCGACTCAGACTGGGGGCTGCGGACCACTCCAAATCGCACGACGGATTTACACCATTCTTTATGGTATACGGCGCAGAGGCAGTTACGCCTGCGACATAATTCATGACTCACCTCGCGTGCGCATGTACGAAGAAAGAGAAGCCGAGCTCGATCGGCAGGACAGTTTGGACGCCTTGGAGGAGGAGTGTGACATAGCAAAAGCCCGTTCCGCATTCTATCAACAACAGGCTCGAAGATATCAAAGCAGAGAAGTACGGGCCAAAACTTACAATGTTGGCGAGCTAGTCCTACGCCTGCCGGACAAGAAAAAGGACAAACTCAAGCCCAAATGGGAAGGCCCCTTTATCATTGACCAAGTCCTGACCGGTGGAGCGTACCATCTGCGAGATGCATCGGATAACCGACTCGAGCCGAACCCATGGAGCGCAGCCCGTCTCCGAAGATTCTACGCCTAGCGCCGGATTCTGAGTTCGTCTCCTTCCTCTGTCCATATTTTACACTTTAGCTGTCTTCTATTTTTCTCCTTCTCCCTCCTTCTTTTTTCTCTCTTCCCAGCCTTTCAAGGCTGGTTAGCGCATTGTTCGCACACACTTGACGCGCTATCCGTGCTCATTATACCTGGGGGCTTCTTTCACATAAGCTTATTTATAAGGGCTTCATGCCAAATACATGTGTCACACTTCCGCATGTACCTTTTATTCACCATTATATGCATCGATATGACTTAAGTTTTGGCCAAGCTGGGTTGCTGGCTCTGTGCTTACCCCACGTTCCCGATTGTTCGGCTAGGTGGTAAAGGAGCACCTCTGCGATTATTACTGCCGGGTCACCGGATGTGTACCTCAGACTGGTGAAGCTGAAAGCTAGCGTTCTTAAGAAAATATTCGGTCGGTGAACTAAAAGAAGATTTCTTACCTATTTATTTATCTGCCCCAGATGTTTTTCTGCTTTTTCAGTCGGACATGCACTTTAGGGCATGCCTCCTGTGAAAGGAACCCCTAACGGAACTATTCTCCCTGGAAGATGTTTCTTACTAACCATGTAATATAACATAACTAGTAGGGCACTTGTCTGATAAAGCAATAATGACCCCTACGCCTGGTCTCCACGCATGCCCCGGTTTTTATAACCGCGAGGGCATTCGGACACACTCCGGACTATTGGGTCCCGAGGTTGAAGCGAAAAGGTCCGCTATGGCAAACGATCTACAATCCTGCTAGAAGGCATTTTACATGTCACTTTAAATTACATAGTCAATTTGACTGATTGTATTCCTCTTCAATGCCATCTAACAAGCTGTCTAGTTTACTGATCCCCGCTTGGGAATACTTTGCGGCCAATTCTACCTGGCCGTACACTAAGCTCACAGGATCTCCTTCCCATCGGGCCCCACAGGTCCGACCTCGCCATGTGGTTTGGGTCAGCCTTTGTGTACCGCGTCTTCACCATGGCCCAGCCTCCTCGGCGCCTTTGACGGCAGCCGATATCTTCCATAATCGGAAGCGCCAAGGCGCTCGAAGCTCTCTCTGCAAGATCCCCAAGGCCTTTGGGCAGGGAGACAGATGGCCACAAGGCCTGGCGACGCCTTTCATCACTGCCGAACTCGTTAAATGCGGTTGTAAGAGCTCGGGAAGAAGGTCACCCGAAGAACCGGGAATTTCCTCTCCAGGACGGCCTGTGAGCATACCTACAGACATAACTCTGTTAGACGACTTCCTCGCCGAACTCTTTTTCAAAGTTCGTTTAAGCACTTACTAAAAATGTCGCGTCGAAGCCGCAGATTCTCCTTAATGGAGTCAGACAGCTGGGCTCTAACATCTTTTAGTTCCTCACCCAGCTGGGTGTTGGCATCTTGGAGATTATTCTTCTCCTGCCTCACCCTCGTAAGCACGTTCTCGGCCTTTAACCGGCGCAAGAGCTGTAGCTTGTCCGGATCCATCCCGGCGCCATCTGCAATGTTATTGTCAGATTTATACACACGCCGCACTTTACAACATACTTATCTTTTAAAGCGTATATTACCAGAGGGGGTCTCTTTGGCTTCCCCTGGCGCGGCTTGTGCGGCCTCAAGTTGGGCTTTGCACTCTTCAAGCTCCTGGGACAGTTGGGTATTCTTTTCTGTAAGATCCTTCACAATAAATGATCCTTAAATCAGTTATTCTAACTATTTCAAGTCTCGTGGCTACCGCATATATAATATTAAATTTCCTCACTCGTATGTCTTTTACATCGCTCCGTGGCTCGGCTAGACTATCTTGAGCGGCACGGAGGTGCGCATCTCCAATTGAAGGCATTCAATGCCTCTTGGGAGAAACATGTGTCACGAAGAATTGTCCGTGCGCCTTTGTGATTCATGGAACTCTCCACCTCGGAGTTGGTGGCGGACAATCTGTCGGCATCCTCTGCCGGAGGAGCATCCGACGCACGCCTCGTGTTCGCCTCCGGTTCTGGGCCTGGCTTTGAAGCCTGGCTGGAGGAGGCTAGATTGGCAACCCCTCCGGATATAGTCCGACGAGCGCTCTTTTTCTTGAAGATAGCACGAGCATTAGTATACCTTCCGGAATAAAACCTGGGAACAAGGTGACACGCCGTACCGTTGCACCGGCGTTTCAATCCGGACCGCACTTCTTTTTAGCCTGCTGGGCCGTGTTGCCCCTTGTTGGCTAGCCGCCGCAGGCTCGGCCTTCCGCCTCAAGGGATCCCCCTGCAAAACACCGTTGGTATACGGTGATCAAAAATAAGCACGGATGAATCATTCTCAAAGTATTGGGGCTTCCGTCTCAGTTACCTGTGAGGCTGGAAGTATTCCGGTAATCGGCCGTAATGGCAACGAGGCATTATCAATGCTCAGTTGGTGAAATACCCTTCGATCAACTCCACCGATATGTCCGGATCCTCTTGGGAGGCCGGATCGAGGAACCGTTCCGGATCTTCGGGTTGTGGGGGCGGGCTGTTTATATCCTTTACGGCCTGGCGCAGTTCCTGCGTCGAAATCACAAAATGAGATACTTGACTATGGGAATATGGATCGGATGGGCCAAAGGAAATGACCGCTTACCCAGCTTGGAGGATTGTTCATAGAAAATCCGTCCTGTGGATTGACGCGAAGAAATTCCTCCTCTTATCCCTTGTACAATGCGGACAAGGTCTTCACCAGATCGGCGACCGATCCCGGCCCCTTACGGCCATGACGGGTGGCATCATCCTCCCCGTTGAAATCCCACATGGGGTGGCCTCTATACTGGAGTGGTTGCACCCCAAGATAATGCATGTGGCCATGACTCCGATCATGGTCAGTCCGAATGAGCCAACAACCTTATTCGCTCATCGGTAAAGGACGCCCTGTCATTTTCCCTCCGAGAGATCCGTGGACGCCATCTTAGGCGATTCTTCAAAGGAGCATTCTTGAACTCCGGCAGCCGAATCGGGTCGGCAGGGGACATCTTCTATATAAAACCATTCCAAAGGCCAGTCTTCGGACGCCTTCTTCGAGGTTCCGGATAGGTATCCGGTCCCGACGATGCGCCATAGTTCGGCTCTGCCCACTTGATATATCGACCCCTCCTGAGAACGGGGTACGAGGCATAAGAATCTCTTCCACAGCGCGAAATGAGCCTCGATGCCCAAAAACAGCTCGCAAAGGGCCACGAAGCCCGCAATATGCAGAATGGAGGCAGGCGTAAGGTTGTGCAATTGGAGGTCAGAGAACTCCGTGAGCCCCCGGAGAAACAGATGAATTGGAAATCCGAGCCCTCTTATCAAATAAGAGACAAGGCATACCCGCTCTCCTTGGGAGGGACTGGGGACGCTCTCCGCTTGTTTTCCGCCCTTATAGGTGGCGAGTCCGGCTCGAACCATGAACGCTGGGGGAAGAAGTCCCTTGGTTTGGAGCGTCACTAGCTCGCTGTGCGGGACAGAGCATCGCTCCCAATCTTCAGGCTGAGGACTAGGAGGGCGAGAGGAGGAGCCGCGTCGGCCGTCCATGATGGAATGGATTTCTGTCAGACGTGCTCCGATGAAAGCTCGCGAAGGGAAGATGGTGTGATTCGGATCTAGATCCTCATATCTTATATGGGCAGCTCATTTGCGCAGCTAGGGGGGTAAATGTAAAAACACCCTAGCTTTTTCACATTCGTTCAACACGTGGAAGACGGTCATTATTGGGCGTGGAAGCCAAGGAGTGCGATATTTACGAGAAGCCGAACACTTTTCCACAGGTACACAGGATTTGGAGAAGAACCCGCCTTGCAATGCCGAAGACAATCTATGCACCGGACTCGTCGTCATTTAAGCCTGATTCGGGGGCTACTGAGGGAGTCTTGGATTAGGGGGTGTCCGGATGGCCGGACTATGACCTTTGGCCGGACTCCTGGACTATGAAGATACAAGGTTGAAGACTTCGTCCCGTGTCCGGATGGGACTTTCCTTGGCGTGGAAGGCAAGCTTGGCGATACGGATATGTAGATCTCCTACCATTGTAACCGACTCTGTGTAACCCTAACCCTCTTTGGTGCCTATATAAACCGGAGAGGGTTTTAGTCCATAGGACGAACAACAATCATACCATAGGGTAGCTTCTAGGGTTTAGCCTCTCTGATCTCGTGGTAGATCTACTCTTGTACTACCCATATCATCAATATTATTCAAGCAGGAGTAGGGTTTTACCTCCATCGAGAGGGCCCGAACCTGGGTAAAAACATCGTGTCCCTTGTCTCTTGTTACCATCCGCCTAGACGCACAGTTCGGGACCCCCTACCTGAGATCCGCCGGTTTTGACACCGACACTTGTAATTTTCAATCAATATAATTTGAACAAGTACATTACTAGCCCTTGTGCACCTCATGTTGATCCTATGCTTCCTACCCTTGATGAATCAATTGACATGATTAGGAATCTTAGAACTGTTAATCTTATCACTAGAGGCTTGCCTAGAAACTTAATTAGAAACTTACCTACTCTTGAGTGTGCCTACACTTTATGGAAATTTCTTGAGGAACGCTTTCCAAATTATTCCTTGAAAAATCTAGATGAAATTCTCCATAAGTCTATTGCCTTGAGTAAGATAAATACTAGAGATCCTATGTTTGGTGATCGTCTATTTGAACTTCTGAGACCTTATGCGTGCCAAAGGAGATGTTGGAATTATTGGTGATATTATTTTCGAAGCTATAAGAATTCATAAGCAAGATCATTGTCAAACTCACTCTAACGAATTATCCTCTCTAGGACTTGATCCACCACATGACGGTGTTGAACATGGATACTGATACGTCTCCAACGTATCTATAATTTTTGATTGCTCCATGCTACTTTATCTATTGTTTTGGACTATAATGGGCTTTATTTTCCACTTTTATATTATTTTTGGGACTAACCTATTAACCGGAGGCCCAGCCCACAATTGCTGTTTTTTGCCTATTTCAGTGTTTCGAAGAAACGGAATATCAAACGGAGTCCAAACGGAATGAAACCTTCGGGAACGTGATTTTCTCACCGAACGTGATCCAGGAGACTTGGACCCTACTCCAAGGAGTGCCAGAGGCGGTCACGAGGGTGGGGGGCGCGCCCCCCTGCCTCGTGGGCCCCCTGACGCTCCACCGACGTACTCCTTCCTCCTATATATACCTACGTACCCCCAACAGATCGGGACGGAGCCAAAAACCTAATTCCACCGCCGTACCTTCCTCAGTATCCACGAGATCCCATTTTGGGGCCTGTTAGCTCCGCCGGAGGGGGCATCCACCACGGAGGGCTTCTACATCATCACCATAGCCCCTCCGATGAAGTGTGAGAAGTTTACTTTAGACCTTCGGGGCATAGTTAGTAGCTAGATGGCTTCTTCTCTCTTTTTGGATCTCAATACAATGTTCTCCCCCTCTCTCGTGGAGATCTATTCGATGTAATCTTCTTTTTGTGGTGTGTTTGTTGAGACCGATGAATTGTGGGTTTATGATCCAGCTTATCTATGGAAAATATTTGATTCTTCTCTGAATTCTTTTATGTATGATTAAGTTATCTTTACAAGTCTCTTCGAATTATCCGTTTGGTTTGGCCAACTAGATTGGTAGTTCTTGCAATGGGAGAAGTGTTTAGCTTTGGTTTCAATCTTGTGGTGTCCTTACCGGATGTAGAAGGGTTGCAAGGCACGTATTGTATTGTAGCCATCGAGGATAACAAGATGGGGTGTTTATCATATTGCATGAATTTATTCCTCTACATCATGTCACCTTGCTTAAGGCGTTACTCTGTTTTAACTTAATACTCTAGATGCATGCTGGATAGCGGTCGATGAGTGGAGTAATAGTAGTAGATGCGAGAATCGTTTCGGTCTACTTGTCTCGGACGTGATGCCTATATACATGATCATTGCTGGATAACCTCATAACTATGCTCAATTCATCAATTGCTCAACGGTAATTTGTTCACCCACCGTAGAATACTTATGCTCTTCGGAGAAGCCACTAGTGAAACCTATGGCCCCGGGTCTATTCTCATCATATCAATCTCCATCACTTTATTTACTTGCTTTGCTTTTACTTTTTACTTTGCATCTTTATACCAAAAATACAAAAAATATTATCTCTATCAGATCTCACCCTTGTAAGTGACCGTGAAGGGATTGACAACCCCTAAGCGTTGGTTGCGAGTAGCTATCATTTTGTGCAGGTACGAGGGACTTGCGCGTAGTCTCCCACTGGATTGATACCTTGGTTCTCAAAAACTGAGGGAAATACTTACGCTACTGTGCTGCATCATCCTCTCCTCTTCGGGGAAATCCAACGCAAGCTCGAGACGTAGCAGATACTATGACGAGGATGATGATAGTGACTTCGATCTTGATGATGCAATCAGACATTTTGGTCTTATGGCAAATCTTTGGGGATATATGTCAGGAGGAAAGGAATGGGTTCTTGACAGTGGATGTACCGATCACATGACCGGAGATAAAGACATGTTTCGTGAGCTTGCTGAAAATGATAGTCCTCGAAAGTATGTCACTTTCGGTGACAACTCAAAGGGTAAGGTGGTTGGCCTCGGTAAGGTGGCCATCTCACATGATAGCTTCATTCAGAATGTTATGCTCGTTGAATCTCTTGGCTACAACTTACTTTCAATATCTAGACTTGCTGATTTCGGTTTCAATGTCCTATTTACTAAAGTAGATTGCCAAGTGTTTCATCGAGACAATCATAAAATGGTCTTTACCGGTATACGTAGAGGTGATCTTTGCATTGTTGATTTCTCTAAAAAGGCACAACCTAAAACTTGCTTCATTGCTAAATCCTCAAAAGGTTGGTTATGGCATAGACGACTAGGTCATGTTGGCATGAGAAACCTTGACAAGCTTATTAAAGGGAATCATATCCTTGGTGTTAATGATGTCATATTTGATAAGGATAGACTTTGCAGTGCTTGTCAAGTAGGTAAACAGGTTGGAGGAAGGTCCCATGAAAAACATCATGACCACAAGGAGGCCACTTGAGCTACTACACATGGATCTTTTTGGTCCCAACGCTCACAAGAGTCTCGGTGGAAATTCTTTTGGTCTAGTTATAGTTGATGATTTTTCAAGATTTACGTGGGTATTCTTTCTCGATGATAAATCGCAGGTCCAAAAGATCTTCAAAAACTTCGCTAGGAAGGCCCAAAATCAATTTGAAGTAAAGATCAAGAAGGTTCGCAGCGACAACGGAACGGAGTTCAAAAACGCAAATGTGGACACCTTTCTTGACAAAGAAGGGATTTCACACGAGTTCTAGGCTACGTACACACCTCAACAAAATGGAGTTGTTGAGAGGAAGAACCGAACGCTCATCAAAATGGCGAGAACTATGCTTGATGAGTACAAGACGCCGAAGCACTTTTGGGCAGAAGCGGTTGAGACAGCTTGTCATGCAACAAATCGCTTGTATCTTCGCAAGCTACTCGGCAAGACGGCATACGAGCTCCTCACCGGTAACAAACCCCAAGTTGGATACTTCCGAGTATTCGGCTCAAAGTGCTACATTCTTGATAAGCATCGTCGTTCAAAATTTGCTCCTAAGTTACATGAAGGTTTCCTACTAGGTTATGGCTCAAACTCTCACACTTACCGTGTCTAAAACAATTTCATCCGAAAGGTTGAAGAGACGGTAGATGTGAAGTTTGATGAATCTAACGGCTCGCAAGTAGAGCAATTGCCAATTGATGTAGGAGACAAAGATCCTTCGGAAGCAATCCAAGACTTGTCTATTGGCAAGAAAAGGCCCAACGGAGGTGAAGGAGAGTACCTCGTCCGTCCAAGTGGAAGCTTCTACTTCACGACAAGGTGAACCAAGAGTTGATACGGAAGCATCCACAAGTGGAACACACCAAGATGAAGAAAACGAGGAAGAACATCACGAATGTCAACAACCTCCTTCTCCACCACGACAAGAAAACAACAACGCCAACAATGAAGAAGATCAAGAAGAAGAAGAAGAAGAAGAACAAGATGAAGAAGATGTTCAACCAAAACCCAAGCAAAAGCTTTCACGAGTTCGAGCAACAATTGCTAAAGACCATCCCGTAGAGCAAATATACAATGATATTCAAACCGGGAGAATCACTCGCTCTAAAACTCGTTTAGCTAAATTTTGTGAAAACTATTCTTTCATCTCTAGCATTGAACCTATGAAGGTCGAAGAAGCATTGGAAGATTCGGATTGGATAAATGCTATGCATGAAGAGCTACACAACTTTGAGAGAAACCAAGTTTGGACATTGGTTGAGAAGCCCGACAACAACCACAACATCATCGGTACCAAATGGGTGTTTCGCAACAAGCAAGATGAAGATGGACAAGTAGTTCGCAAGAAAGCACGTCTCGTCGCCCAAGGCTACACACAAGTCGAAGGTATGGACTATGGTGAGACTTATGCTCCGTTGCTAGGCTTGAATCCATTCGCATCTTACTTGCCTATGCTAATCACCATGATATCACCTTATACCAAATGGACATTAAAAGTGCCTTTTTAAATGGTGAAATAGAGGAGGAAGTTTATGTTAAACAACCTCCGTCTTTATCAATCCTAAGAAACCCAATCATGTTTACAAACTTCACAAAGCTCTTTATGGTCTTAAACAAGCTCCTAGAGCTTGGTATAAATGCTTGACCAAGTTTCTTCTTGAAAAGGGATTTGAAATTGGGAAAATTGATTCCACACTTTTTACTAAAAGGGTTAATGGAGAATTATTTGTATGCCAAATTTATGTTGATGATATCATATTTGGATCAACTAACCCTCATTTTAGTGACAAGTTTGGAAAGCTAATGTCGGAGAAGTTTGAGATGTCAATGATGAGTGAACTCAAATTCTTTCTTGGGTTGCAAATCAAGCAAACTAAGGAAGGTACTTTTGTTTCTCAAATGAAGTACACTAAGGACTTATTCAAGAAGGTCAATATGCAAGAGTGCAAAGGTATGTCTACACCCATGCCTACTAGTGGACATCTTGATTTGACCAAAGATGGTAAACCGATTGACCAAAAGGTTTATTGCTCTATGATTGGTTCATTGTTATACCTATGTGCTTCACGTCCCGATATTATGCTAAGTGTGTGCATGTGTGCAAGATATCAAGCTGCTCCTAAAGAATGTCATCTTAAGGCCGTAAAAAGGATTGTGAGATACTTAATTCATACACCAAATTTTGGCATTTGGTATCCTAAGAGGGCCTCTTTTGATCTTGTTGGCTACTCCGACTCGGACTATGCCGAGACAAGGTTGATAGAAAGTCCACTTGGTACTTGTCAATTTCTTGGTAGATCTCTTGTGTCTTGGTCCTCCAAGAAACAAAACTTCGTATCCTTATCTACCCCGGCGGAGTACATTGCCGCTGGTTCATGTTGTGCTCAATTACTTTGGATGACCCAAACTCTTAAAGATTATGGGATATATGTGAAACATGTTCCATTGCTTTGTGACAATGAAAGTGCTATCAAAATTGGTCATAATCCCGTACAACATTCTCGAACTAAGCATATAGAAGTTCGTCATCATTTCATTCGAGATCATGTTGCTAAGGGTGACATTAAACTTAAGCATGTTCGCACCGAAAAGCAATTAGCGGATATATTCACTAAACCTCTTGATGAGAAAGTGTTTTGCAGGTTGAGAGGAGAATTGAACATCATTGATGCTTCAAACTTGGAGTAGAAACTCCATTGGATACATGCAAGACATGAGCTTATGACTAATCCTTGATATTTCTCTCATGATGAAAATCTTATGTCTTGGATATATTTGCATCTTGCATGTTATATAACCCATGTAGGTACTTGGTTGAATCAAATTCCATGAGATTGTAATCTACTCACATCTTGAGCAATCTCTACATCACCAAGTCTCTACACTATGGTGGTTGAAGACAAGGAAGCACAGAATCATTCAAACATATCCTTTGACAAACTCTATGTTGAGCTTCATGATTGACATTTTTGGATACACAAAGTGCTCCTCCTTGCAAGAACTAACCCATGTAGGTAGATGGACTCAAATTCCAAGTGGTGCTCCCAACTCTTGATAAGCTACATCAACCTTGAGCAACCCACACAAGTTCAACTACATGATCAACACCACCAACCAAGGTATGTTATTCCATCTTAGAGAAGCTTTACTCAGAGTCATGAGCTAAAGCAACTCGACAAGATGTGAATACATCAAGATGCTTAAATGAAAAATGGTAACCCCATTTTGAGCTTAAAGGATGAGTATGACCTATGATTAAGTGATCTCACTTGACTCCTGAGTCAATATACTCTAATATAGATGACTTTGTCGCCGACCATCTCTAGATGAAGTTCTCTCGTGTTCTTTTATGTGTTTTTTGCATTTGTCTCATGCATATTTGTTTCCCCTTTCAAAAAAAACTTCATCTAGATTTCTTTCATTTCTTTTCTGTTTGCTCTGCATTTCCTGCATCCAATTCATTGCATATCATTCAGTAAATTCCTTGCAGATCCTTGTGAGATCTTACTAGTCTAGTGAGCTGAGGTGACAAGTGCTTTTCCCTGTGATGAACTCGGTTTCACCGATTTGTTGTTTTCGGTCCAACCGAATCCTTTCGGTACAACCGAAGATACCACTCGGTGCCACCGATTTCACAACAGGAAAAACAGCTTGCCACTTATTTTGTGTTTCCTCTGATCCAGCTCCACTCAATGAATCTTGTCCTCTACAAGCATCACATTTATATAAATACTTTGTGTTGTGACTCAAGGATCAAACCCTTCTTGGAAATTGATGTCAAAGGGGAGAGAGAGATCACATCAAAGCTCATCACTTTCAAAAGGGAGAGAGTATTACTTCCACAGGGGGAGAAAGAGATCTCCAGGGGGAGAGAATACTCAAGTAGAAAGTATTTCTCAAGGATCTCAGATGCTTGGTGTTCAAGAGGAGAGATGCCACATGTCTTCTTGAGGGGAAAGACATGTTCATATGTGCTTATTTGCATTAGCTCTGTTCATTTATATATTTCAGCTCTGATTTTCTGTTCCCTATCTTCTCCCAGTATCCCATGCTAGATCCAGGGGGAGCAAGACATCTAAGGGAAAGAAATCATTTAAATTCATTGCATACCTTTACCCTTGGGGACATGTCTAATCGAATATAGTACTTAGTACTTACTCTCTACATGTCATCCCAGTCTTGGTATTCTTGTGGTTTCTTACATTTTGCTCTGGCTAGTAGATGTACTGTGTTATCTAACCTTGTTTACAGGTTCATTCCATCCTAAGCCAACTCAAGACTACAAGGTAAGTATATGCATCACACTCATGTGTATGAGGAATTCTTGCCGATGTACATACTGCTTTGCAAGAAGGACTCATGAGCATGAAGGTATTTTCTTTAATATTCTTTGCTCTGATACATATGGCCAAGATACATGTAACACATTGCCTACTCTATCATGGTTATGCTCTCACATGCTTCTACATTCCATATTCACATGATTGCATACATGTAGGGGGAGCCTATGCTTGTTACATGTCTTTCCAAAGCTTTACTTGCTATTTTTATATCTTTATCTAAAGCTTTGATGTATGTTGTCATCAATTACCAAAAAGGGGGAGATTGAAAGCACAAGTGCTCCCTAGGTGGTTTTGGTAATTAATGTCAACATATCTCTGGTTGGACTAACACTTTTATCTAGTATGTTTCAGATAAGTTCAACAATGGAGTGGCATGGACTAAAGGATGTGGGAACCCCTTCAAGATGCTAAGGACAAAGGATTGGCTCAAGCTTCAAGCTCAAGACTCTTCATTTTATATTTTGGTGATCCAAGATCACATTGAGTCTATAGGAAAAGCCAATACTATCAAGAAGGGATGAGGTGTTGCTTAATGAGTTTCTTGCTCCACAGTGCTTAGTGATATGCTCCAAAACCCTCAACTACTTTCCCACTTCCACACATATGACCTAAAGTCAAAATCGGTCCTACCGATTCTTTCTATCCGGCGCCACCGAGTTCAAATGTCATAGCCACTGCCACAAACCTTAGGCAAATCGGTTTCACTGATAGGGATCTCGGTCTCACCGAGATGGGATTGTAATCTCTCTGTGTATGTCCTTTATCAAAATCGGTCTCACCGATTTTGTGCAATCGGTACTACCGAGATTACAATGCAAACTCTCTGCTTAACTTATTACCAAAATCGGTCCCACCGAGTTTGAGTAATCGGTCTCACCGAGTTTGCCTGACCAACTCTCTGGTTAGCTAATTACCAAAATCGGTCTCACTGAGTTTGTGTAATCGGTCTCACCGATATTACGTTATGGCCTAACCCTAACCATATCGGCCCTACCAAGTTGCATGTCGGTCCCACCTAAAACCCTAACGGTTACTAGATTTGCTAAATCGGTCACACCGAGTTTGTTGATTCGGTCCCACCGAGTTCGGTAAATTGTGTGTAACGGTTAGATTTTGTGTGGAGGCTATATATACCCCTCCACCTCCTCTTCATTCGTGGAGAGAGCCATCAGAACAATCCTACACTTCCAGCATCCTATTTCTGAGAGAGAACCACCTACTCATGTGTTGAGGCCAAGATATTCCATTCCTACCATATGAATCTTGATCTCTAGCCTTCCCCAAGTTGCTTTCCACTCAAATCTTCTTTCCACCAAATCCAAATCCTGTGAGAGAGAGTTGAGTGTTGGGAGACTATCATTTGAAGCACAAGAGCAAGGAGTTCATCATCAACACACCATTTGTTACTTCTTGGAGAGTGGTGTCTCCTAGATTGGCTAGGTGTCACTTGGGAGCCTCCGACAAGATTGTGGAGTTGAACCAAGGAGTTTGTAAGGGCAAGGAGATCGCCTACTTCGTGAAGATCTACCGCTAGTGAGGCAAGTCCTTCGTGGGCGACGGCCATGGTGGGATAGACAAGGTTGCTTCTTCGTGGACCATTCGTGGGTGGAGCCCTCCATGGACTCGCGCAACCGTTACCCTTCGTGGGTTGAAGTCTCCATTAACATGGATGTACGATAGCACCACCTATCGGAACCACGACAAAAACATCCGTGTCTTCAATTGCGTTTGAATCCTCCAAAACCCTTCCCTTTACATTCTTGCAAGTTGCATGCTTTACTTTCCGCTGCTCATATACTCCTTGCATGCTTGCTTGTTATGTATTGTGAATGTTAAACTTGTGCCTAAACTCCACTTAAACCTAAAGAAGTTAAAAACTGCAACTTTGGTACTTAGTGTCTAATCACCCCCCTCTAGACACCTGTTCTCAAGATCCTACAGACTCGGTCCCCTTTTTTTTCTAAACAAATCTCCAGACGTGCAAGCCTACGCATCCCAGAGCACGACACTTATCCGGCTGCCTCGTTCGCGTGTCTCCGGCTTTCCACAACTGAACCGACCTGCTGCCTCTGTATGTGTCCCGCTGTTGTATGACTCATAGATCTACAGAAGACCACCATCGTACACGCCGCCCGCCGAGTTCCACGCTGCCACCGCCGCCGCGTGATACGCTCCTGCCGCTGCATGCTCTAGACGGTTTCACCGCCGCCGTATTGCTCCTTCTCTATCTCGTCTGATCGCAGCCATCGGACGGCTTCCACGAAAATTTCCCAATCGATTTCGATACTAATTTCTTCGTATACCATCTTCGCGCGAACTGACGACGATCCATCCTCTAGACCAACCATCAACGACCTCCGGACAACCTAGCTCATGCTACCACTTGTTAGAATAAATCCGAGGCACTCCGTCGATCATCCGAGGATCAAGCAATCACACAAGCACGACACCAAGATTTTTTAACGAGGTTCACCGATATGGCTACATCCCCGGGGCATGACTACGGACGCTCCTCCCCGTGACACCGTCACAATACCGCACAACGGCCACCCGGGCGCCGGCACATGCCGCCGGCTCCCCCTTGCGCGCCTGTGCTATTATGTTGGCATAGGTTACATCGTGTGTCTAGCCCCACTATATATGAGAGGCCTAGGATACAAGTGTCCTACAAGGACACGACTTCATATCCTATCTAAACACAATGCAACTACAAGTCAACTATAACCTACCTTGTACACTATATTCGACACAACTCCAACATGATGCAAAAATTCATTTTCTTTTGCATTTTAGAAATGTTATGTATCGGAAGAGGCAAAACATCACACAAGAAAACAACATCATTTTTTCAATGCCCAAATTGACCAAGCAAGCCCTCCAAAAATAGCCCAACAAGAATAGATACATCAAAAGATATTGAAAATCTCAACCAGAGATTATTTCGAACACCACCCATTTAATTGAGTGAGGTATAGCCTAAGGACATCTCTAGTCAACCGATCCTCAAATTCTCTAAGTCCACAAATCTCATCCTCAAATCATGCCCTCTCCAATGATCATGTTATACAAAACATCAGCTCGCTCATCCAAAAACATCACCTCTTGCAACCCTGGCGGATCTCCTCCCATTCATCTAGCTCCTCTCCCATGAATGAATAACGAAAGGTAAGCTCACACTAACCACGTGGCGGGCGGGGCTACTAGGAGTGGCTTGGCTGGCTGAAATTGGGCCGCGCCGGCGCTCGTGCGAGCAAGGACGCACGGTGGCAAACACGGCGGCGCATGGGAGCGAGGTAGAGGGTGACCTGTAGTCGAGTGAGGCCTCCGCGCGTTGCACGCGTCCAGCACGTACGGCGGGAAGGACCCGAGTGACATCCAGCACAACAACGGCGACCGACAGAACATGGCCTCGCGGTCAGGATGGCTCGAGGGCGCGCAAACTCGGAGGGGAGGCGCCAGGAGATTCGAGGCCAAGTCCCCTTGCCGAGGAAAATAGGGAGGGCAGTTGGCACTCGCCGGAGTGGCAGATTAGGGCGAGATGGCGGCCGGTCGGAGGCGAGGAAGACAACAATGGCGCAGACTAATGGAGGCGCCCTGCATCAATTCAATCTGTGTGGAGGGCAAGGAGATCTTGGAGGAGCTCCTGGACATGGAGGTTAAGCCCGAGGAGGCTGTTGGCTGCGTGGAGAAGAAGGCATCGACGACGGTGGTGCTCTGCATAAGGAGGGAGGATGGGATGGACGCAGGGCTACGACGCGTGGGGAGCTAGCGGCGGCAGCGCACGGTCTAGGGGAGCGGCGCTCGCCGGAGGTGAGAGAGAGAAAAGCCGTGAGGTAGGGGAGAGAGGTGGGACCGTGGGAGGGATTTTCTCTTTTTATTTTTTATTTCTCTAATTTGTTTGGGGCCCACGTGTAAGTGAGAGAGGGGGTGAGAGAAAGAGTTTTTCCTTTTTTATTGGGTCGACATGTAAGTGACACATGGAGCCAGGGGCAAAATGTCCAATGAACGCCTCGTAAATGGTCAAACCCCTTTGACCGGACGGAAATAGAGCGGAAGGGTATTTCTATAAGGCCACTTAATGGCAGAAGGGCAAATTTGAACAGGCTTTAAAATTAGGGGCAAATCTGAGTAGTGGGTTCGAGTTAGGGACACATGTGTAAAGACCCAAATGTATCTGAATTAAGATTGTGTGGCTATATAAAAAGACAAATGAAAATTGCATGTTGTGATATAGAAATTTATGTTTTCTGATTGTTTGTTTTTTGTTTCTTAAATTCCCATTTCCTTTTTATAGCATACCTATGCGTCATTTGCTTTTTGTTTTGAACGGGCGAATTAAAGTTTTCACCTTGCTTTCAGAGTAGTTCATGATTCGCAAATCCCAATTACCACATATGATTTATCTATTTGGTCATTGTTTTAGAAATATTGACCCTTTAGGTTTGTATTAAATTATTTTATATCCTTTTTCACATGGGAACCCCTCTTTATTCATTTGAAACCAATGTTACAACCTTTATAATAAGGGGAATGATTGATGGTCGGGCATCAGTAATTAAAACACTAGAGGGTGAAAATTTTGCTACGGAAGTAAGTTCATGTGCTATCGTGTTTGCTGCTCTATGCCAGTGCGCAAAAGATGTGTCCGAAAAATCTCTCAACATGTGACGAGAATAATAAAAGATGGCCGCTTTGTTTCCTGCAAAACTGCCCCATTCTTGCATGGCCTCAATGACGTCCATATTATCTGAGTGCCCTTTGCACCCCAGGCATTGTGCAAGATTAAGGCCAAACTTAAGCACTATGACTTTTGCCGATAAAATGTGGGAGCACCATTCAATGAGGCTATTAGCCGCAATAATTAACTTCTGAACTGAATCTTGCAAGATAGTTGCGACTGCAACCCACGTCAACATGATTTTCACGTAACCCCTAGGAGGAGGTTACCAACCATCGTGCCTGGCAGGGGCCCTCGGCTGCCATAGCCACCTATGTTGGGGTTTGAGTATTCTCATCATGGACCAGTTTCCTTCTATCCCACCACAAGTACCACCGGCACACTTCGATAACAGAATAAACTTTTCTCAGTCCAAGCACCTATGGTCGCTGATGCGACTAACGAAGAGGAAACTCCAGGCTACCCTCACCCGAGTGGTCAAATTTGCATGTTCGACAATCTCCTCGAAGCCCAGAGCAGACCAGCATTGTCTTAATCTCGTCTTGCCACGTAGGGCACAATGGTTGCACCTTGATATGTCTATCAGCTAATGTAGCACGACATGGCAAGATACCATGTAAAGATATCCAGAGGAAAATCTTCACTTTCATCAAAGGAATTTTTTTTGTTTGTTTGTCCAGTTTACAGATGTTATACATACAACACAAAAGAACATCATTTCTTCGTGACCAAAATTGACTAAGCAAAGCCCTCCAAAATTAGCCTAGCTTTTCTTTTCTTTTGATCATTTTTGATGTTATATGTATCAAAAGAGGCGAAATGTTGCGGTGGAAATCAACATCGTTTTTACCTAGCCCATCTACTTTCCTAACCCAAGCAACAAGTTTATTTTTCTTTTGGCTCTTTTAGAAAGGCCTCCCCAGGGGTGGGCTAAGCTCAATGTTGATGTCGCCATGTTGAAGCTATAGGAGATGGAGGCGCATGTATGGTGTTAAGAGACTGTGAGGAAGACGTCATTTTTGCTTCCTGCCGCTACCTGCAAAATTGTTCAAGTGCCCTTAAAGCTGAATTAGTGGCGATCATGGAGGGCGTGGATTTTAAAATGGAGTGAAGTACTCTCCCGTCCATCCTAGAGATGGACTGCGCCACTGCGGTGGATATGATCCGAGGCCCAGCCAGGACCGTTCCCTTTAGCAGCCATGGTGAGTGAGATTAAAAAGCTCCTGAGTGTAGGTAAAGAGCATGCACTATCACATGTTCGTCAAGGATAAAATGAAGTTAGTCATAAGTTGTGGCAGATGGGGAGAGCTGGTCCATGTATTGGCTCCGAGTTGGGCCGGTCAGCAGAGAATCAATAGCTTTGCTCCAAGGACTGTAATAACTCTGGTAGATCAATGATAGTATCCCTTTCACAAAAAGAGGCAAAACTTTATGATAGAAAACAACATCATTTTTAGATGCCCAAATTGATCAAGCTAGTAGATCAGCCAATAGTTGGTCTCCCCCTTCGTTTTCCCTAACCCAACAAGGATAAAAACATCAAAGCATGTTGGACATCTCGACCATCCGAGCTTGTTTCGAACACAACCAATTAAATTATGCGAGGGGGTAGACTCTAGTCAATTGATCCTCAAAAGTATCCAAGTCCCTACAAAAAATCAGACCGTAGCCAAAAAGCAACTCTTCCCGCCAATATATTAAGGCATGTTTCGGGTTCGAAGCCCTAAACCATCTTAGGGTAGTTGACTTACGGGCCAAAACAGAGGGAAGTGATTGGAAGATATGCCCTTTTCAGTCAGTGTGCATGATACGTCTCCAACGTATCTATAATTTATGAAGTATTCATGCTATTATATTGTCCATTTAGGATGTTTTATATGCATTTATATGCTATTCTATATTATTTTTGGGACTAACCTATTAACCTAGAGCCCAGTGCCAGTTTCTGTTTTTTCCTTGTTTTTGAGTTTTACAGAAAAGGAATACCAAACGGAGTCCAATTGACGTGCCAATTTTTGATGATTTTTTATGGACCAAAAGAAGCCCCCGGAGTAAAAGAGTTGGGCCAGGAGAGTCCCGGGTAGCCCACGAGGGTGGGGGCGCACCCACTGTGACGCCCGGATAATTAGGCTACAGTAATCCCACATTAATGATGCCACATCACCTTGATTACTGTTGCTAATCTCGCGTTAGTTCGAAACCGGTTCAAACTCAAATTCAAAATCAAGCAAACAATAATATGTTTTCAAAAATTAAAACTAAAATGTTGGGGTGTTGCCAAATAATGCATAGGTAATTATTGTGGAGAAACCGCAATTTTATAAAAGGTTTAATTGCACTAAAATACTTAAAACAACAGCAAAACATTTAACTAACTACCCTTTTCAAATTGATAAAATATTAAACTATTTGTGTTATTGCCAAAATCTTATGGGGCAGTGGCATACTTATTAAAACTAAATTAGGAACCAGTGATGTAGTTTATAAAACCAAATTCAAAAGGAAACTAAAATAAAAACAGTAAAACAAAAATATAAAATAAAACAAAAGATAAAATAAAACAAAATACAAAAGAAAAATAAAACAAAACAAAACCCCCACCCAACTGGGCCTCAGCCCAGCCAACGGCCTACCAGGTCGGCCACCCCGCCCCCTATATGGCCTCCCCAGGCCAAACCCTAACCCGCCGACACCCTCCACTGTCCCCACACTCGCTCTCCCTCACCTCCCTCGATCAAGATCGGATCGAGGCAACTGCCCGGAGACGCCACCCCGTCGTCGCCCCGGCGCACGTCCCCGTCGCCAACCCCAGCCGCCTCGCCGGACCGCCTCGCCTCCTCCCCGAAGTGCTCCATCGACCTCGACGCCACCCCAAACCGCCGTTGCCGAGCGCCATCCACCCGGAGCTCCCCCGTCGCCGCCTGTCATCTTCGTCCTCCTCCGCGACCCCCACTGCCACTCCCCTACACTACTCGGTGAGGGTCACACCCTCTCCTCTCTCCCCTGTCCCGCGCATGCTACGGCGTCGTCACCCCCCTGCAGCTCTCGACCGCGCCCCGCGTCCTCCCGTAGCCGCCATCGCGCCCGGGTCACCCGTCTTGGCCGCACCAGCGTCTGCGCCCGGCCAGCGCCTGCCGTCATCGACCTCGCGGCCCGCCCCTCTCGTGCTCACCCTGCGTGCTCGTCGGTGCCTGCTCCTCTGCTCGCGCGCCTCGCAACCCTCGAGCCCACAGCTCCGCCTCTGCATCGCTTGAGCAGCGCCGCCACGCTTCGCCTTCGCGCGCCCGCCTGCCGTGCCTCCCGGACCCCACTGCTGGCCGCGCCATGGCCGGCCCCAACACACCGCCCCGGCCCCTGCACCCTGCTGTCCACTTTGCTCGAGCCCCGCCTCGCTGTGGCCTCCCTGCAGCCGCTGCTGCTCGCCTTAGCCTCGCCCCTCCGCCCCCGACCACTGCTCCGCCGCGCGACCCCGCCACCACCTCCACCGCTGTAGCTTGCGCGTGTCGCCGCACGCCTCACCTCCGACACCTCACCTAGCTTGGCGCTTGCCGACGCCGCCAGCCGCCCGTTAGCCACGCCCGGCCAGCAGATGCCCAAGACACTCACGGGCTCAAGCAACACCTCTTTCGTGCTCAAGTTATGCCCCACTAGGCCTATGACATATGGGCCCCGTGCCCAGAACGAAATTAAAAAAAAGAATTAATAAATAATAACTAAAATTAATTTAAATGTTAATTAATTAAATAATTAATTAACTTAATTAATCCTGATTAGATTAACCTAATCACTTAGTTTAGTTAATTAATCTGTTAGGTTAGTTAACAGTAGATGACATGCGGGACCCACACGTCAGTTTGACCAGTCAACACCTCTGTTGACTGCTGACGTCATGATGACGTCAACAAACACTATTCTGGATAATGTTGGATTAAAATAATTAAATAAATTCTAAAAATGATTTAAAAATTTAGAAAATCTTATAAAATAATCCGCAACTCGGATGAAAATACTTTCTACATGAAAGTTTCTCAGAACGACGAGACGAATCCAAATACGCAGTCCATTCATCCGCCACACATCCCTAGCATAGCGAACACGCAACTTTTCTCCTCCGGTTCATCTGCCAGAAAACGCGAAACACCGGGGATACTTTCCCCGGATGTTTCCCCCCTTTGCTCGTATCACATATCCCTGCGTTACGTCACCCCTAGCACAACGTATTGCCGTGTCTTGCTTTGTGTTACATTTGATTGCTCTGTTATTTATTGTGTTCCCCCTCCGTTACTTCTTCCCGGTAGGCTCCGAGACCATTGTCGATACCCCTGTGATCGGCTACATCGACGATGACCCCTTCTTCTTGCCAGAGCAACCAGGCAAGCCCTCCCCCCCTTGATCACCAGATATCGCCTATTCCTTCTCTCTACTTCTTGCATTAGAGTAGTGTAGCATGTTACTGCTTTCGGTTAATCCTATTCTGCTGCATAGCCTGTCATTGTTGCCACAATTGTTGATACCTTTACCTGCTATCCTAATGTTTAGTATAGTATGCTAGTGTTCCATCAGTGGCCCTACACTCTTGTCCGTCTGCCATGCTATACTACTGGGCTGTGATCACTTCGGGAGGTGATCACGGGCATATGCTATATACTTTATACTGTTACATTACTTATGATACTGTTCGGAGATGGGGGCTGAAGGGGCAGGTTGCTCCATCCTGGTAGAGGTGGGCATGGGTTCCTGACGGCCCCCGACTGTTACTTTGTGGCGGAGCGACAGGGCAGGTTGAGACCACCTAGGAGAGAGGTGGGCCTGGCCCTGGTCGGCATTCGTGGTTACTTCATAATAACATGCTTAACGAGATCTTGGTATTTGATCTGAGTCTGGCCACTGGCCTATACGCACTAACTAACCTCGCGGGAACAGTTATGGGCACTCGGCGTCGTGGTATCAGCCGAAGCCTTCATGACGTCAGCGACTGAGCGGCGCGCGCCGGATTGGACTGGAACGCCTGCTAGGCTAGGTATGCTTCCGGCCGCGTACGCAACGTGCAGGTGTGTGCTACCTCTTGAGCACTGCGTTGGATTTCCTTGAAGAGGAAAGGGTGATGCAGCAAAATAGCGTAAATATTTCCCTCAGTTTTTGAGAACCAAGGTATCAATCCAGTAGGAGGCTACGCGCGAGTCCCTCGCACCTGCACAATACAAATAACTCCTTGCAACCAACGCGATAAGGGGTTGTCAAACCCTTCACGGTCACTTACGAGAGTGAGATCTGATAGATATGATAGGATAATTTTTTTGGTGATAAAGATGCAAAGTAAAATAAAAGCAAAGGAAATAACTAAGTATTGGAAGATTAATATGATGAAGATAGACCCGGGGGGCATAGGTTTCACTAGTGGCTTCTCTCATAAGCATAAGTATTTTACGGTGGGTGAACGAATTACTGTTGAGCAATTGACAGAATTGAGCATAGTTATGAGAATATCCAAGTATGATCATGTATATAGGCATCACGTCCGAGACAAGTAGACCGACTCCTGCCTGCATCTACTACTATTACTCTAATCATCGACCGCTATCCAGCATGCATCTAGAGTGTTAAGTTCATGAAAACAGAGTAATGCCTTAAGCAAGATGACATGATGTAGAGGGATAAATTCATGCAACATGATAAAACCTCATCTTGTTATCCTCGATGGCAACAATACAATACGTGCCTTGCTGCCCCTCATCACACCGGGAAAGGACACCGAAAGATTGAACCCAAAGCTAAGCACTTCTCCCATTGCAAGAAAAACCAATCTAGTAGGCCAAACCAAACCGATAATTCAAGAGACTTGCAAAGATAACCAATCATACATAAAAGAATTTAGAGAAGATTCAAATATTGTTCATAGATAATCTTGATCATAAACCCACAATTCATCGGTCTCAACAAACACACCGCAAAAAGAAGATTACATCGAATAGATCTCCACGAGAGAGGGGGAGAACATTGTATTAAGATCCAAAAAGAGATAAGAAGCCATCTAGCTACTAACTATGGACCCGAAGGTCTGAAGTAAACTACTCACACTTCATCAGAGAAGCTATGGTGTTGATGTAGAAGCCCTCCGTGATGGGTTCCTCCTCCGGTGGAGCTCCGGAACAGGCCCCAAGATGGGATCTCGTGGGTACAGAAGGTTGCGGCGGTGGAATTAGGTTTTTGGCTCCGTCTCTGATCGTTTGGGGTACGTAGGTATATATAGGAGGAAGGAGTATGTCCGTGGAGCAACAGGGGGCCCAGGAGGGTGGAGGGCGCGCCCCCCTACCTCGTGGCCTCCTCGAAGCTTCCTTGACGTAGGGTCCAAGTCTCCTGGATCACGTTCGGTGAGAAAATCACATTCCCGAAGGTTTCATTCCGTTTGGACTCCGTTTGATATTCCTTTTCTTCGAAACTATGAAATAGGCAAAAAAACAGCAATTCTGGGTTGGGACTCCGGTTAATAGGTTAGTCCCAATAATAATATAAAAGTGGATAATAAAGCCCAATAATGTCCAGAACAGTAGATAATATAGCATGAAGCAATAAAAAATTATAGATACATTGGACACGTATCAAGCATCCCCAAGCTTAATTCCTGCTCGTCCTCGAGTAGGTAAATGATAAAAAGATAATTTTTGATGCGGAGAGCTACTTGGCATAATTTCAATGTAATTCTTCTTAATTGTGGTATGAATATTCATATCCGAAAGATTCAAGACAAAAGTTCATATTGACATAAAAATGATAATACTTCAAGCATACTAACTAAGCAATTATGTCTTCTCAAAATAACATGGCCAAAGAAAGTTCATCCCTACAAAATCATATAGTTTAGTCATGCTCCATTTTTGTCACACAAGAATGCTCTCATCATGCAAAATCCCGATGACAAGCCAAGCAATTGTTTCATACTTTAGTAATCTCAAACCTATAAACTTCCACACAATATATGAGCGCGAGCCACGGACATAGCACTATGGGTGGAATAGAATATGATGATGGGGGTTATGTGGAGAAGACAAAAAAGGAGAAAGTCTCACACCAATGAGGCTAATCAATGAGCCATGGAGATGCCCATCGATTGATGTTAATGCAAGGAGTAGGGATTGCCATGCAATGGATGCACTAGAGCTATAAATGTATGAAAGCTCAACAAAAGAAACTAAGTGGGTGTGCATCCAACTTGCTTGCTCACGAAGACCTAGGGCACTTGAGGAGGCCCATTGTGGGAATATACAAGCCAAGTTCTATAATGAAAAATTCCCACTAGTATATGAAAGTGACAAAACAAGAGACTCTCTATCATGAAGATTATGGTGCTACTTTGAAGCACAAGTGTGGCAAAGGATAGTAGCATTGTCCCTTCTCTTTTTTTCTCTCATTTTTTGGGCCTTCTCTTTTTTTATGGCCTTTTTTTATTCCTCACTTGGGACAATGCTCTAGAGAATGATGATCTTCACACTTCTATTTATTTACAACTCAATGATTACAACTCGATACTAGAACAAAGCATGACTCTATATGAATGCCTCCGGCGGTGTACCGGGATATGCAGTGAACCAAGAGTGACATGTATGAAAGAATTATGAATGGTGGCTTTGCCACAAATACTATGTCAACTACATGATCATGCTAGCAATATGACAATGATGAACGGAATGGTGGAAAGTTGCATGGCAATATATCTCGGAATGGCTATGGAAATGCCATAATAGGTAGGTATGGTGGCTGTTTTGAGGAAGATATAAGGAGGTTTATGTGTGAAAGAGCAGAGGCGGAGGCAGTGGGGGGCGAGCAAGGGCCAGACCCCCCCCCCCATGGCCCCCCCCAACGAACTCCAGTGGGGACTAGTACTAATAGTTTAGGCATAATTATCCGGCCATCAGGCCATTAGTGCATGGGCTAAACTCATATCAAGCCCAAAACGCAAGAAGGGCCAAAGGCCGAGGCTGCAGCCTGAATAATACGCATGTATACGCTGGTAGCATCCAGATCTCAATCGATCAACGATGAACGACACGCACACGACTAGCTTCCTGAAGACCTAGACTCTTTCGTCCGCGACGCGCCGCTAGCCGTTGGCGCTAGGGCTTCATTGACGCCGGCCGCCGGGCGTCGCGCTACCGTGTTTCGCCCGTCGTCGATTGCTGATTCGCGAAGCTGCCGCCAACCGCGCATCAATCCAGTACAGGCAGCCGCACGCAATCGCCACAAGCCCACACCGAATTCCTAACTAATCATGTCCCGTGATCAGAGAAGGAGGTATTATTGTCTACCGACTACAGTCTACAGGTTCATACTACTCGTCAGTTTGATTCAATAAATCAATTGATCAACTGTTAGTACTTACTACTTAGTGGTTAGTGACTTAGTATATTTTGGCACTTGTCACATCAATTCCATATTACATATTTGCTTTGTACTTATATAAGAACTGCATAGGTCATGAGGAAGAGGAAGACACCACCGATAAGTAATTTTTTCAAGCCAATTGCTTCAAATCTACAGCTGAAAATGCAAATGCAACCGTGGAGGTCGATGTCACAGAGCAACCCACTGATAATAATGTCCCCAATCTCAGTTCAGTTGATATGCCACCCCTCGAGCAAAATATTGAGGCATCTGTAGAAGTAGAAGTTCTAGAACAACAAAGAATCGGGAACTCCCTCTTGATAAGCAAAATGAAGCACGCCAATTCTATATTTCTGAAGGCCGATACATGCCATACATGAGAGAGTATCCATATAATGATGATCCATCGAAACATCGTCGGTGTTTACAGTACAGTTGGTTCAAGGACTTTGAATGGCTTGAGTTTTCACCTTACACAAAGCGTGCATATTGCTTCCATTGTTTCCTCTTCTCAAGAAAGCCGATTGGGAAGTGCGGCTCAGAAACATTTACTGTTTTGGGCTTTGATAAGTGGAAGAAGGTGAATAATGGGAAAAAGTGTGCTTTTTTAACTCATATGGGTAAATATGCTGGTTCAGCCCATAACTTCTCAGTTTGTTGTTATGATTATTTCAAAAACAACATGACTCATATTGATAAGGTGTATGGGAACAACCGCAAAATGATTTTAGATGCAAGGCTAAGGCTCAAAGTTACAATTGATTCCATCTGGTAAGCAATATTTTTCTTCCATCTTATGTTACAATAATTAAAATATTGTATGTTGTAGTATCCTAACAAAACAATTATATGATATGATGCAGGTGGTTAACATTCCAGGCTTGTGCTTTTAGAGGGCATGATGAATCTCCGGATCCATTAACCGGGTAATTTCCTAGAACTGGTAAAACTTTTGGCTTCTTATAACAAGGAGGTGAAAGATGTTGTCTTGGAAAATGCTCCTGGAAACGCAAAGTACACATCTCATCAGGTTCAAGAGGAAATTCTTGCTATACTTTCTCGAAAGGTGCAAAGAACAATTAGAGAAGAAATTGGTGCTAGAAAATTTTGTATAATGGTTGACGAAGCTCGTGATGAATCCAAGAAAGAGCAAATGGCGTTGGTACTCCGGTTTCCTGGCACTGAAGGGTTCATACAGGAGAGTTTTGTTGATGTCATTCATGTGAATGACACTCTTGCATTGACTCTCAAGGAGACAATTTGCACTGTAAGAATTTAAATGTGGAAGATATCAGAGGTCAGGCCTATGACGGGGCCAGTAATATGCGAGGGGAGTGGAACGGATTGAAGGCTTTAATTCTGAAGGCGTGCCCTTATGCATATTACATTCATTGTATGGCACATCGGCTTCAATTGGCCCTTGTTGCAGCATCACGAGAGGTACATGAAGTGCATACTTTTTTTCAACATGCCAATTTTGTCATAAATGTTGTTAGTGCTTCACCTAAACGCAATGATGAGTTACTAGCAAATCAAGCCGCCGAAATTGCACGTGAAATTGAACTGGGGGATCTTGATACGGGAAAAGGGGCAAACCAGATAGGTTCTTTACAGAGACTAGCAGACACTAGATGGAGTTTGCACTTCAAGTCAATTCGGAGCTTGAGGAAGATGTTTGGTGCCACAATTACAGTCCTACGAAGTACAGCGAATGATTGTTGGGTGACACAATATTCCCATGGAGATGCTGGAGGCGCCCTAAGGATAATTGTTTCTTTTGATTTTGTGTTCATTTTGCACCTCATGGAGAGGATTATGAAAATCACAGATGTCTTGTGCCAAACACTTCAGAAGAAATCTATGGACATTTTGAATGCATTAGATACACTCTCTAACACTAAGGTGCTCCTCGCTGATCTAAGAGAGGAAGGATGGGAACCTCTCATAGAGGAGGTTAAGACCTTTTGTGTGAAGCATGAAGTTGAGATCCCCGATATGAGTCGCAAGTATGTCCCTTACTCCCTTTCCTCTACTGTATAATAGAATAATATTAATCACATATGCTTTACTCTAACACATATACTGTATTTGTAATTTACAGGTATGTTGATGTGACTAAGTCTTGGAATAAACATAATAACATCACGGTGCTTCACCACTACAAAGCAGATGTGTTCAATGTGGCGATAGATCAACAACTGGTTGAGCTAAATGACCGTTTTAGCGTTCAGACAACAGAGCTAATGACACTCATGTGCATCTTTGGATCCAAGGCATGACTCATTTGACATATCAAAGATTTGCATGCTTGTGGACAAATTCTATCCAGCAGATTTTTCTAGTCAAGAGGAGTCTCGCCTGGAGTCACAACTTCCACACTATAAGTTAGATGTTTGCAACCATCCAGAGCTGAATTCTTCGTCATCACTGCCTGATTTGACCGTTGCATTGCATAAAACAGGTAAAGCCTCTGTGTATCCAACGGTTGATAGATTATTGCGCTTGTTCATCACTCCCCCGGTGTCAACTGCAACTGCGGAGAGAGCTTTTTCAGCAATGAAGATTATCAAGACGCGTCTCCGAAGTAAAATGGGTGACGATTTTCTTAGACCTTACATGGTTGTATATATTGGGAAGGAAATAGCTGCAAAGTTCAATGTTAAGGAGATTATTGTTTTGTTTGATCGACCAGCTGGGGGGCATAGATCTGCATTCAAACCAGTAGAAATGTAGTCTTTTTATTGTAAAGCTTATATCGTTACATGTTTGATATCGCTACAATATTCAAGACTTGAAATATTGTATGTCTCCTGTGTGCTTCAATGTGTTCCTCGCCCCATGGTGAAATCCTGGCTCCATACCGTGAAAGAGCGTATCATATCACGGGGTTTGGATGCACCGCTAAGTTTGCACATACTCTCAATGTGAGAAAGGGCAATGCACGGCATCAAGAGGCTAGCAATGATGGAAGGGTGAGAGTGCGTATAATCCATGGACTCAACATTAGTCATAAAGAACTCACATACTTATTGCAAACATCTACAAGTCCTCAAAAACCAAGCATTACATGCATGCTCCTAGGTGGATAGATTGGTAGGAAAAGACCATCGCTCGTCCCCGACCGCCACTCATAAGGAGGACAATCAAAGAACACCTCACGTTTCAAATTTGTTACATAATGTTTACCATACGTGCATTCTACGGGACTTGCAAACTTCAACACAAGCATTTCTCAAATTCACAACTACTCAACTAGCACAACTTTGATATTATTACCTCCATATCTCAAAACAATCATCAAGCATCAAACTTCTCTTAGTATTCAAAACACTCATAAGAAGGTTTTTACTATTCTTGAATACCTAGCATATTAAGATTATTTAAGAAAATTACCATGCTATTTAATACTCTCAAAATAATCTAAGCGAAGCATGAGAGATCAATAGTTTCTATAAAACCAATCCACCACCGTGCTCTAAAAGATATAAGTGAAGCACTAGAGCAAAACTATATAACTCAAAAGATATAAGTGAAGCACAAAGAGTATTCTAATAATTTCCAAATCATGTATGGCTCTGTCAAAAGGTATGTACAGCAAGGATGATTGTGGTAAACTAAAAATCAAAGACTCAAATCATACAAGACGCTCCAAGCAAAACACATATCATGTGGTGAATAAAAATATAGCTCCAAGTAAAGTTACCGATGGAAGTAGACGAAAGAGGGGATGCCTTCCGGGGCATCCCCAAGCTTTGGCTTTTTGGTGTCCTTAGATTATATTGGGGTTGCCATGGGCATCCCCAAGCTTAGGCTCTTCCCACTCCTTGTTCCATAATCCATCAAAAATCTTTCACCCAAAACTTGAAAACTTCACAACACAAAACTCAACAGAAATCTCGTGAGCTCCGTTAGCGAAAGAAAACAAAAGACCACTTCAAGGTACAGTAATGAAATCATTATTTATTTATATTGGTGTTAAACCTACTGTATTCCAACTTCTCTATGGTTGATAAACTATTTTACTAGCCATAGATTCATGAAAATAAGCAAACAACACAAGAAAAACAGAATCTGTCAAAAACAGAACAGTCTGTAGTAATCTGTATCTAACGCAAACTTCTGGAACTCCAAAACATCATACAAAATAGGAAGACCTAGGCAATTTGTTTATTGATCAGCATAAATTGGAATCACTATTTTATCACGTTCTGGTGATTTTTAACAATTGTTTTCGTGAACAGAAAGTTTCTGGAAATTACAGGAAGATCAAATAACTATCATCCAAGAAGATCCTATAGGTTTAACTTGGCACAAACACTAATTAAAACATAAAAACACATCTAACCAGAGGCTAGAACAAATATTTATTTCTAAACAGAAGCAAAAAGCAAAAGAACTAAAAATAAAATTGGGTTGCCTCCCAACAAGCGCTATCGTTTAACGTCCCTAGCTAGGCATAAAAGCAAGTATAGATCTAGGTATTGCCATCTTTGGTAGGCAATCCATAAGTGGCTCTCATGATAGATTCATATGGTAATTTTATTTTATTTCTAGGGAAGTGTTCGATGCCTTTCTTTAATGGAAATTGGAATCTAATATTCCCTTCCTTCATATCAATAATTGCACCAATCGTTCTAAGGAAAGGCCTACCAAGAATAATAGGACATGAAGGATTGCATTCTATATCAAGAACAATAAAATCTACGGGCACATAGTTCCTATTTGCAACAATAAGAACATCATTAATTCTTCCCATAGGTTTCTTAATAGTGAAATCCGCAAGGTGCAAGTTTAGAGAGCAATCATCAAAATCACAAAAATCTAGCAAATTGCACAAAGTTTTGGGAATAGTGGAGACACTAGCACCCAAATCACATAAAGCATTAAACTCATGATCTTTAATCTTAATTTTAATAGTTGGTTCCCACTCATCATAAAGTTTTCTAGGGATAGAAACTTCCAACTCAAGCTTTTCTTCATAAGATTGCATCAAGGCATCAATGATATGTTTAGTAAACACTTTATTTTGAGGAAACTTCCAGCACGGATTGCAACAAGGAAATACAATCAATCAAAGAGAAACTTTCATAATTAAATTCCTTGAAATCCAAAATAGTGGGTTTAGCAACATCTAGGGTTATTATTTCTTCAATCCCACTTTTATCAATTTTAGCATCAATATCTAAAAACTCCGAATTTTTGGAACGCCTTCTAGGTAAAGGTGGATCATATTCAGTCCCTTCATTATCAAGATTCATATTGCAAAACAAAGATTTAATAGGGGACATATCAATAACTTTTAGATCTTCATATTTGTTTTCATAAAAATTTGAAGAACACGCTTTTATAAAGCAATCTTTCTTAGCACACATCCTAGCGGTTCTTTCTTTGCACTCATCAATGGAAATTCTCATGGCTTTGAGAGACTCATTGATATCATGCTTAGGAGGAATAGATCTAATCTTTAAAGAATCAACATCAAGAGAAATTCTATCAACGTTCCTAGCCAATTCATCAACTTTAAGCAATTTCTCTTCAAGCAAAGCATTGAAATTCTTTTGCGAATTCATAAACTCTTTAACACTAGTCTCAAATTCAGAGGGCATCTTATTAAAATTTCCATAAGAGTTGTTGTAGGAATTTCCATAATTATTAGGGGAATTACTAGGATAAGGTCTAGGATTAAAGTTTCCTCTATACGCGTTGTTACCAAAATTATTCCTACCAACAAAATTCACATCCATAGATTCATTATTATTCTCAATCAAAGTAGACAAAGGCATATCATTAGGATCAGAGGAAACACTCTTAGTAGCAAATAATTTCATAAGTTCATCCATCTTTCCACTCAAAACATTAATTTCTTCTATCGCATGCACTTTTTTTATTAGTAGATTTTTCAGTGTGCCATTTAGAATAATTAACCATAATATTATCTAGGAGTTTAGTAGCTTCTCCTAAAGTGATTTCCATAAAAGTGCCTCCCGCGGCCGAATCTAAAAGATTTCTAGAAGCAAAATTCAATCCGGCACAAAAAGTTTGTATAATCATCCATAAATTATAACCATGAGTAGGGCAATTTCGTATCATTAATTCCATCCTCTCCCAAGCTTGTGCAACATGTTCATGGTCAAGTTGCTTAAAATTCATAATATCGTTTCTAAGAGAGATGATCTTAGCGGGAGGAAAATACTTAGAGATAAAAGCATCTTTGCACTTGTTCCAAGAATCAATACTATTTTTAGGAAAAGACGAAAACCAAGCTTTAGCACGATCTCTAAGCAAAAAAGGAAATAGCTTCAATTTAATAATATCATTATCAACATCTTTCTTCTTTTGCATATCACACAAATCAACGAAGTTATTTAGATGAGTAGCGGCATCTTCACTAGGAAGGCCGGCGAATTGATCTTTCATGACAAGATTCAACAAAGCAGCATTGATTTCACAAGATTCAGTATCGGTAAGAGGAGCAATCGGAGTGCTAAGGAAATCATTATTGTTGGTATTGGTAAAGTCACATTATTTGGTATTATCTTGAGCCATCGTGACGAGCAAGCAATCCAACACACAAGCGAAGAAAAAGGAAGTGAGAAAGAGGCGAACAAAAAAGAGAGGGCGAATAAAACGGCAAGGGTGAAGTGGGGGAGAGGAAAACGAGAGGCAAATGGCAAATAATGTAATGCGGGAGATAAGGGATTGTGATAGGTACTTGGTATGTTGACTTTTATGTAGACTCCCAAGAACGGGCGCCAGAAATCTTCTTTGCTACCTCTTGAGCACTGCGTTGGATTTCCTTGAAGAGGAAAGGGTGATGCAGCAAAGTAGCGTAAATATTTCCTTCAGTTTTTGAGAGCCAAGGTGTCACGCCCAATATGCGAACCTATCCAAAAGGAAATCGACGGTCCCATCAAGGATAGACCCGCATATTGAAACGCTTTTGCAAGGTGGATATCATTACATCAACATTACATAATAGATGGGGATACATACATAAGGCACAAATGCCACAAGAATACATCAACATCACATACTAGAGATCAACATCCGACTACGGATGAAACATAAACAGAAACTCAAACGACATCCACCCTGCTAGCCCAGGCTGCCGACCTGGAACCTATCCCCTGATCGAAGAAGAAATAGAAGAAGAACTCCAAACAAGCAAACATCGCTCTCACATCATGATCATCGCATAACCTGTACCTGCAAATGGTGGTGTAGTAATCTGTGAGCCACGAGGACTCAGCAATCCCATTACCATGGGTATCAAGACTAGCAAAGCTTAAATGGGAAAGGAAGGGGTGAAGTGGTGAGGTTGCAGCAGCGACTAAGCATATATGGTGGCTAACATACGCAAATGAGAGCGAGAAGAGAAACAAAGGAACGGTCGTCAACTAGCAATGATCAAGAAGTGATCCTGAACTCCTACTTACGCCGACATAACCCGAAACCGTGTTCTCCTCTCGATCAACCCGAAAAGAGACACTCGCAGTTACGCTTTACGGTTGGTGTATTTTAGAAGAGTTTGCTTCAAGTTTACTACAACCGGATATTAACAAATTCCCATCTGCCACATAACCACGGGCACGGCTCTCGAAAGTTTATACCTGCAGGGGTGTCCCAACTTAGCCCATGATAAGCTCTCGTGATCAACGAAGGATATTCCTTCTCCCGGAAGACCCGATCAGTTTCGAATCCGGCTACAAGACATTTCGACAGCAATAAAACAAGACCAGCAAAGCCGCCCGATGCTACCGACAATCCCGATAGGAGCTGCACATATCTCGTTCTCAGGGCAACACCGGATGAGACATCCTTTAGTAAAACCAAACCTCGAGTTGCCACGAGGGGCCCCACGATCTACTCGGTTTGGGCCAGCACTTAGAGAAGCACCGTCTGGGGGCTAAAATAAAGATGACCCTCGAGAGAGCGACTCCCAAGGGAAAAGTAGGTGGTGGTGAGGCAAATGGTAAAACCAATGTTGGGCCTTCTTTGGGACGAGTCTTATTCAAAGCGAACTGTCAAGGGGTCCCATAAATCACCCGACCGCGTTAGGGACGCAAAAATCCGGGAACATAATACCGATATGACGGAAACTAGGGCGGCAAGAGTGGAACAAAACACCAGGCATAAGGCCGAGCCTTCCACCCTTTACCAAGTATATAGATGCATTAATTAAATAAGATATATTGTGATATCCCAACAAGTAAACATGTTCCAACAAGGAACAACATCTCCATGTTCCAACCAGGAACAAACTTCATCTTCACCTGCAACTAACAACGCTATAAGAGGGGCTGAGCAAAGCGGTAACATAGCCAAACAACGGTTTGCATAGGAAAGGTGTCAAAGGTTAGAGGCTGACATGGCAATTTGGGATGGCTTGATAAACAGGTAATAGGTAGCGCAGCATAGCGATAAAACGAAGCAACTAGCATAGCAATGATAGTATTGAGATCCAGGGTAGCGGTCATCTTGCCTGAAATCCCGCAAGGAAGAAGAACGAGTCCATGAAGAAGACGAACCCACGAAGACGAACCAAGCGTAGATGAACGAATCCTCACGATCGCAACGAAAACGGGAACTAACAAGAAGAAGCACACAACATAGTAAACACACCACACATGAACAAGGCATGATGCACAACAAGCATGATGCATGACAACGCTACATGAAGCTACTCATGGCAAGAGATGATGCAAACAAGAGCAACACATCAAAACAAGTTTAAATGAGGCCGGAAACAACATATAACAATTCCGGTAAGTCCTCATATGCAAATTTCGAAATTGGTCCAGATCTGAATAAACCTTATGTTCAAGTTGTTAAACAGCAAGTTAAAATGCACCACGATGATCTACATGAAATTCTAGTCAAGTTACATATAAAGTTCATTAGATTCGGAGCTACGGTCTAGAAGATATGAGCAAAACAAGATAAGCATGTCATTGATGCAAAATGCACCCAAACATGAAGCAAACACCTCAAAACAAGGATGCAACATGATAATATGCAACTACATGCAAAATCAAGCAAGTTTCATATAGAGCACACTCAAAACGGAGCAACGGTTCAACACATACACATGAAACAAGTTATAGCAACAATCTGTCCAAAACAGCAACTAGGCATATTGCAAGCACCAAAACAACATGCTACAGGACCTCAACAAGAAAACAGAAGGCATGGGCATGATTTACAGGTAAAGCATTACAAAACATGAACACTGAACTATCTCTATAAATCACTAGAACATGCTCAAAATGACATGGCAAGATTGCAAATGATAACAGTTTCAGACTTTAGCAGAAATAAATCAGGTTGCAATGTTTAGAGCTATCAAACAACATGTTACAGGAACTTATCATGGCAAACAAAGGCATGGAATGAATCTACTAATTGCATAGAACAAAAGCCCCTTACTGACCATGAGCCAAAAAGTACCAGAAGATATGATGGCACCCATGTAAACATGGCAAGTTATATTACAGATTCATACATGACTGGAACAACGATAAGTAGGCATGTTGGTGAGCTTGAAACACTCACTACAGAGCAATACATAGCCTGGAAAGGCAACCAACAGTAAGAAGACATGGCATAGAATCTATACATGGCAAGAACAACATCATAGCATACACGGATCAACTACAACAACCTTGGCAAAATTGAATAACATGTAAACAACCTGCCAGGAAACATTTTATAGCAAAAGTAGAGCTCGATTGACTCAAGCTATGGCACTCCATAATTTCAAAAAAGGGTATGGATGGATAGAGCAAGACATGTATAACAAAACATCCTTACTGAAGTATCTCAAAATAAGCATGGATCTCTCGGTAGCATCAAGTTAACATGGCATAAAAATATCAGCAGAACAGGGGCTGAAATCAGCAACATCATGAAGCCTAGTTTGCATGCTTGTGCTAGTCACCACAGAGATCACAAAAATACATGGCATACACCCCTGTAAAGATGGCATGGCTTATTACAAAACACATGTAGGACTCAAGTTCATAGGGTGCACACATCAACCATGGGAAAAATGACAAAAGTGCATGTTCTGATAAGAATCTGAAACTAACATCACATAGCACTATTCTAACAGCATTTCGGGCATCAAGATGAACACAAATGAAAAGGATGCAATGAGATGGAATTATGTACTCATCCAGCCGAACATTTTGACATATTATACGCACGAAACGGAGCAATGTGCAGAGAGATATGATAGGTCAAACATGGCAAGAAAATATTAGCAGATACGGGGACTTGGAGAAATATACCCTCTGGATCTGGGGTTGACCGGGCACGCAATTCGAGGCAGGGCGCGAGCTCGCCGGAGAGCTCGCCGGAGAGGGCGAGGGAGGGCGGAGGAGGAGCTCGGGAGGCGCGGCGGAGGTGGCCCCGGACCGGATCCGGCCGGATCCGGCCGGCGGCGGCAACGAGGAGGCGCCTGACGGGAGCTGGGGCCGAGGCCGGCGGCGGGCGGCGCCTGGCAGAGCGGGCGGTGCGGCCAAAGGGCGGCGCGGTGCGGCCAAGGGGCGGCGGCCGGAGAGGATGCGCGGCCATCGGTGAGGCAGATGCGGCGGGCGCGGCTCAGAAGGGGAGCAGCGGGCGGCGCGATCGGCGACGCCAGATGGGCTCGCTGGGTTCGAACAGGTTCCAGCGCGGCGGCGCGCGGGACAGGAGACGGCGGCGCGGGGCACGTGGCAGGCTCTGATTCGCCGGGGCGCGGCGGCTGGACATGTCTAACGCGACGCGGACATGTCCGGCGGCGGGAGGAGGACGAAAGCTAGGGTTAGGGGGGAATTTGACCGCGAATTTCGGAGGGGGAGGTGTATTTATAGGTAGAGGGAGCTAGGAGAGTCCAAATGAGGTGCGGTTTTCGGCCACGCGATCATGATCGAACGACCGAGAGCATGGAGGGGAGTTAGGTGGGTTTTGGGCCACTTTGGAAGGGGTGTTGGGCTGCAAACAAAAGAGGCTTTTGCGGTTACCCGGTTAACCGTTGGAGTATCAAACGACCTCCAAATGGCACGAAACTTGACAGGCGGTCTACCGGTGCTATACCAAGGCCGCTTGGCAAACCTCGGGCCATTCCGAGAAAGTTTAACACCCGCACATGAAAAGAGGTAAAAGGGGGCGCCGGGAGACATAGGAGTGCCGGATTACAAAACGGACAACGGGGAAAATGCTCGGATGCATGAGACGAACACGTATGCAAAATGAAATGCACATGATGACATAATAAAAATGCAGATGATGACATGGAAAGGATGCGACACGCAAGCAAATGACATGGCAACGACGGCGAATAACTGAAGGACACCTGGCGCATCGAAACCGGGGCGTTACACAAGGTATCAATCCAGTAGGAGGCTACGCGCGAGTCCCTCGCACCTGCACAACACAAATAACTCCTCGCAACCAACGCGATAAGGGGTTGTCAATCCCTTCACAGTCACTTACGAGAGTGAGATCTGATAGATATGATAGGATAATACTTTTGGTATTTTTGTGATAAAGATGCAAAGTATAGTAAAAAGCAAAGGAAATTACTAAGTATTGGAAGATTAATATGATGAAGATAGACCCGGGGGCCATAGGTTTCACTAGTGGCTTCTCTCATAAGCATAAGTATTTTACGGTGGGTGAGCAATTACTGTTGAGTAATTGATGTAATTGAGTATAGTTATGAGAATATCTAGGTATGATCATGTATATAGGCATCACGTCCCGAGACAAGTAGACCGACTCGCCTGCATCTATTACTATTACTCCACTCATCGACCGCTATCCAGCATGCATCTAGAGTATTAAGTTCATGAAAACAGAGTAACGCCTTAAGCAAGATGACATGATGTATTCATGCAATATGATAAAAACCCCATCTTGTTATCCTCGATGTCAACAATACAATACGTGCCTTGCTGCCCCTACTGTCACTGGGAAAGGACACCGCAAGATTGAACCCAAAGCTATGCACTTCTCCCATTGCAAGAAAAACCAATCTAGTAGGCCAAACCAAACTGATAATTCGAAGAGACTTGCAAAGATAACCAATCATACATAAAAGAATTCAGAGAAGATTCAAATATTGTTCATAGATAATCTTGGTCATAAACCCACAATTCATCGGTCTCAACAAACACACCGCAAAAAGAAGATTACATCGAATCCACGAGAGAGGGGGAGAACATTGTATTAAGATCCAAAAAGAGAGAAGAAGCCATCTAGCTACTAACTATGGACCCGAAGGTCTGAAGTAAACTACTCACACTTCATCGGAGAGGCTATGGTGTTGATGTAGAAGCCCTCCATGATGGGTTCCTCCTCCGGCGGAGCTACGGAACAGGCCACAAGATGGGATCTCGTGGGTACAGAAGGATGCGGCGGTGGAATTAGGTTTTTGGCTCCGTCTCTGATTGTTTGGGGGTACGTAGGTATATATAGGAGGAAGGAGTACGTCGGTGGAGCAACAGGGGGCCCACGAGAGTGGAGGGCGCGCCCTAGGGGTTGGGCGCGCCCCCTACCTCGTAGCCTCCTCAAAGCTTCCTTGACGTAGGGTTCAAGTCTCCTGGATCACGTTCGGTGACAAAATCACGTTCCAGAAGGTTTCATTTCGTTTGGACTCCGTTTGATATTCCTTTTCTTCGAAACTCTGAAATAGGCAAAAAAACAACAATTCTGGGCTGGGCCTCCGGTTAATAGGTTAGTCCCAAAAATAATATAAAAGTGGATAATAAAGCCCAATAATGACAGAAAAAGTAGATAATATAGCATGGAGCAATCAAAAATTATAGATACGTTGGAGACGTATCAGTGTGCAATGGGCGATGAGCCCAGACCCCTGCGTGCATAGGATTTAGACCAGCATGCTTACCTCTCTGTTGTGCCTAGGTGGGGCTGCAACGTGTTGATCTTCCGAGGCCGGGCATGACCCAGGAAAGTGTGTCCGGCCAAATGTGTTGGGGAACGTAGTAATTTCAAAAAAAATCCTACGCACACGCAAGATCATGGTGATGCACAGCAACGAGACGGGAGAGTATTGTCCACGTACCCTCATAGACCGAAAGCGGAAGCATTAGAACAACGCGTTTGATGTAGTCGTACGTCTTCACGATCCGATCGATCCAAGTACCGAACGCACAGCACCTTCGAGTTCAGCACACGTTCAACTCGATGATGATCCACGAACTCTGATCTAGCAGGGTGTCGGGGATGAGTTTCGTCAGCACGACGGCGTGGTGACAGTGATGATGTTCTACCGACGCAGGGCTTCACCTAAGCACCGCTATGATATGACCGAGGTGGAATATGGTGGAGGGGGGCACCGCACACGGCTAAGGAACGATCACGAAGATCAACTTGTGTGTCATGGGGTGCCCCTTCCTCCGTATATAAAGGGGGAGGAGGAGGGCGGCCGAGGGGTGGCGCGCCCTAGGAGGAAACCTACTCCAAGTAGGTTTGCCCTCCCTTTCCTAGTCCAAGAAGGAGGGGAAGGAAGGAGGAGAGGGAAAGGCAAGGGCCGCCCCTTGTCCTATTCGAACTCAAGGGGAGGCGCCTCTTGCCTGCCAGCCCTCTCTCTCTCTCCACTAGGGCCCAACAAGGCCCATTAGTTCCCGAGGGGGGGGGGGTCCGGTAACCCCCGGTACTCCGATATATATCCGATAACCCCCGGAGCTATTCCAGTGTCCAAATATAGTCGTCCAATATATCAATCTTTATGTCTCGACCATTTCGAGATTCCTCGTCATGTCCGTGATCACATCCGGGACTCTGAACAGCCTTCGGTACATCAAAAAACATAAACTCATATTACAACTGTCATCGTAACGTTAAGCGTGCGGACCCTACGGGTTCGAGAACTATGTAGACTTGACCTAGAACTGTTTCCGGTCAATAACCAATAGCGGAACCTGGATGCTCATATTGGCTCCTACATATTCTACGAAGATCTTTATCGGTCAACCCGCATAACAACATACATTGTTCCCTTTGTCATTGGTATGTTACTTGCCCGAGATTCGATCGTCGGTATCTCAATACCTAGTTCAATCTCGTTACCGGCAAGTCTCTTTACTCGTTACGTAATGCATCATTCCGTAACTAACTCATTAGCTACATTGCTTGCAAGGCTTATAGTGATGTGCATTACCGAGAGGGCCCAGAGATACCTCTCCGACAATCGGAGTGACAAATCCTAATCTTGAAATACGTCAACTCAACAAGTACCTTTGGAGACACCTGTAGAGCACCTTTATAATCACCCAGTTACGTTGTGACGTTTGGTAGCACACAAAGTGTTCCTTCGGTAAACGGGAGTTACATAATCTCATAGTCATAGGAACATGTATAAGTCATGAAGAAAGCAATAGCAACATACTAAACGATCAAGTGCTAAGCTAACGGAATGGGTCATGTCAATCACATCATTCTCCTAATGATGTGATCCCGTTAATCAAATGACAACCCATGTCAATGGCTAGGAAACATAACCATCTTTGATCAACGAGCTAGTCAAGTAGAGGCATACTAGTGACACTATGTTTGTCTATGTATTCACACATGTATCATGTTTTCAGTTAATACAATTCTAGCATGAATAATAAACATTTATCATGATATAAGGAAATAAATAATAACTTTATTATTGCCTCTAGGGCATATTTCCTTCAGTCTCCCACTTGCACTAGAGTCAATAATCTAGTTCACATCACCATGTGATTTAATACCAATAGTTCACATCACCATGTGATTAACACCCATAGTTCACATCGTCATGTGACCAACACCCAAAGGGTTTACTAGAGTCAATAATCTAGTTCACATTGCTATGTGATTAACACCCAAAGAGTACTAAGGTGTGATCATGTTTTGCTTGTGAGAGAAGTTTAGTCAATGGGTCTGCCACATTCAGATCCGTATGTATTTTGCAAAAATATTCTATGTCTACAATGCTCTGTACGGAGCTACTCTAGCTAATTGCTCCCACTTTAAATATGTATCCAGATTGACACTTAGAGTCATCTGGATCAGTGTCAAATTTTGCATCGACGTAACCCTTTACGACGAACCTCTTGTCACCTCCATAATCGAGAAACATATCCTTATTCCACTAAGGATAATTTTGACCAATGTCCAGTGATCTACTCCTAGATCACTATTGTACTCCCTTGCCAAACTCAGTGGTAGGGTATGCAATAGATCTGGTACACAGCATGGCATACTTTATAGAAACTATGGCTGAGGCATAGGGAATGGCTTTCATTCTCTTTCTATCTTCTGCTGTGGTCGGGTTTTGAGTCTTTACTCAATTTCACACCTTGTAACACAGGCAAGAAACTCTTTCTTTGACTGTTCCATTTTGAACTACTTCAAAATCTTGTCAAGGTATGTACTCATTGAAATTTTTTATCAATCATCTTGATCTATCTCTATAGATCTTGATGCTCAATATGTAAGCAGCATCTCCGAGGTCTTTCTTTGAAAAACTCCTTTATGATTTGTAGAATAGTTCTACATTATTTCCGATCAATAATATGTTATTCACATATACTTATCGGAAATGTTGTAGTGCTCCCACTCACTTGTAAATACATGCTTCACTGCAAGTCTGTATAAAACTATATGCTTTGATCAACTTATCAAAGCGTATATTCCAACTCTGAGATGCTTGCACCAGTCCATAGATGGATCGCTGGAGCTTGCACACTTTATTAGCTCCTTTAGGATCGACAAAACCTTCCGGTTGGATCATATACAACTCTTCTTCCAGAAATCCATTCAGGAATGTAGTTTTGACATCCATTTGCCATATTTCATAATCATAAAATGCGGCAATCGCTAACATGATTCGGATGACTTAAGCATCGCTTCTGGTGAGAAGGCCTCATCGTAGTCAACCCCTTGAACTTGTCAAAACCTTTTGCAACAAGTCGAGCTTTGTGAAACTGATAACATTACCGTCGGCGTCAGTCTTCTTCTTGAAGATCCATTTATTCTCTATTGCTTGCCGATCATCGGGCAAGTCAACCAAAGTCCACACTTGTTCTCATACATGGATCCCATCTCAGATTTCATGGCTTCAAGCCATTTTGTGGAATCTGGGCTCACCATCGCTTCTTCATAGTTCGTAGGTTCACCATGATCTAGTAGCATGACTTCGAACAGGATTACCGTACCACTCTGGCGCGGATCTTACTCTGCTTGATCTACGAAGTTCAGTAACAACTTGATCTGAAGTTTCATGATCATTATCATTAACTTCCTCACTAATTGGTGTAGGTGTCACAGAAACCGGTTTCTGTGATGAACTACTTTCCACTAAGGGAGCTGGTATCGTTACCTCATCAAGTTCTACTTTCCTCCCACTCTCTTCTCTCGAGATAAACTCCTTCTCTAGAAAGGATCCATTTTTAGCAACGAATATCTTGCCTTCGGATCTGTGATAGAAGGTGTACCCAATAGTTTCCTTTGGGTATTCTATGAAGACGCACTTCTCCGATTTGGGTTTGAGCTTATCATGATGAAACTTTTTCACATAAGCATCGCAACCCCAAACTTTAGGAAACGACAACTTGGGTTTCTTGCTAAACCACAATTCATATGGTGTTGTCTCAACGGATTTAGATGGTGCCCTTTTAACGTGAATGCAGTTGTCTCTAATGCATAACACCAAAATGGTAATGGTAAATCAGTAAGAGACATCATAGATCGCACCATATCCAATAAAGTGCGGTTACGATGTTCGGACACACCATAACGTTGTGGTGTTCCAGGTGGCGTGAGCTGTGAAACTATTCCACATTGTTTTAATTGAAGACCAAACTCGTAACTCAAATATTCGTCTCCGTGATCAGATCGTAGAAACTTTATTTTCTTGTTACGATGATTTTTCCACTTCACTATGAAATTCTTTGAACCTTTCAACTATTTCAGACTTATGTTTCATCAAGTAGATATACCCATATCTGCTCAAATCATCTTGTGAAGGTTAGAAAATAACGATACTTGCGACGAGCATCAACACTCATTGGATCGCATACATCGGTATGTATTATTTCCAATAAGTTAGTAGCTTGTTCCATTGTTCTGGAGAACGGAGTCTTAGTCATCTTGCCCAAAAGGCATGGTTCGCAAGCATCAAATGATTCATAACCAAGTGATTCCGAAAATCCATCTTTATGGAGTTTCTTCATGCGCTTCACACCGATATGACCCAAACGGCAGTGCCACAATAAGTTGCACTATCATTATTATCTTTGCATCTTTTGGCATCAATATTATGAATATGTGTATCACTACGATCGAGATCCAACAAACTATTTTCATTGGGTGTATAACCATCGAAGGTCTTATTCATGTAAACAGAATAACAATTATTATTTAACTTCAAATGAATAACCGCATCGCAATAAACATGATCAAATCATATTCATGCTCAACGCAAACGCTAAATAACATTTATTTAGGTTTAACACTAATCCCGAAAGTATAGGGAGTGTGTGATATGATCATATCAATCTTGGAACTACTTCCAACACTCATCGTCACTTCCCCTCAACTAGTTATCTGTTTATTATGTTACTCCTGTTTCGAGTTACTAATCTTAGCAACCGAACAAGTATAAAATACTCAGGGGCTACTATAAACACTAGTAAGGCACACATCAATAACTTGTATATCAAATATACCCTTGTTCACTTTGCCATCCTTCTTATCCACCAAATATTCAGGGCATTTCCTCTTCCAGTGACCATTTCCTTTGCAGTCTAAGCACTCGGTTTCAGGCTTTGGTCCAGCTTTGAGCTTCTTTGCGGGAGTGACAACTTGCTTGTCATTCTATGTGAAGTTTCCTTTCTTTCCCTTTGCCCTTTTCTTGAAACTAGTGGTCTTATCAATCATCAACACTTGATGCTCTTTTCTTGATTTCTACCTTCTTTGATTTCAACATCGCGAAGAGCTCGGGAATCATTTTCGTCATCCTTTGCATACTATAGTTCATCACGAAGTTCTACTAACTTGGTGATGGTGACTAGAGAACTCTGTCAATCACTATCTTATCTGGAAGATTAACTCCTACTTGATTCAAGCGATTGTAGTACCCAGACAATCTGAGCACATGCTCACTAGTTGAGCGATTCTCTTCCATCTTTTAGCTATAGAACTTGTTGGATATTTCATATCTCTTAACTCGGGTATTTGCTTGAAATATTAACTTCAACTCCTGGAACATCTCATATGATCCATGACGTTCAAAACGTCTTTGAAGTCCCGATTCTAAGCCGTTAAGCATGGTGCACTAAACTATCAAGTAGTCATCATTTTGAGCTAGCCAAAGGTTCATAACGTCTGCATCTGCTCCTGCAATATATCCATCACCTAGCGGTGCATCAAGGGCATAATTATTCTATGCAGCAATGAGGATAATCTTCATATCACGGATCCAATCCGCATCATTGCTACTAACATCTTTCAACTTATTTTTTCTCTAGGAACATATCAAAATAAACATAGGGAAGCAACAACGTGAGCTATTGATCTACAACATAATTTGCAAAATACTATCAGGACTAAGTTCATGATAAATTTAAGTTCAATTTAATCATATTACTTAAGAACTCCCACTTAGATAGACATCTCTCTAGACATCTAAGTGATCACATGATCCAAATCAACTAAACCATGTCCGATCATCACGTGAGATGGAGTAGTTTTCAATGGTGAACATCACTATGTTGATCATATCTACTATATGATTCACGCTTCGACCTTTCGGTCTCCGTGTTCCGAGGCCATATCTGCATATGCTAGGCTCGCCAAGTTTAACTTTGAGTATTCGGCGTGTGCAAAACTGGCTTGCACCCGTTGTAGATGGACGTAGAGCTTATCACACCCGATCATCACGTGGTGTCCGGGCACGACGAACTTTGGCAACGGTGCATACTCAGGAGAACACTTCTTGATAATTAGTGAGAGATCATCTTAAAATGCTCATCAATCAAAGCAAGATAAGATGCATAAAGGATAAACATCACATGCAATCAATATAAGTGATATGACATGGCCATCATCATCTTGTGCTTGTGATCTCCATCTTCGAAGCACCGTCGTGATCACCATTGTCACCGGCGTGACACCTTGATCTCCATCGTAGCATCGTTGTCGTCTCGCCAATCTTATGCTTCTACGACTATCGCTACCGCTTAGTGATAAAGTAAAGCATTACAGGGCAATTGCATTGCATACAATAAAGCGACAACCATATGGCTCCTGCCAGTTGCCGATAACTTTGTTACAAAACATGATCATCTCATACAATAAAATATAGCATCACGTCTTGACCATATCACATCACAACATGCCCTGCAAAAACAAGTTAGACGTCCTCTACTATGTTGTTGCAAGTTTTATGTGGCTGCTACGGGCTTAGCAAGAACCGTTCTTACCTACGCATCAAAACCACAACTTCGCAAGGACCGGGCGTAGCCACACTCGGTTCAACTAAAGTTGGAGAAACTGACACCCGCTAGCCACCTCTGTGCAAAGCACACCGGGAGAACCGGTCTCGCGAAGCGTCTGGCGTAATGTCGGTCCGGGCCGCTTCATCCAACAATACCGCCGAACCAAAGTATGACATGCTGGTAAGCAGTATGACTTGTATCGCCCACAACTCACTTGTGTTCTACTCGTGCGTATAACATCTACGCATAAAACCTAGGCTCGGATGCCACTGTTGGGGAACGTAGTAATTTAAAAAAAATTCCTACACACACGCAAGATCATGGTGATGCAGAGCAACGAGAGGGGAGAGTATTGTCCACGTACCCTCGTAGACCGAAAGCAGAAGCGTTAGAACAACGCGGTTGATGTAGTCGTACGTCTTCACGATCCGACCGATCCAAGTACCTAACGCACGGCACCTCCGAGTTCAGCACACGTTCAGCTCGATGACGATCCCAGGACTCCGATCCAGCAGGCTGTCGGGGATGAGTTTCGTCAGCACAAAGGCGTGGTGACAGTGATGATGTTCTACCGACGCAGGGCTTCGCCTAAGCACCGCTACGATATGACCGAGGTGGAATATGGTGGAGGGGGGCACCGCACACGGCTAAGGAACGATCACGAAGATCAACTTGTGTGTCATGGGGTGCCCCCTTCCTCCGTATATAAAGGGGGGAGGAGGAGGGGGCCGGCCAAGGGGGTGGCGCGCCCTAGGAGGGGGAAACCTACTCCAAGTAGGTTTCGCCTCCCTTTCCTAGTCCAAGAAGGAGGGGGAAGGAAGTAGGGGGAGAGGGGAAAGGCAAGGGGGGCGCCGCCCCCCCTTCCTTGTCCTATTAAGACTCAAGGGGAGGGGGCGCGCCTCTTGCCCTGGCCGGCCCCTCTCTCTCTCCACTAGGGCCCAAGAAGGCCCATTAGTTCCCGGGGGAGGGGGGGTTCCGGTAACCCCCGGTACTCCGATATATATCCGATAACCACGGAACTATTACGGTGTCCGAATATAGTCGTCCAATATATTAATCTTTATGTCTCGACCATTTCGAGACTCCTCGTCATGTCCGTGATCACATCCGGGACTCCGAACAGCCTTCGGTACATCAAAAACCATAAACTCATATTATAACTGTCATCATAACGTTAAGCGTGCGGACCCTACGGGTTCGAGAACTATGTAGACATGACCTAGAACTGCTTCCGGTCAATAACCAATAGCGGAACCTGGATGCTCATATTGGCTCCTACATATTCTAGGAAGATCTTTATCGGTCAAACCGCATAACAACATAAGTTGTTCCCTTTGTCATCGGTATGTTACTTTCCCGAGATTCGATCATCGGTATCTCAATACCTAGTTCAATCTCGTTACCGGCAAGTCTCTTTACTCGTTACGTAATGCATCATTCCGTAACTAACTCATTAGCTATATTGCTTGCAAGGCTTATAGTGATGTGCATTACCGAGAGGGCCCAGAGATACCTCTCCGACAATCAGAGTGACAAATTCTAATCTCGAAATACGCCAACCCAACATGTACCTTTGGAGACACACAGAGAGCACCTTTATAATCACCCAGTTACCTTGTGACGTTTGGTAGCACACAAAGTGTTCCTCCGGTAAACGGAGTTACATAATCTCATAGTCATAGGAACATGTATAAGTCATGAAGAAAGCAATAGCAACATACTAAACGATCAAGTGCTAAGCTAACGGAATGGGTCATGTCAATCACATCATTCTCCTAATGATGTGATCCCGTTAATCAAATGACAACCCATGTCAATGGCTAGGAAACATAACCATCTTTGATCAACGAGCTAGTCAAGTAGAGGCATACTATTGACACTCTGTTTGTCTATGTATTCACACCTGTATCATGTTTCCGGTTAATACAATTCTAGCATGAATGATAAACATTTATCATGATATAAGGAAATAAATAATAACTTTATTATTGCCTCTAGGGCATATTTCCTTCAAAATGGGATCGAGCGTGTTGGGTTATGTGGTGCACCCCTGCAGGGAAGTTTATCTATTCGAATAGCCGTGTGATACGTCTCCGTCGTATCTACTTTTCCAAACACTTTTGCCCTTGTTTTGGACTCTAACTTGTATGATTTGAATGGAACTAACCCGGACTGACGTTGTTTTCAGCAGAATTGACATGATGTTGTTTTATGTGCAGAAAACAAAAGTTCTCGGAATGACACAAACTCCACGGGATGTCTTATAAAAAAAATAAAAAATCCTCGCCAAAGATGAATACCAGGGGGCCCACACCCTGTCCACGAGGGTGGGGGGCACGCCCCCCCTAGGGCGCGCCCCATACCTCATGGGCCCCCCGGAGACCCTCCGACGCCAACTCCAACTCCATATATTGGCTTTCTGGGAGAAAAAAATCAGAGAGAAGAAATCATCGCGTTTTACGATACGGAGCCGCCGCCAAGCCCTAATCTCTCTCGGGAGGGCTGATCTGGAGTCCGTTCGGGGCTCCGGAGAGGGGGGTTCGTCGCCTCATCATCATCAACCATCCTTCATCACCAATTTCATGATGCTCACCGCCGTGTGTGAGTAATTCCATCGTAGGCTTGCTGGACGGTGATGGGTTGGATGAGATTTATCATGTAATCGAGTTAGCTTTGTTAGGGTTTGATCCTAGTATCCACTATGTTTTGAGATTGATGTTGCTATGACTTTGCTATGCTTAATGCTTGTCACTAGGGCCCGAGTGCCATGAATTCAGATCTGAACCTATTATGTTTTCATGACTATATGTGTGTTCTTGATCCTATCTTGCAAGTCTATAGTCACCAATTATGTGTTATGATCCGACAACCCGAAGTGACAATAATCGGGATACTTCTCGGTGATGACCATAGTTTGAGGAGTTCATGTATTCACTATGTGCTAATGCTTTGTTTCGGTTCTCTATTAAAAGGAGGCCTTAATATCCCTTAGTTTCCAATAGGACCCCACTGCCACGGGAGGGTAGGACAAAAGATGTCATGCAAGTTATTTTCCATAAGCACGTATGACTATATTCGGAATACATGCCTACATTACGTTGATGAATTGGAGCTAGTTCTGTGTCACCCTATGTTATCACTGTTACATGACGAACCGCATCCGGCATAATTATCCATCACTGATCCGGTGCCTACGAGCTTTCCATATACTGGTTTAGGCTTATTTACATTTCCGTTGCTACTGTTACAATCACTACAAAATACCAAAAGCATTACTTTTGCTGCCTTTACTTTTGTTACAGTTACCACCACTATCATATTACTTTGCTACTAAACACTTTGCTGCAGATACTAAGTTTCCAGGTGTGGTCGAATTGACAACTCAATTGCTAATACTTGCAAATATTCTTTGGCTCCCCTTGTGCCGAATCAATAAATTTGGGTTGAATACTCTACCCTCGAGAACTGTTGCGATCCCCCATACTTGTGGGTTATTAAGACCTTTTTCAGGCGCCGTTGCCGGGGAGCATAGCTCTATTTGCTGAGTCACTTGGGATTTATATCTGCTGGACACGGTGAAGAACTTGAAAGACGCTAAAACAACAATTTATCCCTCAACTACGAGGGGAGGTAAGGAAGCGCCATCTAGCTCGCACTTGATTCACCTTCTGTTATGAGTAAGCTAGCGACACCTAAACCTGCTTCTGCTATTCGTTCTGATATGTCGCATGTTATTGATGATGCCACTTCTATGCTTGATACTACTGTGCCCCTTGGTGAATTTTTAGATGAACAAATTAATAGGTCTAGAGAAAGAGAAACCATTGAAACTGAATACAATGATGAAAGTGATGATGAAAATATGCCTGTTATTCCTGAGGGTTATCTTTTTGATGCGGAATCTTCTGCAGCTATTTTTGCTTGCCAGGATAGATACGAACTTAAGAGGCTGTTAGTTAAATGGAATAAAGAATCTCTTAAAGATAGGATGAGACCTGACCCTGCTTTTGCTACTTTACCTACCTGTGTTCCTGATAAGGATTATGAATTCTCTGTTGATCCTGATATAATTACTTTGGTTGAATCTGATCCTTTTTATGGCTATGAATCTGAAACTGTTGTGGCACATCTTACTAAGTTAAATGATATAGCTGCCCTGTTTACTAATGATGAGAGATCGCGCTACTTTTATATACTCAAAATATTTCCGTTCTCATTAAAGGGTGATGCTAAGTTATGGTTTAATTCTCTTGATCCTGGTTTTGTGCGTAGTCCCCAGGATATGATTTATTACTTCTCTGCTAAATATTCATCTGCTCATAAGAAACAAGTTGCTTTGAGGGAAATATATAATTTTGTGCAAATTGAAGAAGAGAGTCTCCCACAAGCTTGGGGGAGGCTTCTCAAGTTACTTAATGCTTTGCCTGATCATCCTCTTAAGAAACCTGAAATACTTGATATCTTTTATAATGGACTAACCGATGCTTCCAGAGATTACGGATAGTTGTGCTGGTTCTCTTTTCAGGGAAAGAACACGGATGAAGCTGAAATTTTATTGAATAATATGTTGACAAATAAAAATAATTGGGCACCTCTGAGCCAACTCACGAGCCAGCTCTCGAGCCAATTACTAAGCCTATTCCTAAACCAACTCCGAAGAAGAGAGGTGTTCTATTTCTCGATCCCGGAGATATGCAAGAGGCAAAGAAATCTATGAAAGAAAAAGGTATTAAAGCTGAAGATGTTAAGAAATTACCTCCTATTGAAGAAATACATGGTCTTAATTTACACTTTGTTGAAGAAGTATATGATCTTAATTCTTTATTCATCAAGAACCTCCCGATCCCGATATCCCGACACGTAGTAAAGGTAAATTCTCTCTATAGATATGATAAAGCTGAAGTCCCTCCTACTAAAATTGCTAGTCAGTGCTTGGATGAGTTTGATAACTTTATGTTTAAGCAAGATGACTTCAATGCTTATTTTGGTAGACAATTAAAACAGAATACCTTTATGATTAAACGCTTGAGTGATTATATGGCTAATATTAGAGGTGAACTTAAACTTGTTAGCAAACATGCTTCTATGGTTACCACTCAAGTAGAACAAGTACTTAAAGCTCAGAAAGAAGCGCTTGATGAAATGAATAGTAAGAAAAATGATTATGCTGTTAGAATGGCTACTAGAACTGGTAGAATGACTCGGGAACCTTTGTATCCTCAAGGCCACCCTAAGAGAATCGAGCAAGATTCTCAGAGAAATAATCTGATAATCCAAATGACATCTCTATGCAAACTTCTAGTGAACCTGTTGCTGAATCACCTGATAATCCAAATGACATCTCTATGTATGATGCTGAAACACAATCTGGTAATGAACATGAACCTAGTGAAAATGTTAATGATGATGTTCATGATGATGCTCAAGCTAGTAATGATAATGATGTAGAAGTTGAACCTGCTGTTGATCTTGATAACCCACAATCAAAGAATCAGCGTTATGATAAAAGAGACTTCGTTGCTAGGAAACATGGTAAAGAAAGGGAACCATGGGTTCGAAACCCATGCCTTTTCCTCGAAAACCATCCAAGAAAAAGGATGATGAGGATTTTGAGCGCTTTGCTGAAATGATTAGACCTATCTTTTTGCGTATGCGATTGACTGATATGCTCAAATGAATCCTTATGCTAAATATATGAAAGATATTGTTACAAATAAAAGATAAGCTGAAATTTCCACCATGCTTGCTAATTATACTTTTAAGGGTGGAATACCAAAGAAACTTGGAGATCCAGGGGTACCTACTATACCATGCTCCATTAAAAGAAATTATGTTAAAACCGCTTTATGTGATCTTGGAGCCGGTGTTAGTGTTATGCCTCTCTCTTTATATCGTAGACTTGAATTGAATAAGTTGACACCTACTGAAATATCTTTGCAAATGGCTGATAAATCAACTGCTATACCTGTCGATATTTGTGAGGATGTGCCTGTTGTGGTGCGAACGTTACTATTTTAACGAACTTTTTTATTCTTGATATTCCCGAGGACGATAGTATGTCTATTATTCATGGAAGACCTTTCCTTAATACTGCAGGGGCTGTTATTGATTGCAACAAAGGCAATGTCACTTTTCATGTTAATGTTAATGAACATACGATACACTTTCCGAGGAAACAACCTCAAGTTCATAGTATCAACTCTATTGGAAAAATTCCATCGATTATATTTGGAGGTTTTGAATTTCCTCTCCCTACTGTCAAGAAGAAATATGATATACTTATTATTGGGGATGTACATATCCCGTTGAGGTAATATAGTGTTATTGAAATTTCTCGGTTCCATGTTAATCGGAATGAGTTTGTTAACAAGACTTGATCAACCTTGTTAGTGGATTCCTTTTGATGAGCATGAGATAGATGAAACTAGAAGCACAACCTTCTGTACCCTCTTTATATTTTCTGTTCTTTAGTAGAAATAAAGTAAAATAGTATTTTTTTCTGTCTGTTTCCTGATTTATCCGTGCAATATAAAAATATCCTAAAAATAAAAGTCCTCAGAATGCCATGCCAATTTAATACGATTTTCTCGGGAATATTTTAGGATTTTTAGTGCAAAAATTACCGCGGGGGGAGCTGCCACCTGGCCACGAAGGTGGAGGGCGCGCCGCCCTGCCTCGTGGGCCCACGGTGGCCCTCCTCCACTTATCCCTGCACCCATCTTCTTCCTCTGCCTCACACAAACCCGAAAAACCAACTCAAGCTCGAGTTCCAGCCACTTTTGTTGTGATTTTCGATCTCCTTGCTCAAAGCACCTCTCTCAAAACTGCTTGGGGAGATTGTTCCTTGGTATGTGACTCCTCCATTGGTCCAATTAGTTTTTGTTCTAGTGCTTTATTCTTTGCAAATTTGTGCTGCATAGGTGACCATGTTCTTGAGCTTGCATGTCAAGCTTATATGGTGCCAAGTAGTTCTAATGCTTGATATATGCTCTAGTAACTTGTATGAGTAGTTGCTATCAGTTTTATTGAAGTTGGTTCACTTTTGTTTGAAGTTACTAAAATTTTCAGAATTTTTTTAGAGAAAACAATATGTTTAGGAAGATGTTCCAAGGTGGTTATTCAAGGAAGCAAGGTCCCAGGCTTGCAATGCGTGATGCTGACGGGGAACCACCAAGAGACGCTCCTGTGAGGTCCTGTGAATGGCCTTCGGAGAATTTTATGGATCAAGCGGGAATCAAAGAAGAATTTAACGCATATTTGCGTAATGCCGGTCTTGAGGACTTTGAAGCTGACAAATGCCCCCAGTATCATGATCTCACAAGTTCATTTGTGGGGAGGTTTGAGTTTTCATCTTTGCGTAATTCTCCTTCACCATGTTTGACATTTATGACAAATCTTATACCATGGACTTAGATGATTTCACTTTTGCGTGCAAACTTCCATCTTGGGGTAGTATCAGGGATCCCCCTAAATCTGAATATAGAGACTTTCTTGCTAGATTAACTGTGGGGGAATCTAGAGATATAACACAAGCCACTATAGGGAGCATTCACTTTCCTGCTATACATTATTTTGCTCTCTTCATAGGTAGATGCATAAATGCTAAGGATGAAGCATGTCACATGTGTGCCCTCGATCTCACATTCTCGTGGAGTCTGTGTTAGGAGACCAATCTTATCATATGGGAGCCATTGTAGCTCAGAGGTTGCATCATAATAGACATAATGTAGATTTCTTTGGAGGAATTTATGCAACCCGCTTAGCTAATTTTCTTGAGATAGACATTCGTGAGGGTGATATGGAGTTACCCCTACTTATTTGGATTTTGATTCTATGGTTTCCCACCAGTTTGTTGAGAGGACTGAACCACCTCTCGATGTCGACTAATCTTTAACAAACGGCGTGTTGTCCATGTTACTCTTCCCGCTCCTGCCTTCTTTGATTTTCGCATTTAGAGGAAGATATATTATTACCAGAGAGGAGGCAGATGAGTACGAGAGGAGAGCGGAGGCGGCTCGACGCCACGCTGCAGCTTAGGAGGCGATAGCGGCTGCATCGCAGTACGACCCCAGCTACACCTACGGGTATCTGCCAGGCTATCCCTGGCAATAGACCAACTTAGGCCAAAAGCCTAAGCTTGGGGGAGTACGTATTCCCACCGACATTACATTCATGTTCACACACACTCATTGCTAGATGTCGGTGCTCATACTCTTTCACTGTAATATCCATGCCAGTTTATTTTCTTTTTCCTACTTTCTTCTTGTGTGTTTAATAAACCTTAAGAAAAAACAAAAAAATTAGTAGTAGTTTATTTTTCCTGCTGTAGTAGTAATAATTAAAAAGAAAAAAACCCAAAAAATATTTCCCGTTCTTCTTTTGCTTGTTGGGAGCTTTCCCGTGTAAATAGTTTTTATTTCCTTTCTTTTCTTTGGGGGTCAGTAGGAGAAGACCATGATTAAATTGTTGAAGTGGCTCTTATATGCATCATTGTTGATTTAACCAAGAGCCCATATTGCCTTGTCTTCTCCTGTTTATTGAACGCTCGCAGATTCCAGCTTAGTCCAATGCACGTGCACTGTTATTATTCACATCGTTCGGTCGTGCAAGTGAAAGGCAATTATGATGATATATGATGGACTGACTGAGATGGGAAAAGCTGGTATGAACTCGACCTCTTTTGTTTTTGTAAATATGATGAGTCCATCATTCTTGATTCAGCTTATTATGAATAAACATGTTTGCAATGACAATTAGAGATCATAGTTGCTTGTGCAATGCTTGATTAGCTATGAGCTATAATGGTTTACCTTGCGTGTCAACATGCTATTGAGATGATTATGATGTGGTATGATGGGGTGGTATCCTCCTTTGAATGATTTAAGTGACTTGACTTGGCACATGTTCACGCATGTAGTTGAAACAAATCAACATAGCCTTCACGATATTTATGTTCATGGTGGATTATATCCTACTAATGCTTATATTCAATGTTTATTAATTTTAATGCATGTTCATGACTATTGTCGCTCTCTAGTTGGTCGCTTCCGGTCTTTTGCTAGCCTTCACTTGTACTAAGCGGGAATACCGCTTGTGCATCCAATCCCTTAAACCCCAAAGTTATTCCATATGAGTCCACTATACCTTCCTATATGCGGTATCTACCTGCCGTTCCAAGTAAATTTGTATGTGCCAAACTCTAAACCTTCAAATAAACATTCTGTTTTGCATGCTCGAATAGCTCATATATCAACTAGTGCTGCCCTTATCTTCCGTGTTAGGCGGGTTATTCTCAAGAGGAGTGGACTCCGCTCCTCACTCACGAGAAAATGGCTGGTCACCGGGATGCCCAGTCCATGCTTTATGGAAACTAAATCAAAATAGATGCAAACAAAACTCCCCCTGGGACCCATTGAATTTTGGAGGCACTTTCGTTGTTTCGAGCAAGCCATGGATTGATGCTTGTGGAGGAGGGGAGTATAAACTTTACCATTCTGTTTGGGAACCACCTATAATTTGTTTAGCATGGAAGATATCGTCATCTCTTAGTTGTTATGTTGACAATGAAAGTATGCCGCTCAAAATATAATTTATCTCTATTTCAAAACCGAGCTCTGGCACCTGTACAACCCTGCTTCCCTTTGCGAAGGGCCTATCTATTTACTTTTATGTTGAGTCATCACCCTCTTATTAAAAAGCACTAGCTGGAGAGCACAGTTGTCATTTGCATTCATTATTGTTAATTTATATCGGGTATGACTATGATTGGATCTCTTTTACCATGAATTACAATGTCTAGTCAGTCCTTGATCTTTGAAGGTGCTCTGCATTTATGTTTTGCGGTCTCACAAAGGGCTAGCGAGATACCATCTTGTTATATCATATTATGATTATTTTGAGAAAGTGTTGTCATCCGAGATTTATTATTATGGCTTGCTAGCTGATTATGTTATTGATATGAGTAAACATGAGACCTGAGAATTATTGCAAATGTGGTTAGTTATGATCTTTGCTGAAAACCTGAATGCCGGCTTGACATAAGTACAACAACAAGAGCAACAGAGTTTGTAAAAGTTTTTTTTCTCTTTCAGTTTGTCAACTGAATTGCTTGAGGACAAGCAAGGGTTTAAGCTCGGGGGAGTTGATACGTCTCCGTCGTATCTAATTTTCCAAACACTTTTGCCCTTGTTTTGGACTCTAACTTATATGAGTTGAATGGAACTAACTCGGACTGATGTTGTTTTCAGCAGAATTGCCATGATGTTGTTTTATGTGCAGAAAACAAAAGTTCTCGGAATGACCTGAAACTCCACGGGATGTCTTATAAAAATAATAAAAAATCCTCGCCAAAGATGAATACCGGGGCCACACCACTGTCCCACGAGGGTGGGGCGCCCCATCCTCGGGCGCACTTCTACCTCGTGGGCCCTCGAGACCCTCCGACGCCAACTCCAAGTCCATATGTTGGCTTCGGGAGAAAAAATCAGAGAGAAGAAATCATCGCGTTTTCACGATATGGAGCCGCCGCCAAGCCCTAATCTCTCTGGGAGGCTGATCTGAGTCCGCTCGAGACTCCAAGAGGGGATTCGTCGCCGTCGTCATCATCAACCGTCCTTCATCACCAATTTCATGATGCTCACCGCCGTGGTGAGTAATTCCATCGTAGGCTTGCTGGACGGTGATGGGTTGGATGAGATTTATCATGTAATCGAGTTAGCTTTGTTAGGGTTTGATCCCTAGTATCCACTATGTTCTGAGATTGATGTTGCTATGACTTTGCTATGCTTAATGCTTGTCACTAGGGCCCAAGTGCCATGAATTCAGATCTGAACCTATTATGTTTTCATGAATATATGTGTGTTCTTGATCCTATCTTGCAAGTCTATAGTCACATATTATGTGTTATGATCCGACAACCTCAAGTGACAATAATCGGGATACTTCTCGGTGATGACCATAGTTTGAGGAGTTCATGTATTCACTATGTGCTAATGCTTTGTTCCGGTTCTCTATTAAAAGGAGGCCTTAATATCCCTTAGTTTCCAATAGGACCCGCTGCCACGGGAGGGTAGGACAAAAGATGTCATGCAAGTTCTTTTCCATAAGCACATATGACTATATTCGGAATACATGCCTACATTACGTTGATGAATTGGAGCTAGTTCTGTGTCACCCTATGTTATGGCTGTTACATGACGAACCGCATCCGGCATAATTATCCATCACTGATCCGGTGCCTATGAGCTTTCCATATACTGGTTTACGCTTATTTACTTTTCCGTTGCTACTATTACAATCACTACAAAATACCAAAAACATTACTTTTGCTGCCTTTACTTTTGCTACCGTTACCACCACTATCATATTACTTTGCTACTAAACACTTTGCTGCAGATACTAAGTTTCCAGGTGTGGTTGAATTGACAACTCAGCTGCTAATACTTGAGAATATTCTTTGGCTCCCCTTGTGTCTAATCAATAAATTTGGGTTCAATACTTTACCCTCGAAAACTGTTGCGATCCCCTATACTTGTGGGTTATCACCGTGATCTTCGGTAACAGGACGACTTGGAGTTGTACCTTGACCTTATGACAACTAGAACCGGATACTTAATAAAACACACCCTTCCAAGTGCCAGATATAACCCGGTGATCGCCCTCTAACAGGGTGACAAGGAGGGGATCGCCGGGTAGGATTATGCTATGCGATGATACTTGGTGAACTTACCATCTACTCTCTTCTACATGCTGCAAGATGGAGGCTGCCAGAAGCGTAGTCTTGACGGTATAGCTATCCCCTCTTATTACGGCATTCTACAGATTCGGTCCACCGATATTGCCCTTTACACGAGATACCCATGCATATGTAGTGTAGATCCTTGCTTGCAGTACTTTGGATGAGTACTCACGGTTGCTTTTCTCCTCTTTCCCCTTTCCATTCTACCTGGGTTGTCGCAACCAGATCTTTGGAGCCCAGAGCTTGACGCCACTGGCGGCATTTAACTCCTACTACACCGGAGGTGCCTACTACTACGCAGGTGTCACCGACGCATTTGACCACTGTGAGTAGTTTAGGAGGATCCTAGGCAGGAGGCCTGCGCCTCTTTCGATCTTTATCCCAGTTGGTGCTAGCCTTCTTAAGGCAAGCTTGTTTAACTTATGTCTGTACTCAGATATTGTTGCTTCCGCTGACTCATCTATGATTGAGCACTTGTATTCAAGCCCTCAAGGCCCCTGGCTTGTATTATGATGCTTGTATGACTTATTTTTGTTTTTAGAGTTGTGTTGTGATATCTTCCCGTGAGTCCCTGATCATGATTGTACACGTTTGCATGCATGATTAGTGTACGATTGAATCAGGGGCGCCACAAGTTGGTATCAGAGCCGACTGCCTGTAGGAATCCCCCTTCCACACTCCTTGGCCGAAGTCGAGTCTAGACATTGCAAAATTTTTACTAACATGGTTGTGCGGCTTACGAGCCCACGTCGCCATTGGGTGGTATTAGGATCTTTTACTCCTTGATCTTTACACTAGGACTCTGAGCTCTCTTCTTTTCGGGTTAAATGATTTTGCTAAAAAAACTAACTTTAGGTTCTCAAAAGTACTTTCTCCCGGAGAGCCCTCACTTCAGATGATCGCCTGCTGCACTAGAAGATTCTGAAGTTACTCTACGATATTCTCTCGAGTCTTTGTGATATCGCATTTGAGATTTCCTTCCACCGTCAACCCCTATGAAAACTGCATACACTTGCCAATCATACAATCATTCCCCGTTGATCCTGTTATTACAAGATGTCCCGAAATACTCTCTGTTGTCCCGAGAATCCTTTGAGCTTACTGCCTTGCAGTTCTTTACCACATGAATACCTCTACGGATAATTTCTCACATTTATCGGGTATCCGTTCATCCACAGTTGATTCCTGTATTTCACAAAAGTCTTCGAAATACCATTCGTTCTTCTAAAAATCCTTGACATCCTAATGCTCTTGAAATTCTTGCTTACTAGCATTATGATTAATCCCATCAGTCTGGTAATCTTATTGGCATCCTTTGTAAATATCATTTTGAGCCCATTGATTCAATATATTGTGAATGCTCGCAATCCTCAATCATATCCTAGAATTCATCCTTTCGGCTCAGACGTCATTTTTAACATGAGCTGGATCTCGACCAATCAAATTGTCGTCGTTTGTACCCCTAAGCTTACTCAAGTTATCCATCCTTAATCAGAGCGTTGGCTTCTGATCCCTTGAATTGGAAGTCATAATTCTCTTGCATTTGGGCTTTAAATTAGTTAGTTGTTTCCATAATCGGATCTTCTTGCATTCTTTCTTCCTCTGGTTGAGTACTGATGCTCACATCAGATCCCTTGTGGACCACCATATCCTTGTTGGATTTTATCTGACAACGTCCTTCATATTCAACCACTTTGGAAATTCTTTCCCTGATGCATAATGCCATTGGTAAAACCTATTCTCTAATTTGGCCAACCATGCTCTGCTTTCAAGCTGGTGATATTTACTTTTGAAACATTGTGGTATATGTTTCTAAGATGCCCCGATGGGTTGAACCAACGCCTTCCCTAATCTGTTTGAACCCATAAGATTTCACGGGTCATACTTATCTGGTATTGCACCAGGTAAAACTTTCAACAACTAATGTCATTTTTGAAACACGAGAAGTGAATGGAAGGTTATGCATTGAAGAAGTGGGAGTCGACCTTGAACTTAGTGTTCATGCCCATGGACCCAATGTGGAACTTATCATGGAAGCTTCTTGCAAGACTTTTAATCAGTTGGATAATTCTTTCGATGTCTTTGAATTGGATCCCTTGCGACTATGGTTTCAACCATATTTATATTCCTTGATTCCTTTTCTCGGACAAGTTAAAGTACTTGTCTTTTGTAGATCAATACACTTGTCAACCCTCTATTTTGCTCTACCTCCGAGTGTTACTGAGGGAGTCCTGGATTAGGGGGTGTCCGGATGGCCCGACTATGACCTTTGGCCGAACTCCTGGACTATGAAGATACAAGATTGAAGACTTGGTCGCGTGTCCGGATGGGACTTCACTTGGCGTGGAAGGCAAGCTTGGCGATACGGATATGTAGATCTCCTACCATTGTAACCGACTGTGTAACCCTAACCTCTTGATTGCCTATATAAACCGGAGGGTTTTAGTCCATAGGACTAACAACAATCATACCATAGGCTAGCTTCTAGGGTTTAGCCTCTACGATCTCGTGGTGGTAGATCTACTCTTGTACTACCCATATCATCAATATTAATCAAACATGAGTAGGGTTTTACCTCCATCGAGAGGGCCCGAACCTGGGTAAAAACATCGTGTCCCTTGTCTCCTATTACCATCCGCCTAGACGCACAGTTCGGGACCCCCTACCCGAGATCCGCCGGTTTTGACACCGACAGTTACCATCTGGTATCTCGATAATATCACCGAACCATGTTGCTTATTATGAGCCTTCATCAAGTATTATTCCTCACCGATTCCAATGATTCATGGTTCCGAGTTGTTAGTCACTCGAGGACACCGATAACTAAATCGGGTCCGCACCATGATTAAACAACTCTTAGTAATCTCCTTTACTCACGAGTTTGTACTCGAGCATGTCAATCCTAACCTGATCGGCTATCATCATAGTGCTAATTTTAACCGTGCTACCTGGTTCCTATTCCCGGAGCACAACTTTCGACGATGAGCTAAGCTTACGGCGATCGTCCTCGGCATATCATTTCACCTTGAACAACAATCTTTGATTTCAAGTTTGTATTGTACTGGTGGTTTCAATAACCTTTCGCTCCATCATTCATTTGACTTGATGTCATCGTCGATCGATTACATCTGCAGGAAATCTCTCGACAAAATTTGTCATGATCATCATCAACATTCTGAGTTCTTCCAGGATATCAATTGAATTCATGATGATAAATACCGTCCTTGCCCCTCAATGAATTGTGTTATCATCAACAACATGATTGCCTTCCCTCCAACACATACTTGTTCATGTTATGGAGTTCCTTGCTATCCAGCTTATGTTATGTTCTACCTTTGGGTACCACCGTCCTTTATGTCAAGAATGTCGCGAGAATTTCACCACCCCTGAAGAATTCTTGATACAAGTGATGCTTATTACAATCACCATTATTTTCTTGGTCCCCGTGTTATTCCTAACCGGAACACGGACATATGGTCTGTAATGAGTAAATTCAAAACTTCTAGCAACCCTATTGCTTTGACGTTAATGGTTGATAGCTTCATTCCAAGTCTATTGCTCATTGAATCATCATTCGAACATTGATCGTGCTATCTAGTCCAAAATTTCTGGGTGCACCTTTCTATCATTGTTCAATTGTGTATGTTTTCATTGAACATACATCATTATATCATAGATCTGACTAATGTTATCTCCTTGTTTACATAATTGTGGAAATCCATCCTTTTGGAAATCTCGATGAATTGTCGCTGAGTCCATCAGCCACCTCCTCATCCTCTCCTTGGTTTAATGATGAACTCTTGTTTCGGAACTCGCTCCCATAGTTCATTCCTGAGAATCTTACAATGTCATCTCGCCAACTGGTGTTGCACCTTTTTCTTCTCAGACATCCCGAGTATGAGGTGTCCTGACACCAATCAGATTTGAAACTTGTCAGATATGATGGTTGGAATATTTTCCAAGAGTCATAGCATTAATCTTTATGTAACCCAGTAAGGTGATATCGTGCCTAGCACACCTGGCCGGAGGAACTATTGTTATATTATCCTTTTTAGCAAGGTTAACCATTCTTCCATGAGGAAATTGTAAGACTTATTCTATAAGTTGTTCCTGATGAATCCTTTGAGTATTCAAAGTCCGACCTTTGCTTGAAGACCATGTCAATGCTATCTCGAAGCATGACTGTGGTACTCCGATTTTCAATAAGAACATTTGAAGCCCAATGCTAAATGTTTCTTGCTCAATTATCCAAATACCGTTGCATGGGTAATGTCTTGAAATTCTCTCTCCCCTTACCTAAAGGGTTTTCTACTTATATCCTGCCACAGATATCATGCTCTGCTTATCATTGGGAAGGATATACATCTGAAATATGTGTTTAAACACATTTTCCTTTCCATTGTTCTGTTCAATCTAATGATCATCTTTTCATTTCTATTGTTTTGATTAATCTTGTTGTGATCTATATGATCTAAGCAGTAATATTCTCTGCTTATGTAAACACCTTGGTATACAACTGTGTCAGTAAGACTGTGTTACTATTGTTGATGACATTTCGGTAACCACCGATGGACGAGAACTTTGCCTATTGGTCCGCCTCGTTTCAACGAGCAGGAAAATAGTTCTCTTCGTCCCTCGCCCTTGGTACCAACGATGCTGCCAACATAACTGGCCGGTTATTCTCTGACATGCCTTGCTTACATGATCGTGCAAGACGTCACCCCTCTTCCTACTTTTAACCCACATGGTGGGCCCATAACCCACAGTTCCATAGGATCGAAACCTAACTCTCCTGTACACCCCCTGTTCCCAAGGTTGTTCCTCGCGCGTGGCCTCATATGTAATTCACGGACCACCTTCCTAGTGATCTATTTTCGTAACAGACGCAATACTTAATCTCGTTGCTCTGGACCCCTTTCGCACTTGGTTTCAGACATCGAACCATTGCCTATCCATTTGAAACTGCTCATGGTACCTTCTTACTTTGCTCTCGATATCTTCTTAAGTTTCAATTCGAGAGATACTTATGCTTCTTCTCCCGAGTTAACCGTCTGATGCTCAATCCTGTTAGAATCCATCCTTATAGTGTTTTCCCCTCTTAACCGTTCGTAAGTACGGTGAAGATCCTGAAGGAAGGACGGCAAATTCATCATGATGACCTGGAGAAGAGGAATGAAGGCATCAACTTAATGGATCCACCTCTTCGAGAAGAGTAACCAAGGCCGAGAAGATCCGTTAGAATTTCATAACTAAACCTTCCCCCCTTTCACTACCTCTTAAATCTCGGGACGAGATTTCTTGTAGTGGAGTAGAATTGTGACGCCCGGATAATTAGGCTACAGTAATCCCACATTAATGATGCCACGTCACCTCGATTACTGTTGCTAATCTCGCGTTAGTTCAAAACCGGTTCGAACTCAAATTCAAAATCAAGCAAACAATAAAATGTTTTCAAATATTAAAACTAAAATGTTGGGGTGTTGCCAAATAATGCATAGGTAATTATTGTGGAGAAACCACAATTTTATAAAAGGTTTAAGTGCACTAAAATATTTAAAACAACAGCAAAACATTTAACTAACTACCCTTTCCAAATTGATAAAATATTAAACTATTTGTGTTATTGCCAAAAACTTATGGGGCAGTGGCATACTTATTAAAACTAAATTAGGAACCAGTGGTGTAGTTTATAAAACCAAATTCAAAAGAAAACTAAAATAAAAATAGTAAAACAGAAATATAAAATAAAATAAAAGATAAAATCAAACAAAATATAAAAGAAGAATAAAATAAAACAAAACCCCCACCCAACTGGGCCTCAGCCCAGCCAACGACCTACCAGGTCGGCCACCCCGCCCCCTATATGGCTTCCCCAGGCCAAACCCTAACCCGCGGACACCCTCCACTCTCCCCACACTCGCTCTCCCTCACCTCCCTTGATCCAGATCGGCTCGAGGCACCGGACGCCGCCGCCCGGAGACGCCACCCTGTCGCCGCCCCGGCGCACGTCCCCGTCGCCAACCCCAGCCGCCTCGCCGAACCGCCTCGCCTCCTCCCCGAGGTGCTCCATCGACCTCGACGCCACCCCAAACCGCCATTGCCGAGTGCCATCCACCCGGAGCTCCCCCATCGCCGCATGTCGTCTTCGTCCTCCTCCGCGACCCCCACTGCCACTCCCCTACACTACTCGGTGAGGGTCACGCCCTCTCCTCTCTCCCCTGTCTCCACAGACGCTTCTGACCGTAGCCCCCTGCAGCTCTCGACCGCACCCCGCGTCCTCCCGTAGCCGCCATCGTGCCCGACATGGTCACCCTGCCGCACCAGCGTGGCGCCTCGCGCCGCCGCCATGACCTCGCTGGCCCGTCCCTCTCGTGCTTAGGCTCAGCGTGCTGCCGGTGCCCTGCTCCTCTGCTCAAGCGCGCGCCAGAACCTCGAGCCTCACAGCTGCAGCTCACTGCACGCAGCCACGCCACGCCACCACATGGCCAAGACTGCCGTGCCTCCCGGACCCCACGCCCAGAACGAAATTAAAAAAGAATTAATAAATAACAACTAAAATTAATTAAAATGTTAATTAATTAAAGAATTAATTAACTTAATTAATCCTGATAGATTAACCTAATGTCTTAGTTTAGTTAATTAATCTGTTAGGTTAGTTAACAGTCGATGACATGCGGGACCCACACGTCAGTTTGACCAGTCAACACCTCTGTTGACTGCTGATGTCATCCTGACGTCATGATGACATCAGCAAACACTATTCTGGATAATGTTGGATTAAATTAATTAAATAAATTCTAAAAATGATTTAAAACTTTAAAAAATCTTATAAAATAATCCGCAACTCGGATGAAAATACTTTCTACATGAAAGTTGCTCAGAACGATGAGACGAATCCAAATAAGCAGTTCGTTCGTTCGCCACACATCCCTAGCATAGCGAACACACAACTTTTCCCCTCCGGTTCATCTGCCCGAAAACGCGAAACACCGGGGATACTTTCCCGGATGTTTCCCCCTTCGCTCGTATCACATATCCCTGTGTTACGTCACCCCTAGCACAACGTATTGCCGTGTATTGCTTTTGTTACATTTGATTGCTCTGTTATTTATTGTGTTCCCCCTCCGTTACTTCTTTCCGGTAGGCTCCGAGACCGTTGCCGATGCCCCTATGATCGGCTACATCGACGACGACCCCTTCTTCTTGCCAGAGCAACCAGGCAAGCCCCCCCCCTTGATCACCAGATATCGCCTATTCCTTCTCTCTACTACTTGCATTAGAGTAGTGTAGCATGTTACTGCTTTCGGTTAATCCTATTCTGCTGCATAGCCTGTCATTGTTGCTACAATTGATGATACCTTTACCTGCTATCATAATGTTTAGTATAGGATGCTAGTGTTCCATCAGTGGCCCTACACTCTTGTCCGTCTGCCATGCTAAACTACTGGGCTGTGATCACTGCAGGGGGTGATCACGGGCATATGCTATCTACTTTATACTGTTACATTACTTATGATACTGTTCGGAGATGGGGGCTGAAGGGGCAGGTGGCTCCATCCCGGTAGAGGTGGGCCAGGGTTCCCGACGGCCCCCAACTGTTACTTTGTGGCGGAGCGACAGGGCAGGTTGAGACCACCTAGGAGAGAGGTGGGCCTGGCCCTGGTCGGCGTCCGCGGTTACTTCATAATAACACGCTTAACGAGATCTTGGTATTTGATCTGAGTCTGGACACTGGCCTATACGCACTAACCAACTACGCGGGAACAGTTATGGACACTTGGCGTCGTGGTATCATCCGAAGCCTTTGTGACGTCAGCGACTGAGTGGCGCGCGCCGGATTGGACTGGAATGCCTTCTAGGCTAGGTGCGCTTCGGCCGCGTCATAGCGTGCGCAGGTGTGCAATGGGCCTGCACCCTGGCGCATAGGATTTTAGACCGGCGTGCTAACCTCTCTCACAGCCTAGGTGGGGCTGCGACGTGTTGATCTTCCAAGGCCGGGCATGACCCAGGAAAGTGTGTCCGGCCAAATGGGAACGAGCGTGTTGGGTTATGTGGTGCACCCCTGCAGGGAAGTTTATCTATTCGAATAGCCGTGATCTTCGGTAACAGGACGACTTGGAGTTGTACCTAGACCTTATGACAACTAGAACCGAATACTTAAAAAAACACCCTTCCAAGTGCCAGATATAACCCAGTGATCGCTCTCTAACAGGGTGACGAGGAGGGGATCGCCGGGTAGGATTATGCTATGCGATGATACGTGGTGAACTTACCATCTACTCTCTTCTACATGCTGCAAGATGGAGGCTGCCAGAAGCATAGTCTTCGACAGGACTAGCTATCCCCCTCTTATTACGGCATTACGCAGTTCACCCATCGATATTGCCCCTTTACACAGATATCCATGCATATGTAGTGTAGATCCTTCCTTGCGAGTACTTTGGATGAGTACTCACGGTTGCTTTTCTCCCTCTTCTCCCAATTTCCATTCTACCTCGTTGTCGCAACTAGATGCTGGAGCCTAGGATCTTGACGCCACCGTCTACGACGACTCCTACTACACCGTAAGTGCCTACTACTACGTGCAGGCCGCTGATGACGACCAGGAGTAGTTTAGGAGGATCCCAGGCAGGAGGCATGCGCCTCTTTTGATCTATATCCCAGTTGGTGCTAGCCTTCTTAAGGCAAACTTGTTTAAATTATGTCTGTACTCAGATATTGTTGCTTCTGCTGACTCGTCTATGATCGAGTGATAACCCACAAGTATAGGGGATCGCAACAGTTTTTGATAAGTAAGAGTGTCGAACCCAACGAGGAGCTAAAGGTAGAACAAATATTCCCTCAAGTTCTATCGACCACCGATACAACTCTACGCACGCTTGACGTTCGCTTTACCTAGAACAAGTATGAAACTAGAAGTACTTTGTAGGTGTGACGGGATAGATTTGCAAGAAAGTAAAGAGCACGTAAATAAAAACTAGGGGCTGTTGAGAGAAAGACACAACTAAAGTAAATATAGCGAGTGTGGAAAAGTGATGGTAGGTGTGGTGAAATTGTCCCTTAAGCAATTGACTACTTTACTAGACCGATAGCAAGTATTATTTGGGAGAGGCCACTGCTAGCATGTCATCCCTGAGTTGGAATTCTATGCACTTATGATTGGAACTATTAGTAAGCATCCGCAACTACTAACGTTCATTAAGGTAAAACCCAACCATAGCATTAAGATATATTGGTCCCCTTCAATCCCGTATGCATCAATTTCTATGCTAGGTTGAAGCTTCATCACTCTTGCCCTACAATACATAGTCCTATCAACATACAACTAACCCTAAGGTGTGATCCACGCGCGCGCTCATATGATGGGCACCAAAGGACAGCAACATAACCACAAGCAAATTAAATCAATCATAGCAATTCATCAACCACCGATAGGACAACGAAAATCTACTCAGACATCATAGGATTGCAACACATCATTGGATAATAATATGAAGCATAAAGCACCATGTTCAAGTAGAGGGTACAGCGGGTTGCGGGAGAGTGGACCGCTGTAGATAGAGGGGGGAAGGTGATGGAGATGTTGGTGAAGATGACGGTGGTGTTGGTGAAGATCGCGGTGATGATGATGGCCCCCTGCGGTGTTCCGCCGCCACCGGAAGCGAGGGGGAGAGAGCCCCCCCTCCTTCTTCTTCTTCCTTGACCTTCTCCCTAGATGGGAGAAGGGTTTCCCCTCTGGTCCTTGGCTCCCATGGCTTGGGAGGGGCGAGAGCCCCTCCGAGATTGGATCTATCTCTCTATTTCTGCGTTCTGTTCTGGCTCTGTTTCACCGTTTCGCGTATATATGGAGATCCGTAACTCCGATTGGCCTGAAACCTTCGCCCAGATTTTTTTTCCGAATATTATCTTTCTTGCGGCAAAAGAAGAGCATCAACCGCCTTACGGTGGGCTCACGAGGGTAGGGGGCGCGCCCCCCTGCCTCGTGACCACCTCGGGCACCGTCTTGCGTGGATTTTTCTTATGGAATTTTCCATATTTTCCAAAAATAAGCTCCGTCCATTTTTATCCCGTTTGGACTCCGTTTGATATGGATATTCTGTGAAACATAAATCATGCAACAGATAGGAACTGGCACTGGGCACTGGATCAATATGTTAGTCCCAAAAATAATATAAGAAGTTGCCAAAAAGTATATGAAAGTGAATAATATTGGCATAGAACAATCAAAAATTATAGATACGACGGAGACGTATCAGCATCCCCAAGCTTAATTCCTGCTCGTCCTCGAGTAGGTAAATGATAAAAAAGAATAATTTTTGATGTGGAATGCTACCTAGCATAATCTTGATCATATGTCTAGTCATGGCATGAATATTAGGACACGAGTGATTCAAAGCAATAGTCTATCCTTTGACATAAAAACATAAATACTTCAAGCATACCAACCAAGCAATTATGTCTTATTGAAATAACATAGCCAAAGAAAGCTCATCCCTACAAAACCATATAGTCTGGCTATGCTCCATCTTCACCACACAAAATATTTACATCATGCACAACCCCGATGACAAGCCAAGCATCATACTTTTGACGTTCTCAAACCTTTTCAACTTTCACGCAATACATGAGCGTGAGCCATGGACATAGCACTATAGGTGGAATAGAATATGATGGTGGGGGTTATGTGGAGAAGACAAAAAAGGAGAAAGTCCTCACATCGACGCGGCTAATCAACGGGCTATGGAGATGCCCATCAATTGATGTCAATGTGAGGAGTAGGGATTGCCATGCAACGGATGCACTATGAGCTATAAGTGTATGAAAGCTCAACAAAAGAAACTAAGTGGGTGTGCATCCAACTTGCTTGCTCATGAAGACCTAGGGCGTTTGAGGAAGCCCATCGTTGGAATATACAAGCCAAGTTCTATAATGAAAATTCCCACTAGTATATGAAAGTGACAACATAGGAGACAATGTATATGAAGAACATGGTGCTACTTTGAAGCACAAGATATGAGACTCACTACATGAAGAACATGGTGCTACTTTGAAGCACAAGTGTGGAAAAAGAGATAGTAACATTGCCCCTTTTTATTTATTTTCTTTTTTTGCGGGCTTCTTTGGCCCCATTTTTTTATTTAGGCTTCTTTGGCCTCACTCTCTTGATTTTGATGGGGCAATGCTCTAATAATGATGATCATCACACTTTTATTTACTTACAACTCGATATTACAACTCGATACTAGAAGAAAGATATGACTCTATATGAATGCCTCCGGCGGTGTACCGGGATGTGCACTGATCTAGCATAGCAATGACATCAAAAAACGGACAAGCCATGAAAACATCATGCTAGCTATCTTACGATCATGCAAAGCAATATGACAATGAATGCTCAAGTCATGTATATGATGATGATGGAAGTTGCATGGCAATATATCTCGGAATGGCTATGGAAATGCCATGATAGGTAGGTATGGTGGCTGTTTTGAGGAAGATATAATGAGGCTTATGTGTGACAGAGCGTATCGTATCACGGAGTTTGGATGCACCGGCAAAGTTTGCACCAACTCTCGAGGTGATAAAGGGCAATGCACTGCATCAAGAGTCTAGCAATGATGGAAGGGTGAGAGTGCGTATAATCCATGGACTCAACATTAGTCATAAAGAACTCACATACTTATTGCAAAAATCTATTAGTCATCAAAACAAAGCACTATGCGCATGCTCCTAGGGGGATAGATTGGTAGGAAAAGACCATCGCTCGTCCCCGACCGCCACTCATAAGGAAGGCAATCAATAAACACCTCATGCTCCGACTTTGTTACATAACGGTTCACCATACATGCATGTTGCGGGACTTGCAAACCTCAACACAAGTATTTCTCAATTTCACAATTACTCAACTAGCACGACTCTAATATCACCACCTTTATATCGCAAAACTATTGCAAAGAATCAAACATATCATATTCAGCTATCTACAAGTTTATGTAGGATTTTATGACTAACCATGTGAATGACCAGTTCCTGTAATCTCTCTAAATAGATATAAGTGAAGCACGAGAGTTTAATTCTTTCTACAAAATATATTCCCACGCTCTAACAAATATAAGTGAAGCAAAAGAGCATTCTACAAATGGCGGTTGTCTATGTAAAGAGAAACAGGCAATCCAAACTTCAAATGATATAAGTGAAGCACATGAAGCATTCTATAAAGCCATACTCAAAAGATATTAGTGAAGTGCATAGAGCATTCTATAAATCAACCAAGGACCATCTCATACCAGCATGGTGCATAAAAGAAAAATGAAAACTAAATGCAAAAGACGCTCCAAGATTGCACATATCGCATGAACGAAATGAATCCGAGAACATACCGATATTTGTTGAAGAAAGAGGGGATGCCTCCCCAGCATCCCCAAGCTTAGACGCTTGAGTCTCCTTGAATATTTACTTGGGGTGCCTCGGGCATCCCCAAGCTTGAGCTCTTGCCTCTGTTCCTTCTTCTCACATCGAAACCTTCTCGATCATCGAACACTTCATCCACACAAAACTTCAACAGAAAACTCGGAAAGATCCGTTAGTATAATAAAGCAAATCACCACTCTAAGTACTGTTGCAAACCAATTCATATTTTGTTTTTTCATGGTGTATACTCTAATATAACATTTTCATGGCTTAATCCACTGATATAAATTGATAGTTTCATCAAAACAAGCAAACTATGCATCAAAAACAGAATCTGTCTAAAATAGAACAGTCTGTAATAATCTGAACATTCACCATACTTATGATACTTGAGAAATTCTGCAAAAATTAGGAAAAATAAAAAATTTGTACAGCAAGACAGTGCAAGAAGAATCAGAACCATTTGACATTCCAGTTAAAAAAGTAAATTCGCGCACTACAGCCAAAGTTTTCTGTCCTGCACCGCACAAACCAACAAGTATTGTAAACATCCTAAAGGAAAACCTTGGCACATTATTTTTATAATAAAATGGAATTGTACAAGGGGATAATTATTTTTATTTAAAAGTTTCTGTAATCAAGATTCACAAAGTTTCCGTGAGCATGAACAAAGTTCAAGGCTAGCTCCCACATCAACAATGCTTGTCTTTCTCACTTTCGCTTTTCTTTTTGAAAGAGTTTTGGGTCCCCCACTTTATTTTTGTTGTTTTTAAACTATATGAAAGCACTCAACAGAAATAAATGACTCTCTAAAACTTTCGGGTTGTCTCCCTGGCAGCGCTTTCTTTAAAGCCATTAAGCTAGGCATATAGTGCTCAAGTAGTGAATCCACCCGGATCCCAAGGTATATCAAAGCCAATTTTAATTAGCATTGATTTGTAATTTAGTAGTGAGCACAAAGTAACATATATCATGCAACTACGAAGTCTAATTCTCTTTCTATGCATCGGCATGTCATAAAAGAACAGTTCATGCACACCTAGTAAAGGCCAATGCATAGTATAAACAGTTTCTTGCAATTTTTTCGTATGGGAAACATAGAGAGGTGGAGATATAGTTCCTCTCTCATAATAATTGCAAGTAGGAGCAGAAAGCACATGCATATTATATCTATCAAAATCATCATGTGTAGTAGTAAAAGGCAACCCATTAATATAATCCTTAATAAGTGCAAGCTTCTCCGATATAGTGTAGTCGGGAGAATTCAAAAAGATAATAGGACTATCATGCGTGGGTGCAATAGCAACAATTTCATGTTTAACATAAGGAACTATAGAAAGTTCATCTCCATAAGCATAATTCATATTGGCATCTTGGCCACAAGCATAGCAAGCATCATCAAAAAGGGATATTTCAAAAGAATCAACGGGATCATAACAATCATCATAGCAATCATCCTTCGGTAAGCACGAAGGGTAATTAAATAATGTATGAGTTGGAGGGTTACTCTCATTAGAAGGTGGGCACGGGTAGCTAATCTGCTCTTCCTCCTTTTGTTCTTCGCTCTCCTCATCATCTTTTTCATCCAATGAGCTCACAGTTTCATCAATTTCTTCTTCCATAGATTCCCGCAAAATATTAGTCTCTTCTTGGACAGCGGAGACTTTCTTAATAAGTGCATTAATTTCATAATTGTATTTATAATTCTCATAGCAATATTTGAGGATAGCTAAATTTTCAGATCTATAAACAACATCATCAAAATCCTCAAACTCTTTACACATAGCTTCAATTTCATAAGCACCCATAAAAGCAACAAATTCTTCTATTTGTTCCACATCATAGTAATCATATATACCTCTAGCATAAGAAGCTAAGGTTTCATTATCATTAAATTCGCATGAAAAGGGAAGGTGTGGAGCCTCCATTCTAGAGCAACAAGTAAAATCATAACTCACGCATAGTTGCCTAGCATACCGATACAACATATTAATTTGATCCCATAATAGTTTCCCTTTTTGTATCAAACGATAATCCCTAAAGTATTCACGTTGATCCAACGTTACTCCCATTATAAAGTTGAATGGGGTTTTCTCAGGATTATCAAAGTAGTACATAATATCTCTCACATAATGAGAATCGGGGGTTTTAGGAGTTACCCCATCCTCATGAGTAGCAAGTACACCTAATTTTTTTGGTATTTCGTGTTCCATATCCATAACTAAAGATAGAGAACAACTAAGAACAGCAAATAAAAATTACTTAGTGATAAAGCAAACAAGCACCCACGAGAATATTCACCCCTCGCTATTGCTCCACGGCAACGGCGCCAGAAAAAGGTCTTGATAACCAACAAGTATAGGGGATCGCAACAGTTTTCGATAAGTAAGAGTGTCGAACCCAACGAGGAGCTAAAGGTAGAACAAATATTCCCTCAAGTTCTATGGACCACCGATACAACTCTACGCACGCTTGACGTTCGCTTTACCTAGAACAAGTATGAAACTAGAAGTACTTTGTAGGTGTGACGGGATAGGTTTGCAAGAAAGTAAAGAGCACGTAAATAAAAACTAGGGGCTGTTGAGATAAAGACACAACTAAAGTAAATATAGCGAGTGTGGAAAAGTGATGGTAGGTGTGGCGAAATTGTCCCTTAAGCAATTGACTACTTTACTAGACCGATAGCAAGTATTATGTGGGAGAGGCCACTGCTAGCATGTCATCCCTGACTTGGAATTCTATGCACTAATGATTGGAACTATTAGCAAGCATCCGCAACTACTAACTTCATTAAGGTAAAACCCAACCATAGCATTAAGATATATTGGTCCCCCTTCAATCCCGTATGCATCAATTTCTATGCTAGGTTGAAGCTTCTGTCACTCTTGCCCTCCAATACATAGTCCTATCAACATACAACTAACCCTAAGGTGTGATCCACGCGCGCGCTCATATGATGGGCACCAAAGGACAACAACATAACCACAAGCAAATTAAATCAATCATAGCAATTCATCAACCACCGATAGGACAACGAAAATCTACTCAGACATCATAGGATGACAACACATCATTGGATAATAATATGAAGCATAAAGCACCATGTTCAAGTAGAGGGTACAGCGGGTTGCGGGAGAGTCGACCGCTATAGCTAGAGGGGGGAAGGTGATGGATATGTTGGTGAAGATGACGGTGGTGTTGGTGAAGATCGTGGTGATGATGATGGCCCCCGGTGGCGTTCCGGCGCCATCAGAAGCGAGGGGGAGAGAGCCCCCCCTCCTTCTTCTTCTTCCTTGACCTTCTCCCTAGATGGGAGAAGGGTTTCCCCTCTGGTCCTTGGCTCCCATGGCTTGGGAGGGGCGAGAGCCCCTCCGAGGTTGGATCTATCTCTCTCTTTCAGAGTTCTGTTCTGGCTCTGTTTCACCGTTTCGTGTATATATGGAGATCCGTACCTCCGATTGGCCTGAAACCTTCGCCTAGATTTTTTTCCGAATATTATCTTTCTTGCGGCAAAAGAAGAGCATCAACCGCCTTACGGTGGGCTCAAGAGGGTTGGGGGCGTGCCCAGGGGGGCAGGCGCGCCCCCTGCCTCGTGGCCACCTCGGGCACCGTCTCGCGTGGATTTTTCTTCTGGAATTTTCCATATTTTCCAAAAATAAGCTTCGTCCGTTTTTATCCCGTTTGGACTCCGTTTGATATGGATATTCTGCGAAACATAAAACATGCAATGCATGTGAACGGCACTGGGCACTGGATCAATATGTTAGTCCCAAAAATAATATAAAAAGTTGCCAAAAAGTATATGAAAGTTAATAATATTGGCATGGAACAATAAAAAATTATAGATGCGACGGAGACGTATCATCGAGCACTTGTATTCGAGCCCTCGAGGCCCCTGGCTTGTATTATGATGCTTGTATGACTTATTTTTGTTTTTAGAGTTGTGTTGTGATATCTTCCCGTGAGTCCCTAATCTTGATCGTACACGTTTGCATGCATGATTAGTGTACGATTGAATCGGGGGCGTCACACCCACCCCCCTGGGCGTGGGCCCCTGCCTCGTGGACAACCCAGAGACCCCCCCTGACGTGAGACCTACGCCAAAAATCCTATAAATACTAAAACCTCCAGAAAATAACGTAGATCGGGAGTTCTGCCGCCGCAAGCCTCTGTAGCCACCAAAAACCAATCAGGACCCTGTTCTGGCATGCGGCGGAGGGGGGATCCCTCACCGGTGGCCATCTTCATCATCCCGGCGCTCTCCAAGACGAGGAGGGAGTAGTTCACCCTCGGGGCTGAGGGTATGTATCAGTAGCTATGTGTTTGATCTCTCTCTCTCTCTCTCTCTCTCTCTCTCTCTCTCTCTCGTGTTCTTGATTTGTCACGATCTTGATGTATCGCGAGCTTTGCTATTATAGTTGGATCTTATGATGTTTCTCCCCCTCTACTCTCTTGTAATGGATTGTGTTTTCCCTTTGAAGTTATCTTATCGGATTGAGTCCTTAAGGATTTGAGAAAACTTGATGTATGTCTTGCATGTGCTTATCTATGGTGACAATGGGATATTCACGTGATCCACTTGATGTATGTTTTGGTGATCAACTTGCGGGTTCCGTAACATTGTGAACTTATGCATAGGGGTTGGCACACGTTTTCGTCTTGACTCTTCGGTAGAAACTTTGGGGCACTGTCGGTGTCAAAACCGGCGGATCTCAGGTAGGGGTTCCCGAACTATGCGTCTAGGCGGATGGTATCCGGAGACAAGGGACACGATGTTTTTACCCAGGTTCGGGCCCTCTCGATGGAGGTAAAACCCTACTCATGCTTGATTAATATTGATGATATGGGTAGTACAAGAGTAGATCTACCACGAGATCAGAGAGGCTAAACCTAGAAGCTAGCCTATGGTATGATTGTTGTTCGTCCTATGGACTAAAACCCTCCGGTTTATATAGGCTACCAAGAGGGTTAGGGTTACAGAGTCGGTTACAATGGTAGGAGATCTACATATCCGTATCGCCAAGCTTGCCTTCCACGCCAAGGAAAGTCCCATCCGGACACGGGATGAAGTCTTCAATCTTGTATCTTCATAGTCCAGGAGTTCGGCCAAAGGTCATAGTCCGGCCATTCGGACACCCCCTAATCCAGGACTCCCTCAGTAGCCCCTGAACCAGGCTTTAATGACGACGAGTCCGGCGCGCATATTGTCTTCGGCATTGCAAGGCGTGTTCCTCCTCCGAATTCTTCATAGAAGATTTTGAACACAAGGATAGTGTCCGGCTCTATAAAATAAGTTCCACATACCACCGTAGAGAGAATAATATTTACACAAGTTCAATCTGCTAACGTATTCCGCAGTGTGATATCACACCACGGCCAAGCCTTTATTCGAATCGTTTTTACTGTCCAAACTGAGCGCGTTTAGCGAGTCTGTTTCCTGGGCACGTCTTGTCCAAGCAGAGATCGTGTCCCCTTATTCCGAGATTCTCATCAATACGGGCGTGGGTAACCCAACTGCGCCATTGATTATTACGCTTGGGAGATAAGCGAGTTTTATCAGGCCGGTGGGACGCATAGCTTTGTCCGTCCATATAAGGGGATAAAGATCCACTTTTTCACACACGCCTTCTTCCTCCTTTGCACATCCATTTCCGTGTGCTTGAGCTCTAGCGCCCAAGTCCGCACATCCTACCTCAACCTTCTCCAACTATGTCCGGAGCGGGAGGCAAGTGGATGGCCTCCTCCGTCATGGAGGGGCACATCAAAAAGCTGTGGAAGGCCGGATACTTGTCCGACGACATCGCCAGATCGGCTCCCCGACAAGGGGCAGCTCATCCCACCCCAGGCCCCATGAGAGGGTGGTGTTCCTCCCCCACTTCCTCCGCGGACTAGGTTTTCCACTTCACCCATTTGTCCGGGGGATCATGTTCTACTACGGCCTAGATTTCCACGATCGGGCCCCGAATTTCATCCTCAACATCTCGGCGTTTATCGTCGTGTGCGAGGCCTTCCTCTTCGTCCAGCCCCACTTCGGCTTATGGCTGAAGACCTTCAATGTCAAGCCGAAGGTAGTGGGAGGGCGCCAAGCGGAGTGCGGAGGTGCCATGGTGGGCAAGATGGCCAACGTCCTATGGCTCGAGGGCTCCTTTGTGGAGACCATAAAGGGGTGGCAATCGGGGTGGTTCTACATCACCGAGCCGCGCGACCTAAATGAGCAGCGGCCGCCGAATTCCGATCTGGCTTCCCTACACGGCTCACCTCATGGAAAGAGACGGGCCTGACGTGGGGTAATTTGGAAGAGCTGACCGGACTTCAAACCTGTGTCCGAAACCTGGTGGACAAGAAGCTCAAGCTCGTCAATGTAGTCCAGGTTATGCTCATCCGCCGGATACTCCCATGCCAACAACGGGCCTTCAACTTGTGGGAGTTTGATCCGGCACAACACCGAACCTTGAGCAGGCTCTTCGACACTACGTACGAAGATGCCTGGAAGGTACTGTTCAAGGGGGCCGAGGCTCCTGCATCCGCTACCGAAGATCGCGGATTCAGCTCGCAGCATTAAGCCAGCGAGGTAAGCTATTTTACCCTTTACTGGACTCTTGTTTTTCATAGTTTGACTATATGCGGGATCTAAAACTCCCTCACCTTTGACAGGCCTGGCAGAAGACGTCCGAACAGATCGACTTTCCAACTCCCTTACTAGAAGACCCAGTGGACGCCCGATTGACGGGGCTGCTGGCTCCGGCACCTCACGTGGTGCCGGAGAAGAAGGCCAAGAAGAAGGCCATGGGCACTCGAAGGAGTTCCCGGCGCCAGGTGTTGTCGGACTCATCATCCGATGACTCCGAGGCGGACTCCTCCCGTGAAGACGACGAGGAGGAAAAAGAGGCCCCTCCCCCAGCGGGGGGAGAGAAGAAAAGGAAGGCCGCCCCAACTGGGGAGGCCGGAGGGTCCAAGAAGGGAAGGACCCTTCCTCCGGACTACGCCGCCAACGCCAACGACGGCGAAGAGGGGTGGCTACCGAGGGCCAAGCCCCTGGCGAAATCGTAAGTGTCCGGACACCAGAATAACTCATGGCGTTTCATTTGTCACACATCATCTTCTAACGCTGAATATAACCATGCAACCCGCCCAAGGACGGGCTCAACGATTCGTCAAGCGGCTCCCTGGATTCGTCGGATGTGAATAGCGCCTCACTTCCGACCGCCTCATCTCCTCCCGCCGCGGATGACGCCGAGGTGGAGTCCCAAAAGGGGCCCAACCAAGAGGGGGTGGCGCTGGAGGCGCCGCAAGGCGACCTCCCGGACTCCGGGCGCAAAGGGGATAAAGCCCCTAAGGGCTTTAAGTCCAGCCCTGTGCCGGACTCCATACCGGAACCTTCAGCGGTTCCGGAGTCCGGCAGGCGACCCCTTCGTAAAAAGGGCAAGACTGCGACACCGCTGACCTCCGTCCAACCGGAGGCACCGGATACTTTGATGGAGGCGCTTAACGGCGCTTCTATCAACGAGGAGCACCGCACTGTTATGAGTGTGGTGATCCAGAAAGTTCAGTCCGCTAAAAGCGGGCTGACTGAAGTTCGTGCCACCGCTAATGAGCTTTGAGGTATGTATTTAAGATATGTAAAAATATTACCGCATGACAGACAAGAGCCTGATGCTCAGTTTGGTGATCGGAAAGAAAAGCCGAACTGAGGATCCAAAAGATATACGCAGGAGACTAACATAAGTATGTCAATATGGGAATGCAGGCTACGCTGCTGACCTCCGCCAGACCGGATCATGGAGGTTGATGCATTGAAGCAGAGTCTCGAGCGGTCCGAGAACGAGCTCGGCCTTGCCAAAAAGCAGCTCGAGGACAGGAAAGGTAAGTAATACCTTATGGGAGTATTTAAAAGATGTGGTTGCAAAAAATGACAGGAATAACGTGAATATTGCAGGGGCCACGAATGAGGTGGCGACCCTGAAGGAAGCGGTGTCCAAGGCCGAAAGCAATGCGGGCTGGAGCGCACTGAGCGAGAGAAGCAGGAGGCGCGGTGGCGGAGGTGCGGCAAGAGCTCTGTGCTCTCGTGGAAAACACGAGAGTTTGGAGCGCGACTCAAAGACTTCGAGAGTCCGAGCTCGCCACGGCCCTTGAGAGCGCCAAAGCCGCTAAGGCCGAAGCCCACAAAGCCCTCCAGGAAATTGAGGCGATGAAGAAAATAGCGGCGGGTAAGGCATTCTATATGCAAAGCAAGCATGTGAAAGTGAATTATCTGTTACTTACCCGAATCCGGAGCTCTCCAGGAGCATTCGCAGATCTGCCCCGCAGTGTGTCTGATGCTGCCGCATTCTACTGAGCCGAGGAGGGAAGCTCGACGGAGAAGGTGTTCTGTCTCAAGATTCACGAGGCGGACACCCGGCAGTTTGAGCGACCAGCTGAAGCAGCTGGTCAAGCTCCATAAGGTGGCTGAACAGACCATGAAGGGCCTCATAGTTCGGCTGTGGCCCAAGGAGGCCATGCCTGGGAGCTACTTCGGGCTGGTGAGGCGGCTGGTGGACGCCTGTCCATGGATTGAAGTCATCAAGCGCTCCGTCTGCATCGAAGGTGCTCAGAGGGCCTTGCCCGTGCTAAGGTGCACTAGGGCAAGACGGACGCTGAGAAGCTTGTGACGGACGGACCACCACTGGGCAAGGAGCATCGCAAGCCTGAGATATATTATGAGGGCGTCCTGAAGGGTGCCCGCCTTATAGCGGGTGAATGCTCCAAAGATGTAATTTTCGAGTAGACTCGCATTTGTTATCCTGTACGTTGAAAACTTGTTCATATGCGCTAAGCAACATTTTTTAATTTAAAATATTACCTTTTGTGCGGCCGTTTATTAGATTTGAGAGATGGCAAGTCGTCGGCTTCAGCCCCCATGCCACGAGTGCTGGGGTGTTCGGGATAAATTTGAGCGCTCTTGTTCCCATTCTTGGGTCCTTCGAGGGAGGCGCTCAACGCAACGAACAAGGCAACCGGACTATAATGCTTGAACACTCTCACTTAGCCATAGAATTCTATAATTTTAAATTTCGGCGAAGCCCCTGGTATTCGAAAGACCGATTTCGGGGCGCTATCCACGCCTAGGTCGGACAATGCCGACTAATCGCTCTAAGCGGCATAAGTCTTTAGGGACTCGAAAACCTCTCGAACAGCGACCGGCTCTCGCCCTATCATGACGATCAGTTTTAGCTTTCTCCACTGAGGTGCTTAACCCAGCTCAACCGGGGCACAATCGCAGTGGTTCTCCCAGCTACCTTAGCCGATATAACGGAACATAAGGTACCAAAACATGGGAGCCGGGCAAACCCAACTATTGACCCAAGACATGATTCGGAGCCGATGCATATAATGATATAAGTTCGGGGTGCCGCACTTGTGAAAGTGTTCGGACTTATCACACCATATTGTGGGGTACTTAAGCCCCTGGTGTATTACCCGTAACAAATTGTACGGTTGCACAATGTCACAGATGAACATATATATATATAGAAAAAAGGAATTCAATAATAGGCAGAAGCTATGTATTGTTTATTCAAAAGGGCTGCAGTAAGAGCAACATGATACAAATAGTGCGATAAGCAAGGGACGGGACTTTTTAACATGTCCCCTCCGTGGGTAAGCTCATGGATGGTATGTAAAACAGGTATGCTGCTTTCGTAATAGAGACCACTGGACATTCGACGTAGCTACGCTTTCTGGCTATTGCATCGTGTGTTCGGCGATTCTATTGCCGGACAGGGCTTCGTAAGAACGGAGTCCTGAAAAAAAAGAGAAAAAGAAAAGAATGACACAATCGGGAGCCCCTGGTGCGGTTAAGCCGCATTATGGGCATGCCGTGGTCGTGCCCCTCCCCCTATGCCCATGGTATTTCCAGAGCGTAATTATGTACGCATAGTAATGGTTTCGCAATTTTGCAAGGGCTGGGGTTTGGGCCGCATTGCTATGCGTGTTCTAACGCGTACAGCGGTCTTGTTGTAGGTTACTCCGGCGCTGCTTGACGGTGTCCGGACGTTTAATAGCCGGACTCGAGAATTGCCTTAAGAGGCTGCTTTGTACTTCCGCGCGAGGGCCACCGTATGCTCCTCCGTCGGAGAGAGCGTTCGGTGTTTCCATTGACCGTAATGACTCCTCGAGGACCTGGCATCTTGAGCTTGAGATATGCAGAGTGCAGCACCGCATTGAACTTTGCAAATGCGGTTCATCCAAGCAAAGGCGTGATAGCCGCTCGTAACGGGACTATGTCAAGATTAACTCCTCGCTCGAAGTTATCCGGGATCCGAAGACCACTTCAAGTGTAATCGAGCTCGCATGGTTGGCCTCTACACCTGGTATGACGCCTTTAAAGGTTGTCTTCGTATGTTTAGTCCTTGATGGGTCTATGCCCATTTTGCGCACTGTATCCTGATAAAGCAGGTTCAGGCTGCTGCCGCCGTCCATTAGGACTCTAGTGAGGTGAAATCCGTCAATGATTGGGTCTAGAACCAATGCGGCAAATCCGCCATGGCGGATACTAGTGGGGTGGTCCCTTCGATCAAAAGTGATCAGGCAGGAAGACCACGGGTTGAACTTTTGGGGCGCCGGCTCCGCCAGCGTATCGTCCCTTAGTGCACGCTTCGCTCCCTTTTCGGGTATGTGGGTTGCGTATATCATGTTCACCGTCCGCACTTGTGGGGAAGCCCTTACATCCTCTATTGTTCAGCGGCCGGGGCTCTTCCTCGTCATCGCTATGCAGCCCCTTGTCATTGTTTTCGGCATTTAACTTTCCTGCCTGCTTGAACACCCAACAATCCCTGTTTGTGTGGTTGGCTGGCTTTTCGGGGGTGCCGTGTATCTGGCACGAGAAATTGAGTATTCGGTCCAAATTGGACGGGCCCGGAGTATTTATTTTAAATGGCTTTTTCCGCTGACCGGGTTTAGAGCCTCTGAATCCAGCATTGACTGTCATGTCCTCAGCATTATCGCCGTTAATGCGGCGCTTGTGCTTGTTGCGGCATGACCTGCCATTGCTGTCCTTGGTATCCGAATTACCAGGGCTCTTGTTCATGTTGTTGCTACGAGCTAGCCAACTGTCCTCTCCCGCGCAAAAGCGGGTCATGAGTGTTGTGAGGGCTGCCATGGATTTCGGCTTTTCCTATCCTAGGTGCCGGGCAAGCCACTCGTCGCGGATGTTGTGTTTGAAGGCTGCAAGGGCCTCTACATCCGGACAATCGACGATTTCATTTTTCTTGGTTAGGAACCGTGTCGTAATTGTCGGCCGATTCCTCACAGCTCTTGAATTATGTGGCTTAGGTCATCGGCGTCCGGTGGTCGCACATATGTGCCACGAAATTGTCGAGGAATGCGGCTTCCAGGTCTTCCCAACAACCAATTGACTCTGCTGGAAAGCTGTTAAGCCAATGCCGGGCTGGTCCTTTAAGCTTGAGCGGGAGGTATTTGATGGCGTGTAGATCATCACCGCGGGCCATGTGGATGTGAAGGAGATAGTCCTCGATCCAAACTGTAGGATCTGTTGTGCCATCGTATGATTCAATGTTTACGGGTTTGAAACCCTCAGGGATTTGATGATCCATCACTTCATCTGTGAAGCACAGTGGGTGTTCGGCGCCTCTGTATTGGGCTATATCACGACGCAGCTCAAATGTGCTTTGTCTATTGTGTTCGGCCTGGCCGGAGTTACCATATCCGGCGTGACGGTTATCGTCACGTATCGTGGGGCCCACGCGATTCGTAGATCGATCTTGTTTGCCTTGCCTTGTCCTCCAATATATCTTGCAGGTCTGGCGCATTTCCCCGCGCCTTGGTATTTTTTGAGCGGCGCCGGAGTGCGGTTTGAGTTGAGGGCCAAGAGGCCTCTCTGTCGCGGCCACGAGGTGGCCGGTCAGCCGTATCATGCGCTGGTGATGTAGGTTTGGGTGCTTCCTCCTCTAATCAGGGTAGCAGCCGGCGTTTTGGGTAGGTCTTGGAGGGGCGCTCGAGTTCATACTCTTCGGCCGCAAGGACTTCAGTCCATCTGTCAGCTAGCAAGTCCTGGTCAGCTCTAAGTTGTTGCTGCTTTTTCTTGAGGCTGCTTGACGTGGCCATAAGCCTGCGTTTGAAACGCTCTTGTTCGACGGGATCCTCGGGCATGACGAATTCGTCGTTGTCGAGGCTTGCCTCATCTTCGGAGGGAGGCATGTAATTATCGTCCTCTACCTCTCTTTCTGCCGCTCTCTCATGAGGGCTGGATTCCCCATCCTCCTGCACTGAATCTTGCTGGAGGATGTTGTCTTCGGCACTGTCCGGGGTGTTATTGTCTCCCGTGCCGGAATCACCGTTTTTGCTGTGGCGGGATTTAGAGCGGCGCCGCTGACGCCGGCGCTTAGGCTGTTTCTTGGAGGGTCATCCTCCGCTGTTCCATCACCATTCCCATCTTTTGGGATGTCCACCATGTATATGACGTATGGCGAGGTGGCCTTCAGGTGCCACTGTGGGCGCTGGTTCTTGGTCGTCTCCTACATCATCGTCCATACCGTCGATGTCTTGAGTCGAAGTCGAGCATGTCGGTTAAATCATCGGCGATGGCTCTGAAGTGGGTGGTGGGTGGGATTTGAATTTCTTCGTCGTCCGCATCCCAACCTTCCTGACCATAATCCGGCCAGGGCTCTCCTGATAAAGAGAGAGACTTTAGTGAATTCAGGAAGTCGCCAAAGGGCGAGTGCTGAAAGATGTCCGCTGCAGTGAATTCTATGATCGGCGCCCACCCGGATTCGATTGGCGGAGACACGGAAGGCTCGGAGTCCGGAGAGGAGTCCGGCACCTTGGAGTCACGAGCTTCGCAAAGGACGGGGTAGGTGTACGGCTCAATCGCCGTAGAAATCGCAGCCACCGAGGCGATGTCCAGCCACCCATCCTCGATCGGCGCAGTCGGCTCCGAGCTAAGGGTCAGAGCGGACACTGGTGCGGCCTCCAGGACACTGTTCGGCAGCAGAGCTAGATCATGCCCCTCGTGTCAGTGCGGCGCGCTTGGCTATGGCTTGAATCCGTCGAAGATCAAGTCTCCGCGGACGTCATCCGTGTAGTTCAAACTTCCAAATCTGACCCGATGGCCAGGGGCGTAGCTTTCGATCTGCTCCAGATGGCCAAGCGAATTGGCCTGCGGTGCAAAGCCGCCCGAATACGAAGATCTGTCCGGGAGAAAAGTCTCACCACAGGTGCATCGTTGTTGATGATCGCAGGAGCCATCGGGCCTAAAGATGACGACACAGAGGAACTCTCAATGAAAGCACCAATGTCGGTGTCAAAACCGGCGGATCTCGGGTAGGGGGTCCTGAACTGTGCGTCTAGGCGGATGGTAACAGGAGACAAGGGACTCGATGTTTTTACCCAGGTCCAGGCCCTCTCGATGGAGGTAAAGCCCTACTCTTGCTTGATTGATATTGATGATATGGGTAGTACAAGAGTAGATCTACCATGAGATCAGAGAGGTTAAACCCTAGAAGCTAGCCTATGGTATGATTGTTATTCGTCCTATGGACTAAAACCCTCCGGTTTATATAGGCACCGAAGAGGGTTAGGGTTACACAGAGTCGGTTACAATGGTAGGAGATCTACATATCAGTATACCCAAGCTTGCCTTCCACGCCAAGGAAAGTCCCATCCGGACACGGGACCAAGTCTTCAATCTTGTATCTTCATAGTCCAGGAGTTCGGCCAAAGGTCATAGTCCGGCCATCCGGACACCCCCTAATCCAGGACTCCCTCAGGCACTCTTTGAAGTTCTTTGTGTTGGTTGAATAGATGAATCTGAGATTGTGTGATGCATATCGTATAATCATACCCACGGATACTTTAAGTGACATTGGAGTATCTAGGTGACATTAGGGTTTTGGTTGATTTGTGTCTTAAGGTGTTATTCTAGTACGGACTCTATGATAGATCGAACGGAAAGAATAGCTTCGTGTTATTTTACTACGGACTCTTGAATAGATTGATCAGAAAGAATAACTTTGAGGTGGTTTTGTACCCTGGCATAATCTCTTCGTTTGTTCTCCGCTCTTAGTGACTTTGGAGTGACTCTTTGTTGCATGTTGAGGGATAGTTATATGATTCAATTATGTTATTATTGTTGAGAGAACTTGCACTAGTGAAAGTATGAAGCCTAGTCCTTGTTTCGACGCATTGCAATACCGTTTGTGCTCACTTTTATCATTAGTTACCTTGCTGTTTTTTATATTTTTCAGATTACAAAAACCTATATCTACCATCCATATTGCACTTGTATCACCATCTCTTCGCTGAACTAGTGCACCTATATATTTTACCATTGTATTGGGTGTGTTGGGGACACAAGAGACACTTTGTTATTTGGTTGCAGGGTTGCTTGAGAGAGACCATCTTCATCCTACGCCTCCCACGGATTGATAAACCTTAGGTCATCCAATTGAGGGAAATTTTCTACTGTCCTACAAACCTCTGCACTTGGAGGCCCAACAACGTCTACAAGAAGAAGGTTGTGTAGTAGACATCAAGCTCTTTTCTGGCGCCGTTGCCGGGGAGGTGAGTGCTTGAAGGTATATCTTTAGATCTTGCAATCGAATCTTTTAGTTTCTTCTTTTATCACTAGTTTAGTTTATGAAAGGAAACTACAAAAAAATGGAATTAAGGGTACCTCATATGCTTCATCTTTTTAATATCTTTCATGAAAATAAGGATTCCGATAATTGTGCCAAAATTATAGAGGAAGAGTGCATTAAAATGTTTGGCACTCAATATTTCAATGACGAGAATGATTGCAATGTTGTTAGTATGAATTCTTTGAATACCTGTAATGCTAATGATATACAAAGCCACAAAATTGGGGATGCTATGTTTGATGAAGATGATATTTTTTGTCCCCCAAGTTTTGATGAGCAAATTTATTATGATGAAAGCATGCCCCCTATTTATGATGATTATTGTGATGACACGTATGCTATTAAGAATAAAGATAACCATGAAACTTGTCATCATGATTTTTATTTTCAATTGGATTATGCTTCACATGATAGTTATTTTGTTGAGTTTGCTCCCACTACTATTGATGAGAATAAATTTGCTTATGTGGAGTGTAGTAAAATATCTATGCAAGTAGATCATGAAAAGAATGCTTTATGTGCTGGTTATATGGTTGAATTCATTCATGATGCTACTAAAAATTATTATGAGAGAGGATCATATGCTTCTACATATTGCAATAATACCAAGTTTCCTCTCTATGTGTTGAAAATTTTGAAGTTATGCTTGTTTTGCCTTCCTATGCTATTTGATTATTGTTTCCATAAGTTGTTTTCTCACAAAATCCCTATGCATAGGAAGTGGGTTAGACTTAAATGTGCTAGTCATATTCTTCATGATGCTCTCTTTATGTTTCAATTCTTATCTTTTATACGAGCATCATTGAAATCATCATGCCTAGCTAGAAAGGCAACAAAAGAAAGCGCTTGTTTGGAGACAACCCAATATTTATATTTACTGTTTTTGTGTGTTCACATGATTGTGCTACTATAATAATCATGTTCTATAGCTTTTGTTTCAATAAAGTGCCAAGTAGAACCTTTGGGAAGACTTGGGTGGAAGTTAATGTGATCTTGCTGTAAAAAAAACAGAAACTTTACGCTCACGAGTTTAGCTGTCATTTTTTACAGAAGAGTGCTTTCAAGTGGATTCTTTTTGCAGAAGATTAATAGACAAATTCCTCAGTTCCACCAATTTATTTCAGAATTTTTGGTGTGCCAGAAGTATACGTTTGATACAGATTCTACAGACTGTTCTGTTTTTGACAGATTCTGTTTTCTATGTGTTGTTTGCTTATTTTGATGAATCTATAAGTAGTATCGGACCATAGAGTAGTTGTAATAAAGTAGATATTACACCAATATGAATTTAGAATGAGTTCACAACAGTACCTAAGTGGTGATTTATTTTCTTATACTAACGGAGCTTACGAGTTTTCTGTTGAGTTTTGTGTTGTGAAGTTTTCAAGTTTTGGGTAAAGATTCGATGGACTATGGAATAAGGAGTGGCAAGAGACTAAGCTTGGGGATGCCCATGGCACCCCAAGTTAATATTCAAGGACAACCAAGAGCCTAAGCTTGGGGATGCCCCGGATAGCATCCCCTCTTTCATCTTCGTTTATCGGTAACTTTACTTGGAGCTATATTTTTATTCACCACATGATATGTGTTTTGCTTGGAGCATCATTTTATTTTGTTAGTATTTGCTTTCTGTTATTTAGAATAATGTTTTGCATTTCTATTTTCAAAAAGAATGTCAAGGATAGCCTTTACCATGCTTATTTTGCAAGTATACATGTTGTTGTTTCAAAACAGAAAGTTTATCGCTGTTGCAAAAATTCCCTAGAAAAGCCAGAATATGATAAAATGTTGATTTTTTTTGCATAATAAGCTCTGATAAATTTTCTATAGTGTGGTACAATTTCATAATGTTTGGAGTTAGGGAAGTATGATGAATCTTGCATTCTTTACAGACTATATTGTTTTGGCAGATTGCTGTTATGTTTGCATATGTTTGCTTGTTTAATGATTCTATTTGAGGATAGGAGTATTAAATATGCAGAGGCATTTAGTATGCAATGTTGAATAATAATTTTAGTGATTTGTTACAGTAGAAAATGATAAGGTTTTTGCATTGGTTTATACTAACTTATCTCATGAGTTCTTGTTGAGTTTGGTGTGGATGAAGCTTTCGAGATTTAGGAAACCGTGATATGAGAGGAATTAAGGAGACATAAAAGCTCAAGCTTGGGGATGCCCAAGGCACCGCAAGGTAATATTTCAAGAAGTCTCAAGCATCTAAGCTTAAGGATGCCCCGGTAGGCATCCCACCTTTCTTCTTCAACAATTATCGGTTAGTATTGGTTGAGCCTAAGTTTTTGCTTCTTCACATGATAAGTGCTATCCTTGAAATGTCGTTTTATTTTATTTTTCTTGCTGTTTTAATAATATCCCAAGATCTGAAGTTCTTAAATGAGAGAGAGTCTTCACAAAGCTACATAATTATTTAACTACTCATTGATCTTCACTTATATCTTTTTGAGTAGTTTGTCATTTACTCGTGTGCTTCACTTATATCCTATGAGTAAATGGTTGAATGATTTGAATGTCATAAATCTGAAATTATATATGTTTCATATGCCTTTCCCATGGGGAGTAATGCCTTCACATATAAGAAGTAGAGGTGGTAAATTTTTTGAAGGTTAGAAAACATTGTATTGGTCACTTGAACAATTCATGAAAGAATATTGAAGGAAGAGAGATTTCACATATAAATATACTATCTTGGACATCTTCTATGATTGTGAGCCCCATTAATTATTTTCAAACCTGAGCAAATTAGTTGAAGTTGGACAAGGAAGACAACATAATGAGTTATGCTTGGGTATATTTGTATAGAAGTTATATTGTTATGATCCTCTAACATGTGGTGCTTTCTATTTAGAATCCTTTGCTAGCCAAAATATCTGTACTAAGCGGGAATACTGCTTGTGCATCCAAATTCCTTGAACCAAGTTTCTTCCATGAGTGTCCACCATATCTACCTATATGCGGTATTTACCTGCCGTTCCAAGTAAATTTGCATGTACCAAACTCTAAACCTTCAAATAATAATCTGTTTTGTATGCCCGAGTCGCTCATGTAGCGACTAGGGGCTGTCAGTATCTTCCATGCTAGGTGGGTTATTCTCACGATGAGTGGACTCCACTCATCATTCACGAGAAAAGGCGGGTAACTGGGATGTCCGGTCCTATGATCAAAAGATAAAAAAATCGCAAATAATTTAAACAAAACTCCCCCAGGATTGTTGATAGTTGGACGGCACCCGTTGTTTCGGACAAGCCGTGGAGTGTGATTGTTGGTGGAGGGGGAGTAAAATCTTTACCTTTCTGTTTGGGAACTGCCTATAATGTATCTAGTATGGAAGATATTGGGAACTCTTGGTCATTATGTTGACAATGAAAGCATACCTCTCAAAATTATTTTCATCTCTGTTTTAGCTTCGAGCTCTGGCACCTCTGCAAATCCCTGCTTCCCTCTGCGAAGGGCCTATCTTTTACTTTTATGCAAGAGTCAGTAGTATTCCTTCTCATTCCAACCTACTCTGTAGTTGGCAAGCATCATGTGTTGGGGAAAGATCTAAGCATATATGGACATTCAAATATATTTGATCATGAATTATTATTGTTCACATTACCCTTGAGGTAAAAGGTTGGGAAGCGAAACATTAAGCCCCTATCTTTCTCTGTGTTCGATGAATTCTATTTGCTCTAAAAATATGCTTTGAGTGGTAGCAATCATGGAAGAATATATGATAGTTGAGTATGTGGGATTTGCTAAATCAAAGCTCTTACATAGACCCTTCCTGAAAATAAGAGGAATTGCAATTGTTTGATGACTGAGAACTGTTTGTTAGTTTTCAACAAAGTTTATGATCTATACTTTAACATGTGAATAGTTTGTTACTTGATCATGAGAAGCTTTATGATATGAGCTACTGTTATGACATATAATGATGCTAGAAAAGGTGATTGAAATTATCATTGATCAAAACTTGTGCACCTGCTAGCATTCACACTTCATAAATTATTTATTTTATCATTTACCTACTCGAGGACGAGCAGGAATTAAGCTTGGGGATGTTGATACGTCTCCAACGTATCTACAATTTATGAAGTATTCATGCTATTATATTATCCATGTAGGATGTTTTATATGCATTTATATGCTATTTTATATCATTTTTGGGACTAACCTATTAACCTAGAGCCCAGTGCCAGTTTCTGTTTTTTCCTTGTTTTTGAGTTTTACAGAAAAGGAATACCAAACAAGGTCCAATTGACGTGCCAATTTTTGATGATTTTTTCTTGACCAAAAGAAGCCCCCGGAGTAAAAGAGTTGGGCCAGGAGAGTCCCGGGCTGCCCACGAGGGTGGGGGGCGCGCCCACCCCCCTGGGCGTGGGCCCCTGCCTCGTGGACAACCCGGAGACCCCCCTGACGTGAGACCTACGCCAAAAAATCCTATAAATACTGAAACCTCCAGAAAATAACCTAGATCGGGAGTTCTGCCGCCGCAAGCCTCTGTAGCCACCAAAAACCAATCAGGACCCTGTTCCGGCACGCTGCCGGAGGGGGGATCCCTCACCGGTGGCCATCTTCATCATCCTGGCGCTCTCCATGACGAGGAGGGAGTAGTTCACCCTCGGGGCTGAGGGTATGTATCAGTAGCTATGTGTTTGATCTCTCTCTCTCTCTCTCTCTTTCTCTCTCTCTCGTGTTCTTGATTTGGCACGATGTTGATGTATCGCGAGCTTTGCTATTATAGTTGGATCTTATGATGTTTCTCCCCCTCTACTCTCTTGTAATGGATTGAGTTTTCCCTTTGAAGTTATCTTATTGGATTGAGTCCTTAAGGATTTGAGAACACTTGATGTATGTCGTGCATGTGCCTATCTATGGTGACAATGGGATATTCACGTGATCCACTTGATGTATGTTTTGGTGATCAACTTGCGGGTTCCGTAACATTGTGAACTTATGCATAGGGGTTGGCACACGTTTTCGTCTTGACTCTTCGGTAGAAACTTTGGGGCACTCTTTGAAGTTCTTTGTGTTGGTTGAATAGATGAATCTAAGATTGTGTGATGCATATCGTATAATCATACCCATGGATACTTTAGGTGACATTGGAGTATCTAGGTGACATTAGGGTTTTGGTTGATTTGTGTCTTATGGTGTTATTCTAGTACGGACTCTATGATAGATCGAACGGAAAGAATAGCTTCGTGTTATTTTACTACAGACTCTTGAATAGATTGATCAGAAAGAATAACTTTGAGGTGGTTCCGTACCCTACAATAATCTCTTTGTTTGTTCTCCGCTGTTAGTGACTTTGGAGTGACTCTTTGTTGCATGTTGAGGGATAGTTATATGATCCAATTACGTTATTATTGTTGAGAGAACTTGCACTAGTGAAAGTATGAAGCCTAGTCCTTGTTTCAATGCATTGCAATACCGTTTGTGCTCACTTTTATCATTAGTTACCTTGCTGTTTTTATATTTTCATATTACAAAAACCTATATCTACCATCCATATTGCACTTGTATCACCATCTCTTCGATGAACTAGTGCACCTATACAATTTACCATTGTATTGGGTGTGTTGGGGACACAAGAGACTCTTTGTTATTTGGTTGCAGGGTTGCTTGAGAGAGACCATCTTCATCCTACGCCTCCCACGGATTGATAAACCTTAGGTCATCCACTTGAGGGAAATTTGCTACTTGTAGGACCTTGAGAAGAGGTGTCTAGAGGGGGGGGGTGATTAGACACTAAGTACCAAAGTTGCAGTTTTTAACTTCTTTTAGGTTTAAGTGGAGTTTAGGCACAAGTTTAACATTCTCAATACATAACAACCAAGCATGCAAAGAGTATATAGGCAGCGGAAAATAAAGCATGCAACTTGCAAGAATGTAAAGGGAAGGGTTTGGAGAATTCAAACGCAATTGGAGACACGGATGTTTTTGTCGTGGTTCCGATAGGTGGTGCTATCGTACATCCTCGTTGATGGAGACTTAAACCCACGAAGGGTAGCAGTTCTTGTGAGTCCACGGAGGGCTCCACCCACGAAGGGTCCACGAAGAAGCAACCTGTCTATCCCACCATGGCCGCCGCCCACGAAGGACTTGCCTCACTAGCGGTAGATCTTCACGAAGTAGGCGATCTCCTTGCCCTTACAAACTCCTTGGTTCAACTCCACAAACTTGTCGGAGGCTCCCAAGTGACACCTAGCCAATCCAGGAGACACCACTCTCCAAGAAGTAACAAATGGTGTGTTGATGATGAACTCCTTGTTGGGGAACGTTGCAGAAAATTAAAATTTTTCCTACGGTTTCACCAAGATCCATCTATGAGTTCATCTAAGCAACGAGTCAAGGGAGTGAGTTTGCATCTACATACCACTTGTATGTCGAAAAGTGCGGAAGCGTTCAAGGGATGGTGATGATGGAGTCGTATTTCGCCGTGATTCGGATCACCGATGACCAAGTGCTGAACGGACAGCACCTCCACGTTCAACACACGTAAAGTACGGACGACGTCTCCTCCGTCTTGATCCCGCAAGGAGGAAGGAGAGGGTGAGGAAGACAGCTCCAACGGCAAGACGACGGGCGTGGTGTTGTTGGTGCAAAGAAGATTCGGCTGTGGCTTCGCCAAGCACGTCACGGAGGAGGAGAGGTGTTGGGAGGGAGGGCTGCGCCTTGGCTTGTGTGTTCAGCCCTCCCCTCACCCCTCTATTTATAGGTGAAGGGGCAAGGGGGGGCCGGCCCCTCTAGATGGGATCTAGAGGGGGCGGCCGTGTGAGGGGGACTTGCCCCCAAGCAAGGGGGCGCCTCTAGGGTTACCCCCAACCCCTAGGCGCATGGGCCCAAGGGGGGCACCCAGCCCTCCAGGCTGGCTCCTGCCCCACGCAGCCCATGTGGCCCCCGGGAGGTGGCCCCTCGGTGGACCTCGGAACCCTTCCGGTGGCCCGGTACAATACCGATATGCCCCGAAACTTTCCGGTGTCCGCTTGACAACTTCCCATATATAAATCTTTACCTCCGGACCCTTCCTAACTCCTCGTGACGTCCGGGATCTCATCTGGGACTCCTAACAACATTCGGTAATCACATACAAGTCTTCCTAATAACCCTAGCGTCATCGAACCTTAAGTGTGTAGACCCTACGGGTTCGGGAGACACACAGACATGACCGAGACGGCCCTCAGGTCAATAACCAACAGCGGGATCTGGATACCCATGTTGGCTCCCACATGCTCCTCGATGATGTCATCGGATGAACCACGATGTCGAGGATTCAAGCAACCCCATATACTATTCCCTTTGTCAGTCGGTATGTTACATGCCTGAGACTCGATCGTCGGTATCCCAATACCTCGCTCAGTCCTCATTATCGGCAAGTCACTTTACTCGTGCCGTAATGCATGATCCCGTGACCAAACACTTGGTCACTTTGAGCTCATTATGATGATGCATTACCGAGTGGGCCCAGAGATACCTCTCCGTCATACGGAGTGACAAATCCCAGTCTCGATCCGTGTCAACCCAACAGACACTTTCGAGATACCTGTAGTGCACCTTTATAGTCACCCAGTTACGTTGTGACGTTTGGTACACCCAAAGCACTCCTACGGTATCCGGGAGTTACACGATCTCATGGTCTAAGGAAGAGATACTTGACATTGAAAAAGCTCTAGCAAAAAGAACTAAACAATCTTGTGCTATGCTTAGGATTGGGTCTTGTCCATCACGTCATTCTCCTAATGGCGTGATCCCGTTGTCAATCACATCTGATGTCCATAGTCAGGAAACCATGACTATCTGTTGACCAACGAGCTAGTCAACTAGAGGCTTACTAGGGACGTATTGTGGTCTATGTATTCACACGTATATTACGATTTCCGGAAAATACAATTATAGCATGAATAAAAGACAATTATCATGAACAAGGAAATATAATAATAACCCTTTTATTATTGCCTCTAGGGCATATTTCCAACAGTCTCCCACTTGCACTAGAGTCAATAATCTTGTTACATTGTGATGAATCGAACACCCATAGAGTTACGGTGTTGATCATGTTTTGCCCGGAAGAGGTTTAGTCAACGGATCTGCGACATTCAGATCCGTATGCACTTTGCAAATTTCTATGTCTCCATCTTGAACATTTTCACGGATGGAGTTGAAGCGACGCTTGATGTGCCTGGTCTTATTGTGAAACCTGGGCTCCTTGGCAAGTGCAATAGCTCCAGTGTTGTCACAGAAGTGTTTGATCGGCCCCGACGCATTGGGTATGACTCCTAGGTCGGTGATGAACTCCTTCACCCAAATTGCTTCATGCGCTGCCTCCGAGGCTTCCATGTACTCCGCTTCTCATGTAGATCCCGCCACGACGCTTCGCTTGCAGCTGCACCAGCCATCGCTCCACCATTCAACATATACACGTATCCGGTTTGTGACTTAGAGTCATCCAGACCGTGTGTCGAAGCTAGCGTCGATGTAACCCTTTACTGACGAGCTCTTCGTCACCTCCATAAACGAGAAACATGTCCTTTGTCCTTTTCGGTACTTCAGGATATTCTTGACCGTTGTCCGGTGTTCCTTGTCGGGATTACTTTGGTACCTTCCTACCAAACTTACGGCAAGGTTTACATCAGGTCCGGTACACAGCATGGCATACATAATAGATCCTATGGCCGAGGCATAGGGGATGACGCTCATCTCTTCTTTATCTTTTGCCGTGGTCGGGCATTGAGCTGAGCTCAATCTCACACCTTGCAACATGTGCAAGAACCCCTTCTTGGACTGATCCATTTTGAACTTCTTCAAAATCTTATCAAGGTATGTGCTTTGTGAAAGACCTATGAGGCGTCTCGATCTATCTCTATAGATCTTGATGCCTAATATATAAGCAGCTTCTCCAAGGTCCTTCATTGAAACACACTTATTCAAGTAGGCCTTAATGTTGTCCAAGAATTCTATATCATTTCCCATCAAAAGTATGTCATCTACATATAATATGAGAAATGCTACAGAGATCCCACTCACTTTCTTGTAAACGCAGGCTTCTCCATAAGTCTGCATAAACCCAAACGCTTTGACCATTTCATCAAAGCGAATGTTCCAACTCCGAGATGCTTGCACCAGCCCATAAATGGATCACTGGAGCTTGCATACTTTGTTAGCATTCTTAGGATCGACAAAACCCTCCGGCTGCATCATATACAGTTCTTCCTTAAGATGCCCGTTAAGGAATGCCGTTTTGACGTCCATCCGCCATATCTCATAATCATAGTATGCGACAATTGCTAACATGATTCGGACGGACTTAAGCTTCGCTACGGAGAGAAAGTCTCATCGTAGTCAATCCCTTGAACTTGCCGATAACCCTTAGCGACAAGTCGAGCTTTATAGATGGTGACGTTACCATCCGCGTCCGTCTTCTTCTTAAAGATCCATTTATTTTCTATCGCTCGCCGATCATCGGGCAAGTCTGTCAAAGTCCATACTTTGTTTTCATACATGGATCCTATCTCGGATTGCATGGCTTCAAGCCATTTGTTGGAATCTGGGCACGCCATTGCTTCTTCATAGTTCAAGGTTCACCATTGTCTAACAACATGATTTCCGGGACAGGGTTGCCGTACCACTGCAGTGCGGGCGTGTCCTTGTGGACCTACGAAGTTCAAGAGCAACTTGATCCAAGTACCTTGATCATCATCATTATTTTCCTCTTCGGTGGGTGTAGGCATCACAGAACATTTTCTGAGCCGCACTACTATCCCGCTCAAGAGGTAGTACTTCATCGAGTTCTACTTTCCTCCCACTTACTTCTTTCGAGAGAAACTCTTTTCCGAGAAAGGATCCGTTCTTGGCAACAAAGATCTTGCCCTCGGATCTTAAGTAGAAGGTATACCCAATGGTTTCCTTAGGGTATCCTATGAAGACGCATGATTTTCCGACTTGGGTTCGAGCTTTTCAGTTGAAGTTTCTTGACATAAGCATCGCATCCCCAAACTTTTAGAAACGATAGCCTTAGGTTTCTTCCCAAACCATAATTCATACGGTGTCGTCTCAATGGATTTAGACGGTGCCCTATTTAAAATGAATGTAGCTGTCTCTAGAGCATATCCCCAAAATGATAGCGGTAAATCGGTAAGAGACATCATAGATCGCACCATATCCAATAGAGTGCGATTACGACGTTCGAACACACCGTTACGCTGAGGTGTTCCATGCGGCATGAGTTGTGGAACGATTCCACATTTCCTTAAGTGTGTACCAAATTCGTGACTTAAATACTCTCCTCCACGATCTGATCGTAAGAACTTTATTTTTCGGTCACGTTGATTCTCTACTTCATTATGAAATTCCTTGAACTTTTCAAAGGTCTCAGACTTGTGTTTCATCAAGTAGACATACCCATATCTACTCAAGTCATCTGTGAGAGTGAGAACATAACGATATCCTCCGTGAGCCTCAACACTCATTGGACCGTACACATCGGTATGTATGATTTCCAAAAAGTTGGTTGCTCGCTCCATTGTTCCGGAGAACGGAGTCTTGGTCATTTTGCCCATGAGGCATGGTTCGCATGTGTCAAATGATTCATAATCGAGAGACTCTAAAAGTCCATCAGCATGGAGCTTCTTCATGCGCTTGACACCAATTTGACCAAGGCGGCAATGCCACAAGTATGTGGGACTATCGTTATCAACTTTACATATTTTGGTATTCGCGCTATGAATATGTGTAACATTAGGTTCGAGATTCATTAAGAATAAACCATTGACCATCGGAGCATGACCATAAAACATATCTCTCATATAAATAGAACAACCATTATTCTCGGATTTAAATGAGTAGCCATCTCGTATCAAACGAGATCCAGATACAATGTTCATGCTCAAACTTGGCACCAAATAACAATTATTAAGGTTCAAAACTAATCCCGTAGGTAAATGTAGAGGCAGCGTGCCAACGGCGATCACATCGACTACTGGAACCATTCCCGACGCGCATCGTCACCTCGCCCTTCGCCGATCTCCGCTTATTCCGCAACTCCTGCTGTGAGTTACAAATATGAGCAACGGCACCGGTATCAAATACCGGGGAGTTACTACGAGTAATGGTAAGGTACACATCAATTACATGTATATCAAATATACCTTTGGTGTTGCCGGCCTTCTTATCCGCTAAGTATTTGGGGCAGTTCCGCTTCCAGTGACCCTTCCCCTTGCAATAAAAGCACTCAGTCTCATGCTTGGGTCCATTCTTTGACTTCTTCCCGGTAACTGGCTTGCAGGCTGCAACATCTTTGTTGTCCTTCTTGAAGTTCTTCTTACCCTTGCCCTTCTTGAACTTAGTGGTCTTATTGACCATCAACACTTGATGTTCTTTCTTGATTTCAACCTCTGCTGACTTCAGCATTGAAAATACTTCAGGAATGGTCTTCACCATCCCCGCATATTGTAGTTCATCACAAAGCTCTTGTAGCTTGGTGGGAAGCGATCAAGGATTCTGTCAATGACCGCCTCATCTGGGAGGTTAATGTCCAGCTGGGACAGGCGGTTGTGCAACCCAGACATTTTGAGTATGTGCTCACTAACAGAACTATTTTCCTGCATCTTACAACTATAGAACTTGTCGAAGACTTCATATCTCTCGACCCGGGCATGAGCTTGGAAAACTAGTTTCAGCTCCTCGAACATCTCATATGCTCCGTGTTGCTCAAAACGCTTTTGGAGCCCAGGTTCTAAGCTGTAAAGCATGCCGCACTGAATGAGGGAGTAATCATCAGCATGAGACTGCCAAGCATTCATAATGTCTTGGTTCTCTGGGACGGGTGCATCACCTAGCGGTCCTTCTAGGACATATTGTTTCCTGGCAGCTATGAGGATGATCCTCAGGTTCCGGACCCAGTCCGTATAGTTGCTGCCATCATCTTTCAGCTTGGTTTTCTCTAGGAACGCGTTGAAGTTCAAGTTGACATAAGCGTTGGCCATTTGATCTACAAGACATATTATGCAAAAGTTTTAGACTAAGTTCATGATAATTAAGTTCATCTAATCAAATTATCTTAATGAACTCCCCCTCAGATTAGACATCCCTCTAGTCATCTAAGTGTTACACGATCCGAGTCGACTAGGCCGTGTCCGATCATCACGTGAGACGGACTAGTCATCGTCGGTGAACATTCTCATGTTGATCGTATCTTCCATACGACTCGTGTTCGACCTTTCGGTCTCCATGTTCCGAGGCCATGTCTGTACATGCTAGGCTCGTCAAGTTAACCCTAAGTGTTTTGCATGTGTAAAACTGTCTTACACCCGTTGTATGTGAACGTAAGGATCTATCACACCCGATCATCACGCGGTGCTTCGAAACGACGAACTTTAGCAACGGTGCACAGTTAGGGAGAACACTTCTTGAAATTTTTGTAAGGGATCATCTTATTTACTACCGTCGTTCTAAGTAAACAAGATGCATAAACATAATAAACATCACATGCAATTATATAATAGTGACATGATATGGCCAATATCATATAGCTCCTTCGATCTCCATCTTCGGGCTCCATGATCATCTTCGTCACCGCATGACACCATGATCTCCATCATCATGATCTCCATCATCGTGTCTTCATGAAGTTGTCACGCCAACGACTACTTCTACTTCTATGGCTAACGCGTTTAGCAATAAAGTAAAGTAATTTACATGGCGTTCTTCAATGACACGCAGGTCATACAAAAAAAATAAAGACAACTCCTATGGCTCCTGCCGGTTGTCATACTCATCGACATGCAAGTCGTGATTCCTATTACAAGAACATGATCTCATACATCACAATATGTCATTCATCATTCATCACAACTTGGCCATATCACATCACATGACAATTGCTGCAAAAACAAGTTAGACGTCCTCTAATTGTTGTTGCATCTTTTACGATGGCTGCAATTGGGTTCTAGCAAGAACGTTTTCTTACCTATGAATAACCACAACGTGATCTTGTCAACTTCTATTTACCCTTCATAAGGACCCTTTTCATCGAATCCGCTTCAACTAAAGTGGGAGAGAGACACCCGCCACCACCTTATGCAACTAGTGCATGTCGATTCGGTGGAACCGGTCTCACGTAAGCGTCACGTGTAAGGTTGGTCCGGGCCGCTTCATCCCACAATACCGCTGAAGCAAGATAAGACTAGTAGCGGCAAGCAAGTTGACAAGATCTACACCCACAACAAAATTGTGTTCTACTCGTGCAATTGAGAACTACGCATAGACCTAGCTCATGATGCCACTGTTGGGGAACGTTGCAGAAAATTAAAAAAATTCCTACGGTTTCACCAAGATCCATCTATGAGTTCATCTAAACAACGAGTCAAGGGAGTGAGTTTGCATCTACATACCACTTGTAGATCGAAAAGTGAAGCGTTCAAGGGATGGTGATGATGGAGTCGTACTTCGCCGTGATTCGGATCACCGATGACCAAGTGCTGAACGGACAGCACCTCCGCGTTCAACACACGTGCAGTGCAGGACGACGTCTCCTCCGTCTTGATCCAGCAAGGAGGAAGGAGAGGTTGAGGAAGACAGCTCCAACGGCAGCACGACGGGCGTGGTGTTGTTGGTGCAGCAAGATCTCGGCTGTGGCTTCGCCAAGCACGCACGGAGGAGGAGAGGTGTTGGGAAGGGGAGGGGCTGCGCCTTGGCTTGTGTGTTCAGCCCTCCCCTCACCCCTCTATTCATAGGGGAAGGGGCAAGGGGGGCCGGCCCCTCTAGATGGGATCTAGAGGGGGGCGGCGGCCAGGGAGGGGGGACTTGCCCCCCAAGCAAGGGGGCGCCTCTGGGTTACCCCCAACCCTAGGCGCATGGGCCCAAGGGGCGCCCAGCCCTCCAGGGGCTGGCTCCTGCCCCACGCAGCCCATGTGCCCCTGAGGGGTGGCCCTCCCGGTGGACCTCGGAACCCTTCCGGTGGCCCCTAAAATACCGATATGCCCCGAAACTTTCCGGTGTCCGTTTGACAACTTCCCATATATAAATCTTTACCTCCGGACCCTTCCGGAACTCCTCGTGACGTCCGGGATCTCATCCGGGACTCTGAACAACATTCGGTAATCACATACAAGTCTTCCTAATAACCCTAGCGTCACCGAACCTTAAGTGTGTAGACCCTACGGGTTCGGGAGACACGCAGACATGACCGAGACGGCCCTCTGGTCAATAACCAACAGCGGGATCTGGATACCCATGTTGGTGAAGGAAATATGCCCTAGAGGCAATAATAAAGTTATTATTTATTTCCTTATATCATGATAAATGTTTATTATTCATGCTAGAATTGTATTAACCGGAAACATAATACATGTGTGAATATATAGACAAACAGTATGTCACTAGTATGCCTCTACTTGACTAGCTTGTTAATCAAAGATGGTTATGTTTCCTAACCATGAACAAGGAGTTGTTATTTGATTAACAAGGTCACATCATTAGTAGAATGATCTCGATTGACATGACCCATTCCGTTAGCTTAACACTTGATCGCTTAGTATGTTAATGCTTTCTTCATGACCCATACATGTTCCTGTAACTATGAGATTATGCAACTCCCGTTTACGGAGGAACACTTTGGGTACTACCAAACGTCACAACGTAATCGGGTGATTATAAAGGAGTACTACAGTGTCTCCAAAGGTACTTGTTGGGTTGGCGATTTCGAGATTAGGTTTTTCACTCCGATTGCTCTGGAGAGGTATCTCGTGCCTTCTCGGTAATGCACATCACTTAAGCCTTGCAAGCATTACAACTAATGAGTTAGTTGTGAGATGATGTATTACGGAACGAGTAAAGAGACTTACCGATAACGAGATTGAACTAGGTATTGGATACCGACGATCGAATCTCGGGTAAGTAACATACCGATGACAAAGGGAACAACGATGTCGTTATGCGGTTTGACCGATAAAGATCTTCGTAGAATATGTAGGAACCAATATGGGCATCCAGGTTCCGCTTATTGGTTATTGACCGAGAATGGTTCTAGGTCATGTCTACATAGTTCTCGAACCCGTAGGGTCCGCACGCTTAACGCTTCGATGACAGTTCATAATGAGTTTATAAGTATTGATGCAGAAGGTTGTTCGAGTCCCGGATGTGATCACGGACATGACGAGGAGTCTCGAAATGGTCGAGACATAAAGATTGATATATTGGAAGCCTACATTTGGACATCGGAAAGGTTCCGAGTGAAATCGGAATTTATCGGAGTACCGGAGGTTACGGAACCCCGGGAACTACATGGGCCCATAGTGGGCCTTGGAGGAAAGGAGAAGGGCAGCCCTAGGTGGCGCGCCCCCCCTTCCCCTAGTCCTATTAGGACTAGGAAAGGTGGGCCGCCCCCTCTCTCTTTCCCCTCAGGAATCCTAATCCAACTAGGATTGAGGGGGAGTCCTACTCCCGGAGGGAGTTGGACTCCTTGGTGCGGCTCCCCCCTTGGGGCGGCCACGTCCCCCTTGGGTCCTTTATATCAAAGGGCAGGGGCACCCCATGACACACAAGTTGATCTACGGATCTTTCCTTAGCCGTGCGGTGCCCCTTCCACCATATTCCACTTCGGTCATATCATCGTAGAGCTTAGGCGAAGCCTGCGCCGGAGAAGTCATATCGTCGCTGAGCTTAGGCGAAGCCCTGCGTCCGGTGGAGCGTCAACATCGCCACCACGCCGTTGTTGACGGAACTCATCCCCGACACTTTGCTGGATCGGAGTCCGGGATCGCCATCGAGCTGAGCGTGTGCAGAACTTCCGGAGGTGCCGTCGCTCGGTGCTTGGATCGGTCGGATCGTGAAGACGACGACTACATCAACAGCGTTGTTATAACGCTTCCGCTTTCGGTCTCACGAGTGCGTGGACGGACACTCCCCTCTCGTTGCTATGCCATCACCATGGTCTTGCGTGATCGTAGGAAAATTTTCGAAATTACTACGTTCCCCAACAGTTGGCTCCCACATGCTCCTCGATGATGTCATCAGATGAACCACGATGTCGAGGATTCAAGCAACCCCATATACTATTCCCTTTGTCAATCGGTACGTTACATGCCCGAGACTCGATCGTCGGTATCCCAATACCTCGTTCAGTCTCGTTACCGGCAAGTCACTTTACTGCATCGTAATGCATGATCCCGTGACCAAACACTTGGTCACTTTGAGCTCATTATGATGATGCATTACCGAGTGGGCCTAGAGATACCTCTCCGTCATACGGAGTGACAAATCCCAGTCTCGATCCGTGTCAACCCAGCAGACACTTTCGGAGATACCTGTAGTGCACCTTTATAGTCACCCAGTTACGTTGTGACGTTTGGTACACCCAAAGCACTCCTACGGTATCCGGGAGTTACACGATCTCATGGTCTAAGGAAGAGATACTTGACATTGAAAAAGCTCTAGCAAAACGAACTAAACAATCTTGTGCTATGCTTAGGATTGGGTCTTGTCCATCACGTCATTCTCCTAATGACGTGATCCCGTTGTCAATAAGATCTGATGTCCATAGTCAGGAAACCATGACTATCTGTTGACCAACGAGCTAGTCAACTAGAGGCTTACTAGGGACGTATTGTGGTCTATGTATTCACACGTGTATTACGATTTCCGGATAATACAATTATAGCATGAATAAAAGACAATTATCATGAACAAGGAAATATAATAATAACCCTTTTATTATTGCCTCTAGGGCATATTTCCAACACTCCTTGCTCTTGTGCTTCAAATGATAGTCTCCCCAACAATCAACTCTCTCTCATAGGATTTGGATCTGGTGGAAGGAAGATTTGAGTGGAAAGCAACTTGGGGAAGGCTAGAGATCAAGATTCATATGGTTGGAATGGAACATCTTGGCCTCAACAGATGAGTAGGTGGTTCTCTCTCAGAACTGGTAAGTTGGAAATGTAGGTTTGTTCTGATGGCTCTCTTCACGAATGAAGAAGGGGTGGAGGGGTATATATAGCCTCCACACAAAATCTAACCGTTACACACAATTTACCAAACTCGGTGAGACAGAATCATAAAACTCGGTGAGACCGATTTAGTAAACCTAGTGACCGTTAGGGTTTTCGGTGGGACCGAAATGCAACTCTGTAGGACCGATATGGTTAGGGTTAGGGCATAACGTAATCTCGGTGAGACCGATTACACAAACTCGGTGGGATCGATTTGTTGGGGAACGTTTCATAAAATAAAAATTTTCCTACGTTCACCAAGATCAATCTATGAGTTCATCTAGCAACGAGAGAGAGAGATGCATCTACATACCACTTGTAGATCGCGTGCGGAAGCGTTCAAGAGAACGGGGTTGAGGGAGTCGTTCTCGTCGTGATCCAAATCACCGGAGATCCTAGCGCCGAACGGACGGCACCTCCGCGTTCAACACACGTACGATCAGCGTGACGTCTCCTCCGTCTTGATCCACCAAGGGGGAAGGAGAGGTTGATGAAGATCCAGCAGCACGACAGCGTGGTGGTGGATGCAGCAGTACTCCGGCAGGGCTTCGCCAAGCTACTGGGGAGGAGGAAGAGGTGTAGCAGGGGGAGGGAGGCGCCAAGGCTTCAGGGTGCGGCTGCCCTCCCTCCCCCCCCCCCCCCTTTATATAGGCCCCCTGGGGGGGCGCCGGCCCCTCTAGAACCCATCTAGATGGGGGGCGGCGGCCAAGGGGGGAGGCTTGCCCCCCAAGGCAAGTTGGGCGCCCCACCCTAGGGTTTCGACCCTAGGCGCGGGGGGCCCAAGTGGGGCGCACCAGCCCACCAGGGCTGGTTCCTCCCACTTCAGCCCACGGGCCCTCCAGGATAGGTGGCCCCACCGGTGGACCTCGGGACCCTTCCGGTGGTCCCGGTACAATACCGGTAACCCCCGAAATTCTCCCGATGGCCGAAATAGCACTTCCTATATATGATTCTTTACCTCCGGACCATTCCGAAACTCCTCGTGACATCCGGGATATCATCCGGGACTCCGAACAACATTCGGTTTGCTGCATACTCATATTCATACAACCCTAGCGTCACCGAACCTTAAGTGTGTAGACCCTACGGGTTCGGGAGACACGTAGACATGACTGAGACGGCTCTCCGGTCAATAACCAACAGCGGGATTTGGATACCCATGTTGGATCCCACATGCTCCTCGATGATCTCATCGGATGAACCACGATGTCGAGGATTCAAGCAACCCCGTATACAATTCCCTTTGTCAGATGGTATGTTACTTGCCCGAGATTTGATCGTCGGTATCCCAATACCTCGTTCAATCTCGTTACCGGCAAGTCACTTTAGTCGTACCGTAATGCATGATCCCGTGACCAGACACTTGGTCACTTTGAGCTCATTATGATGATGCACTACCGAGTTGGCCTAGTGATACCTCTCCGTAATACGGAGTGACAAATCCCAGTCTTGATCTGTGTCAACCCAACAGACACTTTCGGAGATACCTGTAGTGCACCTTTATAGTCACCCGATTACGCTCGACGTTTGGTACACCCAAAGCACTCTTACGGTATCCGGGAGTTACACGATCTCATGGTCTAAGGAAAAGATACTTGACATTGGAAAAGCTCTAGCAAAAGCGAACTACACGATCTTGTGCTATGCTTAGGATTGGGTCTTGTCCATCACATCATTCTCCTAATGATGTGATCCCGTTATCAACGACATCCAATGTCCATAGTCAGGAAACCATGACTATCTGTTGATTAACGAGCTAGTCAACTAGAGGCTCACTAGGGACACGTTGTGGTCTAAGTATTCACACGTGTATTACGATTTCCGGATAATACAATTATAGCATGAATAAAAGACAATTGTCACGAACAAGGAAATATAATAATAATCCTTTTATTATTGCCTCTAGGGAATATTTCCAAATGTCTCCCACTTGCACTAGAGTCAATAATCTAGTTACATTGTGATGAATCGAACACCCATAGAGTTTTCGTGTTGATCATGTTTTGCTCGAGGAAGAGGTTTAGTCAACGGATCTGCGACATTCAGATCCATATGCACTTTGCAAATTTCCATGTCTCCATCTTGAACATTTTCATGAATGGAGTTGAAGCGATGCTTGATGTGCCTGGTCTTCTTGTGAAACCTGGGCTCCTTGGCAAGTGCAATAGCTCCAGTGTTGTCACAAAAGAGTTTGATCGGCCCCGACGCATTGGGTATGACTCCTAGGTCGGTGATGAACTCCTTCACCCAAATTGCTTCATGCTGCCTCCGAGGCTGCCATGTACTCCGCTTCACATGTAGATCCCGCCACGACGCTTCGCTTGCAGCTGCACTACCATCGCTCCACCATTCAACATATACACATATCCGGTTTGTGACTTAGAGTCATCGGATCGTGGTCGAAGCTAGCGTCAATGTAACCCTTTACGATGAGCTCTTCGTCACCTCCATAAACGAGAAACATGTCCTTAGTCCTTTTTAGGTACTTCAGGATATTCTTGACCGCTGTCCAGTGTTACTTGCCGGGATTACTTTGGTACCTTCCTACCAAACTTACGGCAAGGTTTACATCAGGTCTGGTACACAGGATGGCATACATAATAGAACCTATGGCTGATGCATAGGGAATGACACTCATCTCTTCTATATCTTCTGCCTTGGTCGGACATTGAGCCGAGCTCAATTTCACACCTTATGTCTGAGGCAAGAACCCTTTCTTGGACTGATCCATTTTGAACTTCTTCAATATCTTTTCAAGGTATGTGCTTTGTGAAAGACCTATGAGGCGTCTCGATCTATATCTATAGATCTTGATGCCTAATATATAAGCAGCTTCTCCAAGGTCCTTCATTGAAAAACTCTTATTCAAGTAGGCCTTAATGTTGTCCAAAAGTTCTATATCATTTCCCATCAAAAGTATGTCATCTACATATAATATGAGAAATGCTACAGAGCTCCCACTCACTTTCTTGTAAACGCAGGCTTCTCCATAAGTCTCAAGATAAACCCAAACGCTTTGATCATCTCATCAAAGCGAATGTTCCAACTCCGAGATGCTTGCACCAACCCATAAATGGATCATTGGAGCTTGCATACCTTGTTAGCATTCTTAGGGTCGACAAAACCTTTCGGCTGCATCATATACAGTTCTTCCTTAAGATAGCCGTTAAGGAATGCCGTTTTGACGTCCATTTGCCATATCTCATAATCATAGTATGCGGCAATTGCTAACATGATTCGGACGGACTTCAGCTTCGCTACGGGAGAGAAAGTCTCATCGTAGTCAACCCCTTGAACTTGCCGATAACCTTTAGCGATAAGTCGAGCTTTATAGATGGTAACATTACCATCCGCATCCGTCTTCTTCTTAAAGATCCATTTGTTTTCTATCGCTCGCCGATCATCGGGCAAGTCTGTCAAAGTCCATACTTTGTTTTCATACATGGATCCTATCTCGGATTGCATGGCTTCAAGCCATTTGTTGGAATCTGGGCCCGCCATCGCTTCTTCATAGTTCAAGGTTCACCGTTGTCTAACAACATGATTTCCGTGACAGGGTTGCCATACCACTCACGGTGTGGAACGTGTCCTTGTGGACTTACTGAAGTTCAGTAGTAACTTGATCCGAAGTACCTTGATCATCATCATTAATTTCCTCTCCGATCGGTGTAGGCACCATAGGAACATTTTCCTCGCTGTTGCACTACTTTCCGGTTCAAGAGGTAGTACTTCATCGAGTTCTACTTTCCTCCCACTTATTCCTTTCGAGAGAAACTCTTTTTCAAGAAAGGATCCGTTCTTGGCAACAAAGATCTTGCCTTCGGATCCAAGGTAGAAGGTATACCCAATGGTTTCCTTAGGGTATCCTATGAAGACGCATTTTTCCGACTTGGGTTCGAGCTTTTCAGGTTGAAGTTTCTTGACATAAGCATCGCATCCCCAAACTTTTAGAAACGACGACTTAGGTTTCTTCCCAAACCATAATTCATACGGTGTCGTCTCAACGGATTTAGACGGTGCCCTATTTAAAGTGAATGTAGCTGTCTCTAGAGCGTATCCCCAAAAGATAGCGATAAATCGGTAAGAGACATCATAGATCGCACCATATCCAATAGAGTGCGATTACGACGTTCGGACACACGATTACCGAGGTGTTCCAGCGGCGTGAGTTGTGAAATGATTCCACATTTCCTTAAGTGTGTACCAAATTCGTGACTTAAATATTCTCCTCCACGATCCGATCAGAAGAACTTTATTTTTGGTCACGTTGATTCTCTACCTCATTCTGAAATTCCTTGAACTTTTCAAAGGTCTCAAACTTGTGTTTCATCAAGTAGACATACCCATATCTACTCAAGTCATCAGTGAGAGTGAGAACATAACGATATCCTCCGCGAGCCTCAACACTCATTGGTCCGCACACATCGGTATGTATGATTTCCAATAAGTTGGTTGCTTGCTCCATTGTTCCGGAGAACGGAGTCTTGGTCATTTTTCCCATGAGGCATGGTTCGCATGTGTCAAATGATTCATAATCGAGAGACTCTAAAAGTCCATCAGAATGGAGCTTCTTCATGCGCTTGACACCAATGTGACCAAGGCGGCGGTGCCACAAGTATGTGGGACTATCGTTATCAACTTTACATCTTTTGGTATTCACACTATGAATATGTGTAATATTACGTTTGAGATTCATTAAGAATAAACCATTGACCATCGGAGCATGACCATAAAACATATCTCTCATATAAATAGAACAACCATTATTCTCGGATTTAAATGAGTAGCCATCTCGCATTAAACGGGATCCTGATACAATGTTCATGCTCAAACTTGGCACTAAATAACAATTATTGAGGTTTAAAACTAATCCCGTAGGTAAATGTAGAGGTAGCGTGCCGACGGTGATCACATCGACCTTGGAACCATTCCCGACGCACATCGTCACCTCGTCCTTCGCCAGTCTCCGCTTATTCCGCAGCTCCTGATGTGAGTTACATATATGAGCAACGGCACCGGTATCAAATACCCAGGAGTTACTACGAGTACCGTAACGCATACGCCAATTACATGTATATCAAATATACCTTTAGTGTTGTCGGCCTTCTTATGCGCTAAGTATTTGGGGCAGTTCCGCTTCCAATGACCATTCCTTTGCAATAAAAGCACTCAGTCTCGTGCTTGGGTCCATTCTTTGACTTCTTCCGGCAAGAATCGGCTTATCGGGCCCGGCAACATCCTTGCCGTCCTTCTTGAAGTTATTCTTACCCTTGCCCTTCTTGAACTTAGTGGTTTTATTGACCATCAACACTTGATGTTCTTTCTTGATTTCTACCTCTGCTGACTTCAGCATTGAAAATACTTCAGAATAGTTTTCACCATCCCCGCATATTGTAGTTCATCACAAAGCTCTTGTAGCTCGGTGGGAGCGATCAAGGATTCTGTCAATGACCGCCTCGTCCGGGAGGTTAATATCCAGCTGGGCAGGCGGTTGTGCAACCGGACATTTTGAGTATGTGCTCACCGATGTAACTATTTTCCTCCATCTTACAACTATAGAACTTGTCGGAGACTTCATATCTCTCGACCGGGCATGAGCTTGAAAACCATTTTCAGCTCCTCGAACATCTCATATGCTCCGTGTTGCTCAAAACGCTTTTGGAGCCCGGTTCTAAGCTGTAAAGCATGCCGCACTGAACGAGGGAGTAATCATCGACGAGACTGCCAAGCGTTCATAATGTCTTGGTTCTCTCGATGGGTGCTTCACCTAGCGGTGCTTCTAGGACATATTGTTTCTTGGCTGCTATGAGGATGATCCTCGTGTTAGGACCCAGTCCGAATAGTTGCCGCCATCATCTTTCAGCTTGGTTTTCTCTAGGAACGCGTTGAAGTTCATGGTGACATGAGCGTTGGCCATTTGATCTACAAGACATTTTGCAAAGATTTTAGACTAATGTTCATGATAATTAAGTTCATCTAATCAAATTATATAATGAACTCCCACTCAGATTTGACATCCCTCTAGTCATCTAAGTGTTACATGATCCGAGTCGACTAGGCCGTGTCCGATCATCACGTGAGACGGACTAGTCATCGTCGGTGAACATCTCCATGTTGATCGTATCTTCCATATGACTCATGTTCGACCTTTCGGTCTCTTGTGTTCCGAGGCCATGTCTGTACATGCTAGGCTCGTCAAGTTAACCCTAAGTGTTTTGCATGTGTAAAACTGTCTTACACCCGTTGTATGTGAACGTAAGGATCTATCACACCCGATCATCACGTGGTGCTTCAAACGCATTTAACTTTAGCAACGGTGCACGCTTAGGGGGAACACTTTCTTGAAATTATTATAAGGGATCATCTTATTTACTACCGCCGTTCTAAGTAAACAAGATGCATAAAACATAATAAACATCACATGCAATTATATAAAGTAGTGACATGATATGGCCAATATCATATAGCTCCTTTGATCTTCATCTTCGGGGCTCCATGATCATCTTGTCACGGGCATGACACCATGATCTCCATCATCATGATCTCCATCATCGTGTCTTCATGAAGTTGCTCGCCAACTATTACTTCTACTACTATGGCTAACACGTTTAGCAATAAAGTAAAGTTATTTACATGGCGTTGAATCATTGACGCGCAGGTCATACAATAATTAAGAAAACTCCTATGGCTCCTGCCGGTTGTCATACTCATCGACATGCAAGTCGTGATTCCTATTACAAGAACATGATCTCATACATCACAATATATCATTCATCATTCATCACAACTTACGGCCATATCACATCACAAATCACTTGCTGCAAAAAACAAGTTAGACGTCCTCTAATTGTTGTTGCAAGTTTTTACGTGGCTGCAATTGGGTTCTAGCAAGAACGCTTTTCTTACCTTGAATAACCACAACGTGATTTGTCAACTTCTATTTACCCTTCATAAGGACCCTTTCATCGAATCCGCTCCAACTAAAGTGGGAGAGACAGACACCCGCTAGCCACCTTATGCAACTAGTGCATGTCAGTCGGTGGAACCTGTCTCACGTAAGTGTATGTGTAAGGTCGGTCCGGGCCGCTTCATCCCACAATCCCACAACATCTACGCCCACAACAAATTGTGTTCTACTCGTGCAATAGAGAACTACGCATAGACCTAGCTCATGATGCCACTGTTGGGGAACGTTGCATAAAATAAAAAATTTCCTACGTTCACCAAGATCAATCTATGAGTTCATCTAGCAACAAGAGAGAGAGAGAGATGCATCTACATACCACTTGTAGATCGCGTGCGGAAGCGTTCAAGAGAACGGGGTTGCGGGAGTCGTTCTCGTCGTGATCCAAATCACCGGAGATCCTAGCGCCGAACGGACGGCACCTCCGCGTTCAACACACGTACGGTCAGTGTGACGTCTCCTCCGTCTTGATCCAGCAAGGGGGAAGGAGAGGTTGATGAAGATCCAGCAGCACGACGGCGTGGTGGTGGATGCAGCAGTACTCCGGCAGGTCTTCGCCAAGCTACTGGGGAGGAGGAAGAGGTGTAGCAGGGGGAGGGAGGCGCCAAGGCTTCAGGGTGCGGCTGCCCTCCCTCCCGCCCTTTATATAGGACCCCTGGGGGGGGCGGCCCCTCTAGAACCCATCTAGATGGGGGGGCGGCGGCCAAGGGGGGAGGCTTGCCCCCCAAGGCAAGTGGGGCGCCCCCCCCCCCACCCTAGGGTTTCTAACCCTAGGCGCAGGGGGGCAAGTGGGGGGCACACCAGCCCACCAGGGGCTGGTTTGCTACCACTTCAGCCCACGGGGCCCTCCGGGATAGGTGGCCCCACCCGGTGGACCCCCGGGACCCTTCCGGTGGTCCCGGTACAATACCGGTAACCCCGAAATTCTCCCGATGGCGAAATAGCACTTCCTATATATAATTCTTTACCTCCGGACCATTCCGGAACTCCTCATGACGTCCGGGATCTCATCCGGACTCAACAACATTCGGTTTGCTGCATACTCATATTCATACAACCCTAAGCGCCACCGAACCTTAAGTGTGTAGACCCTACGGGTTCGTGAGACACGTAGACATGACCGAGACGGCTCTCCTGTAAATAACCAACAGCGGGATCTGGATACCCATGTTGGCTCCCACATGCTCCACGATGATCTCATCGGATGAACCACGATGTCGAGGATTCAAGCAACCCGTATACAATTCCCTTTGTCGACGGTATGTTACTTGCCGAAATTTGATCGTCGGTATCCCAATACCTCGTTCAATCTCAATCGGCAAGTCACTTTACTCGCATCGTAATGCATGATCCGGTGACCAGACACTTGGTCACTTTGAGCTCATTATGATGATGCACTACCGAGTGGGCCCAAGTGATACCTCTCCGTAATACGGAGTGACAAATTAGTCTCGATCCGTGTCAACCCAATGCAGACACTTTCGGAGATACCGTAGTGCACCTTTATAGTCACCCGATTACGTTGTGGACGCTTTGGTACACCCAAAGCACTCTTACAAAGATCCGGAGTTACACGATCTCATGGTCTAAGGAAAAGATACTTGACATTGGAAAAGCTCTAGCAAAACGAACTACACGATCTTGTGCTATGCTTAGGATTGTCTTGTCCATCACATCATTCTCCTAATGATGTGATCCCGTTATCAACGACATCCAATGTCCATAGTCAGGAAACCATGACTATCTGTTGATCAACGAGCTAGTCAACTAGAGGCTCACTAGGGACATTTTGTGGTCTAAGTATTCACACGTGTATTACGATTTCCGGATAATACAGTTATAGCATGAATAAAAGACAATTATCACGAACAAGGAAATATAATAATAATCCTTTTATTATTGCCTCTAGGGCATATTTCCAACACGATTTTGGTAATTAGCTAACCAGAGAGTTGGTCAGGCAAACTCGGTGAGACCGATTACACAAACTCGGTGGGACCGATTTTGGTAATAAGTTAACCAGAAAGTTTGCATTGTAATCTCGGTAGTACCGATTACATAAACTCGGTGAGACCGGTTTTGGTAATGGACATACACAGAGAGATTACAATCCCATCTCGGTGAGACCGAGATCCCTATCGGTGAAACCGATTTGCCTAGGGTTTGTGGTAGTGGCTGTGACATCTAAACTCGATGGCACTGGATAGAAAGAATCGGTAGGGCCGAGTTTGACTTTAGGTTTAGGTCAAATGTGTGGAAGTGGGAAAGTAGTTGAGGGTTTTGGAGCATATCACTAAGCACATGAAGCAAGAGGCTCATTAAGCAACACCTCATCCCTCCTTGATAGTATTGGCTTTTCCTATAGACTCAATGTGATCTTGGATCACTAAAATGTAAAATGAAGAGTCTTGATCTTGAAGCTTGAACCAATCCTTTGTCCTTAGCACCATGAAGGAGTTCCCACATCCTTTAGTCCATGCCACTCCATTGTTGAACTTATCTGAAACATACTAGATAAAAGTGTTAGTCCAACAAGAGATATGTTGACATTAATTACCAAAACCACCTAGGGAGCACTTGTGCTTTCAATCTCCCCCTTTTTGGTAATTGATGGCAACATACATCAAAGCTTTAGATAAGGATATAAAGAATAGCAAGTAAAGCTTCGAAAAGACATGTAACAAGCATAGGCTCCCCCTATATGTATGCAATCATTTGAGTATGGAATATAGAAACATGTGAGAGCATAACCATGATAGAGTAGGCAATGTGTTACATGTATCTTGGCCATATGCATCAGAGTAAAGAATATTAAAGAACGTACCTTCATGCTCATGAGTCCTTCTTGTAAACTGTATGTACATCAGCAAGAGTTCCTCATACACATGAGTGTGATGCACATACTTACCTTGTAGTCTTGAGTTGGCTTAGGGTGATGAACCTGCACAAACAAGGTTAGATAATACAGGTACATCTACGGGCCAGAGCAAAGAGAAGAAACCACAAGAATACCAAGACTGGGATGACATGTAGAGAGTGAGTAGTAAGTACCACATTGGATTAGACATGTCCCCAAGAGTAAAGATGTGCAATGAATTTAAATGATTCCTTTCCCTTAGATGCCTTGCTCCCCCTGAATCTAGCATGAGATATTGGGAGAAGATAGGGAACAGAAAATCAGAGCTGAAAAGATATAAAAGAACAGAGCTTAATGCAAATAAGCACACATGAACATGTCTTTCCCCCAAAAAGACATGTGGCATCTCTCCTCTTGAACACCAAGCATCTGGGATCCTTGAGAAATACTTCTACTTGAGTATTCTCTCTCCCTGGAGATCTCTTTCTCCCCCTTAATACTCTCTCTCTCTCTCTCTCTCTCTGATGTGATCTCTCTAAGTGATAAGCTTTGATGTGATCTCTCTCTCCCCCTTTGACATCAATTTCCAAGAAGGGTCTTCTGGAATTTGTTGTGAATGGGTTTGGTCCTTGAGTCACAACACAAAGCACTGGATAAAATTGTGATGCTTGTAGAGGACAAGATTCATTGAGTGGAGCTGGATCAGAAGAAACACAGAATAAGTGGAAAACTGTTTTTCCTGTTGTGAAATCGGTGACACCGAGTGGTATGCTTCGGTTGTACCGAAAGGATTCGGTGGGATCGAAAACAAAAAAACGGTGAAACCGAGTTCATCACAGAGAAAACTCTTGTCACCTCAGCTCACTAGACTAGAAAGATCTCACAAAGATTTGCAAGGAATTAACTAAATGATTTGCAATGAATTGGATGCAGAAAATGCAGAGCAAACAGAAAAGAAAAGAAAGAAATCTAGATGATTTTTTTTGAAAGAGGAAACAAATATGCATGAGACAAATGCAAAAAACCTCAGAAAAGAACACGAGAGAACTTCATCTAGAGATGGTCGGCGACAAAGTCACCTATGTTAGAGTATATTGACTTAGGAGTCAAGTGAGATCACTTGATCATAGGTCATACTCATTGTTTAAGCTCAAAATGGGGTTACCATTTTTCGTTTAAGCATCTTGATGTATTCACATCTTGTCGAGTTGCTTTAGCTCATGACTCGGAGTAAAGCCTCTCTAAGATGGAATAACATACCTTGGTTGGTGGTGTTGACCATGTAGTTGAACTTGTGTGGGTTGCTCAAGGTTGATGTAGCTCATCAAGAGTTGGGAGCACCACTTGGAATTTGAGTCCATCTACCTACATGGGTTAGTTTTTGCAAGGAAGAGCACTTGTATATCCAAAAATGATAATCATGAAGCTCAACAAAGAGTTTGTCAAAGGATATGTTTGAATGATTCCGTGCTTCCTTGTATTCAGCCACCATAGTGTAGAGACTTGGTGATGTAGAGATTGCTCAAGATGTGAGTAGATTACAATCTCATGGAATTTGATTCAACCAAGTACCTACATGGGTTAGATAACATGCAAGATGCAAATATATCCAAGATATAATATTTTCAACATAAGAGAGATATCATGGATTAGTCATAATCTCATGTCTCGCATGTATCCAATGGAGTTTCTACTCCAAGTTTGAAGCATCAATGATGTTCAATTCTCCTCTCAACCTGCAAAACACTTTCTCATCAAGAGGTTTAGTGAATATATCCGCTAATTGCTTTTCGGTGCGAACGTGCTTAATATTAATGTCACCCTTAGCAACATGATCTCGAATGAAATGATGACGAACTTCAATATGCTTAGTTTGAGAATGTTGTACGGGATTATGACCAATTTTGATAGCACTTCATTGTCACAAAGCAATGGAACATGTTTCACATATATCCCGTAATCTTTAAGAGTTTGGGTCATCCAAAGTAATTGAGCACAACATGAACCAGCGGCAATATACTCCGCTTCGGCTTTAGATAAGGATACCGAGTTTTGTTTCTTGGAGGACCAAGACACAAGAGATCTACCAAGAAATTGACAAGTACCCGAAGTGGACTTTCTATCAACCTTGTCTCCGGCATAGTCCGAGCCGGAGTAGCCAACAAGATCGAAAGAGGCCCTCTTAGGATACCAAATGCCAAAATTTGGTGTATGAATTAAGTATCTCACTATCCTTTTCACGGCCTTAAGATGACTTTCTTTAGGAGCAGCTTGATATCTTGCACACATGCACACACTTAGCATAATATCGGGACGTGAAGCACATAGGTATAACAATGATCCAATAATAGAGCGATAAACCTTTTGATCAACCGGTTTACCATCTTTGGTCAAATCAAGATGTCCACTAGTAGGCATGGGTGTAGACATACCTTTGCACTCTTGCATATTTAACTTCTTGAATAAGTCCTTAGTGTACTTCGTTTGAGAGACAAAAGTACCTTCCTTAGTTTGCTTGATTTGCAACCCAAGAAAGAATTTGAGTTCACTCATCATTGACATCTCAAACTTCTCCGACATTAGCTTCCCAAACTTTTCACTAAAATGAGGGTTAGTTGATCCAAATATAATACCATCAACATAGATTTGGCACACAAATAGTTCTCCATTAACCCTTTTAGTAAAAGTGTGGAATCAATTTTCCCAATTTCAAAGCCTTTTTCAAGAAGGAACTTGGTCAAGCATTTATACCAAGCTCTAGGAGCTTGTTTAAGACCATAAAGGTCTTTGTGAAGTTTGTAAACATGGTTTGGTTTCTTAGGATTAACAAAGCCGGGAGGTTGTTTAACATAAACTTCCTCCTCTATTTCACCATTTAGAAAAGCACTTTTAATGTCCATTTGGTACAAGGTGATATTATGGTGATTAGCATAGGCAAGTAAGATGCGAATGGACTCAAGTCTAGCAACGGGAGAATAAGTCTCACCATAGTCCATACCTTCGACTTGTGTGTAGCCTTGGGCCATTTAGACGTGCTTTTTTCGAACTACTTGTCCATCTTCATCTTGCTTGTTGCGAAATACCCATTTGGTACCGATGATGTTGTGGTTGTTGTCGGGCTTCTCAACCAATGTCCAAACTTGGTTTCTCTCAAAGTTGTGTAGCTCTTCATGCATGGCATTTATCCAATCCGGATCTTCCAATGCTTCTTCGACCTTCATAGGTTCAATGCTAGAGATGAAAGAATAGTTTTAACAAAAGTTAGCTAAACGAGTTTTAGAGCGAGTGATTCTCCCGGTTTGAATATCATTGTAGATTTGCTCGACGGGATGGTCTTTAGCAACTCCTGCTCGAACTCGTGAAAGCTTTTGCTTGGGTCTCGGTTGAACATCTTCTTCATCTTGTTCTTCGTCTTCTTCTTGATCTTCTTCATTGTTGGCGTTGTCGTTTTCTTGTCGAGGTGGAGAAGGAGGTTGTTGACGTTCGTGATGTTCTTCCTCGTTTTCTTCATTTTGGTGTGTTCCACTTGTGGATGCTTCCGTATCAACTCTCGGTTCACCTTGTCGTGATGTAGAAGCTTCCACTTGGACAGACGAGATACTCTCCTTCACCTCCGTTGGACGGACCTTGCCAATAGACAAGTCTTGGATTGCTTCCGAAGGGTCTTTGTCTCCTACATCAATTGGCAATTGCTCTACTTGTGAGCCGTTAGATTCATCAAACTTCACATCTACCGTCTCTTCAATCTTTCGGGTGAAATTGTTGTAGACACTGTAAGTGTGAGAGTTTGAGCCATAACCTAGTAGGAAACCTTCATGAGACTTAGGAGAAAATTTTGAGCAGCGATGCTTATCAAGAATGTAGCACTTTGAGCCGAATACCGAAAGTATCCAACTTGGGGTTTGTTACCGGTGAGGAGCTCGTGATGCCGCCTTCTTGCCGAGTAGCTTGTGAAGATACAAGCGATTTGTTGCATGACAAGTTGTCTCAACCGCTTCTCGCCTAAAAAGTGCTTCAAGCGCCTTGTACTCATCAAGCATCGTTCTTGCCATTTCGATGAGCGTCTGGTTCTTCCTCTCAACAACTCCATTTTGTTGAGGTGTGTACGTGGCCGAGAACTCGTGTGAAATCCCTTCTTCGTCAAGAAAGGTGTCCACATTTGCGTTCTTGAACTCCGTTCCGTTGTCGCTGCGAACCTTCTTGATCTTCACTTCAAACTGATTTTGGGCCTTCCTAGCGAAGTTTTTGAAGATCTTTTGGACCTGCGATTTATCATCGAGAAAGAACACCCACGTAAATCTTGAAAAATCATCAACTATAACTAGACCAAAAGAATTTCCACCGAGGCTTTTGTAAGCGTTGGGACCAAAGAGATCCATATGAAGTAGCTCGAGAGGCCTCCTTGTGGTCATGATGTTCTTCACGGGATGCCTTCCTCCAACCTGTTTACCTGCTTGACAAGCACTGCACAGTCTATCCTTATCAAATATGACATCGTTAACTCCAACGATATGATTTCCTTTAATAAGCTTGTCAAGATTTCGCATGCCAACGTGACCTAGTCGTCTATGCCATAACCAACCTTTTGAGGATTTAGCAATGAAGCAAGTTTTAGGTTGTGCCTTCTTAGAGAAATCAACAATGTAAAGATCACCTCTCATTATACCGGTAAAGACCATTTTATGATTGTCTCGATGAAACACTTGACAATCTACTTAAGTAAATAGGACATTGAAACCGAAATCAGCAAGTCTAGATAATCGAAAGTAAGTTGTAGCCAAGAGATTCAACGAGCATGACATTTTGAATGGAGCTATCATGTGAGATGGCCACCGCATCAAGGCCAACCACCTTACCCTTTGAGTTGTCACCAAAGTGACATACTTTCTAGGACTATCATTTTCAGCAAGCTCACGAAACATGTCTTTATCTCCGGTCATGTGATCGGTACATCCACTGTCAAGAACCCATTCCTTTCCTCCTGACACATATCCCCGAAGATTTGCCATAAGACCAAAATGTCTCATTGCATCATAAAGATCGAAGTCACTATCATCATCCTTATCATAGTATCCATGTTCAACATCGTCATGTGGTGGATCAAGTCCTAGAGAGGGTAATTACGTTAGAGTGAGTTTGACAATGATCTTGCTTATGGATTCTTATAGCTTCGGAAATAATATCACCAATAATTCCAACAACTCCTTTGGCACGCATAAGGTCGGTAAGTTCAAATAGACGATCACCAAACATAGGATCACTAGTATTCATCTTACTCAAGGCAATAGACTTATAGAGAATTTCATCTAGATTTTTCAAGGAATAATTTGGAAAGCGTTCCTCAAGAAATTTCCATATAGTGTAGGCACACTCAAAAGTAGGCAAGATTCTAATTAAGTTTCTAGGCAAGCTTCTAGTGATAAGATTAACAGTTCTAAGATTTCTAGTCATGTCAATAGATTCATCAAGGGTAGGATGCATAGGATCAACATGAGGTGCACAAGGACTAGCAATGTACTTGTTCAAATGATATTGATTCAAAATTACAAGCAACTCATTTTTGCACTCATGAAAATACTCTCCAGTAAGAATAGGCACTCTATGACTAAGACTCCCCAAAGTAGACTCATCCATCTTCCTCCAATGATGATTAAACCAAGGCAATGGAGACCAATGCTGTGATACCACTTGTAGGACCTTGAGAAGAGGTGTCTAGAGGGGGGGTGATTAGACAATAAGTACCAAAGTTACAGTTTTTAACTTCTTTTAGGTTTAAGTGGAGTTTAGGCACAAGTTTAACATTCTCAATACATAACAACCAAGAATGCAAAGAGTATATAGGCAGCGGAAAATAAAGCATGCAACTTGCAAGAATGTAAAGGGAAGGGTTTGGAGAATTCAAACGCAATTGGAGACACGGATGTTTTTGTCGTTGTTCCGATAGGTGGTGCTATCGTACATCCACGTTGATGGAGACTTCAACCCACGAAGGGTAACGGTTATGCCGAGTCCATGGAGGGCTCCACCCACAAAGGGTCCACGAAGAAGCAACCTTGTCTATCCCACCATGGCCGCCCACGAAGGACTTGCCTCACTAGCGGTAGATCTTCACGAAGTAGGCGATCTCCTTGCCCTTACAAACTCCTTGGTTCAACTCCACAATCTTGTCGGAGACTCCCAAGTGACACCTAGCCAATCTAGGAGACACCACTCTCCAAGAAGTAACAAATGGTGTATTGATGATGAACTCCTTGCTCTTGTGCTTCAAATGATAGTCTCCCCAACACTCAACTCTCTCTCATAGGATTTGGATCTGGTGGAAGGAAGATTTGAGTGGAAAGCAACTTGGGGAAGGCTAGATATCAAGATTCATATGGTTGGAATGGAATATCTTGGCCTCAACACATGAGTAGGTGGTTCTCTCTCAGAACTGGTAAGTTGGAAATGTAGGTTTGTTCTGATGGCTCTCTTCACGAATGAAGAGGGGGTGGAGGGTTATATATAGCCTCCACACAAAATCTAACCGTTACACACAATTTACCAAACTCGGTGAGACCGAATCATAAAACTCGGTCAGACCGATTTAGTAAACCTAGTGACCGTTAGGGTTTTTGGTGGGACAGAAATGCAACTCGGTAGGACCGATATGGTTAGGGTTAGGGCATAACGTAATCTCGGTGAGACCGATTACACAAACTCGGTGGGACCGATTTTGGTAATTAGCTAACCAGAGAGTTGGTCAGGCAAACTCGGTGAGACCGATTACACAAACTCAGTGGGACCGATTTTGGTAATAAGTTAACCATAAAGTTTGCATTGTAATCTCGGTAGTATCGATTACATAAAATCGGCGAGACCGGTTTTGGTAATGGACATACACAGAGAGATTACAATCCCATCTCGGTGAGCCCCTATCGGTGAAACCGATTTGCCTAGGGTTTGTGGCAGTGGCTATGACATCTGAACTCGGTGGCGCCGGATAGAAAGAATCGGTAGGGCCGAGTTTGACTTTAGGTTTAGGTAAAATGTGTGGAAGTGGGAAAGTAGTTGAGGGTTTTGGAGCATATCACTAAGCACATGAAGCAAGAGGCTCATTAAGCAACACCTCATCCCTCCTTGATAGTATTGGCTTTTCCTATAGACTCAATGTGATCTTGGATCACTAAAATGTAAAATGAAGAGTCTTGAGCTTGAACTTGAGCCAATCCTTTGTCCTTAGCACCATGAAGGAGTTCCCACATCCTTTAGTCCATGCCACTCCATTGTTGAACTTATCTGAAACACACTAGATAAAAGTGTTAGTCCAACAAGAGATATGTTGACATTAATTACCAAAACCACCTAGGGAGCACTTGTGCTTTCACTACTGTCCTACAAACTTCTGCCCTTGGAGGCCCAACAACGTCTACAAGAAGAAGGTTGTGTAGTTCCCCAAACCACACCCCCAACAACGTCTACTGGAATCAAATAACAACTTTGATCCATCCAAAATATTTAGTTCCCCAAACCACACCCCCAAAAATCCTGGGTATTGGGAGGGTGGCACCTAACCATCCTCAAAATCGTGTCCCACTTTTTTTATAATTCACACCTTCTTTTACATAAAACAAAAAAATATTTTAACTACATTTCACATTACTGTAGAAAACAAAGGAAAGAGGAAGATTTCTATTGGCCATTCCATCAAACACATTCCATCTGACGCCCACTGAGGAGCACGGTGGCGGGTGTGAGCTCGCCATAGATGCTTCGGTGGTCCGAGGTGGGGCGAGTAGAGACATAGAGGTGCCATGACCGAATATTTGGCCTCACTGACACTCGAGGTTGTGGTGGTGCAGGAAATGACCAAAGCAGCGGAGGAGGTGCGTTGGGTGTAGGTGGAGTCTTGGCGAGTGGCGGTGGCAAGGCGTGGCGGCGGCCACAAGCTCCTGCTCGGTGGCCTTGATAGAAGAAGGCTTGGGATGCCGAGATAAACAACTATGGCGTCGAGAAAGCATGGGGATGCCACGATGGGGCATGGGCGGTCGACGAGGTCAGAGATGTCATCGGCCACAAGCTCTGGCTCAATGGCCTTGACAGAAGAAGGCTTGGAATGCCGAGATGAACAACTATGGTGCCGAGAATGCATGGGGATGCCACGATGGGGCATGGGCGGTCGACGAGGTCAGAGATGTCATAGGTGGTGAATTTGGCGGCACTGGAGGTGCCAGTTGGGGAAGGATATTTCATTTGCTAAATATTTATATCAAGAATTAAGGATTGAGAGGGAACAAGACCTCCCACATCATTGGAACGCATGATGAGTTCTTTGGTTTGTCAAAAAAGTATTTTGAACAAAATGGTATTGGGAATGGGTAGATGGCTATAATTAATAGCCTAAGAGCCATCTTTTTGAAAATTAATTTATTTTTTAGGATGGCTTAGAGGTGTTATAAGTGGAGATTTGTCCAACTCAAACATCATCCTAGAATCAATGTCTGAACCATCTTCAGACCGAAAGACTATTCTAGCCTAGACTCAATTTTGACCGAGTAATGCAGTGACGGGGAGTATGGATGAAAATCGTGCGGAAGTCAATTTTTTTGTTTTTTTATGCATGTATAGATGAACATGAAAAATCTCAGAAATAAATAAGCAGGTCAATCACAGATATGGTGTGGAGACAAGTACGAAAACAAAGTTTACTGGAACTAAAAGCCCAAGGAACCATACAGAAGAAACACAATCAAACCAAAAAAAAAGGTTCCATTGCCAAGGAAGAGATAACAAGGCGTGCTGGAAAGCAACATGGAGAATCATATTAGGCAGCATGAGGTCATAGGGATGAGGATCACACAATTTGGTTGGACAAAAAGTGTATATGAACTAAGATTGCGTGGCTATATAAAAAGACAAACGAAAATGGCAAGTTCTGATATAGAAACTTATGTTTTGTATTTTTTTCCTTAAATTTTTCTTTCCTTTTTATAACATACCTACTCTCTCTGTCTGAAATAACTTGTCCCTCAAATGGGTGTATCTAGCACCAAGTTAGTGCTAGATACATCCATTCAATGGACAACCTTTTATCGGATGGAGGGAGCATGCTCCATTTATTTCTTGTTTGAACGGGCGAATTAAAGTTTTAACCCTGTTCCAGAGTAGTTTGTGATTCACAAATCCCAATTACCCCATATGATTTATCTATTTGATCATTTTGTTTCAGAAATATTGACCTTTTAGGTTTGTATTAAATTATTTTATATCCTTTTTCACATCGGAACCCCTCTTTATTCATTTGAAACCAATGTTGCATCCTTTATAATAAGGGGAATGATTGATGGTCGGGCATCATCAATTAAAACACTAGAGGGTGAAAAACTTGCTACCGAAGGAAGTTCATGTGCTATCGTATTTGCTGCTCCATGCCGATGCTCAAAAGATATGTGCGAAAAATCTCTCAACATGTGATAAGAATAAAAAAAACGCTTCGTTTTCCCGCAAAATTGCCCCCTTCTTGCATCACCTCAGTGACGTCCGTATTATTTGAGTTCACCAGCAGCCCTTTGCACCCCAAGGGTTGTGCAAGATTAAGGCCATACTTCAGTGCTATGACTTCTGTTGATGAAATGTCGGAGCACCATTCAATGAGGCTATTAGCCATAGTAATGAACTTCTGAACTGAATCTTGCAAGATAGTAGCAACTGCAACCCATGCCAACATTGAGTTTGACATAACACCTAGGAGGAGGTGACCAACCATCGCGCTTGGCAGAGGCCGTCAACGAGTAAGAGGCATAATAGCTGGATACCAAAGCTCTGATTGCCATAGCCACCTATGTTGTGGTATGAGCATTCTCGTCGTGAACCAGTTTCCTTCTCTCCCACCACAACTACCACCGGCACACTTCGACATGATCAAGTTTTCACATTCCAAGCACTTGCGGTTGCCGATGCGACTAGCGAAGAAGAAACTCCAGGGTAGCCTCACCCGAGTGATCAAATTTGCATGCATGTTCAATAATCTCCTCGAAGCCCAGAGCAGACCAGTGTTGTCTCAATCTGGTCTTGCCATATAGGGCACAACGGTTGCACCTTGATATGTAGCACGACATGGCAAGATACCATGTAAACATATCCAGAGGAAAATCTTCACCTTCACAAGAGAGTGCAACTTTCATAATTTCTCCCATACAGGGTTCAACTTTACAGTTCAAACTCGATTCTCACTCACAATTTTATGTCTAAATTGGCGTAGCCATTTTGCATGGTATGCTATCCGTATCGAGAAGGTAGTCAAATTTCATGCAACAAAATAATCCATCTCATGAAACGATAGAGGTATTGGAAGAATGCTATGTCATCGATCCACCTCCAAAATGTTTGACCAATCAACGGTTCGCCCCACTCTCCGGTTGTTGGACTGATAAAATTGGTTGTTAATAGTTGGTTTGTTCTTCTGGTAATAACCATCCTTGAAGGGCGCAAATTGCTTTTGGAGGCTGAGTTCCATGGAGGCTTCCACAAAAATTTAAATTCGTGAAAATTCATATTTTTACATTTTAAAAGCAATCTGAAAAATATAGGTATAGATGAACACATAATGCACAAGTGTGTAAATTTTTAGGACGAAATACATTGAAATGAGTTTTATGCAAAAAAAAATAGAGTTTTTAACACATGATACTATCTATCCTCCCGGACCATGAAGTTGTCTTTTTGAACAGGTCACATTTTAACGTATTTCATCCTGAAATTTTACACACATACACCTCACATCCTTGTTTACTTGTACACATCTTTTCAGATTTTTTAAAACTGAACTTTTTAAATTTTGGATTTTTCAAAAATTCAGCCTTCATGGAAGCCGAGATCCAAAACACCATTTTCCTTGAAGGAGATATAAATATCCATGCATTATTTTATATATCTATAATGTTATCATCACCAGCTTTCCATACATATGACCATACTTTTGCAGTTTCTTCTCCTGCTAAGGTGGTCTCTCAAGTATAATACGACCTTTTCTTTGGCTTTGCATTTATTAAATCTTCATAAGGACTTTTTTGGCTCTGGAAATAGATACACACAAGAAATCTGGGTTGTCAGTTACTCATCCAAGCTTGCTTTGTCAAAAGCGCCATGTTGAAGCAGTGAATTTCCCCGAAAAAAGAAAAGAAGCAGTGAATTTCCCGGAACCCCATACCTCCCTGTTGTTTTTCTAACACATATAGGGTGTGTTTGGTTCAGAAATAAAGTCAAATAGGATGTTATTGTTCATTCCATTAGAATTGGTCGGTTCCGTTCTTCGGTTTGGTAAGAGCAATTCAAAGGAATGAATTAGTTACACACTCCCTCCGTTTCAAAATAGATGAAGTTAGTACAAAGTTGGGTCATCTATTTTAGAACGGAGGGAGTATTTGAGAGAATAGAATGGACTCACCTCTCTCTTTCATGTAGAAATTGTTCATCCTGTTCTTCACCCAATACAAACACCCTGTTCTTCACCCAATGCAAACACAACATACGGCCAAATTTCTTATCCACTGATACGTACCAAATTTCATCATTCTATCATACAACAACAACAACAAGTAATACAGCAACAAGCAAAAAAAAGTGCATGGTAATATATGTCTTATTTATATTAAAATGATTATTTTATAAATCACGTACACATCGACATGACAAAACTGAAAAGACAACAGAACGCTAGCCTTTGTACAAAGGAACATTAACCAAGATTTTTTTTTACAATCAAGACCGAAGAATCCTCTGAGCCTGACAACATTGCCCGTCACCTGCCTCCAACACCACCACAACAATCATCAAAAGAAAAATAAAAAATGACGGATCACCTCCTCACCCGAGCTCGATGCGACTCCACTCCATCGTTGATATGCAGCTTTGCGGACCTCCAAGATGGCTCACCCAAGATGAAGCCATTGCCGTTGAAGAACCAGACCGGGGCAACATCCCGGACACACCATCGAACTCCAGATTTGGTATTCCCGCACGACTAAGACGTTGGAGGAGAAAACCATACCTGTCAGCCACGGACCACGAACCCAGCACACGATCCACCATCTTTTAGATGTCATCGATGCAGACTAGAATCTGCATTCGCTCGTGGACTACCTTCCAGACTCTGCGCCCGCATTGGAGCAAACGTTGTCGCAACGACGGAGTCCGAGGACACAAGTCCACCACAAGGATGCCACCGCCGCCACGCCATCCTTACTTAAGCGGACTGGTTTTTAAATCCATCCCCAACTATAGAGACCAATCACCTCGTCAGGGTAGAATCAGAAACTTCTTTATTCAGCGCCGTCATCGCAACCGCCGAAGCTACGATAATAAACGACCGAAAAATCTAAGCCATTAGGACCTAAAACCTAAAGCTATGATCCACATGTGTGGATCTGACGATTTCCTCACCACCAACGACCGAAGTCGCAGAGCCGCCGGAGGGCGGTGACGGAAAAACCTGGCGGCTTGGCTAGGGCGCCCTTTCTCGGTGGAAGAAAGAAAAGCAGAAAGGGTAATCCGGCAGCAAGCAACCTTTCATTATTCTCTCATACACCAGCAGGAAGTAATACGGCAGCAGTTGTTCTATGCTGTGTATAAACATCGACCCTGTGTTTTATCCCTGTTTCCTAACTGAAGATCCGCTGTCTTGGAACGTATCAACGTTTCAGGTTTTCCGCCGCTTGTGCCCTCCTCGTGACCCCACGTGCGGGCTCTGCGCGAAGACACGTTGCATGCCACACGTCGACCGACCACCTCGTTGCGCGCCACACCATGTCGGACCCAGACGCTTCCGTCGGCCACGTCCCCGCGCACGTGTAACGGCCTCAGCGAGCTCACCGCCGTAGTTTAAGAGGGCATCCGCCGGCCGCCACCAACCACAACACGAACGCTTTGCTGAATCTTCTTCATTCACACTCTGCGGTCAAGCAACTGAGCGAGCGAAAGAGCAGCATGGGTCAAGGCACGGAGGTGAAGACCAGGGAGGACCCCAAAGTGGAGATCCAGGTCAATCAATCGATGGATTTTAACATGAATTGGTCCTCTGCAGTAACAATGGCGATGGTGGCTGATTGATGTATGTAAGCTTTGCGTGCAGGAGAAGGGCGAGGTGTTCTTCTTCTACCGGCCCAAGGTGGACAAGGAGGAGGCGCACAGCCCCGACGACGTGCAGCGGATGTACGTCGTGCTGCGCCCGGAGTCCGGCCCCGGCCGCGCCGTCGAGGAGAAGCAGGCGCCGGACTCCGGCAAGGAGGGCAAGAAGAGGAAGACCCGCCACGGCGGCGATGAGAAGGGGCAGGCGGACGGCGGCAAGGAAGGCGGCCACGGGAAGGAGGTGGCGAGCGATATCTTTCAACAGCTCGATCTCCATATGTCTGAAAAATCTGCACATTACTGATTAGTTCTTTGCAGGAGGTTAACGTGGAGGAGAAGCCGCTGCTCCGGCTGATCGTGATGGGGAAGAAGAGCTTGCCGGACCCGGCGAAGCACGGCCGGCCCTTCTGGGGCTACGTCGACCTCGTCACCACCGACGTGGATGACATCAAGGACGCGCTCAAGGGGGCGGAGTACGACACGGCGACGCGCGGCAAGCGGCACCTGGCCGCGGCGAGGGCGATGGGCGAGGGCGTGTACCGCATCCTCAAGCACGAAGGCCGCGGCGGCCGCCCGCACACCCACCTCGTCTACAAGCTCGAGCTGCCCTCGCGCGGCGGCGGCGACGAGGAGGGCGCCGTCGGTGAGCCGCAGGAGGCCATGAACGTGGAGCCGGAGGCGTCGTTCCTGGTGCAGATCAAGAACCCCGAGCAGCGCGGCGGGGGCCGGGGCGGGGGCGGAGGCGGCGGCTTCGGCGGGCTGCAGGGCAAGCGGAAGGCCGCGTTCCCGGAGCACCTGCAGGGGCGGTTCGGGAGCAACCGCTACGCGCCGGCCGACCCGCCGGACCTGCTCAACTACGAGGGGTGCGAGCTGCTGCTGATCTCGGCGTCCGACGACGTCGAGGAGGAGCTGGGCCTGGAGCTGCAGACGGAGACGGAGGAGCAGACGAAGGAAGGCGCTGGTGATGGCGGCGAGGGCGGCCGCGCCGGCGCGGGGTGCTCGGACCTGGTGAAGATGTTCGGCGAGGTGGCCGACGTGAAGCCGCTGCTCAGCGGGAGCTGGGACTAGTTTTAAGGTTGACGCTCAACTAGCTCGGCTCGACTAGCAGCAGCGCAGTGGACTACGTAGCGAGGTTAGATAGGTAGGTTGCAGAGGAGGCCAAGTTTTAATGGTTGTGTTGCTTGGCAGAAGCTCGCTCTGCAGTCTGCATCTGTAATGCGTTGTTTCGTATCGCAGCAGTGTTCGACCTAATTTACATCGCTTGTTGTTGAAGTGTGATATATATTGTCCTGTCCATACTTGAGTATCTGATCACCTGGATGTTCAGGTTTGGCGTTGATTCATATAGGGCTCAGGGAGTGGAGGTTTGCCATTGCAAACACGCAGTCGGAATCAATCGATCACTTGGCAAACTACTGTCACCTGATCAAGATAACCAAGTAAAATGGGGATATATAAATATTATTATGAAATTTAACACCAAAGTGGCTGTAGTTTAGTGGTGAGAATTCCACGTTGTGGCCGTGGAGACCTGGGCTCGAATCCCAGCAGCCACATTATATTTTTACTTCTCTTTCTATTTTTTTTTGCATTTTTGTTATTCTTTTTTTTTTTCAGGAAAGCTATCGTGGCGATTTTTATTGATTTGGAATCACAATTACATCATCAACTAAAACGGCACGAATGAAAACTGAGGCCGCGCTTGGTTGGCCGTTTTGCAGCCGTTTACAGGCGGAAAAAATACCCCCTAATGAAAACCGGAGGATCTACTTGGAATATCGTTTTTGCATTGTAAACTTTACACCTGGTTTCACGTTACACTTGTATTTCGCCACTGCAGCCACATTATATTTTTACTTCTCTTTCTATTTTTTTGCATTTTTATTATTCTTTTTTTTTCAGGAAAGCTATCGTGGCGATTTTTATTGATTTGGAATCACAATTACATCATCAACTAAAACGGCACGAATGAAAACTGAGGCCGCGCTTGGTTGGCCGTTTTGCAGCCGTTTACAGACGGAAAAAATACCCCCGTAATGAAAACCGGAGGATCTACTTGGAATATCGTTTTTGCATTGTAAACTTTACACCTGGTTTCACGTTACACTTGTATTTCGCTTGTAATCCGTCTGTTTTCAAAACACTGCTCCGCCCCTCGTTTTTCCTCCGTATCCATAGCCGAACTGGAGCAAGCGCCGCAGCGGCTCGATCCGAGCACGAGGCCACCGTCACCGCTTGCCGGAGCTTCCCCGCCGTTCACCGAAGAAAACCACCATCAAAAGCTAGCGCCGTCGCCTTCTGTCGCGTCGGCTCCACTACCTTGGGCCGCCTACACCCAAGCGTCTGCCTCCGCCACCATGGATGCCTGCGCGCCGCTTAGCTTCGGGCCGACGCTTCCCCACGTCCGCGCCGATGCCGGAGCACCTCCACGCGCCGCCACCAAAGAGCCTTCGTGCGCCGCCTCTGGAGCGCCTCCGAGCGCCGCCGTCCCAACGCCATTGCAACCAGACCCCGTGTCCGTCGCGGTCCGCCACAAGGGGAGGGCCGAGGAACACGAGCAGGGTGGAGCCGTCTAGCTACCTCGTTGGTCCCCGGTGCGAGCTCTGCCACTCTGCCGCATGGCTGGAGCTTCCGTCGGCCTGCAAATTGAGGCGAGGATGGCCATGGCCGATGGTGATCGTCGACGGCGTCTCTCTCATCATGGTGGCATCTATGCTCGCCGCTGTTCCTATTGGTCCACGGTGTGTCACGGTCGTCCGCTCGCAGTAGAATACCTGTGCTGACCATCGGGCCTTGGAGTTCATGGCGTTCCCGCCGCCAACGACATAGCGCATGGGAGAGATTCCCTGAACCATGCGAGAAATAAGACGAACCAAGCGCACCCGAGATCCCACTTGTATATCGGTTGTATTTTACTGATCTTCAGTAATACACAGGGGTAATCAATATACACTTGTAAATTTTTACAGGGATTCCAAGCGGGACCTGAAGGTTCTGCTCTGAGAAAATTACACGCGTAAAATTACGGCATAGAAAAGTACGTTCTTCATAAATGGATGCCGCCACGCCACACCTAGAGAATTGCCTTTCACAACTTTCATCTAATCACTTAGGAGTTTGTTGCATCCTACATTACCTGCAATGATCAAACCAACACGAAGTGCACACGCTTTAGCGGTTGCCGGTGTATCAATGAATGACATATATGAGCTACCCCGCCAATTGAAGCTTTAGCGGTTACCGGTGTATCAATGAATGACATATATGAGCTACCCCGCCAATTGAAGCTCCTGTATAATCACGAATAATTGCCCCTGTTCGCCTATGCCTGTTTCCTCATTAAAAACAGTGTCAACATTTAATTTCACAAATCCATCGGCTGGTTTAGTCCAGCCATGTGTGATCACTTTGGCAGTTCTGAATTTTTTCACTCAAGCAAAGTTTAAAGCCAGCATCGAGATGGCTTGAGCTGACCTGACCGATGCTTGCAGCGCCTCACCTCTTGTGAACTTCTTCGTTCCCACCATGCGTATCAAGAGGCTACAGCCACAAGATCACAACTCCAAATACCTGCCATCATAGGCACATTGTTAGTGTCTAACAGTAGCCATTCAAGGGGGGCCAATCCCATCCACCTCCGCAAAAGAAGCCTCATCAACAATTCCATTCATCCCTAGGTGAGACCAGATTTCTTTTGCTCTTTGGCATTTAAAGAAAATATGGTCAATGTTTTCACAACCGATTAAGCAGATAGGGCATTCACTTCATTTTTGTATATGACGATTTTCAAGTACACCATAGCATGAGATTGTGCCATACAAAGCACACCAACAGTGGATCTTAACCTTAGCTGGAGTTTTTAAATCCCATAATGCTTTCCGTGCATCGGATTACGTGAGGAAGTATCATATGGTCGTGTGATCATAACTTCCGGCCATGCCGATGATCCCATTCAAAATAATAAGCTCATTTAACTGTGAACTATCCATTCTTATTACTAGATGAATGCCCCGCACGTTGTTGCGAGAGTTTGTATGAAATAAAATTTGTGATGTACGAATCAACATAGCTAGTGTCTTTACGATTTCTCATGTATTTAATTTTTTATCAATATTTTTAATAAAATAAATGTACATCCTTATGTATAAGTGCAGAATTGGATGGAAACAAAACAAAATGTGCATCCATGCGTCACTTCCTTTCATAGAGCACGGGAGTATGAGTTGCGTGCATGCATCAGTTTGTGTATTGATTAAAGGAAAAAGTCTAAAATAAACCATAAGTTTGTAGACGGAAGCTAAATCAGACCCTAAACTTTGAATCCTTGAAATCAGCACACCGAACTATATGATCCCGGTCTATTTTAAATCTTAAGCGTCTTTTCAAGGGGATTGTCGACGTGGCAGGTAAGGCTATGACTGGGCCAGCCCATAAGGCGTGAAGCGTCTTTTTCTTTTTAGTATATCGCGCGACTTAAAAATACCCAAGACAAAAATAAATCGCTAACAAATATTCGAACTTGGACCTGCTGCTTCCAAGCTCATACCGCCAACCATCCTAACTAATAACTTTTGTTCAAAGTTGGAAGCGCGAACATATTTAATAAGACACTGCAGGGTCGAGATTTGAAACATTTAATTTCGGAACATTTTCTTGGAAATGGTCAACAATTTTGAACTCCAAGTGTTCTTAAAAGCAAAAAATAAACACAAAGAAATTTTGAAAACACGAACCATTTTTTAAAATCCTCGAACATTTTTTGAAGTGCAAACACTTTTTAAAAAGCAAACAAAATTTTGAAACCTAAACAAATGTCACATCCCTAGCTTCTGGTTTTGCACTAGGCTAGCTTCATGTGTGCATCATGTTTAAATTTTTTTTTTAAGTTGAATTGGGGGTGATAAAACCCTAGCACTTTGAAATCCAAATAGGTCCAGCTTAAATAAATTGCATTCAAGAACCCAAAATGCTCTTATTTGATGTTTGATATTTTTGGCAATGGTTTTGATCCATACCAAAAATAATGAGCATTTTTAAGGAACAAGTTGGGCATTGAATTCAAGTCATAAAATATTTGAATTGGGGCATTTAATTGCTATTAATTATTAAATGCTCCAACAATTCTGGAAATAGCTAAAGGCCTCTGAGATAATTCAGTTATTGCCCATAATTAATTTCAGGATTTATAGAAATGATTTGGTGTTTTTACCAAATCAAAAACAAATTGCAAAAATAGAAAACAGAAACCAAAATAGGAAAAAAAACAGAGAAGGAGAAAACCTACATGGCCTTACCTGTAATCGGCCCAGCTGCACTGGCCAGCCGACCAGGGGCAGAGCCGTCTTCAACCTCTGCCTACTGGCAGAGGCGTGTCCGCGCGCGCGCCGTAGCTCGCCACCTCCTGCTTGCCGCTATCCGCCTGAGTTGCTCTTAACGACACGCCGACCCCTCGATCCCCCTCACTTTCCTCGTGCCTCTCTCCCTCCTCTGTCTCTCTCCCACGCTGCTCCCCGGACATGCCCGAGACCGCCGACGAGCACCACCGCGCCCACCGCCGTTCCCTTGCCCCGTGGCTGTGACCTCTAGCTCCGCCTCGATGTCGTGAAGCTCCAAGCCGAAGAACGCGCCCGCGGATGCCCTGCAGCGTCTGCCACCGCCGCCATCTTCCTCGCTCGCCCGACGAACGCTGCCGCCGATTCGCCGACCTCCGCGCGTCCCTGAGCCCGCTGACCTTCTGCTCCGCCCCCTTGTGAGCTCCTCTTCCTTTCCTCCCCGTCCTCTTGCTCGTGTGCCTGCTCTAACTGTTCTAGTCGTCGCATCCGTGAGCTCACCGCCAGCTTCCTTGTCGCCGACGTCGTTGCAGGTCACCGAACTCGCGCCCGAGCACGTCGTTGAGGTCCTGCAGCCCCTGTAGACCCAACGGTGTGCCTAGTTTGCTTCGTCGTGCACCACAACGCCATCCCGCTCGAAGCCGTAGCTCCGGCCGCCGCCCAACTCGCGCGGCGCCGCCACTACCGAGAGCCCCGTGCCGTGTTGCTGCCACCGCTGGATGCGCAGCAGCACGGGCTCCCTCCTGGTGCCCTCAGCACGCCCAGCCGCCGCCCCTAGCGCCACCCCGGCGAGCCACCGCCGCACTGCGAGGTCGCCGAGGCTTAATCCGGCGACGCTGACGTGGAGCCATCATTAGGCGCTAATCACCACTAACCCTCCTAACAGACACTGATGAGCGGGCCCCGCGTTGGGTCAAATCCCAGTCAACACGGGATTAACCTCTAATTAACTATAAGCATATGACCGGGTCGACATGTTTGACCATGGTCAGCCCTGTTGACTTGCTGACGTCACGGTGACATCATGCTGACGCCATAAGTCCTTTTTTGGATGTGATTTATTTCTAAATAACCAGGAAATTCTAGAAAATGTATAAAACTTCTAAAATTCATAGAAACTCAACCGTTACTCAAAATGAAATAATTTATATATGAAAAATGATCAGAAAAATTCAATCTATCCATCTATACCATTTTCATGCATGTTAGAACAACATTTGACTGTTGTTTAGGACAAATCATATAAGGGCATTTAAACCTTCACATATGGAGTTTGAATTTGAACCTAGTGTTCAAACCAACTCCATTTAACTTGTTGCTAGTTGCATTACCTCAATCAACAGCATATTTCCATGTCACATTCATGCATCATATTGTCGCATGGCATTGATTGTGTTTCTTCTTTGTTTGTCGGTAGTTGTTCCCTCTCAATAGACGTGTTCCGACGATGAGTTCGATGACACTGATGAAGAACTTTATTATCTTCAGAAGTGCCAGGCAAGCAAAACCCCCTTGTTCATTCCGATACAATCCGACTCTCTCGCTCCTGCTCTCTTTTACTGCATTAGGACAACAACGATTCAACTGTTACATGCTGCGGTAGTTGAACCCCTTTCATCTGCATGACCTGTCATTGCCACAGTAAATAGATGAAACCCACTAGCATGAGTAGGAGTTGTTTGAGCCCTGATGTGCCTACTCATTCATGCTTGTTTGTCATGCCTGCTATTGCTTAGAGTTGTGTCAGTCCGATTCATCGGGAATGAATTGGAATGTGGTGAACATGTCCTACGTGTGTGTGAGCTAAGTGTGTGAACACGATTTGGTAAAGGTAGCGGTGAGAGGCCATGTAGGAGTACATGGTGGGTTGTCTCATTGAAACCGTCCTCGAAACTGAGTTACGTGTTTGTGATCCATGAACAGTTACTACCACACATTGGGTTCCGGTAACTCGACCCCTCTCGGCTTATTAATCAACTCGATCTCTGTCCAGGAGTTGCAACTAGTTTTTGGTGTTTGTAGGTAGCGTTAGTAGTCTACCAAGTGGCACCCGGTATAGGTGGGCTTGGGACAGACTAGGCACAGTGGCACGGTGTACCAAGTGGCACCCGGATGGTTGGCTTAGGAACCCTGCTCACATCGTTTGGGACCGTGAGCGACACCCCGGCCGGATCTCCTTGCGGATGGAACCCGAATAGGCGATAAACCTGGACTAGAGACTTGTGTGGTTAGTTAGGTCGTGGCCGACTCCCTCGCCAAAGCTTCCGCTTGAAGGTTGCCGAGATACACGATGTGTACATGGTGGTAAGTGGCGAGAGCGTGTGTGAAGAAGTACACCCTGCAGGGTTAACATGATCTATTCGAATAGCCGTGTCCGCGTAAAGGACTTCGGGTTGCACATGCGGTTCATAGACAAGTGAAAGTGGATACTCTAAAATGCGCAAGATAAGCGTGAGTGCTATGGATGGCGTTCTCATAGGGAGACGGAGCGGATCCATAGTGGTGTATTGATATGGTGAATATGTGGACTCGTGTGCATACCTCAAAAGAGTTACTTGCAGTCGTAGTTCAAGATAGCCACTGAGTCAAAGCTGGCTTGCTGCAGTCAAACTCCACCACCCCTTTATTGATACCGATGCATATGTAGATAGTTCTGATGTAAGTCTTGCTGGGTACATTTGTACTCACGTTTGCCTGTTTTATATTTTTGCATAGAGACGTCAGTCTCGCTGGTAGTTCCGCGTGGACTTCGATGTTTAGCTTGTTACCTCAGCTACGATCTTGTACCCTTGGGAGGGTCGTGTAGATAGTCAGGCTTCTCAACCTTTTTCATTTATAGTTGTCTGTACTCAGACATGTTAAGTTTCCGCATGTGCTTTGACTTGTATGCTCTGAATGTTGGGTCATGAGACCCATGTATGTAATATCTCGCTCCTCGGAGCCTATTGAATGAATACTTAAGTCGTAGAGTTATGTTGTGATGTCATGTTGTATTTACACATATCGAGCATATTGTGTGTATGATTGAAATGCTTGATATGTGTGGGATCCGACAACCTAGTTATTTATCCTTGGTAGCCTCTCTTATGGGGAAATATAGTCTTGTGCTTCCATGAGCCATAGTAGTCCGCTACAGCCCGGTTCACCGGAGTCCTGCTAGCCCAAAGACTCTTGCTCCGGAACACTTGATTGGCCGGGCATGTGATTCACTTCGTTCATGTGTCCGCCCTTCGGGAAATGTCACGCGGTGACATCCGGAGTCCTCGCCTAGCCTACTACAGCCGGGTTCCCGGAGTCTGTTAGCTCGATTACAGCCCGGATTCAAGACGTCAGCCGACCGACATGCTCGATGTTGATTCATGTATGCCTGTCCCCGTAAGTTAGTGCCACTTTGGGTTCATGACTAGTCATGTCGGCCCGGGTTCTCTGTCATATGGATGCTAGCGACACTATCATATACGTGAGCCAAAAGGCGCAAACGGTCCCGGGCCATGGTAAGGCGACACCCGTGGAAATACCGTGCGTGAGGCTGCAAAGTGATATGAGGTGTTACAGGCTAGATAGGTGTGACTTAGAATCGGGGTCCTGACAACAAATAAGTGCGAAGATTTTTCCAAGACGAGCATTTTTTGAAACATAAACATTTCTTTGTAAAAATGTGAACAAATTCTGAAACCTGAATAAAATTTTAATGTGCGAACACTTTCTAACTTTTTAAGGATGGGAACAAATTTTCATAAAACTGTTCGCACTTTCATATTTTGTTCGGCTTCCAAAATTATTCCTTTTATAAAAGTGTTCGCACTTTTAAAATCGTAGGGGATTTCAAAAATGATACACGTTTTTAGAATTTGTTTGTGTATCCCACATAATTCCAGAAAATGTTCGGATTTCAAAATTGTTGACAATTTTCACGAAAATATATCTAAAAATTTCAGAAATCTTTTCAAATCTCGACGCTACTGTTTGTTGTTAAATATTTTTGCGCTTCTCTTTTATCATCAACAGCTACGAGGTAGTGATTCTCAAAAGAAAAACAGCTACGAGGTAGAGTGGCTATCCTGACAAGGTCAGCAACGCGAGGTTGAAACTACGATTCCTGACAACATCTCCATTGTTTTGGTATTTTTAAGGTTACCTGGTGGGCCGGTCCAGTGCCGTCCAGCGGCAGATTTTAAATTCGCCTAGTGGGCCTGCCCAGTACAGTCCGCCTGCAGTCAGAAATCCCGGGTTTCAGCTGCATATCAACAATCCTTGTTTGGGAATGCACTCAAGGTTTAAAATAGACCGGGATTATATAGTTCGGTGTGCTGATTTCAGGGATTCAAAGTTTAGGGTTTAATTTAGTTTTTATCTACAAGTTCAAGGTTTATTTTAGACTTTTCCCTTGATTAAAACACTCTTTAGGAGTCAATTACTACTTGCACTTCATGCATGCGTCAGTGGCTCTTAATGTGTAGATCCAATGGCTATTGTAGTCTGATCAAGTATATTCAACGGCTAAATTAATTTAGGTGATGTGGCTTAAGGAGAAGCGAGAGAATTCCTAGTAGTGGAGACTAGCTATTTAGATATAGTAGATGACTAGAATCATTCGCGCGCTTTGCTGCGCCGAGAATCATCACCATAATTCATCAATGGCATGTTTCACTATCTAAGCTACATTGTGGCTATTATATATTCTTATTTTAAGTATGTAACGATAACATGGAAACTATTGTCAATAACGTAACCTTCCCATATACTCCCTCCGTTCCTAAATATTTGTCTTTCTAGACATTTCAAATGGACTATCACATACGGATGTATGCAGACATATTTTAGAGCGTAGATTCACTCATGTAATCACTTGTTGAAATCTCTAGAAAGATAAATATTTAGGAACGGAGGGAGTATAAGATTCAATACCTAAAGTAACTCCTACTGATCATATGCCACTAAAATGTCTAGAATAGCTCCAACACCTTGTTCTAATAAGAATTCTCAAACTCTCATGTAGCTGCAAGGTGTAATATTTCTGGTGCAACAAAAATTCCATCCTTAAGGCTTCACCATGGAAGAAATACTGGTGCAATAACTTCATTCAAAGCCAATCACATTGACTAATAACCATGACATACGTGCTGTAATATTGCCAATGCAACATGCCGATAACAAGTGTTTTCAGAAGAAAAAAGAACCATCCATCTTCGGAGTCCAGTGTAACTATATACTCATGGCATTCCAACAAAAAACACCACTCGAGACTTATGTCTCTGATATACTAATCATGAATTAGCAGAAGCAACCATTTCAGCTTTGTTGGATGCATGAGTAATAACCCCTTTTAGTGTCAAAAGTATACAGAAACAAAAAATAAATAAATACGCTTATTAAAACAGACATAGGGCCTAAAAAACTTCCGAGGGCAGTCAATAACAATTGTATGCTCACATCATACAGTAGATGCAAAATTAGCGTGGTTTCCATATATTATCGAGCCTTCACAAAGAGCTTACATCCAGTGTTATGAACCTTCATGACAGCTCCGATCTATTTACACAATCAGTGGGGCAGCTGCCCGAGCTCTGCCTGTGGTCATTTCCTTGAAATAATAGCAGGCATGAAGAACCAATCAAGCTTTTCCATGGGCAAATGGCTGTCGGCCAGGAGCCTTTATATGTTGCCCGGGCAATCTGATTGAGCTGGCTCCGCCACTGTACACAATATAACTCTTACCTTATAACTGACATGGACAATATCAGGCAATGCAAGAACTTCAGTATAGAGTTGGCTATGAAAATCAATTTTCCTCAAAAATGAAAGGAAAAAAATAGGTCACCTGATAGAACCCATAAAGTGATAATCAAATGCACCCATTTATGTAAAAGTGAAACTATGTAATCCTTCCTCCAATGAAACATGGGGCACCTCATTCATATGTATTGTACCTGCAGCACCTCAAGGAATTGAGTTCTTATTCTATTTGCAGCATTTCTGGAAAAAAAATAAACTATGCAATGTGTAAGGCAAAAAAATATCTTCCTGTTTGCTCAATGCCATAACGATTAGGGTACCATACATGTTGTGCTTCCTCTCACCAACATAATTGGACAGGGAAAAATTAAACCAAACAGCACATCAACATATAATGATGTAGTACTCTCATACCATATGACAGTGTGGATCCTTTGCCATGGAAGTATCTGTTGGGGAACGTAGTAATTTCAAAAAAATTCCTACGCACACGCAAGATCATGGTGATGCATAGAAACAAGAGGGGAGAGTGTTGTCCACGTACCCTCGTAGACCGAAAGCCGAAGCGTTAGAACAACGCGGTTGATGTAGTCGTACGTCTTCACGGCCCGACCGATCAAGCACCGAAACTACGGCACCTCCGAGTTCTTGCACACGTTCAGCTCGATGACGTCCCTCGTACTCCGATCTAGCCGAGTGTCGAGGGAGAGTTCCGTCAGCACGACGGCGTGGTGACGATCTTGATGTTCTACCGTCGCAAGGCTTCGCCTAAGCACCGCTACAATATTATCGAGGAGGACTATGGTGGAGGGGGGCACCGCACACGGCTAAGAGATCAAGAGATCAATTGTTGTGTCTAGAGGTGCCCCTGCCCCGTATATAAAGGAGTGGAGGAGGGGAGAGGGCCGGCCCCTATGGCGGCATACGGAGGAGTCCTACTCCCACCGGGAGTAGGATTCCTCCCCTTTCATGTAGTAGGAGTAGGAGACAAGGAAGGGGGAGAGGGAAGATAAGGAAGGAGGGGGCGCCGCCCCTCCCCCTAGTCCAATTCGGACTAGTCATTGGGGGGGGGGGGTGCCTCTCTCTCTCCCCTAAAGCCCAATAAGGCCCATATACTTCTTCCCCCGTATTCCCGTAACTCTCCGGTACTCCGAAAAATACCCGAACCACTCGGAACCTTTCCGATGTCCGAATATAGTCGTCCAATATATCGATCTTTACGTCTCGAACATTTCGAGACTCCTTGTCATGTCCCCGATCTCATCCGGGACTCCGAACTCCTTCGGTACATCAAAACTCATAAACTCATAATAAAACTGTCATCAAAACCTTAAGCGTGCGGACCCTACGGGTTCGAGAACTATGTAGACATGACCGAAACACGTTTTCGGTCAATAACCAATAGCGGAACCTGGATGCTCATATTGGCTCCTACATATTCTACGAAGATCTTTATCGGTCAAACCGCATAACAACATACGTTGTTCCCTTTGTCATGGGTATGTTACTTGCCCGAGATTCGATCGTCGGTATCTCAATACCTAGTTCAATCTCGTTACCGGCAAGTTTCTTTACTCGTTATGTAATGCATCATCCCGTAACTAACTCATTAGTCACATTGCTTGCAAGGCTTATAGTGATGTGCATTACCGAGAGGGCCCAGAGATACCTCTTCGACAATCGGAGTGACAAATCCTAATCTCGAAATACGCCAACTCAACATGTACCTTCGGAGACACCTGTAGAGCTCATTTATAATCACCCAGTTACGTTGTGACGTTTGGTAGCACACAAAGTGTTCCTCCGATAAACGGGAGTTGCATAATCTCATAGTCATAGGAACATGTATAAGTCATGAAGAAAGCAATAGCAACATACTAAAAGATCAAGTGCTAAGCTAACGGAATGGGTCAAGTCAATCGCAGCATTCTCCTAATGATGTGATCCCGTTAATCAAATGACAACTCATGTCTATGGCTAGGAAACTTAACCATCTTTGATTCACGAGCTAGTCAAGTAGAGGCGTACTAGTGACACTATGTATGTCTATGTATTCACACATGTATCAAGTTTCCGGTCAATAAAATTCTAGCATGAATAATAAAACATTTATCATGAAATAAGGAAATAAATAATAACTTTATTATTGCCTCTAGGGCATATTTCCTTCAGTCTCCCACTTGCACTAGAGTCAATAATCTAGTTCACATCATCATGTGATTTAACACCAATATTCATATATGTATATGATTAATACCCATAGTTCACATCGTCATGTGATCAACACCCAAAGGGTTTACTAGAGTCAATAATCTAGTTCACATCTCTATGTGATTAACACCCAAAGAGTACTAAGATATGATCATGTTTTGCTCGTGAGAGAAGTTTAGTCAACGGGTCTGTCACATTCAGAGTCGTATGTATTTTGCAAATATTCTTTGTCTACAATGCTACTTGCGGAGCTACTATAGCTAATTGCTCCCACTTTCAATATGTATCCAGATTGAGACTTAGAGTCATCTGGATCGGTGTAAAAGCTTGCACCGATGTAACTCTTTCTGACGGGCTCTTTTATCACCTCCATAATCGAGAAATATTTCCTTAGTCCTCACTAAGGATATTCTTGACCAATGTCCAGTGATCTACTCCTAGATCACTATTGTACTCCCTTGCCAAATTCAGAGCCAGGTATACAATAGGTCTGGTACATAGCATAGCATACTTTATATAACCTATGACTGAGGCATAGGGAATGACTTTCATTCTCTTTTATATTTCTGCCGTGGTCGGGATTTGAGTCTTACTCAATTTCACACCTTTGCAACACAGGCAAGAACTCTTTCTTTGACTGTTCCATTTTGAACTATTTCAAAAATCTTGACAAGGTATGTACTTATTGAAAAAACTTATCAAGCGTCTTGATCTATCTCAATAGATCTTGATGCTCAATATGTAAGTAGCTTTACTGAGATCTTTCTTTTAAAGAACTCCTTTCAAATACTCCTTTATGCTATCTAGAGAAATTCTACATCAACATCATTTCTGATCAACAATATGTTACTCACATATATTTATCAGAAAGGCGGTAGTGCTCCCACTCACTTTATTGTAAATACAGGCTTCACCGCAAGTCTGTATAAAACTATATACTTCGATCAACTTATCAAAGCGTATATTCCAACTCTGAGATGCTTGCACCAGTCCATAGATGGATCGCTGGAGCTTGCACATTTTGTTAGCACCTTTAGGATTGACAAAACCTTTTGGTTGCATCATATACAAATCTTATTTAAGAAAACCATTAAAGAATGCAGTTTTGACATCCATTTGCCAGATTTCATAAAATGTGGCAATTGCTAACATGATTCAGACATACTTAAGCATCGCTACGAGTGATAAAATCTCATCGTAGTCAACACCTTGAACTTTGTCAAAAACCTTTTTCGACAAGTCTAGCTTTGTAGATAGTAACACTACTTATCAGCGTCTGTCTTCCTCTTGAAGATCCATTTATACAATATGGCTTGCCGATCATCGGGCAACACCACCAAAGTCCACACTTTGTTCTCATATATGGATCCCGTCTCAGATTTCATGGCCTCAAGCCATTTCGCGGAATCTGGGCTTAGCATCGCTTCCTCATAGTTCGTAGGTTTATCATGGTCTAGTAACATGACTTCCAGAATAGGATTACCGTACCACTCTGGTGCGGACCGTACTCTGAAAAAACCTACGAGGTTCTGTAGTAACTCGATTTGAAGTTTCATGATCATCATCATTAGCTTCCTCACTAATTGGTGTAGGCATCACTGGAACTGATTTCAGTGATGAACTAGTTTCCAATTCGGGAGAAGGTACTATCACCTCATCAAGTTTCTACTTTTCTCCCACTCACTTCTTTCGAGAGAAACTCCTTCTCTAGAAAGGATCCATCTTAGCAACGAATATTTTGCCTTCGGATCTGTGATTAGAAGGTATACCCAACAGTCTCCTTTGGGTATCCTATGAAGATGCATTTCTCCGATTTGGGTTCGAGCTTATCAGGTTGAAACTTTTTCACATAAGCATCACAACTCCAAACTTCAAGAAACGACAGCTTAGGTTTATTGCTAAACCATAGTTCATACGATGTCGTCTCAACGGATTTAGATGGTGCCCTATTTTAACGTGAATGCATCTATCTCTAATGCATAACCCCAAACCGATAGTGGTTAATCGGTAAGATACATCATAGATCGCACCATATCCAATAAAGTGCGATTATGACGTTCGGACACACCATTATGCTGTGGTGTTCCATGTGGCATGAGCTGTGAAACTATTCCGCCTTGTTTTATATGAAGCCAAACTCGTAACTCAAATATTCTCCTCCATGATCAGATCGTAGAAACTTTATTTTCTTGTTACGATGATTCTCCACTTCACTCTGAAATTCTTTGAACTTTTCAAATGTTTCAGACTTGTGCTTCATTAAGTAGATATACTCATATCTGCTCAAATCATTTGTGAAGGTGAGAAAATAACGATACCCGCCATACGAGCATCAACACTCATTGGACCGCATACATCGGTATGTATTATTTCCAACAAGTCAGTAGCTCGTTCCATTGTTCCGGAGAACGGAGTTTTAGTCATCTTGCCCGAAAGGCACGGTTCTCAAGCATCAAATGATTCATAACCAAGTGATTCAGAAAATCCATCTTTATGGAGTTTCTTCATGCGCTTTACACCGATATGACCCAAACGGCAGTGCCACAAATAAGTTGCACTATCATTATTAACTTTGCATCTTTTGGCATCAACATTATGAATATGTGTATCACTATGATCAAGATTCAATAAACCATCACCATTGGGTGTATGACCATAGAAGGTTTTATTCATGTAAGCAGAATAACAATTTATTCTCTATCTTAGATGAATAATCGTATAGCAATAAACATGATCTTATCATATTTATGCTCAACGCAGACACCAAATAACATTTATTTAGGTTTAACACTTATCTCGAAAATATAGGGAGTGTGTGATGATGATCATATCAATCTTGGAACTACTTCCAACACTCATCGTCACTTCCCCTTCAACTAGTCTCTGTTTATTCCGTAACTCCTGTTTCGAGTACTAATCACAGCAACCGAACAAGTATCAAATACTCAGGGGCTACTATAAACACTAGTAAGGCACACATCAGTAACCTGTATATCAAATATACCCCTGTTCAATTTGCCATCCTTCTTATCCACCAAATATTCAGGGCATTTCCGCTTCCAGTGACCATTTCCTTTGCAGTGTAAGCACTCGGTTTCAGGGCTTTGGTCCAGCTCCGGGCTTCTTCGCGGGAGTGACAACTTGCTTGTCATTCTACTTGAAGTTCCCTTTCTCTCCTTTGCCCTTTTCTTGAAACTAGTGGTCGATCAATCGTCAACACTTGATGCTCTTTCTTGATTTCTACCTTCGTCGATTTCAATATCACGAAGAGCTCAGGAATCGTTTTCGTCATCCCTTGCATACTATAGTTCATCACAAAGTTTTAGTAACTTGGTGACGGTGACTAGAGAACTTTGTCAATCACTATCTTATCTGGAAGATTAACTCCCACTTGATTCAAGCGATTGTAGTACCCAGACAATCTGAGCACATGCTCACTAGTTGAGCAATTCTCCTCCATCCTTTAGCTATAGAACTTGTTGGAGACTTCATATCTCTCAACTCGGGTATTTGCTTGAAATATTAACTTCAACTCCTGGAACATCTCATATGGTCCATGACGTTCAAAACGTCTTTGAAGTCCCGATTCTAAGCCGTTAAGCATGGTGCACTAAACTATCAAGTACTCATCATATTGAGCTAGCCAAATGTTCATAACGTCTGCATCTGCTCCTGCAATAGGTTAGTCACCTAGTGGTGCATCAAGGACATAATTCTTCTGTGCAGCAATGAGGACAATCCTCAGATCACGGATCCAATCCGCATAATTGCTACTAACATCTTTCAACTTAGTTCTCTCTAGCAACACATATAAAACACAGGGAAGCAACAACGCGAGCTATTGATCTACAACATATTTTGGAAAATACTACCAGGACTAAGTTCATGATAAATTTAAGTTCAATTAATCATATTACTTAAGAATGAAGGACTAAATGATAGTTGAGTATGTGGACTTGCTATTAAGCTCTGACATAGACTCTTTCCGATGTTATGATAAATTGCAATTGCTTCAATGACTGAGATTATAGTTTGTTGGTTCTCAATAAAGTTTATGATTCGTACTCTGCATTGTGAATGGATTATTACTTGAACATAAGAAATCATATGACAATATCTATATATGTTGCTGTTATGAGAATAATCATGATGCCTTCATGTACGTATTTTATTTTTATCGACACCTCTACCTCTAAACATGGGGACATATTTATCGTTATCGGCTATCGCTAGAGGACAAGAGAGGTCTAAGCTTGGGGAGTTGATCGTCCATTTTGCATCATGCTTTTATATCGATATTTATTGCATTATGGGCTGTTATTACACGTTATGTCACAATACTTATGCCTATTCTCTCTTATTTTACAAGGTTTACATAAGGAGGGAGAATGCCGGCATTTGGAATTACAGAAATTTGGAAAAGGAGCAAATATTAGAGACCTATTCTGCACAACTCCAAAAGTCCTGAAACTCCACGGAATATATTACAATAAATAATAAAAAATCCTCATCAAAGATGAAGGCCAGGGGGCCCACACCCTGTCCACGAGGGTGGGTGCACGCCCCCCTCCTAGGGCGCACCCCCTACCTCGTGGGCCCCCTGGTGGCCCTCCGATGCCCATCTTCTGCTATATGAGGTCTTTCGTCGAGAAAAAAATAAGAAGCAACCTTTCGGGACGAAACTCCGCCGCCATGAGGCGAAACCTTGGCGGAACCAATCTAGGGCTTCGGCAGAGCTGTTCTGCCGGGGACACTTCCCTCCGGGAGGGGGAAATCATCACCAACGCATCGGGAGAGGGCAATCTCCATCAACATCTTCACCAGCACCATCTCCTCTCAAAACCCTAGATTCTTGTCTCCAAGTCTTGTCTCCAAGTCCGGGATTGGTACTAGTAGGTTGCTAGTAGTGTTGATTACTCCTTGTAGTTGATGCTAGTTGGTTTATTTGGTGGAAGATCATATGTTCAGATCCTTTATGCATATTAATACCCCTCTAATTATGAACATGAATATGCTTTGTGAGTAGATACGTTTGTTCACGAGGACATGGGAGAAGTCTTGCTATTAGTAGTCATGTGAATTTGGTATTAGATTCGATATTTTGATGAGATGTATGTTGTCTAGCCTCTAGTGGTGTTATGTGAACGCCGACTACATAACACTTCACCATTATTTGGGCCTAGAGGAAGGCATTGGGAAGTAATAAGTAGATGAAGGGTTGCTAGAGTGATGAAGCTTAAACTCTAGTTTATCGTTGCTTCGTAAGGGCTGATTTGGATCCACTTGTTTCATGCTATGGTTAGGTTTACCTTAATACTTTTGTTGTAGTTGCGGATGCTTGCAATATAGGTTAATCATAAGTGGGATGTTTGTTCAAGTAAGAACAACACCCAAGCACCGGTCCACCCACATATCAGATTATCAAAGTACCGAATGCGAATCATATGAACGTGATGAAAACTAGCTTGACGATATTCCCATGTGTCCTCGGGAGCGCTTTTCCTATTACAAGAGTTTGTCCAGGCTTGTCCTTTGCTACAAAAAGGATTGGGCCACCTTGCTGCACTTTATTTACTTTTGTTACTTGTTGCTCGTTACAAATTATCCTATCACAAAACTATCTGTTACCACTTGTTTCAAAGATTTCTGCAGAGAATACCTTGCTGAAAACCGCTTATCATTTCCTTCTGCTCCTCGTTGGGTTCGACACTCTTACTTATCGAAAGGACTACGATAGATCCCCTATACTTGTGGGTCATCAGCTAGCGCTGCTCCTCAAGACCTCAACCCAAAGCTTACGTGTTGAAATACGAATATGATATGATGCTCATATCACTAAAATAGAGAACGTTTAATTGGTCACCTAATGTTCCTATATTCGTTTCGAAAAGCATGTGCACCACCCACTAGTCCAGCTAGTTCCACTTTCCTGATTTTTCTCTGGATGCTTAGGGTTTTCCCCTTTTATCTACTCTACTATGATCTGCATAGGTGCTTTCTGTCATGCTATCATTACTCCACCCTTCAAGCTAAACAACACAACACTCAGAATTTGAAAGCTTAGTTGTTCAAGTATGATTATGATATGATAGTGATATTAGTTAACCGACACATTTAATTGGTTAGCTAAAGGTCCCACTTGAGTTTCCAAATGCATGTCGCGACATATAGAGAGACAGCATAATTGCATTTCTTTGTCACTTGTTGACCGTACTTTCTTGTCCATACCAAATCTTAGTTGTTATTTCAAAGCAAACATCGGTTGCTAACTACTCTTCTTGCAGTTTGCAGCTTCAGATCTGCCATCCCACCGCCACGGTCAACACTTTGTACTCATCATGCTTATGTTTTCCCCATTTTGTGATGACCACAATCAGCTACGTGGTTCGTGTCGTAATAGCACTGCTCCACCCATCGAGCTAAACAAGCTTAGTTGTACAAATTCATATCTGATATTATTGCTAATATTAGTAAAACTGAGAGATGTTTAATTGGTGAGCTAAATGTTCCTACTTTAGTTTCAAAATGCATGTGAGCCACATATGGAGAGACCAGAAAGAATAGTATTTCTCTGCGCTCTGGTTCATCATGGGTGGCCAACCGACATTGTATTGAAAGACTTGTAATATCTTCAATCTGCTTGCTCTTACGCTTCTTCTTTAAGATGATACTCTTCTCTTGCGGTCATTTGGTCGGGCCGAGTTGTTCTCCCTTAGTATATTTTGAATGTGTCAGGTCAGGTCGACTTGTTCTTCTTTACTATATGTTGAAGCTATCATCTGCGAAGTGTCATCACTTCTGGAGCTCTCATATTTTGAGTAGTAGGCCACATTATATTAATGCACTCAACAAATTACAGCATGCATGGCATCTTTTAAAATAATTGTAGGGATAGCACAAAGGGGTTTACAGGGAGGCAGTATTGGATTAGAATCACTTCTGCACAAAGAAAATCTCACTTGTTTTTATGTTTTCATGCATGTCAGATATTGAACATTATCAAAATGAATATGAGAATGGGCGCACGAGAGGAATATTGCGGAACGATCCACTGGCTAAGAAACTTGGCATGGTGGAGGATGGCCTATCTTATTCACCCATCAAGGTGCTTGCTCTAGCTTTGCAAAGTTTTATTGGTCGCACATATTTTGCATCTGACCTCTTGCATTACTTCTACTTTGTTACACCATCTGCTTAGTTTAAGCATCATATATGATTATATGCCATACCTATCCATTTTCTGTACCTATTCCATGTGTCGTCACACTATGTTTTTCAGTCAAATGTTGTTCTTTTCGTAATAGATGTCCAAAAGGAAGAGGGTGAGTGCAGATCCTCAAGGAGTACAAACTAGGTATTTGGAAAAGGTAGTGATACCTGTTAAATCAGATAGATCAACATCCACAGAAAACACAGGCCCAACTGTACCACACTTTACCCCTACTCCAAAGGGCCAAACCCCTATTAGAACTGCTGGGGAGCCCAGCTTGGTCTTGTCTATGATATCAATTCAAAATTTGAACTCCTAAATTTCTGCTTGTGCCTTACCTTCTCTCTTGTATGAAAACTAATTTCAGATGAATCTCCTTGCTCAAAGGATCATACGATCTCAAAACAATAATGGGATCTGCATTGCTCTTGTCGATTACCTCTCTACCTTTTGCCTTGTAAATTGTACTTAATTAATTGCTATTTGATTATGTATCATCGATGCACTTTTTGAGCTTCACTATCCTCTGTTTCTTCCAATATTGTTTGATATATATTTACTCTTTGCAAAATGTAGAATAATGGCAACGCTTATAAAGAATTTTCTTTGGGGAATTTATTGAATTATCCTCCCATCAACATGAAGAAGGGCTTTGTCCAGCCCGTGTTAACATGTAATGTAAGTTCATCCTTCTCAAGCCTTCAAACTTTGTTCTAGTATAGATTTGGATAGGCATCATTTCCTCCTTGTTGTTTGCTTTGCTTTGTTTACATCTGATTGGATGTTTGCAACAACTACCAATTCCAAATTGTAGTTGTAAAAACATGTTCCTTATCTTGAAACAGATCCATTTATTTGCTTATATAATTGTGAAACCTGTTATGTGTCTCCTTGTTTTCTTTCAGACTCGTATCTCTTACGCCAGGCAGAACTTTACGGAAGATAGTGAGCCAAACCATCTTGAGGACAGCGAGATGACCCCAAGGTCTGTCTTGATGAAGACAGTGAGTTGAAGCTACTCACCGGCAGGTGTGAGGCGACCTCTGTGCGATCCTTTGCCTCAATCAGTTCGACTTCTTGAGTCTCAACTTAAAGCGGAAAGGCTTGCTTCAAATTTCAGCTCCGACTTGAAGTCAAAGATGCAATGAAGATGTCGAGGATCGCTGCGTCGCACCATAATGCCTTAAATCTAGTGTTGATGCATCTATCGTTGACACAACCGAGGTCTACTCAGCTTCCTCGGCTGTTTGGGGGCCCGACCTGGCGTGCCTAGTGCCTTACGAAGTGCTCTCAGTTTTGTATATTCTTTTGTCGGTAGCGTTTATTTGCCTTTGGTGGCGAACTTTGATGCCCAGTGGAAGTAATATGTTATAGCCGTGATAGCCTAGCGTAAGTTGCTTGCTTATTTATTTCCTTGTTGTCTTGTTTATTTATTTGCTTGTAGTCATTGCAGTTCTTTTTCCGTGGTTTGCTAGTGGCTGCAATAACATATTTTTTAAAACTAGGCTACAATAACCATGGGCTAATATTCTTTGTAGTGACGGGCCTCCTACCGGCCGTAGAAACAGTGGGCCTTCTACGGGCCGTAGAAACAATGGGCCTTCTACGGGCCGTAGAAACAATGGGCCTTCTACGGGCCGTATCATTAATGTGCCTTATACGGGCAGTATGATAACATGGGCCAATAACAGGCCGCGTTATGGCCGTAAACGGGCTAGAGTTGGAATCGTCCGTTCATGGGCCGACCATAACGGGCCATCGTTAATAGGTCGTATTTCATGACGCTATGAAAACGGCCCAACGTATTAACGGACCACAAACGGGCCGACTGTAACCACGGGCTGAATTTGGCCCACAAGCAGAAAATAGCGATGTGGTACGTAAATAAACGAATCTGGATATGAGCCCAAGAATATATGGGCTCTGAGATGGCCGTAAGTTAACATGGGCTGGTAACGGCCCAACTGAATATCTGGCCATTAATGGGTATTAAGTGATACCTTTATTCATTACGGGCGGTTTCACCACGGGCCATTAATGGGTGTAAAGTGATACACTATTCATTACGGGCCAGTTTCACCACGGGCCGTTAATAGGCCAAGAGTTACATAGGGCCTCATATGGGCCGAAAGACGTCGTGGGCCATACATGGGCCAAAAGTGAAAACGGACTGGAATCATATTGGATGGCCCTGATGACGCTACTGGGCCTAATTCGAATAGGGCATAACGGGCCTTGGGTTAGCGGGCTATAAATGGTCTATATGCGAACAGGCCGTTAACAGGCTTTCCATGGGCCGGCCCACCACCTTTTGACCAAGTCAAACGGGCCGGCCTTTTCACAGGAATGGGCCTCTATTGGGCTGTGCCACGTGTCGACGTATCATAGGCGTATACATCCAATGAGTGGATGACATCTGTCCCAACGATAAGCCGACACGTGTTTCCTCCGACCAATGATGATTTTACACGTGGAAAATCCCCATTGGTCGGGTCATAACGGGTTATCAGATCCAAAACCGGACCCGATAGCTTAACGCGTTTCGTTACGGTGGATGCCACGTGTCGGTCACCCTTGACGAAAGCACTTCTGTGACGCGCGATTTATCGTCATGGAAGTGGACACTTCCGTGATGATAATTTTGGTAATGTCATGGAACACTTCTCTGACGACAGGTATGACTATCTTGATTCTATCATAAAATCGTCATGGATGTACATGCATGACAAAAAACGCGACCTACTGTGACAAACGCGTATTATCACGGAAGTGTATTTTTTTGTAATGATCACACAAATCGACGAAATTGTTTAGATGGGATGTGGCGTCTTCACTAGGAAGGCCGGAAAATTGATCTTTCATAACAAGATTCAGCAAAGCGGCATTAATTTCACAAGATTCCGCATTAGTAGCAAGAGCAATCAGTACTAATAAAATCATTACTATTGGTGTTGGAGAAATCACACAATTTGGTATTCTCCTTAGCCATCATGACAAAGCAAGCAATCCAACACACCGGCACACAAAAAGCAAGCGAATAAGACGAACAGAAGAGGGGCGAAGAAAAGGCAAATCTTTTCGAAATTCGTTTTAGAAATGGGGGAGAGGAAAACGAGAGGCAAATGGCGAATAATGTAATGCAAGAGATGAGAGTTTTGATGGATACTTGGTATGGCTTGACTTGGCGTAGATCTCCCCGGCAACGGCGCCAGAAATTCTTCCTGCTACTTCTTGAGCCTACGTTGGTTTTTCCTTTAAAGAGGAAAGGGTGATGCGGCAAAGTAGAGATAAGTATTTCCCTCAGTTTGAGAACCAAGGTATCAATCCAATAGGAGACAACGCACAAGTCACCGAATAACTGCACAAACAAACAACAACTTGCACCCAACGCGATAAAAGGGGTTGTCAATCCCTTCACGGTTTCTTGCAAAAGTGAGATCTGATAGAGATAGATGAATGGTAAAGTAAATATTTTTGGTATTTTTGGTTTATAGATCGGAAAGTAAAAGATTGCAAAAAGAGTAGATTGGAAACTAAAATTATAGATCAGAAACTTATATGATGGAAAATAGACTCAGGGGTCATAGGTTTCACTAGAGGCTTCTCTCAAGATAGCAAATAATACGGTGGGTAAACAAATTACTCCCGAGCAATTGATAGAAAAGTCCAAAGTTATGACGATATCTAAGGCAATGATCATGAACATAGGCATCACGTCCGTGTCAAGTAGACCGAAATGATTACGCGTCTACTACTATTTTTCCACACATCGACCGCTATCCAGCATGCATCTAGAGTATTAAGTTCATAAAGAACGGAGTAACGCATTAAGTAAGATGACATGATGTAGAGGAATTAACTCAAGCAATATGATGAAAACCCCATCTTTTTATCCTCGATGGCAACAATACAATACGTGCCTTGTTGCCCCTACTATCATTGGGAAAGGACACCGCAAGATTGAACCCAAAGCTAAGCACTTCTCCCATTGCAAGAAAAACCAATCTATTTGGCCAAACCAAACCGATAGTTTAAAGAGAATCACAAAGATATCAAATCATGCATAAAAGAATTCATAGGAGATTCAAGTAATATTCATAGATAAGCTGATCATAAATCCACAATTCATCGGATCTCGGCAAACACACCGCAAAAGAGTATTACATCGGAAAGATCTCCACGAACATCGAGGAGAACATGGTATTGAGAATCAAAGAGAGATAAGAAGCCATCTAGCTACTAGCTATGGACCCATAGGTCTGAAGTAAACTACTCACGCTTCATCGGAAGGGCAATATAGTTGATGTAGAAGCCCTCCGTGATCGAATCCCCCTCCGGCAGGATGTCGAAAGGGCCCCTAGATGGGATCTCACGGGGTTGCGATGGTGGAAAAGTGTTTTCGTGGCTTCCCTTGTTGGTTTGGGGATATATGGGAATATATAGGCGCAAGAATTAGGTCAGGGAGTGCACGAGGGGCCCACAAGGGTGGGGGCGCGCCCTACCCCCTAGGCGCGCCCTCCGTCTTTGTGGCCGCCTCGTGGCTCTGCTGACTTCATCCCCAAGTCTCCTGGTTGTCTTCTAGTCCAAGAAAAATCATCGCGAACGTTTTATTCTGTTTGGTATTCCTTTTCTGCGAAACTCAAAAACAGGGAAAAACAGGAACTGGCACTGGGCTCTAGGTTAATAGGTTAGTCCCAAAAATAATATAAAATAGCATATTAATGCATATAAAACATCCAAAACGGATAATATAATAGTATGGAACAATCAAAAATTATAGATACGTTGGAGACGTATCAGACCCCCCTACATCTCCACGCTCTGTTCGCCGGCCTGTGCTACTTCTTGAGCTTGTGTTGGTTTTTCCCTTGAAGAGGAAATGGTGATGCAGCAAAGTAGTGATAAGTATTTCCCTCAGTTTGAGAACCAAGGTATCAATCCAGTAGGAGACAACGCACAAATCACCCAATACCTGCACAAACAATCAAACAACTTGCACCCAACGCGATAAATGGGTTGTCATTCCCTTCATGGTTACTTGCAAAAGTGAGATCTGATAGAGATAGATAAATGGTAAAGTAAATATTTTTCGTATTTTTAGTTTATAGATCGGAAAGTAAAAGATTGCAAAAATAGTAGATCGGAAACTTATATCATGGAAAATAGACCCGGGGGGCATAGGTTTCACTAGAGGCTTCTCTCAAGATAGCCAATAATACGGTGGGTGAACAAATTACTGCCGAGCAATTGATAGAAAAGCGCAAAGTTATGACGATATCTAAGGAAATGATCATGAATATAGGCATCACGTCTGTGTCAAGTAGACCGAAACGATTCTGCATCTACTACTATTACTCCACACATCGACTGACTCCTGCCTGCATCTAGAGTATTAAGTTCATGAAGAGCAGAGTAACGCATTAAGTAAGATGACACGATGTAGAGGAATTAACTCAAGCAATATGATGAAAACCCCATCTTTTTATCCTCGATGGCAACAATACAATATGTGCCTTGCTGCCCCTCATCACACCGGGAAAGGACACCGCAAGATTGAACCCAAATCTAAGCACTTCTCCCATTGCAAGAAAAACCAATCTAGTTGGCCAAACCAAACCGATAGTTCGAAGAGAATTACAAACATACCAAATCATGCATATAAGAATTCAGAGAAGATTCAAGTAATATTAATAGATAAGCTGATCATAAATCCACAATTTATCGGATCTCAGCAAACACACCGCCAAAGAATATTACATCGGATAGATCTCCAAGAACATCGAGGAGAACATGGTATTGAGAATTAAAGAGAGAGAATAAGCCATCTAGCTACTAGCTATGGACCCGTAGGTCTGAGGTAAACTACTCACGCTTCATCGGAAGGGCAATAGAGTTGATGTAGAAGCCCTCCATGATCGAATCCCCCTCCCGCGGGGTGCCGGAAAAGGTCCCTGGATGGGATCTCATGGGTACAGAAGATTGCGGCGGTGGGAAAGTGTTTTCGTGGCTCCCTCTGGTAGTTTGGGAATATATGTGAATATATAGGCGCAGGAATTAGGTCAGGGGAGCCATGAGGGGCCCACAAGGGTGGGGGCGCGCCCTCCGTCCTTGTGGCCGCCTCGTGGCTCTTCCGACTTGATCTCCAAGTCTCCTGGGTGTCTTCTGGTCCAAGAAAAATCATCGCGAAGGTTTCATTCCGTTTGGACTCCGTTTGGTATTCCTTTTCTGCGAAACTCAAAAACAAGGAAAAAAACAGAAACTGGCACTAGGCTCTAGGTTAATAGGTTAGTCTCAAAAATAATATAAAATAGCATATTAATGCATATAAAACATCCAAAATAGATAATATAATAGCATGGAACAATCAAAATTATAGATATGTTGGAGACGTATCAGCCTGCTCCCCCCTTTTTCAGATTTCTTCAACGCCGTGCTCTCGTACTACCAGATCCACACGCTGCATCCGAACATGTTAATTACTGAACCATTTCCAATTCTTTTGGATCCCACGACCTACCCGACCCACATTATATCGACAGGCAGGCGTGTAACCTAGCCATCGCCACAACATATGATTTCACACCGTTCCAGAACAATGCGACGCCATGCTAATCTTCTCCATCCCTCCTTCCGGCGTGCATCGTGAGAAGGGACAGCAGGCCTCCGGAACTCCGCCTCTTATGATCCTGTACGGGAGAGGGGCGATCAGGTTTTTCGGGAGCACACACGCCCGATTGTTGGCAGCGACAACTTCGCCAACGACAACTTCCCCGACCTCGGCAACCTCTTCATCAACGACATGGGCGATAACCTCAACGCCGGCGGTTCTGCTCCCGCTGCATCATATGTGATTTTGTCCTCCTTGTTTGAGATCATACTAGAATTCCTATTTCTATTATGTGCCTTAGATTCGATCTATTCATCTACTTTGCTAGTCCGCATGACTAGTTCATTCTCTGTTATTATCATCATGATTTATTTACTGTTTATTATATTCAGATTAAATCTCGTAGTAATTTGCTCATATTTTCATCAGAACATCTGCTGTCAAGTTTAAACGATTAAATCAATTCACATGTGCTAGCACCCAGAGAATCTAAGACACCAGAAACAAATCAACCAAGCATATACCAAGGGAGTAGTTAGAGTAGAATTGATAAAAAAAATTAGTTACTTATCTGGGACTGTTGCCCATATGAATTATTCTATATAACAAGCATTGCAGTGAAATTAAGGATGTAAACTGAACATTGAGAAGGAAACTGATGCCAGATGGATCCTTCCATATGCAGATATGCTTAGCTTTGGCTGGACTAGTGAGGCAATAAGCATCCTAATGCAGACTAACCACAATGGACATCACAAACTGTGGCAGATCTATCATACAAGATTCCAAAATCAGTAATTGTACAAAGATGAATCATACTAGAGGAGAATTGATCATGGCATACCTATCAATATATCACTGTTAAGCGTCTTCTTTGAGCACATTGTCATAGCAGTTCCCATTCAGGCATTAAATCAAACACCTCGTGGGCAAGAAATGCCAAGTAGTGAAGCAGCAAAGAATGAGATCCAAAGGCAACTACGGAGGACACATAAGAAGTGAAATTTTGGAAGCAATCAGATCAATAAAAAAAGATGCTACCTAGCAGGATGAAGAGGGCTAGCAAAAAAAGGTGACATGGTGTAAGAGGAAGGGCTAGCAACGGCATGCAAGGATAAGACAGGCAGCGCGCTTGCTGTGTCATGCGTGTGGAGAAAAAAGGGAGGAGTCCGAACTTAGCCGGTCCTGAGATTTCAGGGCCCTGGGCAAAAATTATAAGAGGGGCTATTAAGATTTTTTTAATGTCCTTAAATACAAGGTCAGTAATGACGGTATCAATAGTTTGTGAATAAGACGTAGCTTCTATAAAGTTGTGTCATCGCACTTGCCGGTGGGCACGGTGTAATCTCCTCTCATTGTGGATGCGTGGGAGAGGGTAGGGGGCTTAATGATAGCGCAACTGTGGCTAGGGCGCATAGAAGATCAAGTTTTCGTTGCAAGCAGCTAGATATGGGATTATTGCAGAAGAGATCAAGCCAAATGTTCTTTACCATACAATCACACACTTTGGTGGAGGACAAACTATTTTTGTATGGTGAGAAATAAAAATGTAACAGTCACAATCACCTCTACATACATATATAGTAAGACCAACGTAGGACATCCCAAAATATACCGCATCTAAAATAAAGCTGATGGAATAACTAGTTGGCAATTTAGAACATAGAGTCAACCTTGTTCATAAAATACTCCATCCATTTCATAATGTAGTGCATATAGATTTTTTGGAAATTCAACCTTTAGAAACTTTGACCAAGTTTATAGATAAAACTATTTACATCCACAATAATATATATATATATATAATATAAAACACATCTTCTAATGTAAATAATAATATGTATTTGGAATTCTAGGTGTATATGTTTTCTTCTGCATACTTGGTCAAAGTTTTAAAATTTGATTTCAAAAAATCTATAAGCACTATATTGTTAAACGGAGGTAGTAAAAAAAGTTTTAGTACTTATATTTGTACAAACCAGCGAAAACAAGAGTACCACCGCGCGATCCTTGCTTCGCTATCATCGTGGTGCACACTGCGCACCTTTGGTCCGAGCCGCTCCTAGCTCTCTGCCACTAGACAATTTCATCTTTGAGGTATATAGGGTTTTTCTAATCAATAGTTTGCGGCGGCAGCAGGCTTGTCTGCAAGATTTCTTTGTTGACGTGACTTTTCTGCAAGATTTTTTGACCTGGGCATTTATGCAAGAATTGATAGCTAAGTCCATCTCTCTCCTTTTCTAGAAGATCGTCATGTCCTTTGTTTTTAACCTCAAAAACCTTCCGTCGGCAGTTGGTCGTCATCGGGAGCAAAAAAACGTCATTGCAAGTCCATCTTCATTGGGAGCACAAAAAAAATGTAGCTTCCTGCTTTTTTTGAGACAGATGTAGCTTCCTGCTGGACCGCACTTGCCCTGCCCAGATTTAGTGTGGCCCACATCCTACTATAAACCACCCTCATGCGCAATGCTAAAGAAAGATTGGCCCAAGGGAAAAAAGATCAGAAGAAGGGAACGCCGAGGCCCAGTTCTGCGGGAGGTCCTGTGTGACGCTCTTTGCGTCAAAAAGTCGACGCGTCGCACAGGGCGTAGCTCACCTGGGCCGGCCCATTTTTCGTTCGTGATGTGGAAAAACACGGGAAAAAGGAGCAAGATCGGATTAGAACCGCTGACTTCGTAGCGACGCGGAAGCTGGGCTAGCAACTGCGACAAATTAGTATTTCTGCCAAAGCTGCAGCGCAACGCTAGAATAACTGAACTACAGCGGAAAAAACTTAAGCATTCTCAGAAAAAACCCTAAAACAAAAGTGGGATCGAACTGAGGACCTCCTACTACTGAACCAGGAACTAGCGACCTTCCCAGGAATCTGCGTCTAAAAACCTCGAACATTTCAGGAAAATGTTATCATTTTTGGGGATTCTCAAGCATTTTTATAAAGAAGGAAAAAAATTGGAAACAGTATCATTTTCTGAAATTATGAACAATTTCTTAAAAAAGCATTTTCTGAAAAACAGGAAGAAAAAATTTCGAAGTTATGAACAATTTTTTCAAAGAATGAACAATATTCAAACTGCCTGAAATTTTCTGAAATTTGCGAACAAAATTTGTAAAGATGACATTTTTGAATTTGCGAATAAATTTTGGAAGCTGGAACATTTTTTAAAATTCCTAAAATTTTTTTTAATTTGTGAACAAAAAATAAAAATGGGAACATATATTGAAATTCCCCAAACATTATTTGAATTTGGGAACAAAATTTTCAAACATGACCAATTATTTGTGAACAAAATTTGGAAGTGGGAACATTTTTATTAATTCCCCAACATTATTTAAAATTTGCGTACAAATTTTCAAAAGATGAACCTTTTTGAAATTTTCATGTGGGAACATTATTTGAAATAACCAAACATTTATGAATTTTGAACATTTCTAAATTTTGTAATTCTTTTTTGTTGAAATTTGAAGCATTTTTTGTAAAAAGAAGCAAACAAAATATTTGAAAGTCTAAACGTTTTTAGAATTTTCGAACAAAATTTCAAACCAGGAAACATTCAGAAAAAATGATCGAATTCCAACAGGTTTTACATTTCTGTACAGTTTTTTTTAAATAGGAAATAAACTTGAAAAAAATGAAAGAAAAGAAAAAAGGAAAGAAGAAACAAAAAAAGAAAAAAAACATAAAAAGGAGAGAAAAGAAAAAAGCGAAACAGGAAAAAAGAAAACCAAAAAGAAACAGAAAAAATAAACCAGTTTGGTTCTAGAAGGTTCCCAAAACCAGAAAGAACCGGATTAAACCTTCCAGAAAGGTTTCCAAAACCGGGATCCCTGGAATGCAACGCTCGCTTCTAAATGGGCCGGCCCGTCTCGGTTGATTCCTTCGATCTCCTGTGCGTTTGCCCGACATTTGGATGCAGAACGCGTCATAAGAATTTTCCGGTTCTACAGCACCGTCGCTCCAACCGCTTGGGCTTTCTTCTTCCTCGAGGGAGTATTTAACCAAAAGAGTCAATTACACCGCTGCTGCTAGAACTTGGCGTAAACGGTCACTTTAGTGCTAGAACTTGCGGTATACATTAAAGTGATGCAAAAACTTGGCTTGAACATGCAAATACAGTGCAAATCTTGTTTGTATACACCGGCGAAGCTGACGAGGCATGACAGCATGGCGCACGGCCCGCTGTCAGTGACCATATGATGCAGACTGGGCGTATGTTCTCTTTTTGTAAAAAAAAAAGCTCAATTTTTTTATTTTTCATTTTGTATGTGTGGCATCAGGTGGTCTCACCTGTCAGCCAAACATCACAAATTTTGTTGGTATTAGAAAGAAAAGTAGAAGCCAGGCAAGGATTCAAACCGGTGTCCTATTGTCAACCGAGAGCGCGGCTAGCAAACACATCAGATAACAACTGATGTTCTATAAGTATAATCAGTTTTTATATCTTCGCCAAATAACATAAAATAAGATTTTTCATTCAAATAAAAAAGATACCGCCGTGGGATTTCGTACCAGCGACCTGACAATTACCACGAGGAGGACCTAGCAAATATACAACAAATGCCATTTTATTCGCAAAAAGAAACAAATGCCATTTCATGTCTTAATATAGGATTGTTAACCTTTATGTCTACAACATTACCCCCACTCACCCGCAAAAAAAAAAAGACAGTACGTCCGCTTGGCTAAACAGACTGCAGTTAGTGCGGTTCATTTTGAACATGTTAGTTTTTTCCTTATTTTTAGCCCGAAAAACTGTAAACTGTAATTGTAAATACGTATTCATTTGAGAACCTGCACTCCGAGGCATACTAGGCTAGTTTTTTGTACGCATATATTTATATTGATTTAAAAATACATAATATTTTTTTAGAAAACACACAAATTTTACTAAAATGCATGAACACTTTAAAAAACATAAAAACATTAAAGCTTGTACAATTTTATATACAACATGAATATATTTTTTAAAAAAAATTATAAATTTTTGAACTGATATGATAATTTTTTAGATACACATATTTTCTAAAATTACTTCATTTTTTATTTAATATGCAAAAATTTTGTAATTATACAATTAATCATAATTTAATTTGATGGATTTTTAAAAATTAATAGATGAGCATTGTTTTAGTCTAATATATTTTATTTATATGTATATTATTTACAATTACAATTTACATTACAACTTTTGAAAAGTGAAAAATAACATAAATTGTAGCCCAAGAGCACCTACTGTTATAGACATAAACTGTAACAATTATATTTACACATGAGAGTACATAGTTGCTGTGGCACGCTCTCCTAATTGTTTTACTTTGGTAGCTGGCTCGAAACCCCATGGGTGTAACCCTTTTTAGGATTAAAATTCTTGAGTTATGTTACTTAATTCCAAGATATAAAACGTGTGTATGCTTCTATGTCATGTTGTGAGCTTTGGGCTGATGGTTAGCTGCACACACAGTTTGGACCGAGGTCACCGGTACGAATCCATTGGCGGCATATTTTTCATTCGAATAAAATTTGTGATGTTCCACTAACAAGTAGGACCGACTGGATGCCACACACTTGTCAAGGCCTTTTCGTGAGATAAAAAACATAGATTTTTTTTTGCAAAAATAGCACGCCACACTTTCAATTTTCACCATGCAGTCATTGACGGTGGGCCCTATGCCACGCTGTCATGCCTCATCAACGTCACAACCGTATACAAATGAGAGTTGCACCGTATTTGCAAGTTGAAGCCAAGTTTTTGCACCACTTTAATGTATGCCGCAATTTCTAGCACAAAAAATGACGGTTTACGCCAAGTTCTAGCACCAACGATGTAATTGACTCTAACAAAAAATTATCAAATTTCATGAAAACGTGACTAGAAGCTACCACTTTAAAAAATTGTCCCAAAAATACTACCACTTTCGAAAAATAACCAATTTACAAGATTTAAACACGTTTATGACAAGTGGAGCCCACCCGTCAGGGCTGACCTGGCAGGAAAGTCTACACCGTTTATTTTGGCTGTTAAGTTGACCGTTATGACAAGTGGGCCCCACACGTCAGTATCTATCTTCTTCTTCCTCCTCCTCCTATATTCTCTTGCCCATTTCAACGAACACCTCGTCTTCGTGCTCCACGGCAAGCACTGGTGTCTTCCATGTCGCCCACCTAGAGGCTGCCTGGTCGAGGATGATGGAGGCAGCGCCGGAGCAGGTGTGAGACGGCGGCCGCGAGGGTGCTTGTGCAGCCGTCGAGCCGCGCGCAGGCCGCGAGCACGTGCTGGTCGCGCTAGCCGGTCGTCGTCGCGTGCGGGAGCGCGGGAGGGCGGGCTGGCCGCCGTTGCAGTCGCGTGCGGGCCGGCATCCGAGCTCGCGGTCGTAGCTGTCGCGTGCAGAAGTGCGGGCGGGCCGCCGCAGCCGTCTCGTGGGTGCTCGCGCAGCCGTCGAGCCGCGCGCAGGCCGCGAGCACACGCTGGTCGCCGAGCCGCATGCTCGCGCTGGCCGGTCGCCAAGCCGTGCGTACGTGCTCGTGCTGGTTGCGCAGCCGCATGCATGCGTGCTCGCGCTGCTGGTCGGAAAGCCATGCATACTTGCTTGTTGGTGCTAGCAAGCTAGCGCTGGGTGGCCGCGTGCGGTCGAGCCGGGCGTGCTCACCGTCATTTCTCGCGGCGAGCATTCCATCGTTGGGCGCGTGTAGAACCTCGAGCAGAGGTCGGAATCCGAAGCCGATTGGAACCCCCCCACGTCCGTGCTAATTAACGGAACGGAAACACGGACTGTTTTTTAGTTGGTATATGTATATATGCCAGTCCGATTCGAGCCCGAGGTGGCTTGGGTCTGTTCTCAAACCAGAGCCAAGGTTCTATATAAACGAAGACTGGGCTGCTCCGGCTGGTATAACCTATTCAAACGCACAAGTCTGTTGTACTTTGGAGAAAGAGAAAGAGAGCCATGGCGCTTACGCAGGAGGAGGGCAACTATTGCTTTCAGCTCCCGCCGCCGGTGGTCATCGGGCCAGACGAGGACGGTGTGAGAAATGTTATCGAGTACCGCATAGAAGATGGCATGGTTTTAAAGGTGACCACGACCACCCGCTCCCGCTCTAAAATCGCCGCCAAGGAGCACCGCTCGTGGGCCAGGTTCGGCGACGCCACCAACGACGACGCCACCTTCCGCTCACGTAATCCGCACCCAAACGTGTTCTCCTCCCAGGAAGTCTTCCTTGATCGCCCTGGGATTGGCAGCAGAGTTGCAAGAGGCGGTCCAGTGGCGGCCATGCTTCCTGGCGAGCGAGATGGTTTCGTGGTTTGCAGGACCTGCAAGGGTTACCACTGGACGTCAAGGTGCCCATACAGAGACCTTTATTCCCAGCTGGAAGCCTTGGATGAGCAGCCAAAACCCGCATGTGAAGGAGGTCGCTCCGCTGCATACGTTCCTCCAAAGTTGAAGCCTGGGGGTGGTGACAACATGAGGCGGAGGAACCACGACAACACCGTCCGCGTGGACAATCTTTCGGAGCAAGTCCGTGATCCAGACCTTCTGGAGCTGTTTGGCGCGGTTGGCCCGGTTCGCCGTGCACACGTCGCCGTGGATCGCACGACAGGGTCTAGCAAGGGGTTTGGATTCGTAGAGTTCGTCCGCAGAGCGGATGCTGAGAAGGCTATCCGCACCCTCGATCATTACGGCTACGATCACCTCGTCATCCGTGTGGAGCGACCAGAACGGCGCGTCGGCTGAGCTAAACCTCCGTGTGTTTGGATGGCGGGCACTGGAATCTTCGAGAGCTGGGCGTCGGCAAAAGCTTGGCTCTGATCAGCCTCACATCTTGTGTAGTATAGCATTCTCTTAGGACTAGGATTTCACCAAGTTATTTCTCCTCTTTGATTTGTCCATGTGAGCAGTTTGGATTCTGTTCTGAGTATTATTTAGAAAAAGAAATTGAGGAAATATTATTTGGATTTTTGGTTCTTCAGAATTTGAGCGTAGGCTTGCCCGGGCTAGCTACTTTTTGGCTCAATAATTGGAATGGTGCAGAGCTCTAGGAGATCTTTGTGATTCGAACATGTCAAACTTCTCTCTGTTAACTTTTAACACTCCAAACATTGTTCTTTCTTGTTAGTAACTCTAGTTCTACGCAGATGTGACATACAATGAGGATAACTCAAACCAATGTGCATAACTTCACTAAACCAGGCTTAGAGCATCTCCAGCCGTTCGACCCCCCAAGGGTGTTTATTGGGTGAAAATAGCACCTCTTGGGGCATCGCCGGCAAAAATTTCAGCTTGGGGGGGAATCGGTTCCAGCGGCGACCACAACAGCATCGGCCAAAAAAATATTTTAAAAACCCAAAGTCGACGAAATTTGGTTGATTTGGACGAAATATAGGCGATTTCATTGATATTTTAGGTGAATTTACATAGATTAAAAGAAAACTAATCTAGTTGTTCATGCCGAGGGGTTTGTAGAAGACAGTGTAGTCATCGCCGTCGCTCGGCGGCCCGTCCTTCGCCGCATCCTTGCTGCAACCCTGCCCTAGATCGCTAGTGCGGACCCGCTGGCTCGGCGCAGCGACCTCGTCGTCGCTGTCGGAGAGCACGACGATGTCGCCCTCGTCGTGGCGATCTCCTTCAGAACGCGGCGCTGACGCTCCATCTCCTCACACACGTAGTCCTGGCACGACCATAGGAGGCCGCTCTCTAGGTTGGCGGTCATGGCCTCGTGCTCCTTCTTCACGGGGAGGAGCTCCGTCGGCTCCTTCTTCAGCTTGACCAGGCGTGAGGGGGGAGGGGAAGGGGCGCGGCCGCCGCGACGGGTGCGCCGACAGAGCGGCGTCTCCTGCGTTCGTGCTTGACGGAGAGGAGTGGTGCCGACCCGGAGGAGCGGGAGCCCAAGGACGGCGTGTCCATGTGCCTCGGCGTCAAGAGCTTCCCCGGCAGCTAGAGAAGGAGGGCGCCGGGTACTTGAGCGGCGGCTCATTGCCGCCCTCGATGTGCGCAAGCACGGCGGAGAGGGTCTGCCCCGGCGCGCTCCACCATAGACGGCGTCCCTCCGTGTTGTGGCGGCCCCCCGGCGCCGGTGGTGGACGCCAGGTGCTCGGCGTGGCGCCGCTCGAAGTACGTGGTCTAGAGCGGCTGGTTGCCCACCGTGTACCACGGCAGCTGGCACTCCTGCTCCGGCATGCTCGCCCGGATCGCGACGATCTCGGCGGCGCGGTCCGTACCGGAGGGCACCGGAGGCACAAGAACGCCGCCCGCGCTCAGCCGCCATGCACCGGGCACGCGCATGTCGGGCGGCGTCGGGTAGTTGGCCTCCTGCAGAAGGCGCGCCTCCCAGTCGTGCAGCCAGCGGCGGCCGAAGCCGTTGGCCGCCGCTCCGTCGCTGGGGAACCTCTCCGCCATGGGTGGAGGAGTGAAGGAGAGAGGGCGAGAGCAAGGACGGCGAAGGAGAGAAGGTAGTCGGCGTGGGAGGCAGGCGAGAGAGAGATGGTTGTGGCGAGTGTGCGGTGAGCGGCGACGAAGGCCGACTTTTATATCGGCAAGGGGGCGGCAACAGTGTGGACGCGTGACGGGAAGGGGCGGGACGCGCGGCAGCTCGCCATCACTCCGCCGCCCGTGATCACTGGAAGGCTGACCGGCGGCAGCCTTGGCATTGATTCACGCGGGAGCCGAGGTGAGGCGATGAGGATGACAATGCCTAGTCGCTGACTTGACGGGCCCACGGGGTGGGAATCTGGCGTGGGAAGTTTTGGCGCCATTTTTCTTTCCCCCTGCGCCCTCGGCCAGCCCCTAGTGCACTGGGTTCGGCTTAGGTCCGCCGGCGCCAATTTTGGCTCAAACCGACGAATTTTGGGCTCCTGGGGCCGCGACTAGGCATTTTTTTGGCGCCGACACTGAAAAAGTTGCTCTTATCCCCATCTCTCTCCCTTACTATATTTGTTCACATGTTTTCGATGTTGGACAGCTTTCTCCAAAATGTTAGGCATCATGGCCTTTTGTTCATTGAAGGTGTACTTGACAGTTTTACAAAAGTCTGATGTCATGCTGCATGAAAATTTGTTTGGAGATATTCTGACTTCACATTTTCTATTTGATTAGCTAGAAAACCAATTAGCTGTTTAGTTTGAGTATTCAAAATTGATCCACATAGGTGAAGAGTTCTAAAAGCTTGTTTGGGAACTTCGTTCTGGATAGAGGAGTCTTCTACAACCACAAATACTATGCTCCATCCTTGTTTCGACTCATTGTCCAGTTTTTTTTTTTTTTTTGAAACTAGGCAAAAGATTTGCCATTTTCATTGATTAAGAGAGAAGTTTTAGAGGTTAAGGCCAAAGGCCAAATTACAACATCACTCTTGCGCCATTATGTTATTCAAATGCCTTGCTCCCGCAATGCTCCAAAGTGAGGTCTCCTTTTTAATCCTAGCAACAACGACTCCCACCGGAACGACATTATTACGAAAGATTCGTGCATTCCTCTCTTTCCACAACTCCCAAGAGATTAGCAGCATCAAGGAAGCAAGCGGCCTTCACGATTGGGTCTTCTTGTTAGCATTGTGGCTCCACCACTCTTTAACGGGAGTCGCGTCACTCCAATCGGAAGGATGCACATCATGGAGACCAAGCCAATCTTTGATCATACGCCAAACTCTGATTGTCCAGTTCTACTTATGGTCTGACTTTCCTTGAAGAAACTTCTAAGTATGCCGATTATATTTGGGTTGTTCATTGATCCTGTCGGAGGTTTTATTGGAAGATTGTAGAGTTGGAAAGTCTAGCAAAATGTCAGTTGGTGCGGGGATTTGGTGAAGCCCGGACGGTTTTGACTTCTGATTAATCCTGATCCTGAAGCATATTACTTGATTTGGTCTTTGTGGCAGGTTCAGTTTGAACTTGCATTCAGTGGTAGTTTGGAGTTAGTAGTGTGCACATCTGATTCTTCCAACCGTCCTGAAGCATCTTATTACTTGGTTTCTGTTGTGCCATCCTACTGATTACGACATCTGCTTCAACTTGCATGTGGTTTGGACGGAATATGATCTCTCGAATTAACAAAATGCTAGAAGTAATGATGTCCTAACTGGAAGTTCCTTTAGTCTCAAACAAGGGTTCAACAATGGAAATATCAGTTCATACTCAAAGTTTGCATAGCAGATCATCAAATTTTGACTTGGCTATAGATTACTACTTGGTTGACATACTATTTCCGGAAGTTGGGTTTTAATACTAGGCTGATTGTATCTATAATTTATCTCTAGCAGTAATATCTTTAGCTTGCAAATTTATCACCTAAAACATGTACATGAGCTCTGAATGCAGTAAAAGATTTGTCGGTCTACTAATCTACATTTTCTTGTCACACTTGGTTTGTTCATTTAACTATTTTCCTGGTGAGTTCTTTAGGATCATCTTATGACACACAATCAATTTTTGACGTGGACAGATTTTTAACTTCAGTGATAAAGAAAGGTCCCATCTAGTTGTTTGCTGGCTCTCTCTCTCTTGACTTTTAGTTGGGTAATGTTGATGTCTTGATATGCAGAAAGAGGCTAAGGAATTATTGCCATATACTAAAACAATGGAGAGTTTGAAGCTTCTGAACTGGAAGCTTGAACAAATAGTTTGCCCTGAACACTCTACTCTTGATGTCTTATATTACTGTCATCTCCACTAATTATGATTCCGGTTTGGTGGTATTGAATTGATTTACAGAAAATGAGGTTCTTCTCATTGGTGCTTCTCCAGTGGGATCTGGATTACATATCTTCAATTCAATGCATCTTATCGGTTTGCTGGAGAACTCCTAGTTTTAATTTGATAACTAGCAAAACAGTCTTAACTCTTCTAATGACTAATTTGATCTGGTTTATGGGATCTTCAACTACATATTCTCAAATCTTTAATTACATAATCTCGGTTTTCTGGAACTCCCTAATTTTAATTTCCTTGGCAACTAGCAAAATTACTAATTTGATGATACCTGTCAATTATGTACTCTTAACTCCAGCTATACATATGCCACACATCATGCATAGTCCATGCATCCTGGATTTTGAAGACACAAAAGTATCTCCTTTGACCCTGTAATAATGGGATAAAACTGTGAACTTTTATTTTCAAGATTGAAGGTTTGAATCACCCTCACCCCACTATAGAAATTAGCTACTATCATTCAGGTTCTGGAATTTATAGCTTTCTATGTTTGCGCCCCTGTGTCTGTCTTACAATCTTGTGCAATTCTTGTGCAAATGTTTTTTGCCTTTGGTTGATACTGTGGCTTGTATGCTTACCTGAAATAATCAGTTAGTGTTTGCTAATTTTTGTGTTTAGTAGTTTTGTAGTTTAACACTGCCTTTGCCGGTCCCAAGCCCGGATGAGAAAATGTGGAGGGAACTGCATCGTTTGCATTAGAACTTGCATGGTCTCCAAATATCTGAAATTGAGTAACAGCGAATGAAGTGAGTAGTTACAGTCCTTACTGGCCTAATCATGTAGTGTGGTATATGATTCAAGCATCCTTTCTATGGTCAGTGTTAGAACTGATTGTCTTGCTGATTCCTTTCTGAAGCTGTACTAGGTCGGTGTTTTTCTTATGATCGAAAAGGAAAGTGAGTATAGATTTGCATGAAGGGCCTCGTGTACAACAATTATCCAGAAAGATGTAGTTCAGTTGTTCTGGGTAGAGAATGCTATGTAACCTGCAGTTTGTTGGACAAGAGATATAGTAGGGTAATGGAAAAGCTTGACTTGCAGTGTAGCAGATGCAAGCAAATGGGGATGGTTCATGAGTTCGCTGGTAATTTCAGTTGTACTAAACTACTCCAGTCCTTTGTACTTTACTAGCTGCCCACTCCAGTCCTGAGTTCTGGTGATCCTGTTGTTCTTCTGCCCTGCTTCATCGATGTGGTTCTCGTTCGCATATTCTAAGGAAGTCAGAGATGCAGATATATGGTGGTTCATTTCAGAGTAAGGAATACAGGTCCGACGAAACTGAAGCTTCAACCACTGCAAGCCTCAACAGACAAGCTGCATCCCTTCATCGCTCCTGTGTAGACGTTTATGCCCTTGTTCATTTTATTTAGGCACGCCGACAGTAATTTCGTGCAGTAGATGCTACCGCAGCGCTACCTGTTCAGTTGTATATAAATTCCGGACCACGGAGTTTGTCCCGTTTCTTCAGCACAGATGCTTCTTTTAATCTTTGCTGCTAGTAGTGTATATTGTTGAATCACATTGGCTTGCTTGTCGAGTGGGTGCTGCTTGTCCACTAATCTAAGCAAGCATGCTGGGCGCTGCTGAGTAGCAATGTTGTATTCAGCATAACCAACCCTTTGGCTGATGCTGCTTGATTGAATAGTTTTCCAAGCTTATTATACTGTTAATTTGTCGATCACCGAGTATTGTCCCGAGCAGTCTTTGATCAGCGTTGCTTGCTAGTGTGAGCAGTCGGGTGTTTTTTTTTCCTTTCTAATGATCTTGACGGTCAAGCGCAATGCCAGTCGGGCGGCTGATGGGGCAGCTAATCTTGCGCGGGATCAGCTGGCTGAACATTTTTTTCATACATGGCAAATATTTTTATCAAAACATTTTTTATATATATATTTCAAAGAAATGAACAAATATTTTGAAAACCAGAATATTAAATTTTCTTCCCTTTTCATCTGAGCAAGGAGCAGCCGGTTTTCCGGAGCTGGCACATCAATTGCCGAATCGACCACTGTTTCAGAAAAGATAAAGTTAGTATCGCTGGAAGAATAGTAAAGGCAATACCATCTTGCAATCCAATTGAGCAAGGCATAAAAAAAGGAGAATTGAACATACAAGTGTGTAGTTAAGATATAAGACAAAGTTTGGTGAAACCGCAAAGCTATCAAATGTGTATTAATACTTAGTCCAAAAGGGTTGTATAAAATTTGATTACTGGAAGATGGTATGACAGTCTAATAACAATAATATGAACGGAAACTGTACTCATAAAAATATTAGGACATATAAAAAGGTGAGAAATAGATAACTTACACTCAAAGGACGATCATTTTCTTGTTCCGTGTTGCTTCACATATGTTCCAGGCACATTACATATAAGCTTTTAAAGAAAATCATTAACGATATGCTCTGTAGATAGCTGAGTAGGTAAAAGTTAAGATCTGACTGATTTTAAATTTTGAACTGAACTATGAAATTACACATTGAAGTAGTTTGTGAACTCAAGTTTTTCCTTAAACAAAAGTGTAAATCTAGTTGATTCAGTAAATTTCATTTATGGAGTAAAATTTAGCTATATTCCAAACATGCACATTATGGTCTGGAACATACCAACTTTTACTTTTGTTCTGTCGTACAATAATTTGCCAAATAGTAAATCATCTTAATAATCTGTTGTATACTCCCTCTGTCCGAAAATACTTGTTGAAGAAATATATAAAAATGGGTGTATCTAGAACAATACGTATAGATACATCCATTTCACCGACAATCATTTTCGGGCAGAGGAGTATACGACAGTAATACACGCGTGTGGGTATATTTGGGTCAGCGTCGTGGGTATTGCTACATTTGCAACAGCACGGCCTAAGAGCATCTCCAGCCTTTCAACCCCCAGGGCGTCGAAAAAGAGCGGCCTGGGGCGAATTGGCGCTAGATCGGCCCCTGGGGGCGACCTAGCTCCCAGCCACGCCCCCAGGTGCCGCCCCACAAGCCGCGGCAAAATCAAACGTACATTCCCGCTCATCAAAATAGACGCCACAAATCCGGCGATCAAGCGGCCACAGTTCGGCGATCGAATAAAAAGTTCGGCGTACAAAAAAAAAGGGCAGCGGTATCGACGGCGAGGTCGGCCTCCGGCAGTCGGCGATGTCTTGAGCTTGGCGGGGTCGGAGCTTCTTACATTACGGCGGCGGCGGCGGCGTGGGCGTGGGAGTCGGCGGCGCCGTTGACTGCAGCTGGTTCAGGATGAGGCCACGCTTCGCCAAGTACCAGGCCTTGACCGCCTCGTCGTTGCTCTGGAGCATGTCCGCCCCGCCTAGCAGGAAAGCCAGATTGGTGTTCCTCTTCTTCGCGGCGACGTTGGTCCGGAGTAGGTCCAGCTTGACGGCGCTGCTCGACATCAACGCCGACCACCGCGCCTCTGTCTTCTCTTCATGCAGGGCGGCCCGGGCCTGTGCGTCGGCGAGGCAATGCTTGATGGACTCCTGCACTCGCGCGGTGGCCGCGTCGGCGAGTTTCCTCTTCTTGGCCCCTTTGTTGCCGTCAGGCCGCCCTTCTGACGCGCCCCGCATCGGCGCGTCCGGCTTGTAGGTCTCCTTGGCCATGTCGATGGTGCGCCGGACTTCCGCCCACTTCTCGCACTTGTCAATGCGCTTGTAAACATGGAGGTACTTGAATTCTTGGTCGTTGTTGGTCTGGCGATACATGGCGAACATGCGCACCAGCTGCGCGGAGGAACAAACAGTTGGCGGGCGCACACGGCGAAGAGAAGCGGGAGACCGGCGTGCCATACCTGATCCTCAACGCTGGCGCCGCTCTCCGAGCGAGCCGCGACCTCCTCAATGATCCCATGCCATTTGTTGCACGCCGCCTGGATGAGCCCCCAACGGTTCGCCATTGCCTTCGCCCCGCGCTGCATGTAGACGCCTTTAAAGTGTTGGAAATATGCCCTAGAGGCAATAATAAAAGGATTATTATTATATTTTCTTGTTCATGATAATTGTCTTTTATTCATGCTATAATTGTGTTATCCGGAAATCGTAATACATGTGTGAATACTTAGACCACAATATGTCCCTAGTGAGCCTCTAGTTGACTAGCCCGTTGATCAACAGATAGTCATGGTTTCATGACTATGGACATTGGATGTCATTGATAACGAGATCACATCATTAGGAGAATGATGTGATGGACAAGACCCAATCCTAAGCATAGCACAAGATCGTTTAGTTCGTTTGCTAGAGCTTTTCCAATGTCAAGTATTTTTTTCCTTAGACCATGAGATCGTGTAACTCCCGGATACCGTAGGAGTGCTTTGGGTGTACCAAACGTCATAACGTAACCGGGTGACTGTAAAGGTATACTACGGGTATCTCCGAAAGTATCTGTTGGGTTGACACGGATCGAGACTGGGATTTGTCACTCTGTATGACGGAGAGGTATCTCTGGGCCCACTCAGTAATGCATCATCATAATGAGCTCAAAGTGACCAAGTGTCTGGTCACGGGATCATGCATTACGCAGACGAGTAAAGTGACTTGCCGGTAACGAGATTGAACGAGGTATTGGGATACCGACGATCGAATCTCGGGCAAGTAACATACCGATTGACAAAGGAAATTGTATACGGGGTTGCTTGAATCCTCGACATCATGGTTCATCCGATGAGATCATCGAGGAGCATGTGGGAGCCAACATGGGTATCCAGATCCTGCTGTTGATTATTGACCGGAGAGCCGTCTCGGTCATGTCTACGTGTCTCCCGAACCCGTAGGGTCTACACACTTAAGGTTCGGTGACGCTAGGGTTGTAGAGATATTAGTATGCGGCAAACCGAAAGTTGTTCGGAGTCCCGGATGAGATCCCGGACGTCACGAGGAGTTCCGAAATGGTCAGGAGGTAAAGAATTATATATGGGAAGTCGAGTTTCGGCCGTCGGGAAAGTTTCGGGGGTCACAGGTATTGTACCGGGACCACCGGAAGGGTCGAGGGTCCATCGGGTGGGGCCACCTATCCCGGAGGGCCCCATGGGCTGAAGTGGGAGGAACCAGCCTGGTGGGCTGGTGCGCCTCTGGGCCCCCTGCGCCTAGGGTTGGGAACCCTGGGGAGGGGCACCTCCACTTGCCTTGGGGGCAAGGCAGCCCCTTGGCCGCCGCCCCTAGGAGATCCCATCTCCTAGGGCCGGCGCCTCGGGGACCCTATATATAGAGGGGAGGGAGGGCAGCCGCACCTTGCACTTGGCGCCTCCTTCCCCTTGCTACACCTCTCCCTCCCGCAGACGCTTGGCGAAGCCTGCCGGGATCCTCGCTGCATCCACCACCACGCCGTCGTGCTGGATCTTCATCAACCTCTCCTTCCCCCTTGCTGGATCAAGAAGGAGGATACGTCACGTTGACCGTACGTGTGTTGAACGTGGAGGTGCCGTCCGTTCGGCGCTAGGATCTCCGGTGATTTGGATCATGACGAGTACGACTCCCTCAACCCCGTTCCCTTGAACACTTCCGCTCGATCTACAAGGGTATGTAGATGCACTCCTCTCTCTCGTTGCTAGATGAACTCATAGATTGATATTGGTGAAACCGTAGGAATTTTTTTTATTTTCTGCAACGTTCCCCAACAGTGGCATCATGAGCTAGGTCTATGCGTAGTTCTCTTTGCACGAGTAGAACACAAATTTGTTGTGGGCGTAGATGTTGTTAACTTTCTTGCCACTACTAGTCTTATTTTGCTTCAGCAATATTGTGGGATGAAGCGGCCCGGACCAACCTTACACGTACGCTTACGTGAGACAGGTTCCACCGGTCGACATGCACTAGTTGCATAAGGTGGCTAGCGGGTGTCTGTCTCTCCCACTTTAGTTGGAGCAGATTCGATGAAAAGGGTCCTTATGAAGGGTAAATAGAAGTTGACAAATCACGTTGTGGCTTTTTCGTAGGTAAGAAAACGTTCTTGCTAGAACCCTATTGCAGCCACGTAAAAGATGCAACAACAATTAGAGGACGTCTAACTTGTTTTTGCAGCAATTGCTTTGTGATGTGATATGGCCAAAAAAAAGTTGTGATGAATGATGAATGATATATTGTGATGTATGAGATCATGTTCTTGTAATAGGAATCATGACTTGCATGTCGATGAGTATGACAACCGGCAGGAGCCATAGGAGTTGTCTTAATTATTATATGATCTGCATGTCAATGATTTAACGCCATGTAATTATTTTACTTTATTGCTAAACCGTTAGCTATAGTAGTAGAAGTAATAGTTGGCGAGCAACTTCATGGAGACACGATGATGGAGATCATGATGATGGAGATCATGGTGTCATGCCGGTGACGAAGATGATCATGGAGCCCCGAAAATGGAGATCAAAGGAGCTATATGATATTGGTCATATCATGTCACTACTATTTGATTGCATGTGATGTTTAGCATGTTTTTTCATCTTGTTTACTTAGAACGATGGTAGTAAATAAGATGATCCCTCATTATAATTTCAAGAAAGTGTTCCCCCTAACTATGCGCCGTTGCGACAGTTCGTTGTTTCGAAGCACCACGTGATGATCGGGTGTGATAGATTCTAACGTTCACATACAACGGGTGTCAAACAGATTTACACATGCAAAACACTTAGGTTAACTTGACGAGCCTAGCATGTACAGACATGGCCTCGGAACACGAGACCGAAAGGTCGAACATGAGTCGTATGGAAGATACGATCAACATGGAGATGTTCACCGATGATGACTAGTCCGTCTCACGTGATGATCGGACACGGCCTAGTCGACTCGGATCATGTAACACTTAGATGACTAGAGGGATGTCTAATCTGAGTGGGAGTTCATTAAATAATTTGATTAGATGAACTTAATTATCATGAACTTAGTCTAAAATCTTTGCAAAATGTCTTGTAGATCAAATGGCCAACACTCATGTCAACATGAACTTCAACGCGTTCCTAAAGAAAACCAAGCTTTGAAAGATGATGGCAGCAACTATACGGATTTGGGTCCGGAACACGAGGATCATCCTCATAACTGCCAAGAAAGCATATGTCCTAGAAGGACCGCTAGGTGAAGCACCCATCGAGAGAACCAAGGCGTTATGAACGCTTGGCGATCACGTCTTGATGATTACTCCCTCGTTCGGTGCGGCATGCTTCTGACTTAGAACCGGGGGCTCCAAAAGCGTTTTGAGCAACACGGAGCATATGAGATGTTCGAGGAGCTGAAAATGGTTTTCCAAGCTCACGCCGGGTCGAGAGATATGAAGTCTCCGACAAGTTCTATAGTTGTAAGATGGAGGAAAATAGTTACATCGGTGAGCACATACTCAAAATATGCAGGTTGCACAACCGTCATCCCACTGGATATTAACCTCCCGGACGAAGCGGTCATTGACAGAATCCTTGATCACTCCCACCGAGCTACAAGAGCTTTGTGATGAACTACAATATGCAGGGGATGGTGAAAACTATTCCTGAAGTATTTTCAATGCTTTGAAGTCAGCAGAGGTAGAAATCAAAAGGAACATCAAGTGTTGATGGTCAATAAAACCACCAAGTTCAAGAAAGGCAAGGGTAAGAAGAACTTCAAGAAGGACGGCAAGGATGTTGCCGTGCCCGATAAGCCGCTTGCCGGGAAGAAGTCAAAGAATGGACCCAAGCACGAGATCGAGTGCTTTTATTGCAAAGGGAAGGGTCACTGGAAGCGGAACTGCCCCAAATACTTAGCGGACAAGAAGGCCGGCAACACTAAAGGTATATGAGATATACATGTAATTGATGTGTACCTTACCAGTGCTCGTAGTAGCTCATGGGTATTTGATACCGGTGTCGTTGCTCATATTTGTAACTCAAAGCAGGAGCTGCAGAATAAGCGGAGACTGGCGAAGGACGAGGTGACAATGCGCGTCGGGAATGGTTCCAAGGTCGATGTGATCGCCGTCGGCACGCTACCTCTACATTTACCTACGGGATTAATTTTAAACCTCAATAATTGTTATTTAGTGCCAAGTTTGAGCATGAACATTGTATCTGGATCTCGTTTAATACGAGATGGCTACTCATTTAAATCCGAGAATAATGGTTGTTCTATTTGTTGGGTAACGTAGTAATTTCAAATATTTTCCTACGCACACGCAAGATCATGGTGATGTCATAGCAACGAGAGGGGAGAGTGTATGTCCATGTACCCTCGTAGACCGTAAGCGGAAGCGTTATAACAACGCGGTTGATGTAGTCGTACGTCTTCACGATCCTACCGATCCAAGTACCGAGCATACGGCACCTCCGAAGTTCAGACACGCTCAGCTCGATGGCGATCCCGGGCTCCGATCCAGCAAAGCGTCGGGGATGAGTTCGATCAACGACGGCGTGGTGGCGATGATGATGCTCCACCGGCGCGAGGCTTCGCCTAAGCTCATGACGATATGACCGAAGTGGAATATGGTGGAGGGGGCACCGACACGGCTAAGGAGCGATCCGTAGATCAACTTGTGTGTCCATGGGGTGCCCCCTGCCCCGTATATAAAGGAGGGAGGGAGGAGGAGGCCGGCCCTAGAAGGGGCGCGCCATGGGGAGTCCTACTCCCACCGGGAGTAGGATTCCCCCTTTCCTAGTCCAACTAGGAGTCCTTCCATGTATTAGGAGTTGGAGACAAGGAAGGGGAAGAGAGAAGGGAAGGAAGGAGGGGGTGCGGCCCCTCCGCCTAGTCCAATTCGGACTAGGCCATGGGGGGGCGCGCGGCCTGCCCTAGGCAGCCCCTCGCTCTTTCCGCAGGCCCAATAAGGCCCAATACTTCTCCCGGTGAATTCCCGTAACTCTCGGTACTCCGAAAAATACCCGAATCATTCGGAACCTTTCCGAACTTCAATATAGTCGTCCAATATATCGATCTTTACGTCTCGACCATTTCGAGACTCCTCGTCATGTCCCCGATCTCATCCGGGACTCCGAACTCCTTCGGTACATCAAAACTCATAAACTCATAATATAACTGACATTGAAACCTTAAGCGTGCGGACCCTACGGGTTTGAGAACTATGTAGACATGACCTAGAACTATTCTCGGTCAATAACCAATAGCGGGACCTGGATGCCCATATTGGCTCCTACATATTCTACGAAGATCTTTATCGGTCAAACCGCATAACAACATACGTTGTTCCCTTTGTCATCGGTATGTTACTTACCCGAGATTCGATCGTCGGTATCCAATACCTAGTTCAATCTCGTTACGGCAAGTCTCTTTACTCGTTCCGTAATACATCATCTCACAACTAACTTATTAGTTGCAATGCTTGCAAGGCTTATGTGATGTGTATTACCGAGAAGGCCTAGAGATACCTCTCCGACAATCGAGTGACAAAACCTAATCTCGAAATACGCCAACCCAACATGTACCTTTGGAGACACCTGTAGTACTCCTTTATAATCACCCGATTACGTTGTGACGTTTGATAGCACACAAAGTGTTCCTCCGATAAACGGGAGTTGCATAATCTCATAGTTACAGGAACATGTATAAGTCATGAAGAAAGCAATAGCAATATACTAAACGATCAAGTGCTAGGCTAACGGAATGGGTCATGTCAATCACATCATTCTCCTAATGATGTGATCCCATTAATCAAATAACAACACATGTCTATGGTTAGGAAACATAACCATCTTTGATTAATGAGCTACTCAAGTAGAGGCATACTAGTGACTATATGTTAGTCTATGTATTCACACATGTATCATGAAATAAGGAAATAAATAATAACTTTATTATTGCCTCTAGGGCATATTTCCTTCAGTCTCCCACTTGCACTAGAGTCAATAATCTAGTTCACATCATCACGTGATTCAACACTAATATTCACATCTGTATGTGATTAACACCCATAGTTCACATCGTCATGTGACCAACACCCAAAGGGTTTACTAGAGTCAATAATCTAGTTCACATCGCTATGTGATTAACACCCAAAGAGTACTAAGGTATGATCATGTTTTGCTCGTGAGAGAAGCTTAGTCAACGGGTCTGTCACATTCAGAGCCGTATCTATTTTGCAAATATTCTATGTCTACAATGCTCTGCACGGAGCTACTCTAGCTAATTGCTCCCACTTTCAATATGTATCCAGATTGAGACTTAGAGTCATCTGGATCAGTGTAAAAATCTTGCATCGATGTAACTCTTTCTGACGGGCTCTTTTATCACCTCCATAATCGAGAAATATTTCCTTAGTCCTCACTAAGGATGTTCTTGACCAATGTCCGATGATCTACTCCTAGATCACTATTGTACTCCTTGCCAAATTGAGCAAGGTATACAATAGGTGCAGTACATAGCATAGCATACTTTATAGAACCTATGGTGAGGCATAGGGAATGACTTTCATTCTCTTTTCTATTTTCTGCCGTGGTCGGGATTTGAGTCTTACTCAATTTCACACCTTATGTCTGAGGCAAGAAACTCTTTCTTTATTTGTTCCATTTTGAACTGCTTCAAAATCTTGTCAAGGTATGTACTTATTGAAAAACTTATCAAGCCGTCTTGATCTATCTCAATAGATCTTGATGCTCAATATGTAAGTAGCTTTACTGAGGTCTTTCTTTTAAAGATCTCCTTTCAAATACTCCTTTATGCTTTCGGAAAAATTATACATCATTTCGATCAACAATATGTTACTCACATATATTTATCGGAAAAGGCGGTAGTGCTCCCACTCACTTTATTGTAAATACAGGCTTCTCCAAAGTCAGTATAAAACCATATGCTTTGATCACACTATCAAAGCGTTTATTCCAACTCCAAGATGCTTGCACCAGTCCATAGATGGATCATTGAAGCTTGCACATTTTGTTAGCTCCTTTAGGATTGACAAAACCTTACGGTTGCGTTATATACAACTCTTCTTTAATAAATCCATTAAAGAATGTAGTTTTGACATCCATTTGCCAGATTTCATAAAATGTGGCAATTGCTAACATGATTCGGACAGACTTAAGCATCGCTACAGCTTGAGAAAATCTCATTGTAGTCAACACCTTGAACTTGTCGAAAACCTTTTGTGACAAGTCGAGCTTTGTAGATAGTAACACTACTATCAGTGTCCGTCTTCCTCTTGAAGATCCATTTATTTAACATGGCTTGCTGATCATCGAGCAAGTCAATCAAAGTCCATACTTTGTTCTCATACATGTATCCTATTTCAGATTTCATGGCCTCAAGCCATTTCGCGAAATCTGGGCTCATCATCGCTTCCTCATAGTTCGTAGGTTTATCATGGTCTAGTAACATGATTTCCTGAACATGATTATCGTACCACTCTGGTGCGGATCTTACTCTGGAAGACCTACGAGGTTTGGTAGCAACTTGATCTGAAGTTTCATGATCATCATCATTAACTTCCTCACTAATTGGTGTAGGAATCACTTTGGAACTGATTTACGTGATGAACTACTTTCCTATAAGGGAGAAGGTACAATTACCTCATCAAGTTCTACTTTCCTCCCACTCACTTCTTTCGAGAGAAACTTCTTCTCTAGAAAGGATCCATCTTAGCAACGAAAAACTTGCCTTCGGATCTGTGATAGAAGGTGTACCCAATAGTTACCTTTGGGTATTCTATGAAGACGCACTTCTCCGATTTGGGTTCGAGCTTATCGGTGAAAACTTTTTCACATAAGCATCACAACTCCAAACTTTTAAGAAACGATGACTTAGGTTTACTGTTAAACCATAGTTCATACGGTGTCGTCTCAACGGATTTAGATGGTCCCTATTAAACGTGAATGCAGCTGTCTCTAATGCATAACCCCCAAACGATATTGGTAAATCGGTAAGAGACATCATTGATCGCACCATATCAAAATAAAAATGCAGTTCTGACGTTCGGACACACCATATCGTTGTGGTGTTCCAGGTGGCGTGAGCTATGAAACTATTCCACATTGTTTTAATTGAAGACCAAACTCGTAACTCAAATACTCATCTCCACGATCAGATCGCAGAAACTTTATTTTCTTGTTACGATGATTTTCCACTTCACCCTGAAATTCTTTGAACCTTTCAACTATTTCAGATTTATGTTTCATCAAGTAGATATACCCATATCTACTCAAATCATCTTGTGAAGGTCAGAAAAATAACGATACTTGCCACGAGCATCAATACTCATTGGATCGCATATATCGGTATATATGTGTTATTTCCAACAAGTCAGTAGCTTGTTCCATTGTTCCGGAGAACGGAGTTTTAGTCATCTTGCCCAAAAGGCACGGTTCGCAAGCATCAAATGATTCATAACCAAGTGATTCCAAAAATCCATCTTTATGGAGTTTCTTCATGCGCATTATACCGATATGACCCAAACGGCGATTACCACAAATAAGTTGCACTATCATTATTAACTTTGCATCTTTTGGCATCAATATTATGAATATGTGTATCACTACGATCGAGATCCAATAAACTATTTTCATTGGGTGTATGACCATTGAAGGTTTTATTCATGTAAGCGAACAACAATTATTCTCGACTTTAAATGAATAACCGTATTGCAATAAACATGATCAAATCATATTCATGCTCAACGCAAAAAGCTAAATAACATTTATTTAGGTTTAACACTAATCCCGAAAGTATAGGGAGTGTGATGATGATCATATCAATCTTGGAACTACTTCCAACACTCATCGTCACTTCCCTTCAACTAGTTTACATTTATTACGTAACTCCTGTTTGAGTTACTAATCTTAGCAACCGAACAAGTATCAAATACTCGGGGCTACTATAAACACTAATCCCAATAGTATAGGGAGTGTGCGATGATGATCATATCAATCTTGGAACTACTTCCAACACTCATCGTCACTTCCCCTTCAACTAGTCTCTGTTTATTCTCAGAACTCCTGCTTCGAGTTACTAATCTTAGCAACCGAACAAGTATCAAATACTCGGGGCTACTATAAACACCGATAAAGCACACATCAATAACTTTGTATATCAAATATACTCTTGTTCACTTTGCCATCCTTCTTATCCACCAAATATTCAGGGCATTCCGCTTCCAGTGACCATTTCCGTTGCAGTGTAAGCACTCAGTTTTAAGCTTTGGTCCAGCTTTGGGCTTCTTTGCAGGAGTGACAACTTACTTGTCTTTCTACTTGAAGTTCCCTTTCTTTCCCTTTGCCCTTCTCTTGAAACTAGTGGTCTTGTCAATCATCAACACTTGATGTTCTTTCTTGATTTCTACCTTCGTCGATTTCAACATCACGAAGAGCTCGGGAATCGTTTTCGTCATCCCTTGCATCTTGTAGTTCATCACGAAGTTCTAGTAACTTAGTGATGGTGACTAGAGAATTCTGTCAATCACTATCTTATCCGGAAGATTAACTCCCACTTGATTCAAGCGATTAAAGTACCCGGACAATCTGAGCACATGCTCACTAGTTGAGCGATTCTCCTCCATCTTTTAGCTATAGAACTTGTTGGAGACTTCATATCTCTCAACTCGGGTATTTGCTTGAAATATTAACTTCAATTCTGGAACATCTCATATGGTCCATGACGTTCAAAACGTCTTTGAAGTCCCGATTCTAAGCCGTTAAGCATGGTGCACTAAACTATCAAGTAGTCATCATATTGAGCTGGCCAAACGTTCATAACGTATGCATCTGCTCCTGCAATAGGTCTGTCACCTAGCGGTGCATTAAGGACATAATTCTTACGTGCAAAGCAATGAGGATAAACCTCGGATCACGGATCCAATCCGCATCATTGCTACTAACATCTTTCAACACAATTTTCTCTAGGAACATATCAAAATAAACATATGAAAGCAGCAACAACGCGAGCTATTGATCTACAACATAATTTGCAAAATACTACCAGGACTAAGTTTATGATAAATTTAAGTTCAGTTAATCATATTACTAAAGAACTCCCACTTAGATAGACATCTCTCTAGTCATCTAAGTGATCACGTGATCCAAATCAACTACACCATAACCGATCATCACGTGAGATGGAGTAGTTTTCAATGGTGAACATCACTATGTTGATCATATCTACTATATGATTCACGCTCGACCTTTCGGTCTCCGTGTTCCGAGGCCATATCTGCATATGCTAGGCTCGTCAAGTTTAACTCGAGTATTCGGCGTGTGCAAAACTGGCTTGCACCCGTTGTAGATGGACGAGAGCTTATCACACCCGATCATCATGTGGTGTGCAGGCACGACGAACTTTGGCAACGGTGCATACTCAGGAGAACACTTCTTGATAATTTTAGTGAGAGATCATCTTAAAATGCTACCGTCAATCAAAGCAAGATAAGATGCATAAAGGATAAACATCACATGCAATCAATATAAGTGATATGATATGGCCATCATCATCTTGTGCTTGTGATCTCCATCTCCGAAGCACCGTCATGATCACCATCGCCACCGGCGCGACACCTTGATCTCCATCGTAGCATCATTGTCGTCTCGCCAACTATTGCTTCTACGACTATCGCTACCGCTTAATGATAAAGTAAAAGCAATTACATGGCGCTTGCATTTCATACAATAAGCGACAACCATATGGCTCCTGCCGATTGCCGATAACTTCGGTTACAAAACATGATCATCTCATACAATAAAATATAGCATCACGTCAAGACCATATCACATCACAACATGCCCTGCAAAAACAAGTTAGAAGTCCTCTACTTAGTTGTTGCAAGTATTACGTGGCTCCTACGGCCTAAGCAAGAACCGTTCTTACCTACGCATCAAAACCACAACGATAGTTTGTCAAGTTGGTGTTGTTTTAACCTTCGCAAGGACCGGGCGTAGCCACACTCGGTTCAACTAAAGTGAGAGAGACAGACACCCGCCGGTCACCTTTAAGCAACGAGTGCTCGAAGCGGTGAAACCAGTCTCGCGTAAGCGTACACGTAATGTCGGTCCGGGCCACTTCATCTCACAATACCGCCGAACCAAAGTATGACATCTTTGGTAAGCGGTATGACTTATATCGCCCACAACTCACTTGTGTTCTACTCGTGCATATGACATCAACGCATAAAACCAGGCTCGGATGCCACTGTTGGGTAACGTAGTAATTTCAAAAAATTTCCTACGCACACGCAAGATCATGGTGATGGCATAGCAACGAGAGGGGAGAGTGTATGTCCACGTACCCTCGTAGACCGTAAGCGGAAGCGTTATAACAACGCGGTTGATGTAGTCATACGTCTTCACGATCCGACCGATCCAAGTACCGAACATACGGCACCTCCGAGTTCAAAGACACGTTCACTCGATGACGATCCCCGGCTCCGATCCAAAGAAAGCGTCGGGGATGAGTTCCGTCAGCACGACGATGTGGTGACGATGATGATGCTCCACCGGCGCAGGGCTTCGCCTAAGCTCCGCGACGATATGACCGAAGTGGAATATGGTGGAGGGGGGCACCGCACACGGCTAAGGAACGATCTGTAGATCAACTTGTGTGTCCATGGGGTGCCCCCTGCCTACGTATATAAAGAAGGGAGGGAGGAGGAGGCCGGCCCTAGGAGGGGCGCGCCATGGGGAGTCCTACTCCCACCGGGAGTAGGATTCCCTACTTTCCTAGTCCAACTAGGAGTCCTTCCATGTATTAGGAGTTGGAGACAAGGAAGGGGAAGAGAGAAGGGAAGGAAGGAGGGGGTGCGGCTCCCCTAGTCCAATTCGGACTAGGCCATGGGGCGCACGGCCTGCCCTAGGCAGCCCCTCTCTCTTTCCTTGAGGCCCAATAAGGCCCAATACTTCTCCCGGCGAATTCCGTAACTCTCGGTACTCCGAAAAATACCGAATCATTCGAACCTTTCCGAACTCCGAATATAGTCGTCCAATATATCGATCTTTACATCTCGACCATTTCGAGACTCCTCGTCATGTCCCCGATCTCATCCGGGACTCGAACTCCTTCGGTACATGAAAACTCATAAACTCATAATATAAGCATCATCGAAACCTTAAGCGTGCGGACCTTACGGGTTCGAAAACTATGTAGACATGACCTAGAACTATTCTCGGTCAATAACCAATAGCGGGACACGGATGCCCATATTGGCTCCTACATATTCTACGAAGATCTTTATCGGTCAAACCGCATAACAACATACGTTGTTCCCTTTGTCATCGGTATGTTACTTACCCGAGATTCGATCGTCGGTATCCAATACCTAGTTCAATCTCGTTACCGGCAAGTCTCTTTACTCGTTCCGTAATACATCATCTCACAACTAACTTATTAGTTGCAATGCTTGCAAGGCTTATGTGATGTGTATTACCGAGAAGGCCTAGAGATACCTCTCCAGGCAATCGGAGTGACAAAACCTAATCTCGAAATACGCCAACCCAACATGTACCTTTGGAGACACCTGTAGTACTCCTTTATAATCACCCGATTACGTTGTGACGTTTGGTAGCACCAAAGTGTTCCTCCGATAAGCGGAAGTTGCATAATCTCATAGTTACGGGAACATGTATAAGTCATGAAGAAAGCAATAGCAATATACTAAGCGATCAAGTGCTAGGCTAACGGAATGGGTCATGTCAATCACATCATTCTCCTAATGATGTGATCCCATTAATCAAATAACAACACATGTCTATGGTTAGGAAACATAACCATCTTTGATTAATGAGCTACTCAAGTAGAGGCATACTAGTGACTATATGTTAGTCTATGTATTCACACATGTATCATGTTTCCGGTTAATACAATTCTAGCATGAATAATAAACATTTATCATGAAATAAGGAAATAAATAATAACTTTATTATTGCCTATAGGGCATATTTCCTTCACTATTTATATGAGAGATATGTTTTATGGTCATGCCCCGATGGTCAATGGTTTATTCTTAATGAATCTCGAACGTGATGTTACACATATTCATAGTGTGAATACCAAAAGATGTAAAGTTGATAATGATAGTCCCACATACTTGTGGCAATCGCCGCCTTTGGTCACATTGGTGTCAAGCGCATGAAGAAGCTCCATGCTGATGGAATTTTAGAGTCTCTCGATTATGAATCATTTGACACATGTGAACCATGCCTCATGGGCAAAATGACCAAGACTCCGTTCTCCGGAACAATGGAGCGAGCAACCAACTTATTGGAAATCATACATGCTGATGTGTGCGGTCCAATGAGCGTTGAGGCTCGCGGAGGATATCGTTATGTTTTCACTCTCGCGGCGACTTGAGTAGATATGGGTATGTCTACTTGATGAAACACAAGTCTGAGACCTTTAAAAAGTTCAAGGAATTTCTGAATGAGGTAGAGAATCAACGTGACCGAAAGATAAAGTTCCTCTGATCGATCGTGGAGGAGAATATTTAAGTCACGAATTTGGTATGCACTTAAGGAAATGTGGAATCGTTTCACAACTCACGCCGCTGGAACACCTCGGTAACAGAACGGTGTGTCCGAACGTAAATGTCGCACTCTATTGGATATGGTGCGATCTATGATGTCTCTTACCGATTTACCGCTATCATTTTGGGGATACGCACTAGAGATGACTACATTCACTTTAAATAGGGCTCCGTCTAAATCCATTGAGATGACACCGTATGAATTATGGTTTGGGAAGAAACCTAAGTCATTTCTAAAAGTTTGGGGATGCGATGCTTATGTCAAGAAACTTCAACAGAAAAGCTCGAACCCAAGTCGGAAAATGCGTCTTCATAGGATACCCTAAGGAAACCATTGGGTATACCTTCTACCTTAGATCCGAAGGCAAGATCTTTGTTGCCAGAAACAGATCCTTTACGGAAAAGAGTTTCTCTCGAAAGGAGTAAGTGGGAGGAAAGTAGAACTCGATGAAGTACTACCTCTTGAACCGGAAAGTAGTGCGGCTAAGGAAAATGTTCTGTGGTGCCTACACCGGTGGAGAGGAAATTAATGATGATGATCAAGGTACTTGGATCAAGTTGCTCTTGAACCCGTGGGTCTACAAGGACACGTTCCATGCAGTGGTATGGCAACCACATCTGGAAATCATGTTGTTGAACAACGGTGAACCTTGAACTATGAAGAAGCGATGGCGGGCCCAGATTCCGACAAATGGCTTGAAGCCATGCAATCCGAGATAGAATCCATGTATGAAAACAAAGTATGGACTTTGACAGACTTGCTCGATGATCGACGATAGAAAACAAATGGATCTTTAAGAAGAAGGCGGACGCGGATGGTAATGTTACCATCTATAAAGCTCGACTTGTCGCTAAGGGTTATCGGCAAGTTCAAGGGGTTGACTACGATGAGACTTTCTCTCCGTAGCGAAGTGAAGTCCGTCCGAATCATGTTAGCAATTGCCGCATACTATGATTATGAGATATGGCGGATGGACGTTAAGCGGCATTCCTTAACGGCTATCTTAAGGAAGAAGCGTATATGATGCAGGAAGCTTTTTCGACCCTAAGAATGCTAACAAGATATGCAAGCTCCAGCGATCCATTTATGGACTGGTGCAAGCATCTCGGAGTTGGAACATTCGTTTTGATGAGATGATCAAAGCGTTTGGGTTTATGCAGACTTATGGAGAAGCCTGCGTTTACAAGAAAGTGAGTAGGAGCGCTGTAGCATTTCTCATATGTAGATGACATACTCTTGATGGGAAATGATATAGAACTCTTGGACAGCATTAAGGCCTACTTGAATAAGTGTTTTTCAATGAAGGACCTTGGAGAAGTTGCTTACATATTAGGCATCAAGATCTATAGGGATAGATCGAGGCGCCTCATAGGTCTTTCACAAAGCACATACCTTGATAAGATATTGAAGAAGTTCAATATGGATCGGTCCAAGAAAGGGTTCTTGCACGTATTGCAAGGTGTGAGATTGAGCTCGGCTCAATGCCCGACCACTTGAGAAGATAAAGAAGAGATGAGTGTCATCCCCTATGCCTCGGCCATAGGATCTATTATGTATGCCAATGTCGTGTACGGACTGATGTAAACCTTGCCGTAAGTTTGGTAGGAAGGTACCAAAGTAATCCGGCAAGGAACACCGAGCAATGATCAAGAATATCTGAAGTACACGAAAAGGACAAAGGACATGTTTCTCGTTTATGGAGGTGACGAAGAGCTCGTCGTAAAGGGTTACGTCGATGCTAGCTTCGACACGGATCTGGATGACTCTAAGTCACAAACCGGATACGTGTATATGTTGAATGGTGGAGCGATGGTAGTGCGATTGCAAGCGAGGCGTCGTGGCGGGATCTACATGTGAAGTAGAGTACATGGCAGCCTCGGAGGCGCAAGATGAAGCAATATGGATGAAGGAGTTCATCACCGACCTAGGAGTCATACCCAATGCGTCGGGGCCGATCACTCTCTTCTGTGATAACACTGGAGCTATTGCCCTTGCCAAGGAGCCCAGGTTTCACAAGAAGACCAGGCACATCAAGCGTCGTTTCAACTCCATCCGTGAAAATGTTCAAGATGGAGACATAGATATTTGCAAAGTACATACATATCTGAATGTCGCAGATCCGTTGACTAAATCTATTCCGCGAGCAAAACATGATCAACACCAGAACTCTTTGGGTGTTCGATTCATCACAATGTAACTAGATTATTGAATCTAGTGCAAGTGGGAGACTGTTGAAAATATGCCCTAGAGGCAATAATAAAAGGATTATTATTATATTTCCTTGTTCATGATAATTGTCTTTTATTCATGCTATAATTGTGTTATCCAGAAATCGTAATACATGTGTGAATACTTAGACCACAATATGTCCCAAGTGAGCCTCTAGTTGACAAGCCCGTTGATCAACAGATAGTCATGGTTTCACGACTATGGACATTGGATGTCATTGATAATGAGATCACATCATTAGGAGAATGATGTGATGGACAAGACCCAATCCTAAGCATAGCACAAGATCGTGTAGTTCGTTTGCTAGAGCTTTTCCAATGTCAAGTATTTTTCCTTAGACCATGAGATCGTGTAACTCCGGACACCGTAGGAGTGCTTTGGGTGTACCAAACGTCACTGGCAATGGCGGGTGACTATAAAGGTATAATCTGGGTATCTCCGAAAGTATCATTGGGTTGACACGGATCGAGGGCGGGGTTTGTCACTCCGTATGACGAAGAGGTATCTGGGCCCAATCGGTAATGCATCATCATAATGAGCTCAAAGTGACCAAGTGTCCGGTCACGGGATCATGCATTACTGATGCGAGTAAAGTGACTTGCCGTAACGAGATTGAGCGAGGTATTGGGATACCGACGATCGAATCTCGGCAAGTAACATACCGATTGACAAAGGGAATTGTATACGGGGTTGCTTGAATCCTCGACATCGTGGTTCATCCGATGAGATCATCGAGGAGCATGTGGGAGCCAACATGGGTATCGGATCCCATCTGTTGGTTATTAATGGAGAGCCGTCTCGGTCATGTCTACGTGTCTCCCGAACCCGTAGGGTCTACACACTTAAGGTTCGGTGACGCTAGGGTTGTAGAGATATTAGTATGCAAAGAAACCGAAAGTTGTTCAAGTCCGGATGAGATCCGGACGTCACGAGGAGTTCCGGAATGGTCTGGAGGTAAAGAATTATATATGGGAAGTCGAGTTTCGGCCGTCGGGAAAGTTTCAGGGTCACCGGTATTGTACCAGGACCACCGGAAGGGTCCCGCAGGTCCATCGGGTGGGGCCACCTATCCCGGAGGGCCCCATGGGCTAAAGTGGGAGGGTAACCAGCTGCAGATGGTTTTGTCATTGGTGCACAGAATCCAGACCTTCAGTTTGTGCGAGCAGGTGGTGACGCTCTGACTATGACAATATACTAGTGGTTGGGGCGCACCCTTGGTGCGCCGCCTGAAAAGAAGCTGGGGCGGTGCTAAATGGGGTGCGCCTCTTTCACCTTCTTATATGTACTAATGTATGCATCCATTTCTATTAGTATTTTCTAATTTACGTAACATAATTGCATAAACTTAGCTTAGCTTAGTTCACTGTCCTCTTTGTATCATGCACTATCACTGTCCTATTTGTACTAGCACTATTATAAAATCAGACTGAAAGCACATGAACATGGATCAGCTCTAAGAGAAAAGCAGTGACATCATAGACCATAGATATCAACGGGGACATCTGGTGCAACAGGCATCAGTCTTAGCTTACATACACAATCAGGTTGCTCGCGACACCCTCGGTCTCAAGCATGTCCAACACCCGCTTTCACTCGAAGGTGAGGAGGAGGACGACGGCGCTGTGGACTGCTCCGCGTCCTCATCCTCCGCCCCACAAGGCAAGGGGCGAGATGATGTCGACGCCCTCACGGATGGTTTGGCCTCCTCATCCACCTGCTTGCTTGCATATATAGTCCCTCCGTCCGAAATTACATGCCGTATAAATGGATATATCTAGACATATTTAGTTCTATATACATTCATTTTTATCCATTTCTATGACAAGTAATTCGGGATGGAGGGAGTACTCCCTCCGTCCGAAAAAAACTTGTCTCTCAAATGGATGTATCTAGCACCAAGGTAGTGCTAGATACATCCATTTGAAGGACAAGTTTGGGACAGGCTTTTTCGCACGGAGGGAGTATATGACAAAAGTTTAGATGCAGGAAGCAATATATAATGCTTCAAAAAGTAATTGCATGAATAAAATGGAGCGCAGAACTGTTTGCTTACCATCATAGGCAATGCTCCAGTTGTATAAGTGCTTTGTACATCACCATACTCTACGTAGAAAGACGAAAAGGACATGTCAATGATTAAAAAAAAATTGAAGGTACCACTAAGACGACAATATGTAGCACTAATCTAAAATATATATTTCGACGTGTCCGAGCACTATTACTCAGACTGGAGATAAATTGTATTTATTTATATGGTCATCGCACGCAAACATATTTTCTAGTGCTTTGTTTAGATCTGTCTGTAGACCTGCATCATCACATTTGTTTATGATAATCAAGAAGTTATCCACATGTGCTACAATACATTTAGAAGCTACAAATGTCAAAATATTTCCTCCTTAAGGTATAGCCAAAAGATACTGCAACATGTACTTTTAATAATAGAGATAAATAGAACCAATACAACAACCAGAATAATAATAATAAGCAGAGATGGCATGAAATAATGTATTGCCAGCAGAAAGTTCAAGAGATGTGTGTATGAGTAAACGTGGGACATACCTCACTGCCTTAAACAGATACATTTCCTTTTGAATATACAAACCATAGCAACCACTGTCTCTTTCGAAATAATCTGCACAATCCTATTGATATACCCGGCTTTGACATCCTCAATCCTAAGGGCCAACATAGTTGTGTCCCTCATGCACCACAAAAGGGCATGTAGAATAACAGCAACCAACATCATGTGATCCGAGATAATGATAGTAGTACTGAAATTTTGAGGCCCCATCTTCATACTTTGCTACATAGGAAAACAATTAGTACCTTACGGCTTATTAAAATACTCTCTGCTTCATGAAATAATAAAAAAATGCACTCTTATTTAAGGTGGTCTATCTTTCGGAACTATTCCCCTGCTTGGTACAGGAGCCGATGAGCCATCATGCTTTTGCATACTACAAAGTAGTTGGTGCACTACTAAATAGGAACTGAAGAAGGTTCTATCTAGCATCAGGGAGGGCTTCATTCTTTTTACAATCCTAACAAGTAGTATGTAAGAAAAATGTTTTTCTTTTGATCTGGCTGGCATTTAAAGTGTTGATTCAATTCATATCGTCATTCTATTTATTTGTTTGTCTTGCTCAGTAAAGCTTGCTTTTGTTAATTAGACCAAAGCTTCCATACCTTTTACAGAAGAAAACAAATAACCTGATGCTAACGTCTATTAGTTTTCTATATGTGGAAGACAAATGTGTGTGAACCTGCGTGAAAATGGCTTCACAAAGAGAACTGCGAACAACTCCGTCTCAAAGACATGGTATGGGGTTTGTGTCCAGTTTAGAAGAAACTATTAAAGCAAAGTTCTGACCTTAAGTAAATCCTTATGGTAATATGCAACACTGAGATTGAAATGCTATCATCTCTATCATCTAGTACATGCTTTACAATTAAAAAAAGAACTACCTTCTTCATCTTTCAAGATTTTACCACTGAACATTTGCAAATTCATAGTGTATTTCCATGCATACACAACAAACTTTTTCGGAAATTTTATTATTATTTCTTTTCAATTGGTTTCCGGGCCACAAGTTCCTCTGGATTAGGAAGAGCGACTGACAGATAAGATGATATAGTAATATCTATAATTTCATAATGATAGATATGTTGTAAACCAGATATGACTTCTATGTGTCTAAAGGATTAGCCAGAACAGCACAAGAATATGGGTACTTTGTATAGAACACAAGAATATGGGCACTTCTTGTATTTCTATCAGGATTTAAAGTAAAAATAACAGAAATGGACAACAGAAACATCTTACAACATGCAACAAATTTTTAGAGTATATTTGAGAAACTTTTGGAGCAGGTGTAATACCTCATTCTTGTGATCTGATAAGAACCCTCATTCCTCATTCATGTGTTCTCGCTGATGCTTCAACATCAACAAATCCAATGAGCATATATCCTTTGTGACACCAACTGGAATCTGTCAAAGGAAAACCTGCAGCATTATTAAACAAACAGTGATTCTGAAAAATGAAATGTCCAACTGAAAATGAGTTGGTGATGTATATACTCTTTCTAAGTAACTATAGAATCTAATTTCTGAATGAAGGGTGTAAGTAAGGAATTAATTATACATAATGGAGTTGGATACATCCAGCGTTCTAAGAATTGCAGAAAAGAAACATATTACAAACGATATCTAAAATGTAATTCATGTGGGTTGCAGCAGTCCCTATATCCAGCAAGCATTAGCCTGCATTTTTGTATGACAGACCAATGTAAATGATGTACACCCGCACGTTATTGACATAGTCAAAACTGCACCATAGCAAGTAGAATTTTTATGGCACTGCATTAATTTTATACCTTTGGATTGAAGACTCTGTACAATACCAATATACCATTCACCTCTTGTCATGGACCTTTAAAAGAATTACTTCAGATGCCTTTAGTACAACACATGCAATTTTGTGAGATGAGGCCATTGTGAGTATATATAAGGTAATAGTAACTAACTGTATGCATTCCTAGTAACAACAAATGTTAGATGTGCTGAACCGATGCTCTGTGTAGCCTACAACAAACTATTCTATATGCAGATAATATAAGTCGCTCTATATTCTGAACCACCATTTTAATTGCCATGGGGTCTGTTCTGCTTATTCTGATGGATTAATGAAATAGATCCAGTGTTGTACCAAATCCATCGTATGCAGTAACTACAGGTTACCATTTTTTAGTTTTAACAGCTTTCCATACAGTAGAGCAATAAAGAATGTAACGAACAGGGGAAAACCAGCAAATAAACCCATTGCTGTAACAGTAGACAAGATTAACAAGTCATAATAGATGGCATACATCATTTATTCTGCTAGTACGGCCATACGTAGCACCAAAAGTATCCTCCTCTTTTGCTAGATACTAAAGTTGGGGATTATCATGAATGCTATTGAACTTCGGCACCTTGCATAAAAATAGCATAGCTAGATACCAGCTCAACTCATGCATACAGATTGTTCTAAAAAAAATTGGATTTGTGTTCACTGTTCAACAATACCATTATCTCTTACCGGCATGTCAGTAAATTACGCATATAAACAAAATATAATGCATCGTATTGTTTCCTTGAATATACCTAGCTTGGTGGCATAGATATTTCTTACTACCTCTCTCTCAGTTTACAGGGCGTGCGTGTACCCCTAGGTCGTCAATTTGACCAACCTAATACAAGTCATATATTACAAAAAATATACCGACATAAACTTCAGATGTTCTACTTTCAAACGGTATAATTTTTGTGTTATATAGTTTATATTAGGGTGATAAAATTAGCAACCTAGGTATACGCGCAGGACTCGTAAACTGAAACAGAGGTAGTAGTTCTATTTGAGTCATTTTAGGATCCTCCATTTTCTTCTGCTCTTTCTTCTTCTGATAAATTATCAAAAGAGCTTAACGCATCATCCTGGATATTAACATCAGAACCATCATCTTCAATAAGTTTCGGAATTTGCGATATACTCTACTTTCTAGAAGCTGCTGGGTGAGAAGGAACCTACAAAAAAGGGTAAAATCAGAACTCTTTCAGGTCTGTGCATTCAAAAAGAAGAAAAGGTATTGCTTAGTATATAAAAGTGACCTGGACACATACGCCTTGATATTTCTAAGCCTCGGCAGAGGCATGCTTGCTTGCATTTGACATACGAGGAAGAAAGAAGACCATTCAAATAGAACACCGCCTACTTCGAGTTAATGAAATTTTAGAACTATGTCACCAGCCCATTCAGCTTTATTTACAAGGGTGATCTAAATTATCAGCAGTGCGATTTCTTCAGTCTTAGATTCTGCATAATGACAACTACATTGTGAAGGATTGAAGTTTAACTTGAAACCATAGGGCAGAGACATCAGCAAATCAACCAGTCAAAACCTTAGAAATGATCTCAAAATGCACCAAGAAATGATCTCAACATGCCCTCAATGCCTACCATCAATTAAAAAGCATTAGACCACAAGATTAAATACACTCATGGTTAGAGTGATATAAAATGGTTACATAAATATAAGAAAAAGTCACCTGCTCAACTGGCCTTTTGACTCTCTCCTCATGGTTCCTCCGTCAATCACCCACTCTACCATCAATTAAAAAGCATTAGACCACAAGATAAAATACACTCACGGTTAGTGATACAAAATGGTTACATAAATATAAGAAAAAGTCACCTGCTCAACTGGTCTTTTGACTCTCTCCTTATGTTTCCTCCGTCAATCACTCACTCTACCATGTCAAATTATCCATATGTGTAGCAATAGCACATTCCACCCTAGAAGCTGCAACCCAATGGAATGACTTACAAGCGTAATAATATAGATGCAAAGCTAACCAAAAGACTTCTTCTCAAACATTACACTTGTACTAACACGAAGATAAAAGAAATATGTAATACTTGCTCAGTTAGAACAAATGCAATAAGATAATATTATGCAAAAGAGAGTTGAATGAATCTCAGTGAGTATAACAAAGTATTAGAGTGCGAAAGAAAGCTGGCAAAATAAAATTGGCCTTACAGATACACATAACAATTCAAACTTGTCATTTTCACAACACTGTGGGCATGACACTAAAGCATCAGTAGTGGAGTTAAAAAATTAAAGTGAAAAATACAAACCTTTAGTGACAATTAATCAACATGTTTTTTGTGAGAAAAAACAATAAAAATTGGCAGTATATTATGAAGATATAACTTGCTACATCATGAATCATGAATTTACTAAAGAGTACAATTTTTAGTGATAATCAATCAACATGTTTTCTGTGAGAAAAAAAATAAAAATTGGCACTATATTATGAAGATATAACTTGCTACATCATGAATCATGAAATTAGAGCAGAATTTCATCACCATGCATCATGCAAACAACAACGTGTGAGATCAAAGTAGAGAAAGATCTAACCTGATGATGAGTGGCTGGAATTGTATTGGAGCTGAAGTATCACCGACATCCAACATCTGAGTCATTGTTGTAATTACTTCCCTCCGACAAGCAGCAAAAGGATGGGGTACCTTCCATCTAACAGCCTCGTAACTGAACTCAATCCAAATGCATTTGCTATGGAAACCTTTTAATCAAAGAGGAGCCCCTACTCTCTTTACTGGGCAGAAGATGCAAGTTTCGACCGGCAATTTTGAAAGAACAACCTTAGACATCTCCAGGCAGTATGCTGTCTGTGATCCGATGCGCACATGCCACGAACACACTCAATGTGGCAATACGGGCAGCGGAACAACGTTAGTGGCAACTCACTTGTATATGGACTTTGCAGCCCACTGTCCTGACTGTTTCCAAACCTGCCAGTGTTTCAACCACTGAACCATTTTCTGTCCTAAAAATGAACCAGTAGTATCAATCAGCAGCTCCCAAACGGCAGGAGATTAGATATTGGTCGCTCGTGCCGCCCCACCCCACGGGCGACCCGGGCGAAACCCCAGCCACCGCACCAGCCCCCCTCCACCCCCGACCTCTTCCTCCCCTCGCCGCCGCCGGGCAAAGCCCGCATGGCATCAGCGGCTCGCGAGTCAGGACGGTGCGGGGGCACTCAGCCAAGGAGAGGCGCGGCGCGCGCCATTGTACTCCACACTGCAATGGCAATTTTAAAGATTAAATCAACATTTGCATCCATTTCGTATTGAAATAATAGCAGAAACAGTCTCTTGTGGCAGTTTGAAATAATTTTACAGTATGTATTCAAAAATATTAGTAAATACCTGCATGATTCGTCAGAAAAACACATACAAGAGAAGATTGATTAATTTTATTCTTACTAAGCGGGTCAACACTAACTTGGTATGCTCCTGCTCGTTGAGGGCCTCGCACTCATCGACGAACTTGTGCCTGGCGATGGCGAGTGACTGGTCCTTGCCCTCCAGCACGAGGGAGAGCTGCCCCTTGAGCTCCTCAAATGGCTAGAACATCACCCCGCTGAGCACCTCCTGCCCCTTCGCCATGGCCCTGCAGCCGACCGTCGACCCTGCCATAGACGGATTCCCCCTCGGCAACCTCACCAAACCGGCAGTGAGCCCCTCCTTAGAGAGCTGTCCAACCGCTGCGGCGGCGGCGGTGGCCGGAGATGGCGCAACCCTAGGTAGCATCTCGAACTCCCGTCTTCCGCGGGCTTGCGCGAGCATGAGCTGGGACTGGAGGCGCAGCGCGACCTGGTCTTCGTCGTCTCCTGCGAGGGCGGGGAGCCGAGGGAGGTCGCGCCGGTTGGCGGCTTGCGCTGGAGGCGGCCGGTGGAGACTGGGGCTGCGGTGGCGGCAGGAAATTTAGGAGGAAAGGGGAGAAGGGGACGCATCGGGAGAGAGGGTTTGGGGTGACTAGTAAGTTTGCACGTGTAATCTCGAAATAATTCTAAGCTCTCGAAATAATTCTAAGCCTCCCATGTTGCATCAGGATGTCGCTGCGATTGAAGAACACATCTCTACAATAGTATATTTGTGTCGTAGTGGTTATATAAGCGGACATATGTGCCACCTTCAATTATCTACGACATTTGCCAAATTGATGAAGTATTAAGAAATGAATTAATATCACTACATTTGATCCATGAATGTTATTTAATAACAGGTGATACCTAATACCACATGCGTATACTTAATCCCGATCTTGACAAACTCATCATATGAAACCACAAAAGAAAATCCATTCAATCAATTACACAAACACACAGACTTACGAAGTATTGAATAGCAACAAAAGAAAACTGTAAATTACTTTGCATCAGCCATGACTTAAGTACGCAAGAAATTCCAGTGAAATCAATCATCCGACCCACTATTGTGTGCACAAGGGATTATACATAAAAGTGAAAGAAATAATATCGACTTAATCTTTTAGTAAATCTAGTATGATTGGAGAAGCATGAAGATATTTTAGTGGCCTTGATGCCTAGTAGAAGGAAAATAATAGAGCACAGAGACTTACCAATGGCTAGTTGTCATGATGTTTTTTTTCATAAATATGCCATCTCTGAATTTATTGTCTTGACATCGCTGACTATCTTCTAAAAAGGATAAGACCTGAGCAATGAGCTATCAATTTTCCTTCACCAATATGATGGACCTCTCAAATGGGGCTTGTTGCAACCAGCAAAGATCCTACATCTTATCACCTTAGGTTCGGAATATTAGCTTCAGCATCGCAACAACTTCAAGATTTGCAGTACTATTATCTACGCTATTTTTGTGCCCTTTCATATAAGTAACAACACCTATAAGATCATCAATATGCATCTTTATACTAAGGCAAAATGAAATAATAAGCATCTACATGATAACAGGAAGGTCAGTTTTATACCAGACTGCTTGTGAATGTACTGATTAATCACATTGACTTGGTTTTTTCATATGGATAACATTATGCAGTTCCCTTCAGCTTGGTGAGAACAAATGCATAGGTAGAAGACGTCTACACCTCTGAAATTGCTAATTAGCTGAAAACGCGAGTCTGATCAGATTTTGATAACACAACAGAATAGAAAAATACATCAGATCAATATGACACCGGTGGCTGGTGCATGGCAAGGGCATGTAATCGGCCAAACTTAACGCAATGACAGATCCAAAGGCCATGGTCGCCGCTTGAGCTGCGTTGGTTCCCCGAGTGGATGCAGCCTATGGAAGCCGAGAACCGGGGGGTGCGGCGTCCGCCGCACCGCTCGATGTCGACCACGGAAGGGAGACCACCACGACTATGTTGCTCGCCATTCTCCCCGCCAAGAAGGGGATCAAAGGATCTCGCTTGGAGGATGTCGAGGGGCCTTGAAGCTAGTGAGGCAGTTGTCCATGGAGCCGCCAGGATGGACGACGAATAACACCGAGGAACATGAGGCGTCCCCGACGGCCTGCTAGGCGGTGCAGGAGGCGGCTTCCAGACGGCTGGCTGTAGGAGGATGCGCCGTCCCCGGCCCAAGCCAGGTGGTGTAGGAGGAGGCGCTGTCCCGACGGCCGGCCAAGTAGTGTAGGAGGCGGCGCCGACGGCCGAGGCGAGGCGAGGCGAGGCGATGGGTTGGGGCAACACGAGATGGGAGGAGGCGTCGTGAAGGTGCGGTGGCTGGAGGCGATTGGGAGTGGAGCGATGATGCAGCGGTTACTTTCCTTTCTTTCTTTCTTGATTGACGTGGGCAGTTTAATTCCTTTGATGTCAAAGGAAGGTGATCACGGAAGAGAAAGTACTTTCCTTTCTTTCTTTCTTGATGATTGACGTGGGCAATTTCTTTCCTTTCGTGGCAAAGGAAGGTGATCATGGAGGAGAAAGTTGTGTTTAGCGTTAAACACGTTTAGTCGCTCACCATTAGGACAATAACAACTGTTGGATGAATGCGAATGGATGGCCGAGATCTGTTGGATCTGCCCCACTGGGTCTTTTTATATTGGTATAGATGGGCTGATGGGTAGCTTCTCTACGAAGGCAACCTGGCTACATGGGCCAATGGCAACAAGCTGCCAAACACACGGCATCGTCGAATCGCTGGCTCGATTTTCTTTTCTTCTCTCGCCCAATTGCTCGATCTGTCTTTGTCTCCTAGCGATCCAACGTGGTATAGCCCAAATAGCGCCTTTGATGCACACCTTATTATTTTTGATGAGGCAGAGGATTTCCTAAACTTCCTGTGGCGTATCTCCCTCAGCAGGTATACACGTCGTATTCTTAGCCCAGAAGTGTCTGATAGTACTGGCATTCAGTTACCCTTAAATTTCTCTTGACTGTCTGTAAATCGGTGGTGAATTTTGTGCTGCGAGTGTACACTGAATCCTTTTTTTTAGAAGGGTTTATCTGGAACACCTTTGCTTAAGTTAGCTCTGTGGATCGTTGCACTTCACTTGAGGATTCAGTTGGCATGCTCACGGCCCAAGCCGGTTTAAACTTTACCCAGGAGGTGGCCCCTTTTTCAAATCACTACCTTCCCGCCACTCTTCATGGGTCTCTCGACATAGGCGACTTGCCACAACAGAGAAGAACAAAGCAACAGAGAAGAGAGAGTTGAGTTGTGTGAGATAGAGGAAGAAGAAGAGCGGCGCTGCAACGCGAGGATGCGGCGCCAACAGGGCGAACTTCATGTGTAACTTCATCTACAGGAAGAGTACACTCGCACTGACATATGCGCCCATAGATGACTCTGAGACACTGCTTGCTTTTGATGTTGGACCCATTGTTGTTTTTCCGGGGATTAAATTGTGAAGACATTTTTTTATAAACCACAAGTAGCTTGCAAATTCTCAGTTAGTTGCTGGAACTAAGCCACTGAACTTGTTTTCATAAAACAACAAGTTATTTTTCGCCAAATCTTAGTCATTACGTGAGAAACACAGGTTGCTTGAAATGGGTGATTCTAAAAAAAAGGTTGCTTGAAATAAAGATATGATATTAGTTGCTAGATTTTTAGGTCTTTCATGAGAATTAAAATTTTGAATACAGTAGGTTTTTGTAAAACATAAGTTGCTCGCAAATTCTTAGCCAGCTGCTGGAAACTAAGTTACCAGGGTTGAAATCGTGAAGACATTTTTTTATATACCACAAGTACTCCTTCCGTTCCACAATACATGACTTCCATTTGTCAAAATATAGATGTATCTAGACATGTTTTAATATATAGATACATTCATTTTTGGACAAATGGAAGTCAAGTATTCTGAAACGGAGGGAGTAGCTTGCAAATTCTCAGTTAGTTGCTGGAACTAAGCCAATGAACTTGTTTTGGTAAAACAACAAGTTGTTTTTCGCCAAATCTTAGTCATTACGTGACAAACACAGGTTGCTTGAAATGAAGATATGATATCAGTTGCTAGATTTTTAGGTCTTTCATGAGAATTAAATTTTTGAATACAGTTGTTTTTGTTAAAACATAAGTTGCTTGCAAATTCTGAGTTAGTTGTTAAAACTAAGTCCCTAAACAAGTTGCTTTTGCCAAAATCTTAGCCATTGCCTGAGAAACACAAATTGCTTGAAATGAGGATGTCAGTTGCTAGATTTTTTAAGTTTTCACGAGAATTAATTTCAAAGACATTTTTTTTTTGTAAAACACAAGTTGCTCGATAATCCTCAACTAACAACCTTCATTTCTCCTTTTCTTTTTATGTATTTCACAGGGCCCTAGGAACAGGGCATCACCCACAAGGCTTTTTAAGTTGAACAAGGGGCTGGTTCTTGATCAAATGAAACTCATCAGAGACATAGACTTCGGTGGTTTATTGGAAATAGCAGCAACAAGCATGACGGGTGATCTTAGCCAGTGGATCATGAAGCATTATGAAGCAGAAATATCTCAAATAGTCATACCTGATAGGGGCAAGATCCCAGTAGATTCAGCAAGTGTAATGTTTACCTCCTTTCTTTTTCTGGTTTCCGCATTTGAATTTTCAGTTGTCGTTCTGCCTTTGAGTTTTCTGAATCTTTGCTTCTGGACTTAACAAACTAAACCACCTAAGTAATTAGTCAACACTCAATCCCTTCTGTTGTTTAACTAAGTAATCTAGCCCTCGCTCTAACTTGGTATTTTTCTTAGTGAAATTATTCTTTTTCAAAGAAAGAATACTAGCCAAATATCTTGAGTTGTGAAGAAACCCCCTCCTAAACCCTTCTGAAAATGACCAAACAATTCTCGCAATTTTTTTATACCATTACGCAAGCCGAAATGAAACCAAGACCCTCTGGCACATTTTCATTTGAGCCCCTCTTCCTCAAAAACCTTTCTGATCCAAACCCTAGGTTGAACAACATGTACCCTAATGCTTGGTCTGTCATAGCTCAAACTTGGTGAAGATGATCACCCTAGTGACTAACAACACTCACCCAAAAATCAGCCCTAAACCTCACTCCCTCCTCTATCAGCATAGCACAAACACCTTGCTGTCAGAATCTTCCAGAAGAGCCAGCTGGCAGCTCACTCACATTGAAAACCCAACTGCAGCCACACTTAGAGCATGGTTAATAGTATAGCCAGCTGCTGGCTATAAGCCAATGCCATGTTATCTACAGCCCATCTTATAGTCAACATGTACAATAGTAGATCAAAAGAGTGTACTACTTTTTTTATTATGTGGCTCACCTTTTATTCTCACAAAGTGCCTAGGAGCATGTGCTAGAGCTGGCTCTTTACGAAGAGCCCGCTTACCTTCTTTCTCCTCTTCTCTTTCCTACAACTAAGCGGAAATATACTAGTTTATTCCTTATAGCCCGCTGACTCAGCTCTATTGTACTTGCTCTTAGCATTTACTCATCCCCCTAGCTACCAGACACGGCTAAATCCAGCCAGGGCCACCCAGGCACCCACTGGCCAGGTGACACGGGTCTGGCAAGCCACAGTGCGCGCTGCACCGCACCAAGCCACTGGCCACACGACCACCCCACCGTAGCGCGTCCCCGGCTCCTAGAGCCACGCCCCGCTCCTTCCGCACGCGTCCCAGCTCTACCTGACCTCTAGCCCGCGCCACCCTAGCCGGCCCCCTCCGCCGAGCACGCCCGTGGCTCCGGCCAATGTTCGGCCGTGACATGCGTGGTGTCGCGACCCATAGGCCGGCACATAGGACCTTGGTGGCTTCCCCCTATCCTTCTGACTCCCGCTCGAGCCCCGACCAAGCTAGCCGTAGGCCAGCGCAGGCCCGGCTGGCCGTCAACACCAATCGTGGCGGCGCCAGGGCCCCCTTCCTCCTCCCGGCCTATAAACAGAGATCCCCGGCTTCCATTTCAGCTCACACCTTCTTTTCTCCCTCTCTTATACCATTGCTGGCTGACGCCCTCGTGCTATCGCACCCTCCACCCTTCTCCACGGCAAGGTTTTGCCGCCGGCGAGCCTAGCTTGATTCAGTCCACACACAGCACCCCGAGCCTAGCCTCCACCACCACTAGTTTCTCCTTGCTCCACTGAGCACGCCCAACCCCGGTGCTAGCTCAATTGAAGCTTCCTTGCCGGAGTTCAATCGTCGTCGTCCGACCGCCTCCGGCGACGCCACAAGTACGAGAAGACTCGCCAGAGAGCCCTCATTCCAGTGGGCCAACCCAAGCAAGCCGCCGTCCCCTCTCCTCGACGGTGAGCCCTCGTCGGAGTTCCCCCATACGTGCCTCGGTCGGGTTTTAAAAAGAAAACCTGATGGGTGGACCCCACCCTTCAGTGACTCACTTAAGTCCCGATGCGGTACAGTGATCGCCAACAACCTCTCTGTATCAGCGGTAGTTGGCTCTCTCAGATACTCAGGGTCAAACACTGCCACTGCGCTTTTGCAAAAACTATACATCGACAGGAGACGTGGACTCACTCATACGAACATACTCATCCACAAGATCACCAGAATTCTATACGCAAGCATGCGGATAGCCGCAATGCATTTCTAGTAAGAAGAGAAGCCAAGCTTGCCAAGGGCATCCTCTTTGCACTCAAAGTAAGGGTCATATGCTACCACTCCCTCCCAAATACGATTGAACACATGTCTCGCCATATGGAAGCGGCGGCGAAATTCGTGTGGTTTGAAGAGTGCGCTATTCTCAAAGTAATCGGCATAGAGAAGGGTGTGGCCTCTCCTCCTATTGTAGTTCAAGGCCGGAACATGGCCGGGGATTGATCCCCTGAACCGAGGCCGCTCCTACTGATGTGGTCGTGGACGACCAATGCAGCCGTCACAATGTCTTCATCATCCGATGACGAATCATCCGATGAACAAATGGAGTTGTGAAAGAAAAACTCATCCCCCCTACCCATGATACCATGGGAGCAACGCGTGGAACACCTTGCGGTCGTGTTGGAGATGCGGCCGGAAAGAGCGAGTCGATGCAGCGAAGCAAGGCTGGCATTGGTGGGGTGGGCGGCCTAGGGCAATGGAGCACCTGCCGGAAGTTGTTTGGGTCGACGGACGGCGCCGGCGGCCGTAGCCTCTCACCCACCGCCAACAAGGAACCATGAACGTCGGCAAAAAACTCAACCGAAATGCAGGCGTGGGGCAACTGTGACATGGCATGGTTGTGGGGACGGACGACCTTGATGGAAGGCGACACGGCCAGGAATAGGGGTGGCGGCGGTGACGGCGGAGGCGGAGGGCAGAGGGAAGAGACGGGGAAGAGAAAAGTGGTTGTGTCCCCGACAGGCGGGCCTGGGCAGACTAGGGCGCGCACCTCGCCCATTCGCGCGTGTCCATTCGGCCGCAAACGTGGCCCAACTTTGGGCCGGGAATGGGGTCGCTTGTTGGGCGGCCTGTTCTGTCCTTTTACCCTCAAACGGATGCGGCCGAACCATTTGGGGTCGCGCATTAAAGTTGGCCCGAGGACGGCATAGAGGTAGTAGCTGTGGTCGACGAAGGTCGCGAGGACCGTAATACTCCTCCCTTTGAAAAAGAGCTTGCACTCTGTCAGACGGGAACTCATTTGCGTCCACTGAATTTAAGCCTTCAGGGTCCCGTGGCAACACTATCCTGATAAGAAATACCATCTCGAACAAGTGCAGTTCCAGGCCACCCGGATCACAGCATTTCTTCAGTTTTACTACCATACTTCAACCACTCAGATAAAGGTGAGCTGAAGAAGCACCAGCCATGTACAGCAAGCTCCTGCTCGAGTTCATTTTCTAGGTGGCCATCAACACAATACAAAATAAGCAACGAATATCCATTGCCTAGATCTAACATACAGTGAACTAGCACTTGAGTGAGTTGCATCTGTTTGGTTGTAAACTGATCATCTTTGTTGTTTCCCAGTCAGTAATGCAGCTCCTGTAATAACATGATCAACTGAAGCCTTCATGGTAGCATCAAAGTGAGCAACTGCACCGCATAATTCCACACTCTGGAGTAGCTTGTAAGTGTAAAAGTCTAAACCAAGATGACCAGTATTTCTATTCGACAGCAAACAGATGTTTCCACACTCTGGAGTAGCCTGACCAACAACCATTGCTCAAGCATAAGGAAACTTATCTGCATGATTAGATGTTTCCACCAAACAGCACGGAGCACCAGTTTGGCTAGTTGTGACCTGTACTAGAAAAATGCCCAAGAAAGACCGTAAAATTCATCACACGGACAGGGCAAATAACCATTCAACTTCATTCGCAAGTGGTCTGACATCACTCAACATCACTGGACTCTATCTGGACAGTTCATCTCAGCACGACTGAACTCTATACCACACCAAAGACTGGACTCTTATCTAGAGAAATTTCAATTGGACAAGCAACATCAGTAACCTCTAACTGCCACACTAATTCCCACCGGACAGTTTAACATGTAAGCATCCCGACCACCCTTGCTTCCAGCCCATCAGAGAGAGCTTCGACCGCTGCTTCTCCGTCTTCCTTCTCGAAAAAGTAGACGAACGCATACCGAAGAGACGCTCTGGTCCTCGGGTGTCTTGCGATGAAGACATGCTTCACCCCACCGAACTGCTCCATCAGCTCGCGAACAGTGTCTTCTGTGGACTCCAACGGTAACTGATCAATCCTGACGACGAAGCACTCCCTCTCTGTACGAGAATAAGAATCGAAGATCAAGACCGTCAGCAAAAAAATGAATAACTGAGAGTTTGATTGGAAAAGGGATTACCTGTTTTGGTATCGCCTGGGTAAACGTCGAGTCCGCGGGCTTCAGCTCCCGCTGCCGCAGCCGCCCTAGCAGCAGCCACGGCCGGTCCTCCCCTTGCAAGAACTTGCTCGCGCGCAGCCGAGGCTGCCTTCGTCGGCGACAGCCCAGGGGCTGAAGGGACAGTGGCTGCTGGGATGAAGTTGGAGGGCCTCTCAAGCTTCACGATGCCGGATGTACTTGTCCTTAGAAGCCGGATCTTCGGTATCTCCCTCTCATCGTTCTCCGCATCTCCAAACTTGCACCATGTCTGACGGCGTTCCAGAACCCTTCTGCTAACGAACACGGTCGCTATCTTGTGCACTCGCGTGGTGGTCACTGTCCGGACCTTGCGATTCCCCACCCAAGAATAGTCTACGTAGCGCTTCAACCCATGTTCGTCAGGTCCGATGACCTGACGCGGTGGAAGCGGCGGGCGATCCAGTTCCTCCACTTTGATGTCCACAATGTCTTCCTCCTCTTCATCATATTGCTCTGCAAGAAAGAATAAAACAAAGAAAATCAAAGAAAACATAGACCACAGAGGCACAGATTCATAGTACAGTAGCAGTGAACTAAACATGTTCAGGGTGGAGAATAAACAATTCAATTGAAATCATAAACCATCAGAGTAGAATTGCGCAGGTGAACTAGAACATATATGCGCAGTGACTAAACAATTCAGGAGAAATCATTGACCACAGATTTCAAAGTACAGTTGCTCAGGTGAACTACAACATATTCAGTGTGGAGAATATTGGGATTGAAAAGATAGAGGGAGGCGTGCTTTACCGTATCGCTTCATGGGTGGGGACAGAGATTTCTCCTCTTCCGGGTTTTCATCGCGCTCTGCAATTGAAATCACAAAAGTTCAGAACCAAGAGAAGTTCAAAACGAGAAACTGATGGAGAACTGGTGAGGAATTCAGTAAAGAACAATGCGTACCCTGCCGCTTCAGTGTAGGGGAGCCTGGGTTCTTCTCCAGCTCTGCTGGATTCGATTAAAATTACATAGTATCAAAATCCAGAAGGGTCCCTCACAGACAATCTCGCTCCTCACACAATCACATTATAAGAGCGAAGAGCGGAGATCTGGAACAAGCATACCAGAATGGACGATGTGGGGCAGCACGTCCGCCATCGCAGTCTCGCCGTCCTTGCAGAGGATGCTGTAGGTGACGCCGCCCTTGGAGGAGAGAGGGGCGTTGATGACGCCGCGCTCGGAGGAGAGGGGGTCGTTGATGACGCCGCGCTTGGAGGAGAGGGGGTCGTTGATGACGCCGCGCTCGGAGGAGAGGGGGTCGTTGATGACGCCGCCCTTGGGGATGAGGTCGTCGTTGATGACGCCGCGCTTGGAGGAGAGGGGGTCGTTGATGACGCCGCCCTTGGGGATGAGGTCGTCGGGGCCGGCGCCGCACTTGGGGATGAGGTCGTCGGGGACGGCGCCGCACTTGAGGATGAGGTCGTCGGGGAAGCCGCCGGACTTGAGGATGAGGTCGTCGGGGAAGCCGCCGGACTTGGGGATGAGGTCGTCGGGGACGCCGCCGAACTTGGGGATGAGGTCGTCGGGGACGCCGCCGCACTTGGGGATGAGGTCGTCAGGGACGCCGCCGGACTTGGAGGAGAGAGGGGCGTTGATGACGCCGCGCTCCGAGGAGAGGGGGTCGTTGATGACGCCGCGCTTGGAGGAGAGGGGGTCGTTGATGACGCCGCCCTTGGGGATGAGGTCGTCGTTGATGACGCCGCGCTTGGAGGAGAGGGGGTCGTTGATGACGCCGCCCTTGGGGATGAGGTCGTCGTTGATGACGCTTGGCGCTTGGAGGAGAGGGGGTCGTTGATGACGCCGCCCTTGGGGATGAGGTCGTCGTTGATGACGCCGCGCTTGGAGGAGAGGGGGTCGTTGATGACGCCGCCCTTGGGGATGAGGTCGTCGTTGATGACGCCGCGCTTGGAGGAGAGGGGGTCGTTGATGACGCCGCCCTTGGGGATGAGGTCGTCGTTGATGACGCCACGCCTGGAGGAGAGGGGGTCGTTGATGACGCCGCCCTTGGGGATGAGGTCGTCGTTGATGACGCCGCGCTTGGAGGAGAGGGGGTCGTTGATGACGCCGCCCTTGGGGATGAGGTCGTCGTTGATGACGCCGCCCTTGGGGATGAGGTCGTCGGGGCCGGCGCCGCACTTGGGGATGAGGTCGTCGGGGAAGCCGCCGGACTTGAGGATGAGGTTGTCGGGGAAGCCGCCGGACTTGGGGATGATGTCGTCGGGGACGTCGCCGGACTTGGGGATGAGGTCGTCGGGGACGCCGCCGCACTTGGGGATGAGGTCGTCGGGGACGCCGCCGGACTTGTGGAGCGGGGAGTCGGTGAGGGTGGACTCGGCGCGGACGACGTCCTCGGGGGCGACGGGCTCGCCGGCTTCGGCCTTAGAGCCGACGGGGCCCGGGGCGAACTCCATCACCCTCTCCTCTCTGTCTCTTTCCTCTCACTAGTGAGAGAACGACGAGAAGTAAGTGCTCGATGGATCTATTTGTAATTGGGACAAACTTGGAAGCTACGGAAGCCTGCTAATCGCTTGCCGCCTACGAAAACCTTGGCGGGAGCGCCAGTTTCCCCAGAACCTTCCAGACACGGCGGGACAAGACGGGATTGTTGTGGACAGCACGGGAAGCTTCTGGAGAGTAAAAGATCTCGTGGAGACTGGGCCAGGAAACCCTTAGAACGAGCCCAGGCCCTGAGGGGGGCGGATTAGCCCACCAAGGCGTAGCCCAGCCACGCCACACGAAAAAAAGCCCAGACACACCATGACAAGTTTTTTAAAAAATTCGCAAAATACGGAATAAATGTGAAAAAATAAATATCAATTTTGAAAGAAAAAATCATCTATTTGACAAACAGTTAATCAATTTTAAAAAAAGTTCACGAATTTGGAAAAAAAATGTTCATCAATTTTTTTTTAAGTTCATGAATTTGAAAAAATCATCGATATTGGAAAAAAGTTTAAAAAATTGAAAAAAAAATCATCAACTTTTTTATATGTTCACCAATTTGGAAAAAAGGTTTTTCAATTTCTAAAACAAAATTGCAAAAATTGATAATGTTCATGCATTTGCAAAAAGAAACAAAAAAAAACGCACAAACTGTTCCAAGAAATGAGAAAAAAAATAAAAATCGGTTTGGTAAGCTTCCCAAAACTAGGAGCTTCGCAAACTGGAGAAACAATAAAAGGAGAAGAAGGAAGTTAATAGTCAAAGGTGGTGTGATGTCCAGTGGTTGGCGTGCGCTCTGTGAAGGTTGAGGTTCCAAGTTTGATTCTTCTGTTGCGCACCTTTTTTTTGCTCTTTTAACAAGGAAATAAAGAAAAGGAAATGGGTCGTCCTAAGTGTGGAGGATGCGTGCGCCGGTTCTGAAGCCCCAAATAGGGAATGCCTACTTCCTATCCCAAGGTGTAGCGACGAACCATAATCCCTAGGCTTTGGTCAATGCCGTGATTAAACGTGGGCATTGGTGGCCCGGCCCGGTCTGAAGCCCGACGTGCGTGCCAGGCTCTGGCCTCACTTTCCGGCTTGCAGCCCAGCCCGAAGCCCGATGAAACATGATATTTAGGTTGTTTATATAGTAATAGGTATATTAGTGTAGTATGTGTCCCTCATAATAGCTATATTATTATTTTTAAATATAGAGAATAGGCATTTTGCCGGGCTGTGAGCCGGGCCGGGACCGGGCTTGGGATTTTGTGGTCGGTATTTTTTTAAACCCGGCCTGGCCCGAAAATGAAGGGAATATGCCCTAGAGGCAATAATAAAGTTGTTGTTTATATTTCCTTATATCATGATAAATATTTATTATTCATGCTAGAATTGTATTAACCAGAAACTTAGTACATGTATGAATACATGGACAAACAGAGTGTCCCTAGTATGCCTCTACTTGACTAGCTCGTTAATCAAAGATGGTTAAGTTTCCTGACCATAGACATGCGTTTTCATTTGATGAACGGGATCACATCATTAGAGAATGATGTGATGGACAAGACCCATCCGTTAGCTTAGCATTATGATCGTTTAGTTTTATTGCTATTGCTTTCATCATGACTTATACATATTCCTCTGACTATGAGATTATGCAACTCCCAAATACCGGAGGAACACCTTGTGTGATATCAAACGTCACAAAATAACTGGGTGATTATTGTCGGTGTCAAAACCGGCAGATCTCGGGTAGGGGGTCCCGAACTGTGCGTCTAAGGCGGATGGTAACAGGAGGCGGGGGACACGATGTTTACCCAGGTTCGGGCCCTCTCGATGGAGGTAATACCCTACTTCCTGCTTGATTGATCTTGATGATATGATTATTACAAGAGTTGATCTACCACGAGATCGTAGAGGCTAAACCCTAGAAGCTAGCCTACGGTATGATTGTTATTGTCCTACGGACTAAACCCTCCGGCTTATATAGACACCGGAGGGGGCTAGGGTTACACAGAGTCGGTTACAAGGGAGTAGATCTACATATCCGTATTGCCAAGCTTGCCTTCCACGCCAAGGAGAGTCCCATCCGGACACGGGACGAAGTCTTCAATCTTGTATCTTCATAGTCCAACAGTCCGCTAAAGTATATAGTCCGCCGTCCGAGGACCCCTAATCCAGGACTCCTCAAGAGTCTCGAACCAGTCTTCAATGACGATGAGTCCGGCGCACAGATTTGTCTTCGGCATTGCAAGGCGGGTTCTTCCTCCGAATACTCCATAGAAGATTTTTGAACACAAGGATAGTGTCCGGCTCTGCAAAACAAGTTCCACATACCACCGTAGAGAGAATAATATTTCCACAAATCTAATCCGCTGACAACTTTTCATAACGTGACTGAGGGAGTCCTGGATTAGGGGGTATCCGGACTGCCGGACTATATCCTTTGGCCGGATTGTTGGACTATGGAGATACAATATTGAAGACTTCGTCTCGTGTCCGGATGGGACTCTCCTTGGTGTGGAAGGCAAGCTTGGTGATACGGATATGTAGATCTCCTCCCATTGTAACCGACTCTGTGTAACCCTAGCCCTCCAGGTGTCTATATAAACCGGAGGGTTTAGTCCAGAGGACCAACAACAATCATACCATAGGCTAGCTTCTAGGGTTTGGCCTCTATGATCTCGTGGTAGATCAACTCTTGTAATAATCATATCATCAAGATCAATCAGGAAGTAGGGTATTACCTCCATCGAGAGGGCCCGAACCTTGGTAAACATTGTGTCCCCCGCCTCCTGTTACCATCCGCCTTAGACGCATAGTTCGGGACCCCCTACCCGAGATCCGCCGGTTTTGACACCGACAGTGACATCACACCACGACCTGGTCATTATTTGAACCGTTTTCTCAATCAGCTTGCCACTGCATGTTTTGCGAGGCGATTTTATTGGCACGTCTTGTCGAAGCAGAGATCGTGTCCCCCTTATTACGGGATTCTCATCAATACAGGTGTGGGTAACCCTATTGTGCCCGTTGGTATGACTCCTCGATTTTAGGCAAGTTCCAAACGGCCACGCGGAGGACGCTTGATATTCACCCTCTTTATAAAGAGGCCAAGTCCTGTCCTTTTCTTGTCGCACTCAATCGAACCCTTCCCCCACCTCGAGTTCCAACTCCCAAGGCTCAGGCTAGGCGCTTCGGACCTTCAATCATGTCCGGATCCAACCTTCAAGGTCGGTGGATGCCCTCCTCTGTCACAGAGGAGGACATCAAGAAGCTAAGAGAAGCCAGGTATCTGACCGCCGAAATCTCACACAGGCTACCTGCTCGAGGGCAGGTCATTCCCACCCCCGAGCCCGGCGAGAGCGTCGTATTCATCTCTCACTTCCTCCGAGGGCTAGGCCTTAGCCTAGATCCCTTTGTTAGGGGGCTCATGTTCTATTACGGGCTGGATTTCCATGACCTGGCCCTGGATTCCATCCTTCACATCTCTTCGTTCATCGTCGTGTGTGAGGCCTTCCTCCATGTCACCCCGCACTTTGGCTTGTGGCTCAAGACCTTTAATGTGGAGCCGAAGACGATTAATGGGCGACATGCAGAATGCGGAGGAGCCGTAATAAGCAAAGGCGCCGATGTTCCAAGGCCAAAGGGTTCCTTCCCGGAGGTATCCAGCTTATGGCAACGGGAGTGGTTTTACATCACAGCTCCCCGCGGTACTAAGTAGGTGGTTGTCGGTGTCAAAACTGGCGAATCTCGGGTAGGGGGTCCCGATCTATGCGTCTAGGTTGATGGTAACAGGAAGCAAGGGACACAATGTTTACCCAGGTTTGGGCCCTCTCGATGGAGGTAAAACCCTACTTCCTGCTTGATTAATATTGACGATATGAGTAGTACAAGAGTAGATCTACCACGAGATCGTAGAGGCTAAACCCTAAGAGCTAGCCTATGATGGTATGATTGTAATTGTGATCGGCCTTCTAAGGACCAACCTCTCCGGTTTATATAGACACCGGAGAGGGCTAGGGTTTACATGGAGTCGGTTACAAGGAAGGAAATATAATATCCGGATCGCCAAGCTTGCCTTCCACGCCAAGGAGAGTCCCATCCGGACACGGGATGGAGTCTTGAGTCTTGTATCTTCACGCTTTAATAGTCCGGACGATGTATACAGTCCAGCTGTCCGGATACCCCCTAATCCAGGACTCCTCAAGAGCCTCGAACCAGGCTTCAATGACGACGAGTCCGGCGCACGCGATCTTGTCTTCGGCATTGCAGGCGGGTTCCATCTCCGAATACTCAAAGTAATTATCGAACACGTAAACCAGGTCCGGATCGCAAAATGATCTTCACATACCACCGTAGAGAGAATGATATTTCACAAATGCAATCTCCGACAACTTTTTAGACAGGTGTGACATGTCATTACGGTCGGGTCATTATTCGAACCGTTTTCCCACAACCGGCCACAACGCATATTGCGAGGCGGTTTCCTTGACACGTCTTGTCAAAGCAGAGATCGTGTCCCCTTATCACGGGATTCTCATCAATACGGGTATGGGTAATCCTACCGTGCCATCAACCGTGGCGCTTGGGAAGCAAGCGATCCTCAACGGGTAAGTGGGGAGGCGCACGCTTTAAATCGCCTCTATAAAGGGATAAGAGTTCCCCATTTTACCCACGCCTTCTTCCTTCCTTGCTCACCCCTGCCCCCTCGAGCTCCAGCGCCCTAGCCCAAGTTTTCTCCGCACAGCTAAACATGTCCGGAGCAGGAGGCAAGTGGGTGGCTTCCACTGTGAAGGAGAAGCATATCGCGAATCTTCGGGCGGCCGGATACTTGGCCGCAGACATAGCGCACCGGCTACCGGACGACGGGCAGGTCATTCCAACTCCGCTACCCCACGAGAGGGTCGTGTTTGTCGCCCACTTCGTCCGTGGACTGGGATTTCCACTTCATCCCTTCGTCCGCGGGCTCATGTTCTACTACGGGCTAGATTTCCATGATCTAGCTCCAAATTTCGTCCTCAACATCTCGGCGTTCATCGTCGTATGCGAGGCCTTCCTCCGCATCAAGCCTCACTTTGGCTTGTAGCTACAAATCTTCTGCGTGAAGCCAAGATCGTGGAGCGCCAACAAGCGAAAAGCGGAGGGGCCATGGTGGGCAAGATGCCTAACATCACCTGGCCTGACGGCTCCTTTGCGGAGACCGTGAAAGGGTGGCAATCGGGGTGGTTCTACATCACCGAGCCGCGCGGTGCCAACTGGGCAGCGACCCCCGAGTTCCGATCCGGAACCCCCATGCGGCTCACCTCCTGGGAAAAGAAGGGCCTGGCCTGGGGCGAACCTACAGAGCTGACCGGACTCCAAAAACGCGTTAAGAGCATGAAGGACAAGAACATCAAGCTTGTCAACGTGATCTAGGTCATGCTCGTTCGCCGGATTCTTTCGTGCCAAAGACGGGCATTCAATCTGTGGGAGTTCGTCCCGGCCAAACACCAGACGCTTCGAAACTCTACGACATGACGCACAAAGGCGCATGGAAGGTGTTGTTCAAGGCCTCCGAAGTACCTCCTCCCACATCCGAGGACCGCGGACTTCACGCCGCGCGGCCTCCTAGTCCGGTGAGTTTTTTGACTACCACCGGATTCAGCTTTTCCTAGTATATTCGTGAGGAAGTCTTAAGTAACTATGCATATTTAATCAGGATTATGTGAAGACATCGGAGCGGATTGACTGTCCGGCTCTGCTGCCAGAAGGCCCAGCTGATGCTCTTCTGACAGAGATGCTGGTCCCGGCGCCCTACAAGGCACCGGAGAAGAAGGCCGAAAAGAAGGCCCCGGGGACCAGTAAGGGTCTCCGGCGTAAGGTTGTACCGGAAGCCTCGTCCGAAGACGATGATGCAAACTCCTCCCCTGAAGGGGAGGAAGAAGAAGAAGGGGCCGCCCCATCCGGAGAGGATGGGGGGCCTGAGAAGGCAGACCAGGGGGCCGGGAAAGGCCCCCGGCGTAAGGCCGTTGTCGGTGTCAAAACCGGCGGATCTCGGGTAGGGGGTCCCGAACTGTGCGTCTAGGCGGATGGTAACAGGAGACAAGGGACAAGATGTTTTTACCCAGGTTCGGGCCCTCTCGATGGAGGTAATACCCTACTCCAGCTTGATTAATATTGATGATATGGGTAGTACAAGAGTAGATCTACCACGAGATCAAGGAGGCTAAACCCTAGAAGCTAGCCTATGGTATGATTGTTGTTCTGTCCTACGGACTAAAACCCTCCGGTTTATATAGACACCGGATAGGTTAGGGTTACTGAGGGAGTCCCGGATTAGGGGGTGTCCGGATAGCCGGACTACCGTCATCGGCCGGACTATCGTTTGCCGGACTATCATCATCAACCGGACTCCAAGACTATGGAGATAGAAGATTGAAGACTTCACCCCGTGTCCGGATGGGACTTTCCTTGGCGTGGAAGGCAAGCTTGGCGATACGGATATGTAGATCTCCTACCATTGTAACCGACTCTATGTAACCCTAGCCCCCTCCGGTGTCTATATAAACCGGATGGCTTTAGTCCGTAGGACAACAATCACAACAACCCTTACAATCATACCATAGGCTAGCTTCTAGGGTTTAGCCTCCTTGATCTCGTGGTAGATCCACTCTTGTAAACATCCACAATATCAATATCAATCAAGCAGGACGTAGGGTTTTACCTCCATCAAGAGGGCCCGAACTCGGGTAAACATCGTGTCCCTTGTCTCTGTTACCATCCGCCTAGACGCACAGCTCGGGACCCCTACCCGAGATCCGCCGGTTTTGACACCGACATTGGTGCTTTCATTGAGAGTTCCTCTGTGCCGTCACCGATAGGAAGGATGCCTCCTCCCGTCTTCAAGGACGGTATCTTCGCCAAAGGAGCCTTGGCCGCCGGCCAAACTATCCGGCTAGGTGGTTTTCTTATGACCGCCTGTCCGGCCATCGCTTCGACAACGACCTCTCAAGTCGTCAAAAGCAATCTTCACGTCAGCTCGGAATTCGCCGAGCGGTTGGATCCAATAGAGCTCTCGTCCAGAACGAGCTCTTGGATCGCATCGCCGCTCGGGAGTCGCCATAGACTACGATCGATTGGGCTTAAACCCGATCCGAGAGAAATTAACTCTCCTCAGGTCACCCACCACGTTGCGGTGGTAGAGGAACAATGCGGCGACGCTTCTCCGTATTGAAAACTAGTCATGTCCGGATCCCGAACCCCTCATGCCGGATTCCCGGAGGGACGGGCTTCGATCAAACATCGAACTTAAAGTCGGGCATCGGACCAGACTCGTTGGACAACGCCCGTAAATCCAAGCTTCCAAAATTGGAAACTTCTCGGCCTTCGAGCCCTGAGATGGGTAGGGTTCCGGACTTAGTTCCACCCACCCACCCAGACATATGCGATCTAACTCTAATTCGGCAAGAGCCCGCCGAGACAGTACATCACTACTGGGCCAGATTCCTCCTGGTTATGGACAGAATAAAGGACTGCCAAGAGGAAAACGCAATCTCAGTCTTCTGCAATAATTGCACGGACAAGGGAATCCTAAACGCCATAAGTCGCCGCGACATCACGCGCTTCGCTGACTTGGAGATCATCGTACAAAAGTACTGTGCGATGGAAAGCGCCTGGAAAACCGAAAGTAAATTTTGGGATAATCCGGTCCCGAATACATCCCTAGTCCGGAACCAAAGGGTGCATCATTATCAAGCACCTAGGCTGAATACCAAAAAACCAAAACCCCCTAAAGGGTACGGAACCGTACTGGAGGGCTGGCTAAACGGACCCTGCAAAATTCATAGCACAGAGGGCGCCACTCCAACTCATAGCCTTCGAGCATGTTGGATACTACGGCAGGTAGCCAAACGTGGCGAGGAGCTTCTAGCTCCGAATCCCAGCCCAAAGAACACCAGTACGGTGTTAACAGTCTTCGAGACTTTCGCATCCAATAACATGCGAAAACGACAACTCTGCAACCTTGCCGAAGTCTACCAAGTAGCAACAATAAATCCATGGAGCGACACGGCTATTACCTTCAATGCCAGTGACGAACCTAAATTCCGAACTGCCCGGCACTACCGCATTGGTCCTCGGCCCAATAGTAGACGGCTTTACGCCTTACTAAGGTACACATGGACGGCGGCAGCGGACTAAACCTCATCTATGAGGAAACCCTCGAAAAATGGAAATAGATCGGAACCGCATTGAGCGAAGCAGCACAACCTTTAGAGGAATAATCCTCACCGGAAACATGCTGACAGGAAAAATCACGCCGGGCGTAGTATTCGGCTCACGGACAATTATAGGTCCGAGGAGGTCACGCTTCAAGTGGCCCCATTCAGCAGCGGATATCATGCTCTATTAGGACGAGAGGCATTCACAATTTTTCAAGCTATACCCCATTATGGGTACATGAAGCTTAAAATGCCCGGTCCCAACGGAATTATCACTCTCGCTAGTGATCCGGACATAGCACTCCGCGCCGAAAACAAGACAGCCGCACTAGCCCTCGAGGCACTATCCGAAGCCCTAGCGGCCGAGGAACTCACCGATGCGCTCCACGGTGAATAGGGACGATGTGATACTTGATAAAAGATCCAAGTCCACCTCTTTTAAACCAGCGGATGAAATAGTCAAATTCCAGGTCCACCCAACGGACCCCACGAAGACGGCCTCCATCGGGGCACAATTGAACCTCGATGTAGACGCCAAGATCGCGAGAATTCCTTCGGGAAAATTGGGACATTTTTGCCTGGCACCCATCGGATATGTCCCACGCAGATTGGCAGAACACAGCCTAAACATCCTAAAAGGATTCAAGCCAGTCAAACAGGCTCTTCGACGATTTTACGAACCCAAAAGACAAGCAATGGGAGAAGAGCTAGCCAAGCTATTGGAAGCCGGATTCATCAGAGACATCAAGCACCCGGATTGGCTAGCAAACTTGGTGATGGTACCAAAGAAGGACAAATCCTGGCACCTATGTGTCGATTTCAAAGACCTAAATAAGGCCTGCCCAAAGGATCCCTTCCCTCTCACCCGCATCAACCAAATCATCGATGCCACAGCAGGGCACGATTCATTGTGCTTCCTGGACGACATACTCGCTATCATCAAATCAAGATGGCAGAAGCGGATCAAGCCGCAACAGCATTCATTACTCCATATGGACCATTCTGCTATAACACGATGCCCTTCGGACTTAAAAACGCCGGCGCAACATATCAGCGCATGATTCAGACATGTCTGGCTACCCAGATCGGCAAAACAGTAGAGGCATATGTGGACGACGTAGTCGTCAAAACCAAACACGTCGAAACTCTAGTAGACGACTTGAGGCTCACATTCGACAGCCTCAGAGCATATGACATCAAGCTGAATCCGGAAAAATGTGTTTTCGGCGTACCAGCTGGAAAGCTGCTGGGCTTCATAGTATCCGGTGAGGAATTGAAGCAAAACCAGCCAAGATCCGAGCTCTATCACAGCTAGATATCCCAAAAGACCTCAAGCAAATACAAAAATTGACCGGATGCGTAGCGGCTCTAAGCCGCTTTATCTCCCGTCTAGGAGAAACGGCATTACCCCTCTATCGCCTCCTCAAGCGCACCGAACACTTCGAGTGGACGGATGCTGCCACCGCCGGACTCGAAGAAATAAAGGCCATATTGGCAACAAATCCGGTTCTGGCTGCGCCCAACGTGGGTGAACCAATGTTGTTATACATCGCAGCTACGCATCAAGTTGTAAGCGCGGTACTCGTCGAACGAGAAATGAAGGGCAAAAATTCCCTCTTCAAAACCAAGATACTACGTATCCATCGTGTTAACCCCTTGCAAGTCCCGTTACCCGCACTATCAGAAGATAGCGTACGCGGTGTTCATGGCATCCCGGAAGCTCCGACACTACTTTCAAGAGTGTTTGATAACAGTGGCCTCTGAAGTACCACTTAACGACATTATAAACAACCGCGACGCGACGGGAAGGATTGCAAAATGGACCATTGAGCTCTTACCATTTGATATATCTTACAAACCTCGGCGAGCTATCAAGTCTCAAGTTTTGGCTGACTTTGTCGCTGAATGGACCGAAGCCGAACTCCCTAAAGAATACGGCGCATACTCCAATTGGATTATGCACTTCGACGGCTCCAAAATGTTAGCCGGATCGGGGCTGGCGTCGTATTGACGTCCCCAACCGGAGACACAGTCCAATACGCATTTGAGATAATGTACACGGACTCTAACAACGCAGCCGAATCTGAGGCCCTTTTACACGGTCTCCGGATGGCAATCTCCATGGGCATTCAACGCCTAGAGGTGCGGGGACTCAAACCTCGCAATATCCCAAATAAACGGAGACTTTGACGCCAAAGATCCGAAAATGGCAGCATATCGCAACGCTGTCCTCAAAATGTCAGCCCGGTTCGAAGGACTTGAATTCCATCACGTCACCCGGGATAATAACCAAGCAGTCGACGTATTGGCACGCATTGGCGCAAAACGCGACGCTGTCCCTCCTAACATCTTCCTGGAACGGCTCTTCAAGCCATCCGTACTATGGGAAGAGGAGTCCGGAACTAACAATCCGGAACAAGCCGCACCAACCGGCGATCCAGCCGATGACATAACACCTTCCGCCCACGACATAATGGCAGTAATTGCCCCGTGGACAGAACCATTCCTCGCCTACTTGCTTAGGCAGGAGCTTTCTGAAGACCAAAATGAGGCCCGCTGCATTATCCGGCGATCAAAAGCCTACAAGGTCTATGAGGGAGAACTTTATAAGAAAAGCACAACCGGAGTCCTTCAAAGGTGTATCTCCGAAGAGGAAGGGCGAAACCTCCTGGCTGAAATTCATGCCGGACTAGGCGGACACCACGCCGCAGCTCGGGCCCTTGTAGGAAAGGCATTCCGTACAGGATTTTACTGGCCGACGGCTCGAGCAGATGCCCAGGACTTAGTCCAAAGATGCGTCGGTTGTCGGCTCTTTGCTAATCGAGCCATATGGCACCCACCGCCTCAAAACTATACCAATTACACGGCCGTCATGTCTGGGGGCTTGACATGGTTGGACCACTTAAAGGGGGAGCCCACAAGCAAAGGTACCTATTGGTCATGGTGGATAAATTCACCAAATGGATAGAGACCAAGCCAGTTAAAACGGCAGAGTCCGGACCAGTGATAGACTTTATATCAGGGGTAGTACACCGTTATGGTGTCCCCCACAGCATCATCACCGACAACGGCACGAACTTCACCGCCGACGAGGTTAAATCATGGTGCAAAAATATGGGCATCAAGCTCGATTACGCTTCAGTCTATCATCCTCAAACCAATGGTCAAGTGGAACGAGCAAATGGTCTCATAATGAGCGGCATCAAACCCAGACTAGTGCGGTCCCTTACGAAATCGACACGACCGGGTAGAGGAGCTCGACTCCGTACTCTGGGGAGCTGCGGACAACGCCTAACCGTACCTTTGGATTCACACCATTTTTATGGTGTACGGCGAGAAGCAGTTACGCCTGCGACATCATTCATGACTCACCTCGAGTGCGCATGTACGAAGAAAGAGAAGCCGAGTTGGATCGGCAGGACAACTTGGACACATTGGAGGAAGAGCGCGATGTCGCCAAGGCTCGTTCCGCATTCTATCAACAGCAGGCTCGAAGATACCAAATCAGAGAAGTACGGGCCAAGACTTACAACGTTGGCGAACTGTTTCTACGCCTGCTGGACAAGAAATAGGACAAGCTCAAGCCCAAAAGGGAAGGCACCTTCATCAATTATCAAGTCTTGACCGGCGGAGCGTACTGCTCATTTAAATGCATCGGATAACCGACTCGAGCCGAACCCATAGAACGCAGCCCGCCTCCGGCGATTCTATGCCTAGCGCCGGACTAAGAGTTCGTCCCCTTCCCCCGTCCAAAAATTTTTCTTTTATTTATTTCAGCTGCCTTTTGTTCATCTTTTTCTTCTCAAACCTATTCATCCAAGCCTTAAAGGGCTTTACCCGCGCAACGTTCGCGCACAATTGATGTGCTACCGCACTCATTATACCCGGGGCTTCTTTACCGTGCTTAATTATACGGGCTTTATGCCCAAAGACATGTGTCAAGCCTCCACATGTACCTTTTATTCACCATTATATGCATCGATATGACTTAAGTTTTGGCCAAGCTAGGTTGCTCGGCTCTGTGCTTACCCCTCGTTCCCGATTGTTCGCTAGGAGGTCAAGGAGCACCTCTGCGATTGTTCTTGCCGGTCAGCCGGATGTGTACCTCGGGACCGGGTGAAGCCGAAAGCTAGCGTTCTTAAGGGAATATTCGGTCGGTGACTTAAAAGATGATTTTTATCCACTTATTTATCTGCCCCAGATGTTTTCTTCGCTTTTTTCGCAGCCCGACATGCACTTTAGGGCATGCCACCCCAGCGGAAAGGAACCCTTAACGGAACTATTCTCCCTGGAAGATGTTTCTTACTAACCATGTAATATAACATAACTAGTTGGGCACTTGTCTGATAAAGCACTGATGACCCCTACGCCTGGTCTCCACGCATACCCCGGTTGTTTCATAACCGAGAAGGTATTCGGACACACTCCGGACTCTAGGGTCCCGAGGTCGGCTTAAAAGGTCGGCAAAGACAAACGATCTACAATCCGGCTAGAAGACATTTTGTATGTCATTTTATAATACATTATCAAATCGACCGATTGTATTCTTCCTCAATCCCGCCTAACAGGTTGTCTAATTTACAGTCCTGTTGGGAAAAATTTTGCGCCAACTCCACTTGGTCAGTATACTAAACTCACAGGATCTCCTTCCCATCGGGCCCCACAGTCCGACTTCGCCATGTGGTTGGGATCCGCCTTCTTGTACCACGTCTTTACCATGGCCTGTGCTTCCACGCACCTTGACGGCAGGCGAAATCTTCCATAAATGGAAGCGCTGCCGCACTTCAGAGAGATTCTCTGCAAGCTCCCCAAGACCCTCGGGTATGGAGAAGGCCGGCCATAACGCCTGGATGACGCCTCTCATAGCCTGCCGAACTCGTTCGATCAGTTGCAACAATTCGGGAAGTTGATCACCCGTTGTTACGGGCATCTCCTCTGCAGGGTGACCTGTGAGCATACCCTCTGAGACATATTACATCAAATTGACTTCCTCGCCAACTCTTCTTTTCAAAGGAGTTCGCTCAAGCACTTACTATATATGCCGCGGCGAAGCCGCTGATTCTCCTTAACGGAGCCCGACAGCTTGGCCCGAACGCCTTTCAGCTCTTCTCCAAGCTGGGCATGGGCATCCCGGAGCTTGTTCCTTTCATGCTGCACCTTATGTAGCACCCTCTCGCCGGCCTTTAGTTGGCGCAGAAGTTCTTGCCTGTCCGGATCTTGTCCGGCAGCACCTGCAACGTCGTTTTTTAGACTTGCGCAAAGGCCAAACGGTACTTATCCTTCTAAAATAATGCGTTACCAGGAGAGGTCCTTGCGTTTCCTCCTGCGCCAGACAACGCGGCCTCAAGTTGGGCCTTGCACTCTTGCAGCTCCTGAGACAGTTGGGTATTCTTCTCGGTAAGATCCTGCATTTCATATGATCCTTAAATCAGTTAATATAACTTCGTTAAGTCTCGGGGGCTACTGGCATATACAACCGTTAAAATCTCTTACCCGTATGTCTTTTACATACTGCTCCGTGGCTCTGGTAAAACTATCTTGAGCGGCACGAAGGTGCGCGTCCCCCGTGTTAAAGGCATTCAACGCCTCGGGGAGAAGCACGTCACGAAAATCTTGTCATGGCGGCGCCTGTGATTCAGGCACTCTCCACCTCAGACTTGGTGGTGGGCAGTCTTCGGCATCCTCTCGTCGGAGGAACTTCCGGCTCGCGCCTTGCGCCGCCTCCCCCTCGACGGGTGCGGGAGCCCGGCTGGTAGAGGCTGGATTGACAACTTCCACGCCTGATCCGGGCGGACGCTTTTTCCCTATAAAAGTCATGAGCACTCAAAACGCTTCCTAGGAACGTTGCTCTAAAAATAAGGAATTGTGAGCTACACCTTTGCGGCGATGCTTGATCTGCCAAGGCGCTCCTCTTCCGCCTACCGGTCCGGACTGGCCCTTGTTGGTCAGCCACCGCGGGCTCGGCTTCTCGCCCCAGGGGCACCTCCTGCACAGTGCCATCATGTACGGTGGTCAGAAATAAGCAAGGAAGGAATGACGGTGTCAGGGCTTCGGCCGCAATCACCTGGGGAGCCGGGTTTAGTCCGGGGTAGTCGGCCGTGATGGCGACTAAAGCATTATCCATGCTGAGCTGGTGGAACACCCCGTCGATTAGCTCCACCTTTATGTCCGGATCCTCTTCGGAGGTCGGATCCCGGGATCTCTCCGGATCCTCAGACTGTGGAGCCGGACTTAGCATTCCCTACACAGTCCGGCGCAGTTCCTGCGTCGAAAGAATGACACAATGTAAGAAACTTAAGTTTCGAAAGGCACGGGTCGGACACGCTGAGTGTTCACTTACCCAAGGCCGGGGATTGTTCATGGAAAACCCATTTAACGGGTTCGTCTGAAGGAAATCCTCCTTCTCCCCCTTATACAGGCCGAACAAGATCGTCACCAGATCTTCGGCCGATTCCGGCCCTTTGCGGCCATGACGGGTGGCATCATCCTCCCCGTTGAAATCCCGCATGGGGTAGCCCCTGTATTGTAGTGGCTGCACTCCCCGCGTAATGCATGTTGCCATGACTCCGATCATGGTCAACCGGTCATGGGCCAGTAACCTTATTCGGCCCATCAGATAATGGACGCTCTTGTCTTCCTCCAGTCGGGGGCTCCACGGACGCCAACTAAGGCGTTTCTTCAGAGGAGCATTGCTGAACTCCGGGAGGCCGATCCAACAGGGTCCGCAGTGAGCGTCTTCTATATAAAACCATTCGAAGGCCAGTCTTTGGGCGCCTTCTTAGGGGTTCGGATGGATATCCGGTCCCGGCAATGCGCCATATTTCGCCGCCCACTTGATATATGGACCCCTCGTGAGAAGCGGGGACAAGGCAAAACAACCTCTTCCACAGCGTGAAGTGGGGCTCGATGCCTGTGAAAAGCTCGCAAAGAGCTACGTAACCCAAGGATATGCAAGATTGAGGCGGGCGTGAGGTGATGGAGCTGGAGTCCGTAGAACTCTGTGAGCCCGCGGAGGAATGGATGTACAGAAATCCGAGCCCCTTATTAGATAGGGGACGAAGCATACCCGCTCCCCTTTGTTGGGATTAGGGGTAACCTTCTGCTAGCTTCCCACCTTTGTAGGTGGCAAGCCCGGCTCGAACCGGAACCATGAAGGCCGGAGGAGATATCCCCCATTTGGAGCTTCACCACTCGTTGTGCGAAGCAGAGCATCTCCTCCAATCTCTGGCGAAGGGCTGGGAGCGAGAAGAGGAGCCGCGTTGACGGTCCATGATGGAATGGATTCTTGGTCGAAAGCGCCCGATGAGTATTTGCGAGAGGAAGATGGTGATTTGGATCTGGATTCTTGCCTCCCTTATAGGCGGATTATTCGCACAACTAGGGGTAAAACATAAAAGACACCACGGCTTTTCACATTCGCACGACAGCGTGGAAGAAGGCCCTTATTGGGCATGGAAGCCAAGACGTGCAACATTGATGAGGAAGCTGGACAATCGCTCGCGTACATGGAACTTAAAGGAGAACACGCCTTGCAACGCCAAGAATACACGCATCGGACTTATCGTCATTGAAGCCTGGTTAGGGGCTACCGAGGAGTCTCGGATTAGGGGGTGTCCGGATAGCCGGACTACCGCCATCGGCCGGACTATCGTTTGCCGGACTATCATCATCGACCGGACTCCAAGACTATGGAGATAGAAGATTGAAGACTTCACCCCGTGTCCGGATGGGACTTTCCTTGGCGTGGAAGGCAAGCTTGGCGATACAGATATGTAGATCTCCTACCATTGTAACCGACTCTATGTAACCCTAGCCCTCTCTGGTGTCTATATAAACCGGATGGCTTTAGTCCGTAGGACAACAATCACAACAACCCTTACAATCATACCATAGGCTAGCTTCTAGGGTTTAGCCTCCTTGATCTCGTGGTAAATCCACTCTTGTAAACATCCACAATATCAATATCAATCAAGCAGGACGTAGGGTTTTACCTCCATCAAGAGGGCCCGAACACAGGTAAACATCGTGTCCCTTGTCTCCTGTTACCATCCGCCTAGACACACAGTTCGGGACCCCTACCCGAGATCCGCTGGTTTGACACCGAGCCAGTTACGTAGTCGGTTACAATGGTAGGAGATCTACATATCCGTGTCGCCAAGCTTGCCTTCCATGCCAAGGAAAGTCCCATCCGGACACGGGACGAAGTCTTCAATCTTGTATCTTCATAGTCCAGAGTCCGCCAACGGTGAGAGTTCGCTATCCGGACACCCCTAATCCGGACTCCCTCAAGAGCCCCGAACCAGGCTTCAATGACGATGAGTCCGGCGCGTTGATTGTCTTCGGCATTGCGAGGCGGGTTCTTCTCCAAATTCCATATACTTGTCAAATAGTGTCCGGCTTCTGATAAATGCTGCGCTCCTCGGCTTCTACGCCCAATAATGGCCATCTTACACGTGTTTGAATGAATGCGAAAAGCCATGGTATTTTTACAATTACCCCCCTAGCCGCACAAATGAGCCGCCTACAAAAGGGGCAAGGATCTAGATCTAAGTTACACCATCCCCCCTTTGCGAGCTCTCATTGGAGCGCCTCTGACCAAAGCCCATTCCATCATGGACAGTCGACGCGGCTCCTCCTCTCGCGCTCCAAATTTCACCAGAAATTGGGAGAGATGCTCACCCAGATAGCGAGCTAGTTATACTCCAAGCCAAGGGATTTCTCCCCGCCTTCATGGTCCCGGTTCGAGCCGGACTTGCCACCTACAAGGGCGGAAAGCAAGCGGAGAGCGCCCCGATCCCTCTAAAGGAGAGCGGGTATGCTTCATCTCTTATCTAGTAAGAGGACTCAGATTTCCAATCCATCCGCTTTCTCCGGGGCTCTCGGAGTTCTACGGCCTCCAGTTGCACCATCTTACTCCTGCCTCCATCTTGCACATCGCGGGCTTCGTGGCCCTTTGCGAACTGTTCCTCGGGCCGAGGCTCATTTCGGGCTGTGGAAGAGAATATTCTGCCTAGTACCCCGTTCTCATGAGGGGTCAATATATCAAGTGGGCGGAGCCGAGCTATGGCGCATCGCCGGACCGGATACCTATCCGGAACCCCAAAGAAGGCGTCAAGACCGGGCCTTGAATGGTTTTACATGGAGGACGTCCCCGCCGGATCCTGTTCGGATCGGACTTCCGAGTTCAGCAGGTTCCTTCTGAAGAAGCGCCTTAAGCCGGGCGCCTCGAGCCCCGGAGAGAAGATGACCGGATGTCCTTTATTTGATGAGCCGAATAAGGTTCTTGGGCTCATGCCGGATTGACCATGACAGGAGTCATGGCAATATGCATTATGAGGGGAGTGCAGCCGCCCAATCTGAGGCCACCCCATGTGGGACTTCAACGGGAGGACGATGCCACCCGCCATGGCTGCAAAGGGCTGGATCGGTCACCGAACTGGTGAAGATTTTGTCCGCCATGTATAAAGGGAGGAGGAGGATTTCCTCCGTGTCAATCCACTGAAGGAGTTTTCTTCGAATAATCCTCGAAGCTGGGTAAGCAAACATCTTTGTGACCTATCCGATCCATGTTCCCATGGTTAAATATCTCATTTCGTGGTTTCTGCGCAGGAACTGCGCCGGACTGTGGAGAAGATACACAGCCCGCCCCCACAACCCGAGGATCCAGAACGGTCCCTCGATCCGACCTCCGGAGAGGATCCGGATATAAAGGTGGAGTTGATCGACGGGGTATTCCACCAACTTAGCATCGACAATGCTTTGGTTGCCATTACGGCCGATTACCCCGAATTACTTCCGACCTCGCAGTAAATGAGACCGAGATCCCAACACCACGATAGTGACCCATCCATGCTTATTTTTGATCACCAGATACCAATGGTGCTTCGCAGGGGTACCTTCGAGGCGGAAGCCGAGCCCACGGGCTGGCCAACAAAGGGCAAGCGGCCCAAGCATGCTAAAAAGAAGTGCGGTCCGGATCGAAACTCCGCCGCAACGGTATGGCGGTCACCATATTCCTGGATTGATTCCTAGAAGGCGATTAACGCTGGTGCTCTTTTCAGAAAGAGCGCCGCCGGATCGAGTCCGGAGAGGTTGCCAATCGAACCTTCACCGGCCGTGCTTCAAAGCCGGGTCCAGAGGTCGAGGCGAGCACGAGACGTGCGTCGGATGCTCCTCCGGCTGCAGGATGCCGACAGGTTGTCCGCCACTAACTCCGAGGTGGAGAGTGCCTTGAATCATAGGCGCCGCCGGACAGTTCTTCGTGACGCATGTTTCTCCCAGGAGGCCTTGAATGCCTTCGATTCGGGAGATGCGCACCTCCGTGCCGCTCAAGATGGTCTAGCCAGAGCCACGGAGCAGTATGCAAAAGGACATACGGGTAAGGAAATTTGACAGTTATATATGCCAGTAGCCCCCGAGACTTAAAATAGTTAGAATAACTGATTTAAGGATCATTTGTTATGCAGGATCTTACAGAGAAGAATACCCGATTGTCCCAGGAGCTTGAAGAGTGCAAGGCCCAACTTGAGGCCGCACTAGCCGCTACAGGGGGAGCCGCCGAAACCCCCACTGGTAATATACACTTTAAAAGATAAATAGGTTATGAAGTGCGGCGGGTGTATAGATCTGACAAAAACATTGCAGATGGCGCCGATCGATCCGGACAAGCAACAGCTCTTGGCGCCAGCTAAAGGCGGCGAGAGCGTGCTTATGAGGGTGCGGCAGAGAAAATAACCTCCAGGATGCCAACACCAAGCTGGGTGACGAACTAAAAGACGTTCGTGCATTTGGTTGTCCGACCAGAAAGGAGAATCGGCGGCTTGCCACGGCATTTTCAGTAAGTGCTTGAGCGAACTTTGAAAGAGTTCGGCGAGGAAGGCGACTAACATAAACATGTATGTAGGTTTGCTAACAGGTCATCCTAAGGAGGAGATGCCCAATTCTTCGGGTGATCTTCTTCCCGAATTGCGTCAGCTGCACGAACGAGTCTGGCAGGTGATGAAAGGCATCGGCCAGGCCTTGTGGCCATCTATCTCCCTGCCCGAAAGCATTGGGGAGCTGACAGAGCAGCTTCAAGGAGCACGGCGGCGCTTCCGTCTATGGAAGATATCGGCCTGCCATCAAGGCGCCAGGGAGGCCTGGGCCATGGTAAAGACGCGGTACATGAAGGCTGACCCAAACCAGATGGCCGAGGTCGGACCTGTGGGGGCCTGATGGGATGGAGATCCCTGTAAGCTTAGTGTACGGCCAAGTAGAATTGGCCGCCAAGTATTCCCAGCAAGATTGTAAATTAGATAGCCTATTAGATGGCATTGAGGAGGAATACAATGAGTCGAGTTGACTATTGAAAAATGTGACATGAAAAAATGTCTTCTAGCCGGATTGTAGATCGTTTGTCGTAGCGGACCTTTTCGCTTCAACCTCAGGACCCAATAGTCCGGAGTGTGTCCGAATACCTTCGTGGTTATATAAGAACCAGGGGTATGCATGGAGACAAGGTGTAGGGGTCATTGTTGCTGTATCAGACAAGTGCCCAACTAGTTATGTTATATTACATGGGTTAAGAAACATCTTCCAGGGAGAATAGTTCCGTTAAGGGTTCCTTTTTTGGGATGCATGCCCTAAAGTGCATGTCAAAGCTGCTATGAAAGCAGAAAATCATCTGGGGGCAGATGGGTAAATAGTTAAAAATCATCTTTCAGTTCACCGACCGAATATTCCCTTAAGAATGCTAGCTTTAGGCTTCACCCAGTCTGAGGTACACATCCGGCTGACCCGGCAAGAATAATCGCAGAGGTGCTCCTTTACCACCTAGCCGAACAATCGGGAACATAGGGGTAAGCACAGGAGCCATGCAACCCAGCTTGGCCAAAACTTAAGTCATATCGATGCATATAATGGTGAATAAAAGGTACATGCGGAAGTTTAACGCATGTGTTGGGCATGAAGCCCGTATAAATAAGCTTCTGTTAAAGAAGCCCCCAGGTATAATGAGCGCGGACAGCGCATCAAGTGTGTGCGAGAAAAGCGCAAACGAGCCTCTAGAGGCTTCAAGAAGAAGAAGGAGGAGGGAGAGAAATAAAAGACAACAAAAAATAGAAAATGTGGACGGAGGAAGGAGACGAACTTGGAGTCCGGCACTTAGGCGTAGAATCTTCGTAGACGGGCTGCGTTCCATGGGTTCGGCTCGAGTCGGTTATCCGATGCGTTTCGCAGACAAGATGTCTCCGGGTCGGGACCTGGTCGATGATGAAGGGACCTTCCATTTGGGCTTGAGTTTGTCCTTTTTCTTGTCCGGCAGGCGTAGAACTAGTTCGCCAATGTTTTAAGCTTTGGCCTGTACTTCCCTGCTTTGATATCTTCGAGCCTACTGTTGATAGAATGTGGAACGAGCTTTTGCACGTCGCGCTCCTCCTCCAATGCGTCCAACTGTCCCCGCCGATCAAGCTTGGCTTCTCTTTCTTCATACATGCGCACGCGAGGTGAGTCATGTATTATGTCGCAGGGCAAGACTGCCTCTGCGCCGTACACCATGAAGAATGGTGTGAATCTGGTAGTACGATTCAGCGTGGTCCGCAGCCCCCAGAGTACGGAGTCGAGCTCCTCAACCCAGTGCGTATTAGATTCCTTGAGGGACCGCACTAGTCTGGGTTTAATGCCGCTCATGATTAGACCATTCGCCCGTTCGACTTGGCCGTTGGTTTGAGGGTGATAGATCGAGGCGTAATCGAGCTTGATGCCCATGTTTTTGCACCATAATTTGACCTCATCGGCCGTGAAGTTGGTGCCATTATCGATGATGATACTGTGGGGACACCGTAACGGTGCACTACCCGATATGAAGTCTATCACCGTCCGGATTCGCCGCTTTAACAGTGCTTGGCCTCTATCCATTTGGTGAATTTATCCACCATGACCAATAGGTATTTCTGCTTGTGGGTTCCTCCCTTAAGGGGTCCAACCACGTCAAGCCCCCAGACCATGAACGGCCAGGTGATGGGTATAGTCTTAAGGGTGGTGGGTGGCATGTGGCTTTGGTTAGCAAAAAGCTGGCAACCGACGCATCGTTGGACTAAGTCCTGCGCATCTGCCCGGGCCATCGGCCAATAAAATCCTGTACGGAAGGCCTTGCCTACAAGGGCCCGGGCTGCGGCGTGGTGCCCACCCAGTCTGGCGTGAATTTGAGCCAGGAGGTTTCGTCCTTCCTCTTCGGAGATACACCTTTGAAGGACTCCGGTAGTGCTTTTCTTATAAAGCTCTCCCTCATGGACTTTATAGGCTTTAGAGCGCCGTACTATGTAGCGAGCCTCATTTTGGTCTTCGGGGAGTTCCTGCCTAGTTAGGTAGGCTAGGAATGGTTCCGTCGACGGGGCGATAACCACCATTATTTTGTGAGCAGAGGGTGTTATCTCGGGGGCAGAGCCTCCGGTTGTGTCAGAGTGTTCGGCGTCAGGCAGTGCGGTTGGGTCTGATTGATATTGCGGACTCCTTCCCATAGTACGTATGGCTTGAACAGCCGTTCGAGAAAGATATTGGGTGGGACGGCATCGCGCTTAGCACCGATGCGTGCTAATATATCCGCCGCTGGTTGTTATCCCGCAATATGATGAAATTCGAGCCCTTGAACTGCGGCCGACATTTTTAGGACCGCATTGCGGTATGCTGCCATTTTCGGATCATTGGCATCAAAGTCTCCGTTTATTTGAGATATTGCGAGGTTGAATCGCGCACCTCTAGGCGTTGAATGCCCATGGAGATCGCCATCCGGAGGCCGTGCGAAGAGGGCCTCAGATTCGGCTGCGTTGTTGGAGTCCGTGATACATTATCTAAAGGACGATTGGACTGTGTCCCCGGTTGGGGACGTCAGACGACGCTAGCCCCAGTGCCGCCAACATTTTGGAGCCGTCAAAGTGCATGATCCAATTGGAGTATGCGCCGTACTCTTTAGGGAGTTCGGCTTCGGTCCATTCGGCCACGAAGTCGGCCAAAACCTGCGAATTAATAGCTTGTCGTGGCTTATAAGTTATATCGAATGGAAGGAGCTCTATGGCCCATTTAGCAATCCGGCCCGTAGCGTCGCGGTTGTTTATAATGTCGTTGAGAGGTACTTCGGAGGCTACCGTTATCGAACACTCTTGAAAGCAATGTCGCAGCTTCCGGGATGCCATGAACACCGCGTATGCTATCTTTTGATAGTGTGGGTACCGGGACTTGCATGGAGTTAGGACAGTGGACACATAATAAACCGGTTTTTGAACAGGGAACCGGTGTCCGTCCGTTTCTCGTTCGACGACGAGCATCGCGCTGACAACTTGATGTGTTGCTGCGATATATAATAGCATTGGTTCGCCCACGTTGGGCGCGGCCAGGACCGAATTTGTTGCCAAAATGGCCTTTATTTCTTCGAGTCCGGCCGTATGCATCCGATCCACTCAAGTGTTCGGTGCGGCGGAGGAGGCGGTAAAGGGTAATGCCTTTTCCCCAAACGGGAAATAAAGCGGCTTAGAGCCGCCACGCACCTGGCCAATTTTTGTATTTGTTTGAGGTCTTTTGGAATATCCAATTGTGACAGAGCTCGAATCTTGGCTGGGTTTGCTTCAATTCCTCTACGGACACAATGAAGCCAGGGCTTTCCGGCCGAACGCCAAGACGCATTTTTCCGGATTGAGCTTGATGTCATATTTTCAAGATTGTCGAATGTGAGCCTCAAGTCGTCTACTAGAGTTTCGACGTGCTTGGTTTTGAAGACCACGTCATCTACATATGCTTCCACCGCTTTTGCCGATCCGGTTTGCCAAACATGTACGAATCATGCGCTGATATGTTGCGCGGCGTTTTTGAGCCCAAAGGGCATTGTGTTGAAGCGAGCGGGCCGTATGGAGTGATGAATGCTTGTTGCAGCTTTGGTCTGCTCCGCCATCTTGATTTGGTGGTAGCCGGAGTACGCGTCGAGGAAGCACAATGAGTCGTGTCCTGTCAGAAGGCCAATGATTTGATCAATTCGAGGGAGGGAAGGGATCCTTTGGGCAAACCTTATTAAGGTCTTTGAAATCAACACATAGGCGCCATGATTTATCCTTCTTTGGTACCATCACCGGGCTTGCTAGCCAGTCCGGATGTTTTATATCTACGATGAATCCGGCTTCCAAAAGTTTGGCTAGCTCCTCTCCCATGGCCTGTCTCTTGGGTTCGAAAAGCGCCAAGAGCCTGTTTGATCGGCTTGAATCCTTTTAGGATATTTAGGTTGTGCTCGGCCAATGACGTGGGATTCTGGCATGTCTGAAGGGTGCCGTGAAAAAGATGTCCCAGCTTTTCTTGTAGAAATTCTCGAAAGGTCTGGCGTCTACATCAGGGTTTAATTGTGCCCCAAAGGAGGCTGTCTTTGCAGTGGTCCGTTGGGTGGACTTGGAATTTGACTATTTCATCCGCTGGTTTAAAAGAGGTGGACTTGGATCTTTTATCAAGTATCACATCGTCCCTGTTCACCGTGGAGCGCATCGCGGTGAGTTCCTCGGCCGCTAGGGCTTCGGATAGTGCCTCGAGGGCTAGTGCGGCTGTCTTGTTTTCGGCGTGGAGTGCTACGTTTGGATCACTAGCGAGAGTGATGATTCCGTTAGGTCCGGGCATTTTAAGCTTCATGTACCCATAATGGGGTATAGCTTGAAAAATTATGAATGCCTCTCGTCCTAATAAAGCATGATATCCGCTGTTGAACGGGGCCACTTGAAATGTGACCTCCTCCACCTGTAATTGTCCGTGAGCCGAACACTACGTCCAGCGTGATTTTTCCTGTGCAGCATACTTCCGGCTAGGGATTATTCCTCTAAAGGTTGTGCTGCTTCGCTCAATGCGGTTCGATCTATTTCCATTTTTCAGAGGGTTTCCTCATAGATGAGGTTTAGTCCGCTGCCGCCATCCATGAGTACCTTAGTAAGGCGAAAGCCGTCCACTATCAGGCTGAGGACCAATGCGGCTGGTGCCCGGGCAGTTCGGAATTTAGGTTCGTCACTGGCATTAAAGGTAATAGCCGTGTCACTCCATGGATTTATTGTTGCTACTTGGTAGACTTCGGCAAGGTTGCGGAGTGTTCGTTTTCACATGTTATTTGATGCGAAAGTCTCGAAGACTATTAACACCGTGATCGGTGTTGCTGGGCTGGGATTCTGAAGCTAGAAGCTCCTCGCCACTTTTGGCCACCTACCGTAGTATCTAACATGCTCGAAGGCTATGAGTTGGAGTGGCGCCCTCTGTGCTATGAATTTTGCAGGGTCCGTTTAGCCAACCCTCTAGTACGGTTCCGTACCCTTTAGGGGGTTTTGCTTTTTTGGTATTTGACCCAGGTGCTTGATAATGATGCACCCTTTTGTTTCGGACTAGGGATGTATCCGGGGCCGGATTATCCCAAAATTTACTTTCGGTTTTCCAGGCGCTCTCCATCGCACAGTACTTTTGTACTATGGTTACCAAGTCAGTAAAGCATGTAATTTCGCGACGACTTATGGCGTTTAGGATTCCCTTGTCCGTGCAAATATTGCAGAAAATTGAATTAAGGCCCTCCTCTCGGCAGTCCTTTATCCTGTTCATAACCGGGAGGAATCGCCCAAGAATGATGTACTTGTTTCATGGCTCTTGCCGAATTCGAGAGAGATCGCTAATGTTTGGGTGGGCGGTGGCACTAAATCCGGAACCCCATCCAATTTAGGACTCAGGGGCGAGAAGTTTCGAACTCGGAAGTTTGGATTTTGAGTGCTATCCAATAAGTCCGACCCGCTACCGACTTGAAGTTCGTGGCTTGATCAACATCCGTCCCTCCGCTGAATCCGGCATGGAGGGATCGGGAATCCAGACGTAGCTAGTCCTTAAGATAGAAGAAGAATCGCCGCATTGCTCCTCTATCACAGCAATATGATGGGTAGCCTGGGGAGAGTTGATCTCTCTCGGATCGGTTTTAGGCCCGATCCGGCCGTAGTCTGGGCGACTTCAAGGCGGCGATTCGATCCAAGAGCTCGCTTACGGAGGAGAGCTCGATCGGATCTAATTGTTCAGCAAGTTCGAATTGACATGAAGATTGGTTTTGATGACTCGAGAGGTCATCGCCGGGTGGCGGACCGGGCGGTCATAAGAAAACCACCTAGCCAAAGAGTTCGCCAGCGCCAAGGCTCCTTTGGCGATAGTATCGCCTTGAAATATGAGATGAGGCATCCTACACGATGGCGGCGACGCAGGAACTCTCAATGAAAGCACCAATGTCGATGTCAAAACCGGCGGATCTCGGGTAGGGGGTCCCGAATCGTGGCGTGTAGGCGGATGGTAACAGGAGACAAGGGACACGATGTTTTTACCCAGGTTCGGGCCCTCTCGATGGAGGTAATACCCTACTCCTGCTTGATTAATATTGATGATATGGGTAGTACAAGAGTAGATCTACCACGAGATCAAGGATGCTAAACCCTAGAAGCTAGCCTATGGTATGATTGTTGTTCTGTCCTACAGACTAAAACCCTCCGGTTTATATAGACACCGGATAGGTTAGGGTTACACAGAGTCGGTTACAATGGTAGGAGATATAAATATCCGTATAGCCAAGCTTGCCTTCCACGCCAAGGAAAGTCCCATCCGGACACGGGACGAAGTCTTCAATCTTGTATCTTCATAGTCCAGGAGTCCGGCCAACGGTGAGAGTTCGGCTATCCGGACACCCCCTAATCCAGGACTCCCTCAGCCGTCATACCCACGCCGTCCGAAGACAATGAGACAGATTCCTCCCGCGCAGGCGGGGGGAAACATGAAGAAGTTCTCCCTCCCCACACTGGGGAGGAGAAGAAGAGGAAAGCCGCCCCAGAGGAGGGGGCTAGGACGTCCAAGAAGGGAAAGGTGTCCCTTCCGGACTACTCCGCCACAACCACCCATAGCGAGGAGGGGTGGCTGCTCAGGGGGAAGCCCCTAGCGCGATCGTAAGTATCCGCACTCTATCGTAATTTTACTTCATAATCTTTTTATAACGCCGAACATATATGCAGTCCGGCCAGGGCTCATCCCGAGGTATCGTCGTCGGATGGGTCCCTGAACGATTCAGTGATGAACTCGCTCCCGATGGCCACTACTCCTCAACCCGCGGATGACACGGAGGTGTTGTCCCAAAGGCTCCCAGAGCGGGGGGAGGTGACTCTGGAGACGCCCCAAGGCGGAATTCCAGATGTCGGACACGCGGGGTTCAAGATTCCCACGGACCGTGTCGATGAGAGCTGCAGTAGGCCGGGCTCTCAGCCGAACACTTTTCCGGAACCTCCAACGGTTCCGGACTCAGGCGGGCAGCCCCTCGTTAGGGAGGGCAAGCCGTCCGTGCCGAGGACTTCCGTCACGCCATAGGCGTCGGATAGTCTGGTGGAAGCGCTTCGAGGTGCTTCCATGGATGACGAGCACCGTATTCTTATGAGTGCAGTGATTCAAAGGTTACATCCGCCAGAGGCGGACTAACCAAGCTCGCACAAGCCTCCCCGACGGGCTTCGAGGTAAGTAGGGAATATGTAAAATTACCACCCGATAGGTAGTAGCCCCGATACTGCTCGGTGTTGGAAGGAAAAGCCGAACAGAGGGTCAATTATAATCCGCAGGAGTCTAATAGTAAGTATGTATTTTGAATAAGCAGGCTGTCTTTGCTTGCCGCCGTCTTTATCCGCACAACCAAGGTCGCCGGACTAAAGCGGGACCTGGAGCAGGCGCAGGGGGAGCTCGACCTCACGAAGAGGCATCTCGAAGAGAACATAGGTGAGTGATTCCCCGCTCTCCTGTAATGAAGGATAGATAAAATTGGTTATTCTAATGATGAAGCGTCGTGACTGTGTAACAGGGGCCACCACCGAAGTGGCGTCTCTGAAGGAAGCGCTGTCCGAGGCCGAAAACAAGGCGGCCTTGGAATGCAAGGATCACGAAAAGCAAGATGCTAGAGTGGGCAAGGTACAACAAGAGCTCCATGAGCTCGGCAAGAAGTTCGAGTCCATGGAGCATGAGCTTAAGATGAAAGAGGCCGAGCTTGCGAAGGCCCTTGCAAGTATGAAAGACGCCAAGGCCAAAGCCGATAAGGCACAGCAGGAAATCCAGGCAGCCAAGAAGATAGCGGCGAGTAAGACATTCTTTAT